>CM041778.1:300034936-300691439 GCA_023374045.1 Limonium bicolor
AGTGCCTACTTGTGGCTCAGAGTCATTAGAAGAGCTACGCCGATTAGAGGAGACAACCTCTAGAGTTTGAGGTGGGCGATCATGTGTATCTGAAGGTTCTCCAGTTCGAGGAGTTGTTCGGTTTGGGAAGAGAGGCAAGCTTAGACCTCACTTTGTGGGTCCTTTTGAGATCCTGGAGAGGATCGGACCGGTTGCCTACCGTTTAGCATTGCCACCGTCGTTGGCTGGAGTTCATAGTGTCTTCACGTGTCTATGCTGAGGAAGTATATTTTAGACCGTCTCATGTGATAGAGTTCGGTCCGCTTCAGCTTAGAGAGGACTTCACCTATGAAGCATTGCCTCTGAGGATTTTGGCTCAAGTTGTTCGTAAGCTCCGGAGTAAGACAATGCCTTTGGTCAAGATCTAGTGGACGGGTCAGTCAGAGCAGGAGGCCACTTGGGAGTTGGAGAGTGAAGTGTGAACCAAGTTTCCCGCCCTTTTCGAGCAGTAGGTACATTTTAATTTCGAGGATGAAATTCTTTTAAGGGGGAGGTGATGTTAAAACCCAAGGTTTCGTTATAACTTATTTCCTCGCTATCTTACTTTATGTTGGTTCACTTAAAATTCAGGACATGGAAGTCCTTTGGATTAAAGTCCGGGGCGTGGAGGTCATTCGTTATTTATTTTTCTGGTAGGGCTTTATTTTATCAATTAAGAGATATTTAAGCTCCTTTTATCGTGATGTTAATCACGTTCAGTATTCCTAACCCTCGATCAGTTTGTCAGACGTCTCGCTCTCCCTCTCCTCTTTAACGTTTTCCTTCTTCTCAATTTGTCAGAGTCGATTGCTGCTGTGTTTGTCCGGGTTCTGAATCTCTGCTGGGAATTCATCTTCTCCGACGCAATTCGCATTCTGTTCAAGGTATAGTATCCAGCCCCCTCTCAGTTCTTCAGTTGTGCAGAATTTCATGTTCTAATTTTTCCTCTGCAATCTGATTATGAACCAGCGGTTCTTCTTGACTCCTCTATCGAATTCATCTACTGTTGGCATGCTCTGCAAATCCGTAGGCTGATTCAGGTGAGAGTTTGATTCTGTTCTCCGTTTCAGTTTCAGTTTTGGTGGTTCCGTCAGTGTCTGATTGAGAGTTGCATCGCTGCGTTGTTATTTAGGGATTCAGTGGCTGTTTGAATTGCATTTTGGGTCTGTGTTACTGCTGTGTCTGCGTTGGGTTGATTGTTGTTCAGATTTGAAGGGATCTATCTACTGTCAGGAGGTAGGTGGCTCGCCGAATCAGCTAGTGTGTTCACCCATGGGGTGTTTAAACTATTGTTAAGTGATTGGGTTGTCTTGCGTTTGTGGTGCTCGATTCCTCTGATTTAATGTGGTTTTAATTGTGTAAAACCCTCATGGTTGTTTTTCTACAAACCCTGTGTTTCTGTGACAATTTGGCATTGTTTGAAGCTTCTGTTCGCGTCTGTTTTCGTTCTGAAAACTGGATTTTTCGCGCTGTCCGAACTTCAGTCCGAACGTTGAAGTTCGGACAGCATGTTTTGAACTTCTGTATTTTCGTGTTCGGGGCATGTCCGAACTTCAGTCCGAACTTTGAAGTTCGGACACCCCTGTTTTCTGAAATAATCCGAGCTTTGAAGCTCGGACTTCACCACGTAACTTTTCCGAAAAACTATCCGAACTTCAGTCCGAACTTCGAAGTTCGGACATCTTGATTTTCCCCTTCTGATTTGAGTCTGAGCTTGTGTCCGAGCTTCGAAGTTAGGACACAAGTTCGGACCCCTCTCTGTTTTCGCCATAACTTGCTCGTTTGAGCTCCGTTTTGAGTGCCGTTTGCGGTGTTGGTTTCCTCTTTCCAAGTACTATCTGTTTATACATGTTTGAGCACATGGTTACGTGTTATCTGGTTTAAAAGCCTTCAACAAGCTTCTGAGTTCTGTGACTTCTTTTTGCGGGTTGGATCCCCCTTTCTGATTTCTCAATTTTCTATCTGCTCTCTGGTGCGATGGTTGCACATATGCTTATCTGATTTTAAGCTTCTGTTTTGGGACCGAGTTATCTCTGTATCTGAACCCTTGGATGGCTGGTTTAGCTGTCTCATAGCGCGCTATGTAGGATTCTTCTGTTCACGGGTGATGTTCCCCGTTCTGTTCACAGGTGTTTCACCTGTTCTGTTTACGAGTGAGGTTTCCTCGTTCTGTTCACGAGCTGGTTGCTCGTTCTGTCTGTATGCTATGATTAACTAGTTTCCCGCTCTGTTTTCTGATTCTGTCTGTATCTGACTCTGTTTAGTCCTTTAATGAAGGGACTTCTGCTACTGCTTCCTGACATGTTTATGGATTCCTTTCGACTCCTTCTGATTTGTTAACATTCTTTAAATGTTTTGAGCATGCTGGTGATGAAGTTGGTCATCTACTGGGCATAGTTGTTTGCTCATTCCCCTACTCTATCTAACATTGTAGATTGATCAAAGAGGGTCACTTTGCTCAACTCTGGAGTTTAGTTGGTTCTGTTATTTTGATTCTTTGAGACATTTGTATTTGACTTTGAGCCTTTGGGCCTCTTCAGTTAGATTCCGCTTTTGTTATTCGTTTGGTGGGTTTTGTAATGACTTTTGGGATGTTTCAACATCACTTTGATTATACTTTTATACTGGTATTCGTTTTGGGCCTTGTTTGATTATTTGTTTAAGTTCGTTTATTAGAGCCTTGCGTCATTATGTAATAATACGCGGCGTGTGACACCCCTAACTCCTAGGCCAGTGTTGGGGGTGTTACACCAATAACAATGAAATCAAGAGAAAAATATATTTTATTAACTTAAGGAAGTCAATTGGAGTTTGGACTCTAGAAATTTGGAGATAATTAAAAATAGGAAGTAAATCAGATTCCAACTCTAGGAATTAAATCAGTTTGGAAACAAGAAAGAATTCTGAGATTGAATTTATGAGTGTAGTCTTGGCGACGTGGGGTTGAAATAATATTTGGTTAATAATATTAATAATATTGAATAGAACAAGAAAGAAGATAGATAATCGTAAAGCATTTACGTAATTATTTTATAACCATCTAGGAAGGAAGAAAATATATGTAAAGAATTAGCTTATCTTCCCTGGGCCACTAATATTATTAATAGGTACTTACACTTTCTTACTATATATTATACTATTCCTAGCTTGGAATTGCATGGGTATTTCATTAACGGTGACTACTTTGGTACCCCTCCTATTTGTGAGGGTAACATACCCTATTTCCTAATCCAATTACAACTTGACATGTGGAATATTGTATTTATATTATTTTTTAGATTTAAATAGTGTTTTAATTTATTAACAAGTCGTTGAGTTAACTTATCTCAAAGAACTTAACTAAAAATAGAAACTCTTTATTAAATATTTAGAATTAGTAACTTCCCATCTTAATTTCATATACATCAATCATCCATTTTTTTCTACACCAACCTATTTAATAGAAGATTTTAGTTTAATAGTACAGTTTTTGAGAAAAAAATAAGACTAAATTTACTAATGATTATGTATCGTTGAAGAAAGCATTTATAACACAAATATATACATTACTTTAAATTTAAGAAGAAGATAAATGAATATAAAAGATAAATTAAATACATATTTATATTTCATTAACAAATAATATAAAGAAAACTAATAAACTTTTTTAGTAACAAACCTTTAAACTTTTATTTTAAAATTAAAAATGACTCAAGATTATGCAATAACTATAATTGTTTTTTATATTTTTTTCCTTTGTTTTTCTACTTAACCAGATTTTTAGTTGAACACATTGATACCTAACTTTGCTTACAAATATTTCTAGTTATGAGTTAATGAAGATTTTTTTTTTTACGAGTTCTTTGAACATCCTTAAAGCAAATTTTGTCTATCGCCTGATTGATATTCATGTCTCTTTTTGGACCAAAACCACATTATACTTAATTGTAAACATTGTTAGTATTTTAATGTCATGTTCCTTTTTGGTATAAAGATAGTATTGTGGGGGCATTGTTCGGTGTTGTATGATACAAATGCTAAATACTGATTTGTATTCAAAATAGAGATCTGGTATAAACATTTTGTTTCATCCTCATTATCTCCTTTGATTAATGTAATATATTTTTTTGGTCACACTGGATTTGGTTCGGGTTCGGTTCGATTGGTTTGGTTCGAGTCACTTCGGATTTCGGGTCATCGTTGGGTTATGGGTGACTTCAGTTCGGTTGATTTTGGTTTAGATGATGTTTGTTCGGACGGATATGCATTGTGGTATATTCTTGGTTTTACAATAATATGGTTCGGTTTGGCTCGGGTCGGATTTCGGGTCATTTTTCAAGTTAAAGTTTTTGGTTGAGATTCAGATCGAATTGGTTCGGTTCGGTTTTTCGGATTCGGGTCACTTTTACCAGGTCTAGTTGTGCTCATATTTATCAAGAAATTAATTATCTCTATTCAAAATATGTGTCGTTTTAGAGATATAATATGGACTTAATTTTAAACAACATATATATATATATATATATATATATATATATATATACTTGTCTCTGTTTATAAAAATAATTTTAAAGTTAAAATGATGTTCTTATTGTTTTCCACATTTCCCCATCATACCCTAAGTTACTTTTGTTATGATATCTTTAACAGATGAATGCTAATTCATGAAATACCACTGAAAAACAAAAGAAAGTTATGAATACTCTATATTATTCCCAAAATTCATGAAACACCACTATAGGTATTGACCAGAATGAAGAAATAAATATTAAAATACTTCTATAAGTTAACAAAATACTTTGAAAGTTCACAATATATCACTAAGTGTTAAAAGATTCAAAAAAAAATTAAAGAAAATCAAAATTCAAAATACTATAAAAACATAAATAACAATAAAAAATATAAAAATGTTATTAGAAATATTGCATATTTGTTGTCATAATTTAAATTCAATTATATGGTACGTTTCATTTTTCTTATAAGTGTCATTTCATAAATGAGAGTTACTAGTTGTAGAAATCATAAATTTGTGATAAAAACTAAAATATTATGTCATAAAGTTATCTATAAAATAGAATATAATTTTAAAGGAATAATAATATTTAAAATTTTAAAAGTAATTTATTTTCAAAAAATAATTTAAATTTTGAGTAAAAAGGATAATTAAAAATTAATATAAAAATTAATAATGGTTGAAAAGTTGTTAAATGTTTTACAAAGCAATTTATTATGCTTCTTTTTTTCATTATTTCTCTAACTTTTCATAATGATCCTTCACTATAAACTAATAAATTAATAAATATATTGTACGTCTGTCTTACATATTAAATAAGTAGTAAACAAAAGTGAAAATAAGTTAACTAAGGAAAAATTCCCCTACTTAAAACTTTTATTTTTTAAACAGATTAATTAAACTTTTTGTTTAAACAATGTGTTTAAAATTTTTGTACTTTATACAAAGATTTCAATTTTTCTAAATATCATTTCATAAGTATTAATATTTATTGATTTTTTTCAAAAAAATTAACAGTTGCTTTTCAAATTATTTTAGAACTATTATGTCTTTAAATTTTTTTTCTATTTTATGGTACTTAATAGACTTTCTTAGTTTCAAAGATTTATTGAAAAATAATAATATTTTTTATATTTTTGATAATTTAATAGTTTTCTCATTTATTTTAAAATTTATAGTTACTCACATTTTTTACAGCATTTTAAACTTTTTCTTGACCACAAAAAAGATAAAAATACCATTGGTATTTAACAAACTGTTTTAAAAGTTCATAACATGCCAAAGAGATGTAATTTTGTAAATTCGGTCGGGTTTTGTAGTCAACTTTTTAGTTTATGTAATCATTATGAAAAATTTGCACTCATTGTTTTAGAATACGTAGTCACCAATATGTAGACAACGTGCTCCAGTTCATAGTTGCATTTTCTTTTTCAATTTTTGGATATCCCCATGCACTAACTCTCTCTCTCTTTCTTTCAAAAAAAAAAAAAACTCTCTCTCTCTTTCTACGAGGGACACAATCACAAGTATTTTAATAGTTTAAAAAATATAGTTGAACATATCTTGAATTTGTTATGTTGTCACTTGTGTGACTAGTTAACTGCCATCAACCTTTTTTAGCTCGAGGCATTCTATAAACCATTTCAGTTTTCAATTGTTTTTCAATCTTTCTTTCAACTAGATTTTGTTCCTATGTTTAAGGTAGCATTTTGTTCCAACTAGATATTTTTACGTCCATTTTAGATGCTTCAAAAACACGTCGGACGTTGGACCGTCCTTTTTTTGTTCACACAGAACAGAGGTTCAAAGTCGTTCAGTTTTTACCTATCCGTTTTTTTGTCTAAAAAGGGACGTGATACTAAAGTGTCCATTTTTTTGTTCGCACGGGACACCGCTTTAGAGTGGTTTGTTTTTAGTGGGAGGGTTCATATTTTAATGTCCATAAATAGCAATCTAAGAATTTAGTTTATTTTTAATAATAATTTTTATTAATGAGATCGTGTATGCTACAAAATTAGCTACATTTATAACTGTAAATTATAAAAAACTTAGTTTATATTTTTCATAATGACCGTATCAGTAAAAAAAAATCAACACTCTAATGCAAATAATCTTTTCAAGTATACGTCAACATTCTATTGATGATTCTTTTGATAATTAAGGCTAATTAAAAGTGAAGGCATAAAGTTACACAAAAGAAAGACTAATGACCTCATGGAAACAACTCAAGAAACGTGAACTCAAACTCGTGAAAAAATTTCAAAGAAGAATCAATTTTCGTTTGACTTTGACCTATTCAAAGACTTTTTTTGTTTCAGTTAGCGAGAGCGCAATTGTTTGCAAAAAGCAGTAGATTTGTATGATTTACGTAGGTAAAACAGTGAATGATTTCTCGTATAATAGGATCAACATCTTCTTTTCCAAGGATATATAAACCTGTATAAAGGTGCCAACTTGACCAAATACAACTGGAACCGGTGGGACCAAACCACCGTATGTAAACAAAACGAATCCGAATACATCCTTGGAGATTCGAGACCGAACCGGACCCAGAACCGGAACCTCCTTGGAACTGGTTGGAATTGTAACCGAAACCGGTTGGAATTATAACCGAAACCGGTTGGAATTGTAACCAAAACCGGTTGGAATTGTAACCGAAACCGGTACATTTGGTGTAAGGATGAATACGAAGAATCGGAACTAGAACCTGTGGAACTGCCCTGGAATCGGTCAAAACAACCGAATTCTCGCCTCCCCTTATGAAAAATTAAAACAAAATGATTTTTTTTTAAAAAAATTAAAAATATTTCAAAACAATTTATAAAAATTTCAAATTTTGAACATAATCTGGAACCGAACTGGAACCGGAACTAGTAAGGAACTAGCGAAATCGATTTTTTGAGCGAATCTGAAGCGAATACAGTGATAAGTGTGGAATTGATATGATTTTATAGGTGCTAAATTCTTATTTTATGCAACCTTTTTACGCGCTTTCTCACACTTATCCTATGATTTTCATGATTCTTACTTTGGGCAAGAACTGATGCCAATCTGTATGTCAAAATCAGGAAATGACTATGAGAATGCATAGATCTCCTCACGAGCATTCCAACACCGCAAACGGGGAACAAATCGGAGGTCAAACGAAGATTCTAAACTCTATCGAAGTTTTGGAGCAAATGAGCACAAATATATACATGTCCGAACTTAAGTCCGACCCTATGGTCCAGATGCGTTATCCAGACACATCAAAGTGCAGTATTATCTCATGTCCGGACTTACCGTCCGACCCTCTTACCCGGGCAGCACGTCCGTGGTACCGGACCGGACGTCCGTGGCCCCGGACGCACCCAAATTGTGTTTTCTCTCTTG
Organism: Limonium bicolor; assembly: GCA_023374045.1. Lineage (NCBI taxonomy): Eukaryota > Viridiplantae > Streptophyta > Magnoliopsida > Caryophyllales > Plumbaginaceae > Limonium > Limonium bicolor. The sequence continues at coordinate 300,042,819 of CM041778.1, forward strand.
TCTGGACTTACGTCCAACCCTGTGGTCCGGACGCCTATCCCCTATCCGACCCTTTGACTTGGACGGAAGTCGGGATGGACCCAGAATGCTACCTCTCGAATCTCTCACGTGTCCGGCTCTTCTGTTCAACCCTGTGGTCCGGTCACTCTCGGAAGGACAATTATATTTACGACCACGAGTGTAGCGTCGAGGATTCTTATTATATTTCTGTCCAGACCGCGTGTCCGACCATGTGTCTCGCCTGACAGCTCTGTGTCTTGTCCCGCTCTCCCACCCGGACAGTTTAGCCAGACATGTGTATTTTACGTGCAGATTTCTATTTAAACGACACGAGACAGGGAAAGAAACATCAATCACATTAGCTCATACAAACACATACAGCGCCTCTTTCCACTCACACCCGCAACCCTAACTTGCGAGAGGAACATCCATCTTCAGCAACCTTTCTCCTAGCAGATTGTAGAACTGGATAGCAGAGCAGATTCAGGAGTCATCCATTCTCACTAGATGAATTCTCTACAATTTTCTTCGGTCTATTGTACGAATATGCTAGGCTAAAAGATTTGACTCTCGGGGAAGGTTGTAGTAATTTGGATATGATTTAGTTTTATCTTTCTACAGTTTGTATATGAGATTTCTTGGATTGTTTTAGATTAATGTTATTCGTTGTGCTTCTTCTTTAATCTCATGAATTATCTGAGTTGCCTTGCGAATCTTATTACGAACTGATCGGTGAGTAAAAGGAAGGTCTTGTTAATCTAAAAATCTATGGAGAATCGAATTGGATAGATTAGTGTAACACCCCTACCGCTAATCCCTTACTTACCATCTAATTGTCCCGTTCATCCTACTACTCAAAGCGGAAATACTAATACTACGGCGGGTGGTACAACGCCACTAACTGCCCATACGGCTAGCAAGGCTCACACTACATACAGTCACGGTCTGATGTCAAGAGAATACCGAGCTACTACATTACTTACCAAATACAAAATACCATCTACTTACATTGCTGGATTACCGAGTATCAAAAGTATAGTTAATTACAACATCCTTTCTCAAGTTTACAAAAATTATGAGTTTAACAAGCTATCAATCTATACCAAGTTTCATAGTTCTCACAATATAAAAAGGGTGTACCCCATGGTACACCGGCTAATCAAAAAGGCTTCCAGCCGTGTACAACTTGGTACACCATTCACAATCTATTAATTACACCAAAAAGAAATCATCTTGATCTCATTACCATCTTCACCCTTCACGAGCACCTGTAAAATAAAAAACAGTGCCCTAAGGGGCTCAGCAAAACGCTGCATATAAACTTCGCATATACCGCGTACTAACTAGGGTACGCCGACTAATTGGTCGACTATACATGGAGCTCATTATTTACATGCATACATGCTATTACAATAACAATACCATCATACAAGTTACAATACACACAACTGAAGGCAATACACAAGCCAAACAGTAATACCACACCATACACAATACTTACTTCTTCAATGGTTAGCTAGTTACCCATCCGGGTTAATCGGATGTTCTTTACTCTTTTACTCATTACACAATACTTACGCAATCATACTCATACAACACTTACTTACTTTTCCATACTTGCTTACTTACTCTTACTTACTTACTTATACTCATGTTAAGTCGGTATGACCTCCGGGCAGGGACTACACCGTCCCACCACCGGGCTTTAGGTGGCTCACTAATCCAGGATGCTACCCATTTAAGTGGTTTTGGCCATGGAAAAGATTAAAGCTAGGATTTGGATCCAACCTCTTGTGTCTCCTCCTCCTCACACGTGGCCGAAACTATATCGGACTTCTACTCATTCCAATTTACCAATTTCTTATGTTAGATTGGTTAGCTTGTTAGATATCAGTTAGAAGTCCATTACAATATCATTTGGTCACCACAATGTACACCAAGCACACAAAGCACACAAAAGCACACACACTTCATTATCATCCATACATTTCATGAATTATACAAACTATAGTTTAAGATAATATTCAACAAGGAACAATATCATATAAGCACAAGTAAGCGCAATATTCCTGATTCGTGCGTTTATCATATTTAGGTGATCAATTAGCACACAAACACACAAATCAGAGTAGCCAAGGTAGCATACAGGGTATGAGAAGTTCATACCGTTCACCGTTGAGTTGGACTCACCGACTTCCCTTCGGTGTTCGACTATTCAAATCCTATCACGTACATGCGATCGAGCGGTTAATTAACTATAATTAACTTAACCTGTTTATCTTGTACGTTTCCCGACTTATAATTACTATGTCTTTACAATTCATACACTTACACATTGTTTACTTACTCTTCATTACTTTTAAAACTTGTTTATACCTTTAATGACCTTTAAACATCTTAATTAAGTACTAATTACCTTATACCATCATCACCATCCTTTACCTTTTCTTAAAAGCCACATTTTAAATTAATTTTTCATTTTCTGGGTTGGTCGGGACCTTGTCCGGGTCTTAAGTCCCGGACCACCCTGTGGCCTGACTCTCGAACTGAAATTACACCTGGTCCGGGTCCTTGTACAGGGTTAAGTCCCGAACCAGAGCTTGTACAAACTCTCGGACTGATTTTTAATATGGTCCGGGTCCTTGTACTTAAGTCAAGTCCTGGACCAGAGGTGGCTTAAACTCTCGAACACATTTTTATTATGGTCCGGGTCCTTGTACCCTAGTCAAGTCCCGGACCTGCTGTTTAGTAGACTTTCGGACCGTTTTAATGGGGTGGTCCAGGTCCTTGTATGGGACCTAAGTCCCGGACCACCCTACACTTCTAACTCTCGGCCTGATTTCATATATTGGTCTGGGACTTAGTCCTGGACTTAAGTCCCGGACCCTGTTACATTTTCTACAGTTTTGACATTTTTAAAAATCTGTTACATTCCATACTTTGCCTAATTAATTCCCCATTGTTCCTACACTTAATCCCACATAGTTAAACACCTAATTAGCCTCCCAAACATGTCTAATTCCATTACTAACTCATTACTTCCTTTCATAATAATTCACACACACTATTTTTTCTAAGTTTCATTCTAACGCTTACATTATTTTTCCTAGTCTTGTTATGCTATAGATTTGGTTCTCTCTTCTACCATTCATGGTTTCCTCTCCTAATGCCATTTCTAAAGTTTAAAATGCATTATCTATCTCTCTTAATCTACCCACAACTTAGCTTCATTTATAATCTGTTTCAAAGTGTTTTCCCCACTTGTTTCTAGCTCTTAAGTCTCTAGTTCCTAGGTAAAATTTGACATAGTCTCCCCTAAATTTTAAAATTCTCACCACATATTTTTGCTCACACAATACCACTCATAACACCTGTTTATTAGCAACACCAATATACAATCCTCCAAGACAATTACTAGACATTGAACACCCATTTTTTTCCTGCACAAAACATCTATTTCCATCTTGGTTTACACAAGTTTTTAATCATCTTTTAAAGCCTTAAAACATTTGGGTTCTCTTCCACATTATACTACTCCTCAATACCATTTACAATACTCATTTCAAGCTACCAAAATCTGTTACAATAAACATACAAAAAACTATACAAGGTGAGTGTAATTTACCTTGTTTTCTTTCTAGCTTTTCCTTCTTTCTTCTTCTTTCTTTCTTTCCTTCTTCCTTCGTTTCCTTTCCTCTTGACCAAACGGTTATGGAAGCTCAATATTCTAAACCTACATCCCTAACACACCCACCGTTTTAAATCAACTAACCCTTAAATCATCTTAAGGCTTTAAGGTATATTTTAGGGTTTAGAAAATGCATTACCTTTCAAGTATATGGATGGAGTGTTGGATAGCAACAAGAACAAGATTCCCACTCTCCAAGAGAAGCCAAAATCAGCTGGGAAAACAAGGAATAGAAGTTCAAGACTTGGAAATCTCTATTTTGCACATAAGGGCTAACAATGCTAGTTTTTTCGAATTTCTTTTTACCTTACACCAACAAGGTGAAGAAGAGGCTTCTAATGGTGGTCTTCATCTTCAAAAGCAAGAACACCCATGGAGATGAAAATGGGTATTTTCGAATTTGGAAAAGAAGGAAATGCTCTCCTTGATCAGAGGAATACAATGGTACAAATTTTGTAATTTTTGGTGGAGGTTTGAGTGCTCAACAAGAGGAGAGAAGTAGGTGTGCTGGAGGGGGCTCTCAAATCGCCATGGAAGAACAGCTTAAGGAAGAAGAAAATGAGAGAGAGGTGTAGTACGTGAGGAATGAGTGGAAATGAGGGGGGGTATGAGAGAGAGGGTAAAAAGCAACTTATTTACTTTTTGCTTTTGTTTACTTTTCGTCTTTTGTAAATAAGAGATAATTAAGAAAGTGAGAGGGGGAGTACAAATCGGCCCATTCTCACACCTCCTACATATTTTTAGTTTTTATTTGCAATAGTGGACACACTTGTTTAGTTTATTTACACTCTCACCCCACGACTTCCCGGTTTTTACAGTTTTTACTATTTTCTCGTTTAATTGATTTTATTGGTTCTAGTCCTTCACTAATGTTTATTAATGACTATTTGGTTGACCAAAATTGTTACGAGTGTATTTGACCCGCTTAATGTCGTGTTTTCCCGGTTTCCTCGAAAAACGCGCTTTAAGGTTCGTTTGTGCTTTTAATCCGTTTTAAGGATCCGTTTTCTTCGAGATTTGTTCCCTCATGATTATTTAGGCATAATAAGCTTCTATAACTTTATTAGCCTAATTAATCACTATTTTTAATTACGGGGTATTTCAATTAGGTTTTCCTTCAGGGGGCTAATTAATTCGTTGTGCTTAATCCACCTATATGTGTTCTGCTTGTTTCTGGATTAGAGCTCGCATGTTCTGTTAGGTGAGCTTCCTTGAAACTAAGATTTATTTTAGAGAAGATACTTCAAGAATTATCCAATCCAATCTAGTGTAAAACTGTAGAAATTGCTAGATCTATCCAAGAGAAACAGCCTGAACCCGGAATTCCATCTCATCCTTACTTTTCACCCAATTTATATACTTGTTTTACTAGTTTTCTCACTATTTTAATTCAACAAAACAACCAAAAACAACCCCTCCAACTTTTCTTTAGTTTTCTGGGATTATATTTAATTACTAAGTCCCCATGGATTCGACCTCGATAACTTGCTCAATTTTCTTTATTATTGTGACCGGGTATTTTGCAACCTATAAGGATTTAATTTATTAATTTCTAGGATTAGTTTCTTAGCTTTTAGTAGGTTAAATTGTTTGTTTGCATACAGCCTTCGAGAGCGGAAGCGGAACCATCCCAGAACCGCCATTGACCGGTTCCAAATCCAAATACACATGTTATGGAACCGCAATCGGAACCGTGGAAAGCTTTAAACCTGTGACATAATACTGAAGCATAGAACTAGTTATCACAAAAGAAAATGATATCAATTGGGACTATGAGCACAAAAAATAGGCTTTAATTTGTGAAAGTTACTGACACTTAAAAGGTCACTTTTTGAAAGTTTATTGTAATTGTTTTTGAGATGGAAGATTCTTCGATGACCAAGCCCAATATTCCTTTTGGTTCCGTTTCTTCCCAATCCGGATATCGGACAACCGATTGCATAATAATAAAATACATTCTTGAACTTCACATTATTTTGAACAACCATCGTATAAAGTTGAACAATATTTATATAATACATATATAACTTTTGTATCCATCTGAACAATTAATACATTAACTTGAACAACCTTTCTTAAATGGATGGTTGTATGATGCTCACTGTACAACCGGGTGTACAATAGGATTTACCCATTTCTTCCCATGCATCATGAGAGAGTAGGGCTTAATCATACCCTAACGACATCCCATAGTTTGAAATTATTTTCAGTCATTTGAGCTCCATTAGGCTTTGGCCCATCAATGCCCCCTTCCTTAGGTTTAAGTAGCTCTAACCTATGACTCACTCACCTCTATATTTGGGATAGATATTTTAAAAGGCTCACTTTGTTGGTTATCAGAATTAGTAGTGCTAGACTTATTGACCTCGATCATGTTCCCTATTTCAACACTCAAAATATGAAGTGTTTTTAGAAAAATCATCCACAACAGTGAGGAAATATACAACCATTATGGGTGGACTTCTTATATGAACCTAAAATGTCAATGAAAAGAAATTATAAAGGAGAAAATGAATGAATACCCAATTTAAAGTGAGAAACATAAGGTTGTTCAGGTAGAATGAAGAGCATATCCCCCAAGTATCCCATGGAAAGGATACATAGGTACTAGATAACCAAGGAGGAACATTGAAAAAGATGACCTTAATTTGGTGAAAGGACGGAATTGTTAGAAGAGGAACACGAGATTATAGAACCGTCCTCCCATGCCGTCCAAACTTGCATGTTTAGACAGATGTCCGAACACACCAAAACTAGTGAAAAATAGAACGTGCCAGGGACCTTGTTCGAACTTGCTTGTCCGAAGAAAAGTCCGGACACGACAGATACTACAAATTAATTGTAGAACTAACAAATCACGAACTTCAAAAGCCAGAATTCTCCAATGTTAACACATCTCTTTCCATATCAAATTAGACAATCAAATCACAATACCATGTGGTTTTAACAGAGCGAAAACACAAGTTAAATTCAAGTCAGAATCATAATCAAATCAGAGACTTCCCCACAAAATCAGAAACGAATCCCTAGAATTCCCATGAGTGAACACACCCAAACCGAATCCATCTACCACCTACCTCGAATCGAAGAACCGCAAAACTCTACAGACTCCACAGTGCACACTCCTCGAATCTTCACTCGAAACTCAACGAACGACTGACCGAATTAACCAGAAGTCGAAACCAAAATCAGAAACATGAAGGGAACAGAACGAAGAACAAAAACCCACACCCCAAACTTAAAATCCAACGGACTAGTAGACCAGAACTCCATGAGCAGAACCATATGAACGATTTAGAAATTGGAAGCAAAAATAAAGGAAGAAGAGAAGAGGAAGAGTAGAGGGAAAGCAGAACGGGAAATCGGAAAGAGGAAGAAGGAAGGAGAAAATAAATGACGTGAAAAGAAACTCCTTTTTTAACTTATTAATAACAAAGCCAAAAGACTCTTTTACCCTTGCTCCCTTCTAAGCATATAAAATCAACCTGTCATGACATAACTCACTAACATTAGATAGAAAATCACATAATACTTCCTTTACAAACATGAAACAAAAGAAAAAAATTGGGGCATAAAATGATTCACCTCTTAAAAAGTATTTCGTCCTCAAAATTCGATAAAGGCCAAAGCTCATAACTTATGCACTTTTACTACCAGGATTTTAATGATACTGACTCACCTGAAAAGGGATCTCACACTACAAAAGCTTAAACCTCATTACGAGTTATAACTCAGAAACTCACTGCTAAAGCATCGACACATGGAACCCAACGAAAGTCACTGACAACCTAACCTAAAAGCACAACAAACGCAACACAGAGCGCAAGCAACCAAATCATATTCGAACCCACAGAAGACATCCTTTTCTAAAGGATCGACACCACACACACAACACACACACACACACACACAAACACACACACAAACACACACACACACACACACACACCACACACCACACACACACACACCACACACACACACACAACACAACACACACACACACACACACACACACACACACCACACACCCAACACGACACACGCAACACGCACACGCACACCCACACGCACACGCACACGCACACACACACGCACACCAACACGCACACGCACACGACCACGCACACGCACACGCACACACACACGCACACGCACACACGCACACGCACACGCACACGCACACGCACCACACGCACACACACACACACGCACACACACACACGCACACGCACGACACACACCACACACCACACACACTCACACACCCACACACACGCCACACACACACACACACACACACACACAACACACACACACACACACACACACACACACAACACACACACACACACACACACAACACACACACACACCCACACACACACACACACAACACACACACACACACACACACACGCGAACCCACACACACACACACCCACATGCACATGCACACACACACACAGACACGCACACACACGTGCGCACACATACACACACACGTGCGCACGCACAACACACACACGCACACACACAACGCACTCACGCACGCACACATGCACACACACGCATGCACACAGACGCACACACACACACACGCACACACCACACACACACACGCGCATGACACATGACACATGACACACGACGCACGCACGCACGCATGACGCACGCAGGCACGCACACACGCACACACACACCCATACACAGAGATAGACACTTAAAAGAAAACTTCGTCTTAAAGTTTAAAATCAACTAATCGCTACTTACACCACTTCGGGTGTGCTGGCAAGAATTCCAAGATGTTCATCCAATAATTATTCCAAATGCAATTCCATACCATTCCTTTATTTCCATCCATTTCCATTTCCAAATCCACTCAAGATTACTCAAAATCAAACCAAACCAAGATATCTCATAGATAGAAATCTAGAGTCACACAATGTGTAAACCAAGTACATACATACACCTCTCGATCACTCTACTAATAAAACAAACAGGGCATAATCTGGATGAGGTGACAAAGAAAGAGTATACACACACTACCCCCTTAAAAAAGCTAAGGTACGCCCACGTTCCGCTACTAACGAGAACCCATAGATGGAAGGAATATAGGTAAATATCATGTGAATAGATGTGGGTACTTCAATCTCATGGAGTCCTTAGTCTCCCAAGTAGCTTCCTCAACCCTATGATGCTCCTAAAGAACTTTCACTAGCTTGACTGATCTGCCTCTTGTTTCTCGGACCTTCATGTCCAAGATATGAATAGGAGTCTCCTCATACCTCAGTGTAGGCTCAATCTCTAATCTCTTTGGCTGCAGCACGTGAGAATGGTCAGGTACATACTTCTTCAGCTGAGATACATGAAAGATGTCATGTACCTTCTCATCTCCGCGGGTAGATCTAGTCTATATGCTACTGGGCCCACTCGCTCCGTAATCCTGTACAGACCAACATACTTAGGGCTTAGCTTCCCTCTCATCCCAAATCTGAAGATGCCTCTCATCGTAGACACTCGTAGGAAGATCATGTCACTGATCTCAAATTCGAGCTCTCTAATACGCTGATCCCTGTAAGATTTCTACCTTGACTGCGCTGCCCTCATGTGTCGCTGAATAACTCTGACGTCATCATGCAGTGTCTGAATGTACTCTAGCCCAATCAGGACTGCCTCAGTAGGGTCACTCCATGATAAGGGAGTCCGGCACGGTCTGTCATACAGAGCTTGGAATGGTGCCATGCCGATGGATGAGTGATGGGAGTTGTTGTAGAAGAACTCTACCAGGTGTAGACGCTCTGCCCAACTCCCCTAATAGTCTAAGGTGACCGCTCTCAACATATCTTCCAGCCTCTAAATCGTCCTCTCGGTCTGCCCATCAGTCTGAGGGTAGAAGGCTGTTCTAAGCCATAGCTGAGTACCAAACGCCTCCTGCACCTGACGCTAAAACCTGCTGAGGAAACGTGTGTCACTATCGGAGATGATCGTCTTCGGTACCTGTTATACCAAAATTTTAACCCCCGGGTAGGGTCTACGGGTGCTGGTGTTGTGAGGGGCATTTAATCAAGTGGTGAGAGATTCCGGCTCGATCGGCGCGTTCCATGGCATGGGGAGCAGCTTCGTCATTTTTAGGGGCGTTTTGGTAATCTTTAAAGGCTCCTGAGACCTCCTATGAGCTTTCTCTCTCCTCCAAAGGGTGCCCAAATCAGCTTGAAATGCTTTGATATTTTAACCCATGATAGAGGATGACATTCTAAGCATAATGGCGTTGGAATTTTGATTTTTCGAGTTACCAATAATTTTCTAGCAATTTCTGACTGAATCTGACAAGAAATTCGATTTAAAAATATTCCAACATTTAAAAAATTCGTTTCCACCTCAGAAAATTCATAATATCCATCCTTGACATGTGGTTAAAATTTCACAGCAAAATTCCTTTGGGAAGTCACTTAATTAAAATAACAAAAAATCTTACTTTTACTAGATTTTCTTTATCTCTTTAAGAAATCTATATAAGGGATAGGTTTTTGGATAAATCAGAACCTCATATGCTCAAGAACCCTAGAGGGTCAGAAAACACGGCCTCCTCTCTCTCTCTCACGTTTTCCAACACCCGGCCACCCAAATCATACTGAAAATCCCCCGAAATCACCATCTAAACACGTTTTCCAATACCCAAAGCACCAATAATCATCAAAACCTCACAAAACACCTCCAAAACGTGAAGAACAGCAAGAAGAACAACAACAACCAGAAGCTTGGGTCGAAATCCTCTCGGGTCTGCCATCAACGGAGCACTCGACGAATCCCGGTGTGAAGAAATGTTGTGAATCCGAAGGTTAAAACAGGTAGAAACTCCACTTCCCTAATTCACCACGGTATTATCTGTCTTGCCTCAAATTTGGGCTCAAACTAACCTTCGTACGCTTCTGTATTGTTGTTTATTCAAGCTTCTGTCCAATAACTTGTTTACCAAGTTTCGTGCATAATTCGAATTCAAATTGAGAACTTTCGACCACTAACGTATTGTACATCTTTCAGGCTACGCACCCATAAATTTGAGCCGAAAACACCTTCGGGAACAGCCTCAAAGCCGCCGTCCGAGGGCTGTCCGCACCCACGGACGTCGTGTCCGGGGTCCCGGACTCCCTGTCCGTAAGCTCGGACACCCACGGACGGCGGCAGGATTTAAAAATTTAAAAATTAGGTTTTTTTAATAGTGTCCGGGCCCACGGACAGTCTGTCCGAGGCCCCGGACTTTACAATTTTCTGTTTCCTGTTTAATTCGACTTTTATGTTATGTAGGTTAACTGGGGTCCGTGGCTTCGGACATTAGGTCCGTGGCTACGGACGGAAACAAAATTTGACCTAATTCTGCCTCCGAAACCCTAGTTTAGGTATTTTAATTTCCACTTTAATTTTCTGTCAAAAAACGTTAAAAAATAAAAAAAAACAGAAGCGCGCACCTAGGTTAAAAACAACTTTGTAGAAAGCCGTAATTGAACCAAGTAGAGGAAAAACGACCTAGGAAGGGTAATGAAAGTAATTGAACCCTAATTAAGTCGAATATCAAGCCCCCGAACCCGAACTCTCCTTTCCTAATTTGATCTAGGTTAAAATTAGGTGGCGACTCGTAATAGGTTCCAGTGAGCTAGCTTAGGTTTTAATAATTATTGTTATATGACATAGTTATTAATCTTAGGCTATAAGTGGACCTAAAACCCGATTAGATCCTAATCAACTTCATCAACATAGGATAGGGTTTAAAATCGAGGCTCACAGACTGGCGACTCTGCTGGGGATTAACTTCTTAATTTAACTTGTTTAATTTAAGAAAGAGGGCTTAACTCGAAAATGTTTATTTATGGCTTTATTACTCTGTTTGTTTGCTTTCGTGCGCACTTTAATTTTCTGCACCTTGGCATCATATGAGAGCGAGGGTCCACACAAGCCAATTTCACCCCGGGACCCGTTTGAGGGTCCCCTGTCAGGGACTCACACCTTTTAGGTGATGTGAATAAGCGGGGGAAAAGAGGAGGGTGTCGCCTAACCACACCCCCTTAATACCTGGGCTTTAGCCCCAAGCGTTTTCCTGGCAGTGCCCTTACCTAGCCCTTTTGTTTGGTCAGTCAAAGACCCGACCGTAGACGCACACCTTCAGGTGATGTGAAAAGAGTGGGGAAGCCCAAAGGAGAGTAGCGTGCAAGCCCTATTCCTTTGTGGTGACCCGGGCCCGCGCCCCAAGCACCTCCTGGATCGATCCATACCCGGTTTGATTTAAACGTCTAGTGAGGACATGTTGAATTGTGTGGGCCTTGTTTGCTTGTATGATCGGCCCATTACCCAACCTAGAGATTGATAGGAACTTTTCCTACATCAACTCAGCCCAACCCGATATCGCGGCTTTATTGTTTGCGGCCCAAAGGCCTTGCTTGATTAGAATGTGTGAGTTATTTGCTCGGGCTTCAGCCCAAAAGTTTAGATTTAGGTGATTTCTCTTTCAGCTTAATTTGAATTATCAATTTAGTTCTAGGCCTATGAAAAGCCAATCTACCTAAAGCAGTCCATAAGACATGAAAATCAATCAGGTTTTTCCGTTTCGGCCCAAGGCCCATTCTAGTCTAGGTGAACTTTTTGTTTGGGCCCTGGCCCAAAGCCCTAGATCTAGGTGTCATACCTTTTAGGCCCACTCAAAACCATTTGTTTAGGTTTCAACTCACTCGAATTCAAGATAATTTTTCATAACCCATTCATTCTAGTTTCTGGCCTCAAGGCCCAGCAGGGACATCAAACAAGTCTTAGACTTCAAAGTTTCTCTCTCAGCCCAGTGGCCCATTCATAGTTCATATGGCTTCCTTCAGCTTGTATGTATCACTTCCAGATTAAGGGCCTTCAGGCCCACACATCCATTCTAGTCTAGAAGTCCCTCAGGCCCATGTCTTACTTCTAGCCCAAACACTTTCCGGCCCAAGCGCCGCAATCCCTAATCATTTCGGCCCAAGTGCCACATTCTCAAACACAGTCCGGCCCAAGCGCCACGTCCTCAAACACTCTTTGGCCCAAGCACCGTACTTTCAAACACTCTGGCCCAAGCGCCACATCTTCCCAACATTCCGGCCCAACGCGGCACATCTTCACAACAATCCGGCCAAAGTGCCACAATCTCACAACACATTCCGGCCCAAGTGCCAACCCCCTTATGAATCATCATGGCCTGTGTGCCTCACCTTCAATTCTTCCAGGCCCGAGTGCCAATCCACATTCGTGAAACCATTTCAAGCCATGTACCTCACATTCAGGCCCAAGTGCCTTGTGCGCAACTTATAGGCGTTCCTAGTTCAGACTCTTCACGGAGCCCACACAGAGTCCAAGAAGAGGACAGTCACGGTCATCTTAGCGACATCCTGACAGTCAAGAGCTCGGGTCTTCAGCATGCCGACATCAGACAGTTCAGCAGAGCTCGAATTCAATGGAAAGTTTAGGGTTCCCATGCATTCTACTGCATAACTTGTTAAAACATTCATCTTTCAAGTGCATCGTTCAAAGTTTTCAAAGAATGATCGTTTTCAAACCACCGATAAGAAGATATCGATTTTATCATCTTCTTCCTCATGTTCACAAATGGATGACTTTTTCGAGTCTAAAGGGGTAACAAAAAAGATTTTGTTTCACACAAGTTTCTTTTGAGAAAATGGTTCATGAAATAATTATTTCCCGACAATGGCATGCAAAGACTTGTATTTTGTTTCCGAAATTTTGAACATGCTCTTCTAAGTCCCACAGTCCATTCCAAATATCCACAAGGCATTCCAAAATTCACATCTGTTTAAGTGTTGTCATAAACCCCAGGTCAATACTGGGGGCAATCTGAGTTCAGGATCGTCATCTTTGATCTTTCGTTTAAGCGTGTGAACTAGTCTCTAAGTGAAATTCGCGAAAGTGTCTTGAGCGAGCGGAAAAACCATGAGTGAACGAGCGTGTCATCTTTACACGACTCCGGTGAGACCACATACAAAGGAAAAGGTAAATGGCATAACTCCGACCGAAGGAGATAATTTGTAAATTTACTCTTAGACCTGCGAAAAGTAACAAAGAGCGGGTACACAACTATCAGGAATGACGAAGCACCTAGGTACAGCACCACATAGCCAAAAGCTTGTAAACCCTGTCATTAAACCCTAGGCACCCCCGCCGAGCCTTTCATATATCCCTTTCGATATTATGAACTCCACAAAATAACCCAGCCAATGATGAATGTCCGACCCGGTGACCAAAGGAGGCGAGGAGCCCGACTCTTAGATAACATTCTCATCAGTCCGAAGAAGCAATGCCGCTATCAGCATGACAAAGTGATCCGCAAATGGTCCTAGAGTGACACAGGATCCAAAGAGCTCACATCAAAACAGCTCTCGAAGCCCAAAACCGGGAAACACAAGAACCCGAAGGCAAAGTCAAGAAAGGATAAAGAAAAAAGGCAAACCCGAAGTGCCTCGAAGAAATCCAAATGACAAAGAGAAGAGAAATGGTGTAAAGGACAACTTCAAAGTCCAAGTCCAGAAGCTCAAAACAACGACAACACAAAGCAGCTAGACGACTTCAAGACAAGGAAGATGAATCCGAGAGAAGACACAAAGTGCAGCTTTGGTCACCCCTTTAAACTCCACATACCTCAAACATCCCTCCATGGTCCCATTGTCTTGCATCACACCCCATGGCCACGTTATAAGCCTCAAAGACTTCCGACTTGGTAGTTGTGTATCCAATCACGTGAAAGTAACAGATCGAATGCGTAAATTCATCAAATATCAAATTCAATGGTCTAGAAGTTGTGACCGTAAGTGAGAAACGAGTGTAAACACCAAACACGTCGAGTGTAGGTTAGGAAGCACCAAATCAGAACATAAGCCTTGACCCTGTGAGGACGAGACTCATTCGCACGTTTGATCAAAGAAAATACTGGGGGCAATCGATCGGAACGATCAATTGCCATGAACTCTAGCTCATATTGTCTTAAGGGAAAAATACTGGGGGCAATTGTTGGCTCCAACAATTGCTATGACAACACCAATTGGAACCCAAGGCTTAAGCATCACCACCACCATCCCACCACAGGCACACATAAGCCCTTACCACCACATCAAACACCACAGGCACACATAAGCCCTTACCACCACATCAAACACCTCAGGCTCACATAAGCCCTTACCACCACATCAAACACCACAGGCCCACATAAGCCCTTACCTTCACATCATACACCATACCCCACCGGCGGCATGTTCATCTCGTAGGAGATAAATTACAAGTCCGAAGTCTATAGTTAGGAAATGATGATTCACTTTCCTTTTCACTAAACAGAATTTTCTTCAAACAACAATTTCTTGTCTTGAACAACTTTCCTTTAAACACTTCGGTTTCATAAACCTCATCATGGCCACATTTGGCACACTTTCTAGCAATGTCTTGCTTTGGACAATTTTTATCCTTAACATTGCCATGTTTGGCACATTTTCCAATGATTTCTTGTTTTGGACAAGTTTCCTACATACACTTTGATTGTATTTTGACATGCACATCATCTTTGCCATGTTTGGCACTTTCATAATCAACTTTCATTATGATCATTTGCATAAAGATAACCTTGCATCCGTCCGTACGAAACTCCTCATCACAGACCAGAGATACAGATTCTCACCCCGAAGATACAGATTCTTCAGAGATACAGATTCTCACCCCGAAGATACAGATTCTTCAGAGATACAATTCTCACCCCGAAGATACAGATTCTTCAGAGATACAGATTCTCACCCCGAAGAAGATACAGATTCTTGCCCCGAAGATACAGATTCTTTAGAGATACAGATTCTTGCCCCGAAGATACAGATTCTTTAGAGATACAGATTCTCACCCGATCAGAGATACAGATTCTCAGCCGAAGATACAGACTCTTCAGAGATGCAGATTCTCAGCCAAAGATTCAGATTCACCAGAGTAGATGAACTCAACCTCAGGCTCATCACGAACCTGATTTCCTACCATTCCACTTAGGCACCCATAGGTCCTACTTTACATCCGTCAATTTACGCACACATCACATCAATCTCATTACATCTCCTTTCATTTTTAGGTTCCCGACACCTTATAATGCTCGGCGTAATCCATTTCAACTTCAGGTTCCCGACACCTTATAATGCTCGGCGTATTCCAGGTTCCCAACACCTTATAATGCTCGGCGTATTCCAGGTTCCCGACACCTTATAATGCTCGGCGTATTCCAGGTTCCCGACACCTTAGAATGCTCGGCGTATTCTAGGTTCCCGACACCTTATAATGCTCGGCGTATTCCAGGTTCCCGACACCTTAGAATGCTCGGCGTACTTCATTCCTTTAAAGGTAGTCAACGCCTTAGAATAGCTTGACATCATATCATCCTTTTAGGTTGTCAACGCCTTAGAATCGCTTGACATTACTTCATTTCACTTTACTTTTAGGTTGTCAACGCCTTAGAATCGCTTGACATTACTTCGTTTCACTTTACTTATAGGTAGTCAACGTCTTAGAACCGCTTGACATTATTCCGTTTTCGTCACCTAGGTAGTCAGCGCCTTAGAATAGCTCGACAACGTTTTTGTTGCTTAGGTAGTCAGCGCCTCCAAATAGCTGCACGCGATCAACGCGGTTTCATACAACATGGAGAATTTCGTGAGGTCCAAAATTTTGGGGCATCACTCAAGCATCAACCAGACTTTTCACATCCGCTACAAAGTCTAGTTGACGGGGGGCAATCTGTTATACCCAAAATTTTAACCCCCTGGGTTAGGGTCTACGGGGTGCTGGTGTTGTGAGGGGCATTTTAATCAAGTGGTGAGAGATTCCGGCTCGATCGGCGCGTTCCATGGCATGGGGAGCAGCTTCGTCATTTTTGGGCGTTTTGGTAATCTTTAAAGGCTCCTGAGACCTCCTATGAGCTTTCTCTCTCCTCCAAAGGGTGCCCAAATCAGCTTGAAATGCTTTGATATTTTAACCCATGATAGAGGATGACATTCTAAGCATAATGGCGTTGGAATTTTGATTTTTCGAGTTACCAATAATTTTCTAGCAATTTCTGACTGAATCTGACAAGAAATTCGATTTAAAAATATTCCAACATTTAAAAAATTCGTTTCCACCTCAGAAAATTCATAATATCCATCCTTGACATGTGGTTAAAATTTCACAGCAAAATTCCTTTGGGAAGTCACTTAATTAAATAACAAAAAATCTTACTTTTACTAGATTTTCTTTATCTTTAAGAAAGTCTATATAAGGGGATAGGTTTTTGGATAAATCAGAACCTCATATGCTCAAGAACCCTAGAGGGTCAGAAAACACGGCCTCCTCTCTCTCTCTCACGTTTTCCAACACCCGGCCACCCAAATCATACTGAAAATCCCCCGAAATCACCATCTAAACACGTTTTCCAATACCCAAAGCACCAATAATCATCAAAACCTCACAAAAACACCTCCAAAACGTGAAGAACAGCAAGAACAACCAACAACCAGAAGCTTGGGTCGAAATCCTCTCGGGTCTGCCATCAACGGAGCACTCGACGAATCCCGGTGTGAAGAAATGTTGTGAATCCGAAGGTAAAACAGGTAGAAACTCCACTTCCCTAATTCACCACGGTATTATCTGTCTTGCCTCAAAATTTGGGCTCAAACTAACCTTCGTACGCTTCTGTATTGTTTTATTCAAGCTTCTGTCCAATAACTTGTTTACCAAGTTTCGTGCATAATTCGAATTCAAATTGAGAACTTTCGACCACTAACGTATTGTACATCTTTCAGGCTACGCACCCATAAAATTTGAGCCGAAAACACCTTCGGGAACAGCCTCAAAGCCGCCGTCCGAGGGCTGTCCGCACCCACGGACGTCGTGTGTCCGGGGTCCCGGACTCCCTGTCCGTAAGCTCGGACACCCACGGACGGCGGCAGGATTTAAAAATTTAAAAATTAGGTTTTTTTAATAGTGTCCGGGCCCACGGACAGTCTGTCCGAGGCCCCGGACTTTACAATTTCTGTTTCCTGTTTAATTCGACTTTTATTGTTATGTAGGTTAACTGGGGTCCGTGGCTTCGGACATTAGGTCCGTGGCTACGGACGGAAACAAAATTTGACCTAATTCTGCCTCCGAAACCCTAGTTTAGGTATTTTAATTTCCACTTTAATTTTCTGTCAAAAAACGTTAAAAATTAAAAAAAAAACAAGCGCGCGCACCTAGGTTAAAACAACTTTGTAGAAAGCCGTAATTGAACCAAGTAGAGGAAAAACGACCTAGGAAGGGTAATGAAAGTAATTGAACCCTAATTAAGTCGAATATCAAGCCCCCGAACCCGAACTCTCCTTTCCTAATTTGATCTAGGTTAAAATTAGGTGGCGACTCGTAATAGGTTCCAGTGAGCTAGCTTAGGTTTTAATAATTATTGTTATATGACATAGTTATTAATCTTAGGCTATAAGTGGACCTAAAACCCGATTAGATCCTAATCAACTTCATCAACATAGGATAGGGTTTAAAATCGAGGCTCACAGTACCCCATGGTACCGGATGTTCTCTGTGGTGGACACCTCAGCTAGCTTGGGCACCTTCCATGTGTCCTTGATGGGTATGAACCTTGCTGTCTTGGTTAACCTATTGACTATCACCCATATTGCGTTCAGTCCACCTCTAGCTGGATGGAGACCGACCACAAAATCCATGTTGATGTCGTCAAACTTCCTGCACGGTACGGGTAATGACTGAATCTGGCCTCCTGGTTGACGATGCTCGAACTTCACCTTCAGACAGGTGAGGCATCAGGAGACGAAGTCTACTACATCCCGTTCCACCAGAATAACTTTTTCAAATCCTTGTACATCTTGGTGGCTCCAGGGTGTACTGACAATGTAGAGGAATGAGCTTTAGAGAGGATCCTGGTCTGAAGTTCTGTCGCATCCTAAGGAACACAGGATCCGGGCCTACGGACGTTTTCAAAATTCATTTTTCTACAAATTGATTTTTCTACATTGTTATCTTAATTGGGGTCCATGGTCTCGGACATTAGGTCCGTGGCTACAGACAAGATTAAAATCTGACCTAATTCTGCCCCCGAAACCCTAGTTTAGGTAGTTTCAATTTCTACTTTTAATTTCAGTCAAAAAATGTTAAAATAAAAAAAATTAGAAGTTCACGCACTTAGGTTAAAACGATTCGTAATAAGCCATAATTAAACTAAGTAGAGGAAAAACGACTTCGAGGGGTAATGAAAGTAACTGAACCCTACAATTTAATCTAGGTTAAAATTGGGTGGTGACTCTAATTAGGTTCCAGTGAGCTAACTAAAGACTTAGTAATTAATGTTTTATGACATAGTTATTAAGCTTAGGTTATAAGTGGACCTAGAACCCGACCAGATCCTAATCAACTTGATACAATATGGGATAGGGTTCAAAAATCGAGGCTCACAGTTTGAACGTGAGAAAAAGAAAGCATAGAGTAAATAATCAGAATCCCGACCCATCTCTCAGTCACTTCATGGCTATCTGCAGACAATGTGTAACCTGCCATGATGAAACCAAAGCAGGCCACCCGGGAAGGGTGAGTCAGTTCCCTGGAATGGAACTGGTACGATTCTCCAAAACAGTAATTTAAAACATAAATCTTAAAGTAAAATAGTTACTTGAAATCTAACTCCTAAAAGTAAAACAGAGTAATAAGGCACTTCAAAACAATCAAGTCATAGAGAAAAGAGAACAAGATGAAGATAGAGATAAATAATTGTAAAACCAAGTCAATCACTTAAGAAGTCACACCATAAAGCTAATAAGCATTCATATTCAATGTTAGATCCAGTTCCAGTTAAGAGGAG
This sequence comes from Limonium bicolor, assembly GCA_023374045.1. Classification (NCBI taxonomy): domain Eukaryota; kingdom Viridiplantae; phylum Streptophyta; class Magnoliopsida; order Caryophyllales; family Plumbaginaceae; genus Limonium; species Limonium bicolor. The sequence goes on from CM041778.1 coordinate 300,062,399, forward strand.
AAAGACTCAGGTAGTCATAAAGGACTAGGAATGATAAGAATACCCATAACCCGTGGAAGACAGTTTATGTAACCACCATCCCAGAAAGTTTATTCCCATAGACAAACATACTCAAGAGTGGAATAGAAACAAAGGGAGAGATGGCCCCACCGCCAGTCAGTTGTTCACATGGACGAGGTAAAGTAGACCTCCGCTGCCACCGACCCGTGCTCGGTCGTCGGTGAAAAGTGTGCGCACCACTTAATAAAAAGACTCCATACTCAAGAAGGCTGACCAAAGACTCGACTCACAGATGAAAAAGTACCCAGAGTCAAAAGAATTTACCAAGATTTGACATTTTCCGTAACCATGCAAATTACACATCCAAGACTCAGTTAGTCACATCAAGTTGGGTAGTCACACAAGTAGTTTTCTTTTTGAAATTCATTTTAAGCTCAGTTAGCGTTTTTCAAAAATGTTTCCTTAAGTCTGTTAATAGAAACAACCGAGTACGATAAATCGTACCTGGTATCAGTAGAAGCAGTAACCAAACTTGAGTGTGTGATCTTCCACTAACAACCTATAATTAAGGTGTTTCATGCATTGATTAGCCAAGGAACTTGTAATGCTAATCGTCTTTTATTCTTAATGGTTTATTGCTTTTGGTTTACAATTATTCTCTCATAAGGATTTGGGCTAGGTCTTGTTAATTAAATCTTTCATTAGGCCCATTTCAATTAATCTGGAATGATTTAGGGTTTTATCCTGAAAGTGGCCCAAGCTCCCGTTGGATTGCTTAAGTGGGCTTTTGCAGTTTATGGGCTTAGGCCCAGTAGGTTAACCCAAGTCCGCGTTATGTTTTTGCCAACTGATTAAATTTCTAAAAATGGTTTTCGCGGGGTTTCGAACGCGTAATCTTGATTTAGTTCTAGTTTGACTTGACCATCTAAGCTATTGAACTTGCATGTCTCAAGTGTACATTTAATTTCATTACATCTTCTTATCCTAGATCAAAGTTTCGCTTACTTTAAAATTTGATTAAAACTCAAAGGTTCATGTTAGATATCACCATTCACAAGTTCACTTAGGTTTTAAATCTTTGTTTGTATAGGTTTAGTTTAACTTATTAATTTCTTCATATTTTATTTTCTATAAGGTATTTTACATCTTTCATTTATTTTTTGTTATCTATATATTAGTATTTATTTAAGACATTATTTACGTAGCTTTATTGTATTTAATTATTCATATTAACTTGTACACACATCTACATCCAATATATGATTTATAACATAAAGTATTTTTCTTAGTTGCAATTTAGTATATTAACTACTATAGTATATAGTTAACATAAAAGTAGGTAAATTTTAATTCCTTGATTTAACCTAAGATAATCTTTTATTTTTTTTATTTCTCTATTTCCACTCAAAAGTTTATAGCCTAAGATACTTGTTAACATTTTGTAGTAAATGTTAGTTTAGCCTTCTCATATTATTCTCAACCTATAAAGTTTATTATCCAACTATACTTTAATTTTCATTACATTAAAACCATAGATCATAAGATATCTTATGAAAAATTCAGAAATACAATTATTAAACCTAATTCCTCCTACCTAAAAAGTCTCAAATTCAATATACAACTATGATATTTTAGACATATTATAAAAATTTTATTTCATAAAAATCTCTTTGTTAATTATCTAAATAAATCCAAAATACTCAGAAATTACAAAAATTATAACTTACGTTTAAAAACTCAAAACCTATATTAATTTACATGAAAATAAACTAGATTTTATAAGGAATCTAATGCTAAAATTTCGTGTCAAAATACATTAGGGATGGTCATTAAATAAATCTAGCAAGTTAGAGTATTATTTTGTAGTTTATATTGACTTAAACATTACTAATCCTCTACGTCAAAATCTCGGCCGTTCATTTCCATTAACTACGATCGGAGGCCCCAAATTCCGCGAGTTCATCATTCAACCTTAACCATCTCCCGAATGATAATCGATCGTTTCCTCACAACTATAGAACGGTTTTCGGTGATTCTTGTTGCGTTCGATTCAAATTTTAATGGCGATTACAATGGTGGTGGTTTCGTGATCTATAGTGCAAGGCGCTACAAAATTGAAACTGGGTTGGCTCGAACTAGGGTTCATACTAGATTTGGTTCAAATTTGACAAATTCTCTTGACATAGTGCGTTATAGGTCAAATTAACAGGTGGGTATGATCGGTAATGTAATAACGAACGGCAACATCGGTGTAATTTGATCGGAAACGTACCGGAATAGCGTCGGCAAGGAGATCTGATAAGGTTTTCTGGAAAACAATTAACTTTCCGAGTGAACAAATGTCAAACTTTGAGAATCTATAAGACACAGTGTAGATCGAGTTAGGCTATGGTTTTAGGCACTAGTAGAAAAAAGATCTTTAATGACGGTGTTTAAACCACGGTTAAATGAAAAACCATGGTTTAAAGTTTATAAACCATGGTTTTCAGGACAACCGTCATTTAAGATACACGCTAGAGTGAATATAGCACGGTTTTGGAGAACCGTCGTATATAGGTTACTTATATACCACGGTTTTCAGGGCAACCGTCGTTTAAGGTACGAGCCAGAGTGCATATACCACGGTTTTTGGAGAACCGTCGTATATAGGTTACCTATATACCACGGTTCCTAGGCAACCGTCATTTATATTGCACATCTTACTATATTAAACCACGGTTTTTGGTGAACCGTGGTATATAGTCTAAGCGGGAATTTTAATTTTCGGCCCAAATTTAACGCGGCTCTTTCTCTCTATTCTCTTATATATCTCACGGTAATTTTGGAACCCAAACCGACGAACATGCTCTACAATCTTCTTCTTCATTCTCTTCAACCTCAAGGTAATTTTGGAACCCAGACCGACGAACATGCTCTGCCAACCGACGAAGATGCTCTTCAACCTCCGGTAATTTTTGCAACCCTAACCGGCGAACAAGGAACTTGCTCCGTCCTCTCCCATTCTCTTGTTTTTCGGTAATTTTTGCAGCTTACACTTGCGAACAAGGAACACATGCTCTGCCTCATCTCCACTCACTATAATTTTGCAACCCTAACCGGCAAACAAGGAACATGGTCTACGCCTCCATTCTTCGTTTTCTTCAACATCACGGTAATTTTGCAACCTACCGCGAACAAGGAACATACTACGCCTTCATTCTTCACTCATTATTTTGCAACCCTAAATCGCAAACAAGGAACATACATGTTCTGGCCTCTTCATTCCCTTATGTATGTGCTCTGTTTGAGATCTGTGAAGCAGCGCTTCTAAATTGCCGGCGATTTTGAAAAAAATTAATAGACTATAAACCACGGTTATATGTATAACCGTGGTTTATTCGTTGGTTTTATACATTATATACCACGGTTTTGAGAATAACCGTCATTTAAAAGGAACTATATACCACGGTTCAGGCTTCAACCGTCGTATAAAAGGTACTTTATACCACGGTTCTGACCTGAACCGTCGTTTAAAATCGGTGAGGACCGCGTCCAAAAACGGTCTTAAATGACGGTCATAGCAAACCGTGGTATATGGTCTCACTTTTAAACGACGGTTTTAAACCGTGGTGTGTATAATTATTTTCTATATGCGACGCGAGTATATACCACGGTTTCTAACCGTGGTATATTGGCAAAATAATCGTGGTTAAAAACATTTTCTACACTAGTGAGGCTTAATCAATAAAGGACATATAGCTCTATAAGCTGACAGAAAGGCTTGATCTAACTCGTAATACATGCAAAGAAATATGAGTCGATAGATTCGGGTTTATACCTTGAGTTTCCTAGGAAACGTAATATTTTATGTGAAGTTCAGGTAGGCCACTTCACGATCAACTCATGCCAACTGAGAGCGACTTGATCCATGAAACCTATCACAATTTAAACTAGGAATGAAATACCCCAAACTTAAATATGGTGTTTAAGTGATAAGCTAAGATATAAGGAGGCTTAATAATACCTTAGAAACATCAAGAAACATTTTAATCAAAGAAAACATAAGGAAACACCAAAAGAGCAGTTTAAGCAAAAACGTGCTCTAAGCTTGGAGAGACTTGGGTGAGCACCCAAATATCATTATAAGACCTTAGTAATATCCTAATGGTAATTTTAAGTCAATTACCAAAGAAAACCAAGCTCAAAAACAAGTTTAAACACAAATTGTGCCTTAAGGACTCTTAAAGCACATTTTTGAAAAATTGTCTTAGAAAAGGGTTTTAAGTGGCTAAATGCCCATGATTACTCCTTAATTAACTTGTGTAATAATTAATATCACATTAGGAAGCCTAAATCAATGGGAAATCAAAAATTTCACAATTATGTGCACTAGTTTGTGAATAGTAATCAAATAGTGCCTAGTTTAGTCTTTAGTCAATTAAGTTTAGTTAGTTGGTCAAATAAGACCATGACTAGCTTAATTAAAGGGGGTGGCCGGTTTTTAAGGTGATGATTCACCACATGATCAAATAAGAAAAGAAATAAGAGATAAAGTAAGAGTTACTATTTACTTTTAACATAAATATCCCACCTTTACTTACCTCTCTCCTCACCTCTTCAATCTCTTCTCTCACCACCGATTTCTCTTGCTCTCTCCCTTCTCCATTCACGTAGAAGACAACCCCATGCTAGCTCCATCTTCACTTGCTTGCCAAACACACATCTTATCTCCAAAATCAAAACTAAACACATATTCTTCTTAGTTAGCTCAAGCTCCTTCTTCCTATCTTTTCAAAACTTCAAGAGCTTTGATTTGGTGCCAAGCCAAACCGCCATTAGAGGAGGAAACTCAAGCTTGGAGACTCCATTAGCTTCTCCATTCTCTTAAGGTAAAGAATATGTAAGAAAATCTAGGTTCCCACCATTTTTCTCCATAACCGAAAATCTATACTCATGGGGCTTCATGTTTATGCCTTGTTCTAGCTTGTTTTCTATTCTTCAAGGGATAGAGGAGGTTCTTCTTGCTTCATATACAAGCTTATTCTAAGACTCCAAGGTAAAACAATCAATTTAATACCTTAAAGCACATTTTTAACCTAGGGTTTGTTCCTTAAGGTTAATGTATTATATAGCACTCATTAGAGTCATTGGATATTGGTTAGAACATTGGCAAGGAGAGTTTAAGTGGTGACCGAGATTGTTCAAAGGAAAAGGCTAAGGAGGAAAGTTTGTGAAGCTTGTAAAAGAGCAAGGTAAATGTCTTACCTTAAGGTGTTTTAATGCATTAAGGGATGGGGTTTATGATAAGCTTAGCTTAGAGTTTACATTAGAAAAGGGCAATAAAACCTAGGAAAAACAATGATTATACTTGTGAACTTGTGACTAAGGAGCAAATGAGAAAAGGTGATAGTTTAAGAATGTCAAGGTGAATTATAAGAGAACTTATATTGCAATGGGAGCCTTGTTGTGTGTATTTGTAGGTCAAAGGCTATATATATTGAGGAAATTCAGTGTTTAAGATTTGTGCATTTAAGGGCTTAAGAGCCAAGCAATTTAAGTTTTGCACTATATTGTGATGTAGTGTAGTCTGGTGTATGATGTGTGCTAAGGAGGTTTGATGAGAGTTTGAATGTAGTATAGCTATTTGATGTGTGAAAAACTAAATGTTTTGGTGTAGCAATATACTAGAGAACCCATGGCAAAATTTAGTGAAGAACCTAAGTGTTTAAGATGTGTTAAGGAGATTTTATGACTAAGGAAGAAGTACTAGGAATTTTAGGAGTTGTTTTGGTTGAAAAGGAATGATTCTAAGATGTTCTAGTGAACTAGGATGACTTAGGTATGTCTATGAGGACCTAGGGGTTACAATGGTGAATTTTAGGCACCAAGACCTTGATAAAAGAAGTTAGAAGACTTGTGCAAGTTTGGTGGGAATAAGGTATGAAATACCCCTAAATTAATTTAAATTAATTTAGGGGATTTCTTTTATTAAACCTTTATAATACTATTAAGTATTAAATTATTATATGGAATTATGAATGTTAAATTAGTATAAGGAATTATGAATATTTAATATTGTATGGAATTATGAGTATTAATATTATGGAGTTATGGAAATTTATTTAGGGGATTTCTCCTATTTAACCAAGAAAAACAATAAAATATTAATATTATATATATTATATGGTATTATGAATTAATAATAAGAATTATAAGTCAATAAATCTTGGAAAAATTTATAAACACTCCAAGTATATTATAAAGATTTTAGAAAGAGTTGGAACATTGTTTTGAAACATAAAAGTCAATATAAAATTCTAGAAACCCTAAAGCCTTTTAAGCCTTGCTAGGGTTGACTTTTTGAGAATGGTCAAACCTGCCCATGAAACCTATACCAATAAATAGGTTATGGAAAACCATGAAGATCGATAAAAAGAACGTCAAAAACGGATCATCCTAGCCAAAGTTATGTTAGATTGAAGTTTAGAGCCAAAAATTTGAAGTATGCCACGTGTCACTGTCACGGGTCGCCCACACTTAGCCGTTTATCTCCTATTTTCGGTAACAGAAACTAGTCTTTGCCCTATCTTGTGACCTTCATAACTTTCTCATCTTTTGGAATTTTTGAGTTTCGTCTTCTTTGTTGTCTTCTCCTACACTTCCTCTAAACAACCATAACTCACACTAACCCTAACTCGTCCTAAATCAACCGGAAATTCAAGCCAAATTAGCCACCCTGCAAAACCGAAACTGCAGTTTCCAGTTTTTCCTTCGATTCAGGTAACTTCGTCTTGCCATAACTTCTTCGTTTCTCAGCCAAATTTCATGTTTTTAGCTCGTTTTGAAGAGCTATAATCCCTCTAAAACTTTCATGTTGATGAACTAAGCCAATTCCCAACCGTTTGGAAGAACGAGGTGTCTAAAGTTTCAGATTCGTCACAACATAAAATCATAGTTTTCTTTCCAGAAAATGCAAGGTAAACTCGCAACTTCCTGGCTTCGATTTCTTTCTGTGTGTTGCGAGTTAGGATGAGTTCTTGTTATTAATATGTAGAGGTAAGTTTAATCTTTCGATTAAGCCCTTTACATAGCCTAACTCGATCTGTACTGCAAGTTAAGTTATAGATCCTCAAAGTCGGCCTCGTGAACTGCTCGAAAGTTCGAACCTTTCCAGAATTCCGAATTCGAATTCCTCCGTTATTGCAACTCGGTGAGTTTCCGATCAAATTGCTCCGTTATTGTCATTCGTAATCACATTACCGGTCTAACCCAACCACCACTAAGCTTATTATGTTTCGTATAGGGAGAATTTGACAAAATCGAATTCTGTAACCGAAGAACCCTAACTTTCGTAACCCAGAATCGTTTTTTGTGTACTGCATGATAGCTAGCGAAATTAGTATCAATGGAACCGTAATTGAATTTCGAAACCATAGAAACAAGAATCACTCAATTTGGTTCTGTAGATGTGAGAAATTGGCGAATTAGTACTCATATCGGGTTTGAGAATCGCTGAAGAACTCGGCTTCAGCAGCCGTCCGATTGCAGTTATAAGAAACGGACGGCTGAGATTAGATCGTTTCAGATAAGAGTATAAGTTTTTATTATAATTTTAGAAATAAACCCTAACTTGTTGAATGTATTTAAATGCCTTCCCGAATGTATTTTGACACGAAATTTTAACCATAGATTCCTTATAAAGTCTAGTTTATTGATGTAATTAATATGGTTTGGAGTTTTTTAAACGTAAGTTATGATTTTTGCAAGTTACGGGTTTTTTTGGAATTATTTGGCTAATTTAAAAAGATATTTTCATGAAATAAAAATTTTACAATATGTCTAAAATGTATAGTTATTATATCTTAATTTGGGAATTTTTGGACAAGGTTAAATGTGTTTAAAATTATGTTTATGAAATTTTCATAAGAATAACCTATAATATATGGTTTTTAATGTAACAAAAATTAAAGTATGGTTTGTTAATAAGCTTTTTGGGTTGGGGAAAATAATAAAACCTAAATTAACATTTTATACCAGTATGTTTATAAATATTTTGAGTATTATCTTTTAAGTGAAGTAAAAATTGTTTATATATATGTACTTATGTGAGAGAAATAAAATAGAAACTTATATTAAATCAAGGAATTAAACTAGTCTACATTTTAATTTATTATATAATGTGGAAGTTTTTTTTTTGGTCAAAATATAAAAAAAAAAAACTTCCACATTATATAATATATACTTAATTGAAGCTTGGGGAAATACTTTATTTTATAAACCATATATCAGATGTTAATATGTGTAAAAGTTAATTGAGATAATTAAATACAATAAAACTACATAAATAATGTAACAAATCCTAGTATATATAAATATATACACATTAAACATAAATAAAAGAAATTAAATACCTTATAGGAAATATAATAAGTTAAACCAAATCTCTACATAATACTAATAGAAGAATATTATATGAGGTGGTATTAAATTATAGTAATGTATTAGGCTTAAAGAGTTACCTTTGAATTTCTAAGGTTTATATATAAACTATATTAAAATACATGTATAGTATTATTTGTCAATGACCAGAATGTAAATCTAAAATTGGGATTAAGTAATTAATAAGTTAAAACTTAGGAAGAATTGTGATTAGATTACATAAAATGTTACACAAATAGATCTTATTCTATAATTAATGATAAACAAATGTAATACGTTTACATCTAAATGTTCTTGATATATAAAAAAAAAAATAATATAAATAATACTTTACATCTAAATGTGAGGTGGATTAGTAAGTCTAGATTTAATCATTTCTTAACATTTATGGTATTGAAATATAACTTAATGTTTTAAGATAAAATCATTAAAAGGATTATGATATAAAACTATATCAAACTATGATTTGGAAATTTATCTAAATAATAATCCTTAAGTTTCTTGGCATTAGATAAGCCCTATGAAATACATTTATAACATTTATTACCAATACTTAGGATGTGAGTTTACAATTAAGTGAGGTATTTAGTAGTTAGAATTTATAGAAGGTTTATAAATAGGAATTTGATACTTAAAACCTTTGAACCTTTTATTAGATAAAACTAAGTTACATAAGAGATCATATTGATCTACTTTACAACATTGAAAATATTAATATATCATTTGAATACAAGGTATGGGGATTTTTCAGAATATATTATCTTATTACGTAATTAACAATTTCACTTAAGAATTAGAGTTTAACTCTTAGATAAGTTTTACCCTATGTTAATATGTAATGCTTATCCTGAAACATAATAAAGGGAATTAATTTATTAAGTTATTCCTTTGAAACCCTAGGGTTGTAAAACAATTTAAAACGTATTTAAGATTCATGTTTATTGAAGTTTAGTATAAAAGGATTGTACATAGACTATGGGGGGGATGTGTGTAAAAATAAAACTTTTATTAAATTAAATGTAAGTAAGGATACATAAAAGGTTATACTAAACACCTTATTGTATAGGTAATAATAAAACATATAATATACCTTGTGAATACTAAATGTAAGATTAATTCGTTAAATCTAAGTTAACTATAGTATAGTTATTCAGGATGAGAAGCATTTAACATCTTATGGCAAGTTTATTAGATGGTTGTAATTAAAAGTCATTCTGAACTAGAGATGGGATAATTGAGTTTAGCAGTTCAATTAAGTTATAATAAAACGCGTCTACAACACTACGATTCCAATATTCAAGATGTAGATCTTAGTTAAGTTAAGGGGAAGACTTAATCACAATGGATTATCTAGTAGATATTGATGAAATACATAATCATTACATTGTGAAATAATAGTATGGTATTATGGGATGAATCCATCATAGGTCATAATACCATGTTTATTCTAAATTAAGAATAAAAGTATTGAGCTTAAGCTTATCATTGGAATTCTGAGATTGATTATATAATATAAAACACATTTATGATATAAAGGTCTCAAAAGTCTTGAATGTGAGGATTGTGGTTAAGTATGAATAAAGTGGATAGGAGTGGACAATTAGCAAATGTTAATAGAATACATTCCTTGATCTTACCACCTTGGGCTATACAACGTTCTCAGATAACTCAAAGATTATACATAACATTTAAGTGAGGGCTTAAAAGACAATTGAGACTTAGGAATAAGAGTAAGGAGTTTATTTAAGCTTAACATAGGCTACAAGTGATTGATGATAGACTACCTTTAATATTCTTCAGAGTACTGTTGATTGTTTGCGCAAGTTGACTAGAACTGCTACAGCGTTACCCAGGTATGATTTCTCGTACTCCGATACATTTGCTGATTGACTTATGGGATGTTTTTGACAAACGCTAACTGAGTTTAAGAGGAATTTCTAAAAGGAAATGGTTGTATGACTAACTCAGCTTGTGTGACTAATTGAGCCTTGAATGTGAAACTCACTTGGGTATTGGTTCCTTCTCTTTGGTTGTTCCATTAGGCATTGACTGCTTAGGGTTTACGCTTCTGCACTCTGTAGGACTGAGTGTTTTGGTATTGCTCTGGGTAGTTAGTGATCTGGTGGGAATTTGGAAAAGATCAATTTTGGTGAATCCTTCTTTTGACTCTGGATATCGTTTCATCCATGAGCTGGTTCTTGAGGTTTCGACGTGCGCGCGTCTTCAATGGTAACAGCAGGGGGTTGTATATCCCTCGCCCATAGGGGCATTTATATTTACAGCAGGGGGCTGTATATCCCTCGCCCATAGGGGCATTTATATTTGACAGCAGGGGGCTGTATATCCCTCGCCCATAGGGGCATTTATATTTGACAGCAGGGGCTGTATATCCCTCGTCCACCAGGACATTTTTAATCTGACAGCAGGGGGTTGTATATCCCTCGTCCATACGGACATTTATCTGGCGGTGGGGGCCATCTCTCCCAATTGGTTTTATTCCACTCTTGAGTTATTGGTTCTTGGATCTGTCTTTTCATTTCTAGTCCTTTGTGACTGTCTGAGTCTTTCTACTCCTAACGGGAATTGGGTTTAACTAAGGCAATGGATGTTCACTAACACATGATGTGGTTTTGTTTCACTAACTTTACCTTCCTATTATTTATCTTTATCCTTAACTTGTTATCTTTGGCTTGGTGATTTTAAAGTGCCTTGTTTCCTGTTTTACTTTCACGAGTTTAATTTCAAGTTACTGTTTATTTTGAAGAGTTATGTTTTAAAGATTGCTTTGGAGAATTGTACTAGTTCCATTCCAGGGAACTGACTCACCCCTCCCGGGGTGGGCTGCTTGGTTTCATCTTGCAGGTATAAATTGTTTATACAGGTGGCCACGAAGAGCATGAGTGATTGGGATGGGAATTAGGAATTGTGGAGAGTTATTCTATTTTACTAGTAGTTAGGTTATGTTGTTTTTCTCGAGTTCAGACCATAGCTTTTGTAATTTTATAAGTTGTAATTGGTGAGGTTTGGTGCCGGGTGTTTGGAACCCGATGGTCTGTAAACGCCAGTAGAGATTTTATATTCCGCTGTATTTATTATAAATAGGGGTGTTACAGGTAAGACTTTGAAATGGTTTAGGTGAGAACTAGAGTTTAGAATCTAAGGAAGTTTGATAAATGCAATATGGGTGGAAAGTAGTGTATATGGAGTGGTCAAGTTCTTAAGGAGGGAGCATTTGGTTAGTGAAAATTCTAGGTGAATTGCATGTTAGAAATGTAGGAAAATAAGTGCTAAGTGTTGGAAGTGTTTGTAAGAATTGAGTAAAAGGTTGAGAGAATCTTTGGAGGTTGTTTTAATGAGTTTAATGGGTTTAATAAGGTGGGTTTAATGTGCCAAGGTGGTGTTAGACCTATTAGGACACTTGTGGAAGAGTTTGGAATTGAAAGAACAATTTAAGAGAAAAATCTGTAGTGGACCGACCTAGGGTCCGACCCAGTTCTGGGTCGGTCGGACCATGTTAAGCCAACCAGAATGTCTCTGGACTGGACCGACCCGAGGGATTTGGGTCGGTCGGCTTAGCTTTGGGTCGGTCGGGCAAAAATTCAACGTAGAAATTTGTCTCTGGAATGGACCGACCCAGAGGGTTTGGGTCGGTCGGTTTAGCTCTGGGTCGACGGATGGTTTTCAAAAGACAGAAAATTTCTGAGATGGACCGACCCATAAGGTTGGGTCGGTCGTGGGTCGGTCTAAGGGAATTGTTCGAACCAGAAAATTACTGGGACGGACCGACCCAGGGGTTGGGTCGGTCGTGGGTCGGTCGACCCTTAACACTTGAAAAAAAAAAGAAAAAAAAAAAGAGCTTAATGGTATTAATGGTACACCATTAAGGGGATGATGATTGGAAACCTAGAGACCTAGGGGATTAAGTAAGGAAAAGACTTTAATGTTTAAAGCTAAGTTTGTAAGGTTAAGTATAAAACTTAAGAAGTGTTAGATGGGGATCATTATGGGTTGAGTAAGTTAATAAGTTAAGTATGTGTAGATAATTAATAACCTAAGTTGATGAATTCTAGGACTTGAAAGGTTGGAACCTGGAGGAGATTAGACAAGGGGACAATCGACGGTGAACGGTACAGTCTTTCTTGTGACCTGCTTGCTAACGAGGTGTCCCTCGGCTTGTGTGCTACCTGTTTACCTGCTATGACTAAGCCAAGATAAAGCATGCAACCGGATATACTTGACTCGTTGTGTTTGTGTCTTCTTACACTAACCCACGAAACTTGAGAATTGCTACTAACTAAGCTTAGTACTTATTGAGATAAGGAGAGGATTGGTACCGGCACATGTGTATTGGGGGAGGTCGGTATCTGAATCAGATCCGACTTCCAAATAAGACTTGTCCTTGGACTCGTCGCCTAAGGTCAACAAACCGACCCGACCACCCGGACTACTGTTGAGGTGGGAGGCACATTAAGGATGGAGTGGGGGGATCAAGCCTACATCCCCAACAAATTAAGAAAGGTTGCTTATTGCTGGTGAGTGCACTGCTACCGACTAGGGTTAACCAAGCTCTACAAAAATAAGCAACCAATTAAGGGCTAACCAGTCTAATAGTAGAATGGTTGGCAATTATAAGATTAAGGAGAATGTGGATCTAAGGAGTTAAGAACTAACTCACTTGTTAAGGGAACGCCTGAGTCGTCCATTTGTATGTGAGCTACTTATGTTCATTGTGGTTTGTTGTTTATTGCATTTCATATTATGATTGTGATGCTAATCAACTTCCATGCTATCGACAATTAGTCGTCGTAGCCCGTTAGCTTGGGGGCCACGAGAGGATCGTACCAGCATTCGTGCTGACCCCCTTTGGCTGTTTTTACACTTACAGGTAAGCCGCCCATGAAGTCATACCACGAGAGTAGGAGCGGGTAGCCCTAGGTGGGACTTTATTTTGAGTACGGGTAGCGTCTGTGCACCCGTCTGCTGATAGTTGAACTTGAGAAATATTATGTGGTTTTGGGAGATACTTAAAACTAGGTTGGTGTATGTATTTTGGATATACGGTTGTAAATATTTAAGAAACGGTATTTCTTGTTGATTAGACCGTGGCAAGGTCCTGGTGTTAGTTTATTTCCGCTGCGATGTTCATGTATTATTTGTTAAGTTACGATAACCACGATTGGCTTAGGACGGGGTGTTACAAAAAGTGGTATCAGAGCGTAGTTACGCTATGATCAAGAAATACCGGACATGAGTAACCACCAAGTTAGGTTATGAGTTAAGATATAAGAAATGGGTTAAGGGTGTGAGAAGTTAGTGTGAGTAGAGTCAGATGACCACTATTAAGCGTGGATCGTCTTTACCGTCTACGGACGTTATAAATTCGTTGACCGAAACAGTGGTGGATACGAACCTAATGTGAGTTGTGCTTTTTCAGATGTCAGGATGGAGACAAGGCCGAGGCCGTGGTCGAGGCGACGAGGCTGAGATACCAGGAGGGCAGATGATCGCAGAGATCGTAGCTGCCGCCTTGGGGCACATGGGCTATCAGCCTGGTGCACCCCCACCTCCACTGCCACAACCCCGGGAACCAAATTGGGTGAAGAGCTTATCGGACCTTCGACCCGTGTCATTTCAGGGGGAGACTGACCCCGCCAAGCTTGAGGCGTACATCTCCGAGCTGGAGACCGCCTTCGAGACCCTTGACGTCCCTGCTGGGATCAAGGTGCGTCTAGCTGCATTCTACCTGAAGGGGGCAGCAGGCGATTGGTGGAAGCTGGTGAGTGCCGAGCATGTGGCCAATCCAGACTTCGGCTGGGACCAGTACATAGCACTGCTACGAGCAAAGTACTATCCCGCCCTTGTCCAGACGAAGAAGCGCTTACAGTTGGATGCGCCTAAGCAGACGGACAAGATGACGGTAGACGAGTATTACTCGGAGTTTACCGCCTTGCTTCGTCTTCTACCGGGTCTTGGATATTCAGACCAGATCCTGGTGGACCGCTTCTATGGCGGGCTTAGCCATTGACTCCGCTACGGCATGGGGCCGACGAGTTATACTACCTTGCAGGTAATAAGAGTAATTGAAATATGAGTAAGTGACAATGATTTAGACTTTGGAATATAAGAGAAACTAATACTTTGGAAAGCAGGAGTGCTATCATGCCGCTACTAAGGTTGAGATAACCGTCCAGCTGAGGGACGAGGACAATGCCAAGAGAAAGAATGCTGGGAAGAGTACAGAACACCAAGGGCAAGGTGGTTACAAGAAACAAAGTACCAGCCTCAAGCCCAGAAGAGCCAGAACCAAAAAGGAAAGGAGGGAACGGAGAAGGCTACTAATGAGCCACTGAAGTTGACTTATGCTTATGTGCTAATCCCCTGTGCTCCAGGGCGCCAAAGGGTAAGGAAATATTTTGGGTGAATTAAGAATGGTTGACAACATTGAGACACCGTCACTGATGCCATGCGTAATCAGGTACTGAGACTGGAAAGTAAACCGGAGGTGGCTACCAACGACACTACTATTGCCAGAGGTGCAACAAGGACCACCCCGGAGTTGACTGTAGGAATAAGGTGGAGTGTAATTTCTGCGGTGTGCTCGGGCACCGGGCATATGAGTGCTACGGGAACCTAGAGAGTAAGAATTACAGACCCGGTATCAAGGTTAAGACTAGGACCGATCAGGGAGCTGGACCTGACGGACATAAGGGGGCGCAGCAAGTGGCAAACAGGAATCCACGGGTAGCCCAGAAGTCGGGACCCACACTACACATGGTGGACCGGGACGATGAGCCTGAACCCTCATCGGCCAGGTACCGCTACAAACCTTTAAGTGATAAAATTGCCTGCTTACAGCATTAACATGCATGTTTGGTAAACAATTGAGTTTAGTGAGAATAAGATAAGATTAGAACTTAAGTAAGATATAACCTGTTACCACCTTAGGAAGCTTCAACATTTGTTATCCAATACCTTCAACACCTAACCCGGAGTACACCGACATCGAAATCCGAGACTTTCCAACCGAAAGATGTCAGGTTATCCGCCCAGGTATGATTTTATTAAGGGGGTACCTGACACTGGAGGCTCAGATAGCCATCATCAGGAGATGCAGTCAACTAGGAGTGGGACCGGGAAGTTTTTATACGTCGGAGTACCCAGGAGGAGCAAGAATGAAGTTAAAGATGATGAGCTTAGGCAAGGATTGGAATCCGTATGCCAAAACCTACCAAACTACGAGGATACAAGATGGAGTCTCACCACCGGGAATACCCGAAGAGTTCCATCCAGTTATTACACAAGTCGTGGAGATCGCTCAGCAGTTGGAAGCTGACCCGATTCCAGACATACAAGCGGACATCTGTATTGTAAACTTCTATGGGAAAGATGGGCGACTAGGACTACATAACGATAAGGACGAGACAACGGAGTCCCTCGAAAGGGGGATACCTGTAGTGTCTTAGTCCATTGGAGATGACGCTGAATTTTTGAACGGCGAGCAGAAGCGTGCGGGCCGTGCTAATAAGTTAATACTTAAGTCAGGGGATGTATTAATTATGGGAGGAAAATCAAGGATGTTATACCATGGGGTTAAGAGAATTAAGCTGAACACAACACCGTCTGCAGTGATTAATGCGACGCATATGAAACCAGGACGGTTAAACCTAACCTTTAGACAATATTAGCCATGTAATGTTTTAGTATGAGATAAGGAACAAGATGTAAGAAAGAAGCACATGTTGTAAACAGGATGGTTATTAATAATAACAGTGTTGTTCATATAATTTGTTACGACTCTTGTTATACCATCATTACTCATGAAGGCTTGTGAACACAATTAGGTTATGGACTCGGTGCGGAAGATGCATTAAGCATACTTACAGAGGCACAGGCCGGCGCAAGCGGTACTATCCTCACCGGCACCTTTCTGATTAATGGATTGAGGCATCGGTTCTCTCTTCGACTCAGGGCCTCGCATACCTTTATTCTCTCGGTATCTTTTGCGAGAAGGTTGGGCTAGACGCTGACGAGCTACCCGACTTCACGGTTACGCTCCCGTCTAGGAAATTGGTTTGCACTCGCTAGCTACCGGAGCGCATTGTCAAATTAAGGAGAAGATTTTCCAGTTAGTTTCATCGAGTTCAAAGAGTGGGATTTGATGTTATTTTCGGGATGAATTGGTTGGAGCGGCAACAAGGGCTATCCTCGTTCTCCGAGCATCGACTGCTGCTCAGGAGTCCATCTGGGGTAACAATATCATACCGCCAGTCCCAGAGAGCCTCGACTAAGATTATCACCGCCATGGCAATGTACAAAGAATTGGGAAGAAAGGAAGAAGTGTACCTCTGCTATGTCCATAGAGAGAGCCCCCGAGTTCGACCCCGACTTACCGTAGTGTCGGAGTTTCCCGACCTCTTTCCACGGGAACTGCCCGGCATGCCACCCACTCGGGAGGTAGATTTCACCATCGAGCTGCTACTGGTACCAGACCGATAGCCAAGGCACATACCGTATGGCTCCGGCATAAATGAATGAGTTAAAGGACCAGTTGAAAGACTTGTTAGATAAAGGATTTATCAGACCAAGTGTATCACCATGGGGAACGCCAGTTCTCTTCGTGAAGAAGAAGGATGTAGTCTCCGCCTCTGCATCGACTACAGAGAGTTGAATGCAGTGACTGTGAAGAATAAGTATCCACTAACCATACCCGCATTGACGATCTGTTCGATCAGTTGAAGGGGGCATCCGTGTTTTCCAAGATTGATCTCAGATCGGGTACCATCAGATAGCCATTAAGGAGGGAGATATTGAGAAGACGGCATTCCGGACACGGTACGGCCACTATGAGTTTACAGTGATGCCGTTCGGTTTGTCGAACGCACCGGCGCAAATTTATGGATCTGATGAACCGCTTGTTCCGAGAGCAGCTGGACAAGTCGGTTGTGGTATTCATCGACGACATATTGAATATTCGAAATTGAAGGTTGAACATAGAAACATCTGAGGAGGGTATTAGAGATACTGAGGGAGAACCAGCTATATGCTAAGTTCTCCAAATATGAGTTTTGGCTTGACCAGGTCTCTTTCCTAGGTCATGTCATCTCGGATGCTGGGATCTCAGTGGATCCAGCAAAGATATTGATGACGTACGTACTTGGCCAAGACCGAAGACTGTTACCGACATCCGGAGCTTTCTCGGTCTGGCAGGTTACTACATGAGGTTTGTTAAGGATTTCAGCAAGGTCGCAAACCGATGACCAGTCTGATGAAGAAGATGCACCGTTTGTGGACGGCTGATTGTGAGAGTTTGTTTCAGAGTTTGAAGGACTCATTGACCACTGCACCGGTTCTGACTATTCCAGACGGTACGGAGGGCTTTGAGGTTTACTGTGATGCATCCGGTAGAGGGCTGGGTTGCGTGCTCATGCAACATGGCAAGGTGGTGGCATATGCCTTACGCCAGTTGAAGGAACATGAGGAGAACTACCCCACACATGATTTAGAGCTGGGAGCTGTAGTCTTCGCTTTGAAGATATGGCGCCACTACTTACGGGGTTAGTGTGACGATCTACACCGATCACAAGAGCTTGAAATATATTTCACTCAGAAGGAGTTAAATCTCAGACAGAGGAGATGGTTAGAATTTCTGAAAGACTATGACATTGACCTCCAATACAAAAAGGGAAGGCCAATGTTGTAGCACTAGTAGAAAAAGAGTCATTTCGGCGGTTCTTTTGGGCCTTTTTCGGCGGTTTTTAACCGCCGAATATTACACCCGAAAAAGGCCTTTCCAAATTTTCGGCGGTTTTATAACCGCCGAAAAACACCTTTTTCGGCGGTTCCAAACGCCAAAACCGCCGAAAATAACGGCTGTCGCTAAAAATAGAATTTTCGGCGGTTCCTAGTAAGAACCGCCGAAAATGTAAAATTGCCATTTTTACTTATTTTCGGCGGTTCTTACTAGGAACCGCCGAAAATTCTATATTTTTTTTTTGGTTTTTTTCGTTTTAGTTTACAATCCCACATATGTCAACAAACCTGTAAAATATACAGATACAACATCCAGATATATCCAAACATCTCTCTACATCATATTGTAGAGGATGTCAATCACTCTTTGTAAGAGAATTGTCAAAAAATCAAAATAATGATGAAATGGTCACAAATGACCAACAACACATTTCAAATGGTCACAAATGACCATATACAAACCATTTCAAATGGTCACAAATGACCATATACATATACAACTACCAAGATATTCATTGTACTCAAACCGGTCATCTTTCACAATCTAACTAGCCATAAATTTCTAAACATTAACGTTCTAAATAACAATTCGATCGAAAAAACAAAGTGAAAATCAAACTAAATTCATACAGACAAACTCCGCCCAATCCTCCAACATAGCGTTGATCGTTTGTCTGTCGTATTCGCCAACACTAGGGAAAACCTTTTGAAAAACAAAACAATACAAAATGAGTTAATCATTAAACAAATACATTAAAATTAAAAAATATATATATGACTTCAACATACTTCTTCTAATTGATCTTGCATATCACCAAAAAGGGTGATTATGTCATGCATATATCTCATGACATAATACCCACACTCCGAACTCCCGGGTTGACGTGGACACTTAAACAGAGAAAAAAAGGATTAATTACATAAGACATTTGTTCTATCAATGAAAAACAAGTGATGCATGTACCTTCACTGCAGTCCAGGGGACAGCACCTCTTATCCTTATACCAAGCTGTGAAATCATAACACTTTGATATATACTGCACATTAAATGTCATAAATGTATATTAATAAAATTAGGATATCCATGCACAACAAAATTAAATTAAAAGAATTGAAATGCATAAAGAAGTGGTTTATAATGTACTTACAGGTTAAGGTGTGGCTTTATCTTGAGATTATTCGGTAATGAGTGCCGAAGCGGATCAAGATATAGTATACGTGCACGATCCAAACACAACACCAGTAGGACCCAATGACCACTATGTAATACCAAAACACTAACATGTCAGTATAATGTCAAAATCAACAAGTACAACATTTAATGGAATTAAAATGATAAACACAAGTTATTACTTTTGATGGTAGGGCAGCAGGAGATATTTCTTTCTCGCTGTGATGCTGTTAGTAATCGCACGCTGTAAGTAGAGCTTACTACCTTGTACATCAGACGTCACAGCAGTGTATGACGTTCTCTCAGGACATAGAAATCCATACTTGGTAAGTGAAAAAGTTTGCATTTTCTCATGCAAAAACCTATTCATTAATTAAAAGATATAGTAATTAACATTGTTTCAGGGCATCACTTTATAACTTAATTACCAAAAAACTAATACTTACAGAATGAATGAGTGGACAACAGTGATAGGCACCCAGTCAGATTTCAGGATGTCCTGCACGTCGTTTGTCCACAAGTCGACTTCTAAAACTTCTTCATAGTGAAGAATGTCAGGTTCAAAGCTAAGAAGGATAGAATCTTTAGCAGCTGGGAAGTCACGGATCACATCATGCAACACTTTCATGTTTGGCCCCAAGCGTGCATATATTGAATCATCCACCAAGTTTTCTTTGGGAACGACATTGGTGGATGCTCTGTATTCAGAAGATATAATCTTTGACTTCTTTTTTTCAGGAGACTTTGATTTCTCCTTTAATGCCTATTTGCAATCGACATACATTACTAATCATGAACTGAACATCCACACACTTATAATTTACTACAATAACTATATTAAAGGTTTGTATTGGGCGTACCTTCATACACTTCTGAATCAGGCGAACAGGCCATTGAAGAAATGCACCCTTTGCAGACCGAACCGTGTGTACTCCTCCGTAGGTACAGGGAGTTCTAAATCAGGACACGTATAAATCGGTTCGTCCACAGACACTCTCCCGTGATACGGCTGTAATGGCATGCCATGGACCACGTCATTCGAGCGTGATGTGTACACTCTTCCTTCTGCAACATGTATATTTTGATTGTTGTACGGGAGCAAGAGGTTGCAGTTTATTGGATCCTACAATTTAATCAGATTAGTAGATGATTGAACTGATAAATATGTAATAAACGATATGACAAGTAATAAAACAGTTAAAGATATAAAAATTTACCTGTACATATGCGTAAGGATACGGATCATTAGACTCGGTGCTTGTGTGCAGTCCAGCAGGATCAGAAGCAGGAGCATATGCATAAGAAGGATCAGAAGCAGGAGCATATGGCTGGGGTGCACCAGTCCCCTGACGCATTCAGCAAGATCTCATTCTTCCACTGTCTTTGATGTTACTGAGGACACGTAAATGCTCATCATAAGAGATCATCTTCTCCTGACTACTACTTCCTTTCCTCGACCCGGGGTTTCCAAATACTTTTCTTATCCCTATGTTAACCCCCCCTAACCCCACTGCTCGGCCTGGATGATCTTTCTTTCCTAGCGCCCGAGACAGCTGGTCATCATGTCGATCAGGAGCCCAAGTCCCTTGGGTTACTTGCTCGTTCATTTCACCCTTTAGAAGTAAATGCATATAGGATTTATAATAAATTATAGGATTGTAATACTGAATTTGAAAAAAATAAGGATTAAACAAAAGTACTTACCATCTTATCAACAATTTCCTTCGTTTTCTCGAAGGGATACAGACGCTCTCCAGTTTTTGGGTCTTTCTTAGTGCGTGAAAGCTTCCAAAATGTACCCCGTTTCTGGTGGTCATCTAGAGTGCTCATATCCGATGGCAACTCCCCTTCTGCCACCCACTCAGGAACTCTTCTGTTAACCCCTTTAGCACCCAGCAAGTGACGATATTCATTCTTCTTCGCATTCGCTGACTGGGCCTCACGATACTCCTATTATCAAGTAAACATACAAACACGATGATGATTAAAGACATATACATATGTAAACTTATTTGTATGTATATACAATACTTAATTATTTAATAGTTAGTATGTACCTTGGTCTCCATCTTCTTGTCATAAAACTGCTGCCACTTCTCTTGGGTTATTGCTCTGTAGATCTCCCAAGGCTGGCGTGTGTCGCCGTCAGGCCGCTTAAGCTTCTTGGTGATGAACCATTTGACCAGATCATGCTTATGATCTGAAAATTTCTTGCGCATCATCGATTTGACCATGGTGTAGTACTCGGTTTCTGCAGGTATTCGATATCGTTTCTGCATATCATCATAAATGAAAAGGATGTTAGTTATGCATACTTATAAATCGTATCAATAAATACTGCAACTATTGTTTATTTACCTGTACGATCTCAAACATCTGCTTCTTCAATCCTTCGTCAACCTGAGGCCAGGAGAGAGTGATATCACAATACTCTCGCACTATGATGCCCAGCTCAGTAGTGAAGTCTCCAGCCCATTCCCCAGTCGGCTGTAGATACTCATTAAACTGCAGCGGCTTCGACTCAATCTTTTTTGACTTCAGAGCTTTTGTAGGACCTCGAGGTTTTACGGTCCTGCTCTCTGGGATCTGTGACCCAGAAGGTCCAGCCTGTGTGTCTGCAGCTGGCACATCAGACACTATAATCTCGGCGGTGCCACTACCCCCCTCATCAGTTCGGGCCCGTGACGTGCGGCCCTTCCCTCCACGTGTTTGCCTCTTCCTCGGTCGGGCTGCGTCACTCAGAATCTCGCCGACCGGGTCGTCCATATCATCCATTTAACTGTCTGCACAGATAAA
This sequence comes from Limonium bicolor, assembly GCA_023374045.1. Classification (NCBI taxonomy): domain Eukaryota; kingdom Viridiplantae; phylum Streptophyta; class Magnoliopsida; order Caryophyllales; family Plumbaginaceae; genus Limonium; species Limonium bicolor. The sequence continues at coordinate 300,084,534 of CM041778.1, forward strand.
CAATATGATATTAATAACAACAAAACAAATAATATAAAAAATACGTAATCAGATATCATAAAAAATTAATATTTAATTACCTAACAAACAAACACATCATTTATGGTTTTTCGACCCATAGACCCTCATCATGATCAGACCTAGTATACACTACATCGTCTGGAATATCAACAATGTTGGTGGCAGGAACACTGTTAGAAAAGGGTGGTGTCTCATCAAATAATAATTCATCGTCATCAACATCTTGATCAACATTTGTGATCACAAATCTTTTCCCTGGTAAAACTACTGACCATCTGGAATCGATGGGATCTTCTATGTAAAATACTTGTTCACAGTCCTTGGGAAATATGAACGGCTCTTGTGTAGGACCAAGACTTGATAAATCAACCAAATTAAACCCATCATGAACCCGATAACCGTTTCTGTTATCCACCCACTTGCATTTGAAAATAACAAACTTTTGAAACTGATAATCAAGTTCCCAAATATCTTCAATACATCCATAATACAACCTCGAGGTTGAAATCGCTGAAGCTGGATCACCTCGGGTGTACTGAGTTGTTGCTGCTTCTACTTTCACCCCGCTATTCTGGTTTAAACATCTATCATCTTGTCGTTTTGTCCAATAGGTGAACCCATTGATGTCATACCCGTCGTAAGATACAGCAGTGGAACCAGGTCCCAAAGCTAACCAACGGAGCTCTTCACCTACATTATCAGGCGCTAGTGATGCAAGTTTCATAACATGGTCTCTAAACCATGAACAAAAGGTCTTGTTTTGCTCTTTTGTCAACCAAACAATATTCCTCCCAGGATATTGACCTCTTAGTGTAGTCATGTGTTTCTCAAAAAATGGCTCAATAATCTCAAGGTGATGTAAAACGAACAAATGTGCTAACTCCATTGAGGATGAATCAATTGCCACAATTTTTTTCCCAGTAACACCTTGACCTTCTGTCCCTCCCGTGTGTCTAGGTTGTGGTACTCCAATAGCAACTGCACCCTTTAAGTATTCAGTACAAAATTCTGTCACTTCTTCCGTTATTGTCCCTTCTATAATACTTCCTTCAGGTCAATATCTATTCTTCATCCTTCCCTTCAAAATTCCCATGTATCTCTCAAACGGATACATGTACCTCAAATATATGGGACCACATAATTTGATTTCCCTAACAATGTGAACAACTAAGTGAACCATGATGTCAAAAAAGAGGGTGGAAAATACATTTCAAGTTGACAGATCGTAACAACAACATCACGTTGCAGACTGTCAAGTGTATCAGCATCCACGACTTTATTGCACACTGCATTTAAAAAGAAACATAGTCTTGTAATTGCATTTCGGACATCCTTCGGCAATATACCTCGAATGACAACAGGAAGGAGATGCAACATCAGAACGTGATAATCATGAGATTTCAACCCGACCAATTTCAAGTCCTTCATTGACACAAGACTTTTCCAGTTAGATGAATAACCCGTAGGAACCTTAAGGGAATGAAGACATTTGCAGAAGCTGATCTTCTCATTCTTAGACAAAGTGTAACATGCTGGAGGTAAATATGTTCGTTTGCCTCTTTCTTGAGGATGCAACTCCTCACGTATGCCCATAGCTTGCATGTCTCTTCGAACCTTTATTCCGTCTTTTGTTTTCCCAGGTATGTTAAGCAAAGTCCCAACAACAGCCTCACCAACATTTTTGACAATATGCATAAAATCAAGACAATGCCTAACAGATAAATGTCTCCAATATGGAAGTTCCCAAAATATTGAACATTTTTTCCAGATGTTTTTTTGGGTAGATTTGGACGGAACACCGAAAACATTCTCAATGTCTTTCACCTTTTCATAGATCTCTTGAGAACTCAAAGGTATACGAGCAACACGTGTTTCAGTCTTTCCGTTGAATAACTTCCTTTTTTTACGGTACGGGTGTGCTGCTGGCAACAATCTACGATGACACATGTACACGTTTTTGCCAGAAAACTTTAGACGATCAGAACAAGTGTCGTCCTCACATATTGGGCAAGCAAATGTGCCTTTCACCGTGTATCCAGATAAATTCCCGTACGCTGGAAAGTCATTCACTGTGCAAAACAACATGGCACGAAGTGTGAAGTTTTGTCTGTCGTAACCGTCATAAACCACTGTCCCCTGATTCCATAACAATTTCAAATCGTCAATCAGCGGTGCAAGATATACATCGATATTATGTCCGGGTTGTTTAGGACCAGAAATCAACAATGATAACATTATGTATTTTCGCTTCATACACAACCACGAAGGAAGATTGTAAATCACCAATAAAACAGGCCAAGTGCTGTGTTGACTACTTAGAGTGCCGTAGGGATTCATCCCATCTGTACATAGCCCGAGTCTCAAATTTCGATTATCACTGGCAAAATCTTCAAATCTTCTATCGATAGTCCTCCACTGTGGTGAATCAGCTGGATGTCTCAGCTTATCATCATTTTTCCTTCCTTCTGCGTGCCATCTTAAATTTTGGGCATCTCTGACATTTGCAAACAGACGTTTGAACCTTGGTATTAAGGGTAAATACCAAATGACTTTTGCTGGAGGACTTTTTTTCTTAGAATTGGATGATTGGCCGTCCTTATGTTTATAGCGTGACAAATGACATTTTGGACACTGATTCAAATGTTTATTCTCTCCTCTGTATAATACACAACTGTTTGGACATGCGTGTATCTTTTCGTACTCCACACCCATAGGACACATCAACTTTTTTGCATCATAAGTGGATGTAGGAAGATTGTTATCATCTGGAAGCATGTCGTGGAATAGTTCTAGTATTGCCGTAAAACTCTTATCACTCCAGCCGAATCTTGCTTTCAGATTGAACAAGTGTAGCACGGATGTCAATTTTGAAAATTTGGTGCATCCGGGGAACAAAGGGGACCGTGATGCGTCAACTAATCTTTGATATTCATCGGGCTTGTCTGTGAAATTATCCTCAACATCTTGCAGCATAGAGTTCAGTTGTTCAATCTTTTCACTATCATCGTTGATTTCAGTGTCACTCTGATCACACTCATTATCAGGAAATGTGGTATCATCGGTAACCTTTCTTGGTTCACTGTTCTGCTGGGTGGAAGTATGCACCCTGCTACTAGCTTCTAAAGACTCGCCATGCAAAAACCATATCTTATAGTTTGGCATAAATCCACGTCGTGATAGATGAAATCTGATAGCATGTAGGTTAGGGAATTTGTTGCGAAGTTCGCACTGTGCACATGGACAGGGAATGTGAGTGTCGTTCATCCTTTTCTGATGATAGAGAGCTGCTTTGCAAAATTCATTTTCCACTTTCGATTCAAAATAATTCCCTCGCAGACCGTACATCCATTCACGGTCCATTCTACAAACAACCAGTCAAAATTTAAAAAATATTTAGAAAAAAGTGTTATAATGTATAATAACTTAACTAACATTTAAAATATTAAATATAAAAAATAACAATAACTAACCTATCTTCGGAAAAGGATATATATCGATATGGTTCTCGCACGGCGAGTCTGTATAATATATATAATACGCTATCTTATATATACTACTTGGTTGTGTTATATGCATATTATATATAATGTATATACACATCTATAATATATATTGTATATACTACTTGGTTGTCTTATATGTATATACACATCTATAATATATATACTACTTGATGATATATATATATATAATATATATATAGTTGGTTATTTTATTTTGTTATATTTATATATGTATATCTACTCAACTAACTAGCTACTAAATATAAATAAACTAACTACACAAACAATTTATTTAGAATACCTTGCTGGCATATACATTTTTGTGGTTATTCTATCGTGTTATATATATATATATCCTACAACTAACATTATATTTTATCAACAAATTATACAAACAATTATGCACGATAAATTGAAATTGATTTAGGTTGAAAAAAACTAACGGTATTTGGAAGGACGAGGATCAAGCGGAAGCGGGTGGCGAGTGAAGACGACGATGGCTAGCTAACGCGACTACTACTGCCAATCTGTGTAGTATCTAAATGAAGAAAACACATTACAATTGATACGTCAATTCACTAAGGTCATTTACTTCTTGAAAATTCACATAAACAATGGTAAGATAGCAAAAAAATCACTGAAATTGGTTAAATCATTTCATCGAACACCTTGCGAGCGTATAGTTTATTTTCTAAATTTCCCACACATTGTATTTCCAATCAATCAATTACACTCCAGAATACATATCAATCAATTACATATAAACAACAAATTAGGACCCAATTCAACAAAATTTCAAAAGTTTCGAATCGGAGAAAAACTAACCCCGATTCTCTGTTCGCGTTCGATTTTGGCAGCAGCAGCGGGGGTAGGGCGCGACTGGGCGGCGATAGGCGGCGGCGGTGACGGCGGCGTTAGTTGCGCGGCGACGAGGAAGAAGAAGGGCGATTTGAGGGCGATTGGAGGGCGAGAGCTCGCGCGAGGAAGAAGAGAGGCACAGCAGAGCTTCGATATGTCGAGTCGGGCGTTAGGGTATAAGAAATAAGCCTCATTTTCGGCGGTTCCTATTTACAACCCCGAAAATAGGCAGTCGAAGCCTCATTTTCGGCGGTTGTATATAGGAACCGCCGAAAATGAGGCTTCACTTGCCTATTTTTCGGCGGTTTATATAGGAACCGCCGAAAATGAGGCTTCGACTTGCCTATTTTCGGCGGTTCCTATATACAACCGCCGAAATAGCATGACCATACACACATTTTCGACGAAATTTTAAAAACCGCCGAAAATGCGGGGCCGAAAATGGCCATTTTTCTACTAGTGAGCAGACGCCCTGAGCCGTCGAGCACACTCACTCCATTCGCTAGTCTCTTTCTCCAGCTTGGTTGATGAGGTGCGAGAGGCTCAGAGGGCAGATGAGTATATGAGAGAGGTCAGACAGAAGCTGACAGATGGTACCTTTGAGAGTCAGAAATATGACGTCAGACTTCATGACGATGATCTGATCAGACTTAAGGGCCGGTTATGCATACCACGGGGCAACACGGATCTGAAAGACCGTATACTTAGAGAATCACATTGTTCTTCAGTTTCCATCCATCCGGGAGCCTCTAAGATGTATAAAGACATGAAGAGATACTTCTGGTGGTCGGGGATGAAGACAGATGTTACTGAGTTCGTCTTGAGGTGTCTCACATGCCAAAAGGTAAAATTCGAGCACCGATGACCGGGCGGAATGGTACAGTCGATGCCAGTTCCAGAGTGGAAGTTCCATGATATCTCCATGGACTTTGTAGTTGGACTCCCACCTGCTAGGGGAGGTCTCAACATGATATGGGTGGTGGTGGATCGCCTTACCAAAGTAGCCGATTCATACCGATGAAGGATACTTGGAAGGTGACCAAATTAGCTGAGTTGTTTGAGAAAGAAATCATAAGACATCACAGGATACCAAAGACCATAGTGTCGGATAGAGATACCAGATTCCTTTCGAGGTATTGGAGAGCTACTAGAGAAGCGTTGCGTACAGAACTGAAGCTGAGTACCACGTTCCATCCTCAGACAGATGGTCAGACTGAGCGTACGATTCAGACACTCGAGGACATGCTGAGGGCATGTGCCTTAGACTTCCAGGGCAATTGGATTGACAAATTACATCTGATCGAGTTTTCATACAACAACAGCTATCACGCTTCGATCAAGATGGCACCTTTTCAAGCGTTGTACGGTAGGCCTTGTCGTACACCGCTCTGCTGGGATGAGTCGAGTGAGACGGTCATTATAGGACCAGAATATTTAGAAAAGTTAAGGCTGAAGTTCAGCAAATCAGAGAGAACATGAAAGTTGCTCAAGATAGGCATAAGTCGTATGCCGATGTTCGACGACATGACCTGGAGTTCGCAGTGGGCGACCGGGTATTTCTGCGGGTATCACCGATGAAGGGTGTGTTTAGATTTGGGCAGAAGGGCAAGCTGAGCCCTAAATTTGTTGGTCCTTATGAGATTACGGAGCGGGTGGGCCCGGTGGCTTACAGGTTGAATTTACCTGCTGAGCTGGGTAAAGTGCATGATGTTTTTCATGTTGCACAGCTAAAGAAATACATGCACCACCCCTCCCATGTGTTAGAACCTGAGAAGTTGACGTTAGAACCGAATATGAGATCCGTGGAGATTCCTCAGAGGATCTTGGATAGTAAGACTAGGGACACTCGCCATAAGTCAGTACGACTGGTGAAGGTTCTCTGGTCTAACCAAGATGTCGAAGAGGCCGCGTGGGAATTAGAGGATAAGATGAGGGCGAAGTACCCTTCTTTGTTTACCGACTAGATCGTCTGTATAGGGTACGGGGCGTACCCCTTTTTAAGGGAGGTAGAGCTTCCTCGCTTTTGAGTTAGTAAACGAACATGTTTGTCGTTTTGTTTGTTTGGTGTAAGATGTGGTTTGTGTAAGTTGTGTAAGTTATTACACCTTGGTGGTAAGTTTGAGAGATGTATAATATTTATGCATTGTATTTGTGGTAGACCTTTGAGTCTTTAGATGTGTGAACGAGAATATAAGACGTGGTGTTAAGATTGAGAAATTGAGTACCGTGAATGATTAAGTACATGTGTGAACTTTGGGGACAAAGTTCTTTTAAGGGGGGTAGATTGAAATACCCCAAACATAGATATGGTGTTTAAGTGATAAGCTAAGATATAAGGAGGCTTAATAATACCTTAGAAACATCAAGAAACATTTTTAATCAAAGAAAACATAAGGAAACACCAAAAGAGCAGTTTAAGAAAAAACGTGCTCTAAGCTTGGAGAGACTTGGGTGAGTGCCCAAATATCATTATAAGACCTTATTAATATCCTAATGGTCATTTTAAGTCAATTACCAAAGAAAACCAAGCTCAAAAATAAGTTAAAACACAAATTGTGCCTTAAGGACTCTTAAAGCACATTTTTGAAAAAATGTCTTAGAAAAGGGTTTTAAGTGGCTAAATGCCCATGATTACTCCTTAATTAACTTGTGTACTAATTAGTATCACATTAGAAAGTCTAAATCAATGGGAAATCAAAAATTTCACAATTATGTGCACTAGTTTGTGAATAGTAATCAAATAGTGCCTAGTTTAGTCTTTAGTCAATTAAGTTCAGTTAGATGGTCAGACAAGACCATGACTAGCTTAATTAAAGGGGGTGGCCGGTTTTTAAGGTGATGATTCACCACATGATCAAATAAGAAAATAAATAAGAGATAAAGTAAGAGTTACTATTTGCTTTTAACATAAATATCCCACCTTTACTTACCTCTCTCCTCACCTCTTCATTCTCTTCTCTCACCACCGATTTCTCTTGCTCTCTCCCTTCTCCATTCACGTAGAAGACAACCCCATGCTAGCTCCATCTTCACTTGCTTGCCAAATACACATCTTAGCTCCAAAATCAAAACTGAACACATATTCTTCTTAGTTAGCTCAAGCTCCTTCTTCCTATCTTTTCAAAACTTAAAGAGCTTTGATTTGGTGCCAAGCCAAACCGTCATTAGAGGAGGAAACTCTAGCTTGGAGACTCCATTAGCTTCTCCATTCTCTTAAGGTAAAGAATATGTAAGAAAATCTAGGTTCCCACCATTTTTCTCCATAACCGAAAATCTATACTCATGGGGCTTCATGTTTATGCCTTGTTCTAGCTTGTTTTCTATTCTCCAAGGGATAGAGGAGGTTCTTCTTGCTTCATATCCAAGCTTATTCTAAGACTCCAAGGTAAAACAATCAATTTAATACCTTAAAGCACATTTTTAACCTAGGGTTTTTGTTCCTTAAGGCTTAATGTATTATCTACACTCATTTAGAGTCATTGGATTTGGTTAGACATGGCAAGGAGAGTTTAAGTGGTGACCGAGATTGTTTCAAAGGAAAAGGCTAAGGAGGAAATTTTGTGAAGCTTGTAAAATAGCAAGGTAAATGTTTACCTAAGGTGTTTTAATGCTTAAGGGAGGGGTTTGAATAGATTAAAGCTTATCTTAGAGTTTACTTAGGAAAGGGCAATAAAACCTAGGAAAAACATGATTATACTTGTGAACATTGAAGGAGCAAATGAGAAAGGAGATAGTTTAGAATGTCTAAGGTGAATTATAAGAAACTTATATTGCAATGGAGCCTTGTTGTTGTATTTGCAGTCAGGCTATAATTCTGAGGAAATTCGTGGTTTACTATTTGTGCATTTAAGGGCCTAAGAGCCAAGCACATTTAAGTTATGCACTATGATGTGTGTAGTCTGGTGTATGATGTGTGCTAAGAGGTTTGATGAGAGTTTTGAATGTAGATGCTATTGATGGTTAAAAAACTAATGTTTTGGTGTAGCAATCTAGAGAACCCATGGCAAAATCTAGTGAAGAACCTAAGTGTTTAGATGTGGTAAGGAGATTTTATGACTAAGGAAGTACTAGGAATTTTAGGAGTTGTTTTTGGTTTGAAAAGGAATGAGTCTAAGATGTTCTAGTGAACTGGATTACTTAGGTATGTCTCATGAGGACCTAGGGGTTACAATGGTGAATTTTAGGCACCAAGACCTTGATAAAAGAAGTTAGAAGACTTGTGCAAGTTTGGTGGGAATAAGGTGTAAGACTTTGAAATGGTTTAGTGAGACTAGAGTTTAGAATCTAAGGAAGTTTGATAATGCAATAAGGGTGGAAATTAGTGTATATGGAGTGGTCAAGTTCTTAAGGAGGGAGCATTTGGTTAGTGAAAATTCTAGGTGAATTGCATGTTAGAAATGTAGGAAAAATAAGTGCTAAGTGTTGGAAGTGTTTGTAAGAATTGAGTAAAAGGTTGAGAGAATCTTTGGAGGTTGTTTTAATGAGTTTAATGGGTTTAATAAGGTGGGTTTAATGTGCCAAGTGGTGTTAGACCTATTAGGACACTTGTGGAAGAGTTTGGAATTGAAAGAACAATTAAGAGAAAAATCTGTAGTGGACCGACCCAGGTCCGACCCAGTTCTTGGTCGGTCGGACCATGTTAAGCCAGCCAGAATGTCTCTGGACTGGACACCCAGAGGGATTTGGGTCGGTCGGCTTAGCTTTGGGTCGGTCGGGCAAAAATTCAACGTAGAAATTTGTCCCTGGAATGGACCGACCCAGAGGGTTTGGGTCGGTCGGTTTAGCTCTGGGTCGGACGGATGGTTTTCAAAAGACGGAAAAATTTCTGAGATGGACCGACCCATAAGGTGGGTCGGTCGTGGTCGGTCTAAGGGAATTGTTCGAACCAGAAATTACTGGGACGGACCGACCCAGGGGTTGGGTCGGTCGGTGGGTCGGTCGACCCTTACACTTGAAAAAAAAGAAGAAAAAAAAATGATATGCTTAATGGTATTAAGGTACACCATTAAGGGCGATGATGATTGGAAACCTAGAGACCTAGGGGATTAGTAAGGAAAAGACTTTAATGTTTAAAGCTAAGTTTGTAAGGTTAAGTATAAAACTTAAGAAGTGTTAGATGGGGATCATTACGGGTTAAGTAAGTTAATAAGTTAAGTATGTGTAGATAATTAATAACCTAAGTTTGATGAATACTTGGACTTGAAAGGTAGGAACCCGGAGGAGATTAGACAAGGGGACAATCGACGGTGAACGGTACAGTCTTTCTTGTGACCTGCTTGCTAACGAGGTGTCCCTCGGCTTGTGGCTACCTGTTTACCGCTATGACTAAGCCAAGATAAAGCATGCAACCGGATATACTTGACTCGTTGTGTTTGTTTCTTCTTACACTAACCCACGAAACTTGAGATTTGCTACTAACTAAGCTTAGTACTTATTGAGATAAGGAGAGGATTGGTATGTTGGTGATTGTTGGTTAATACCCGTCAAGGTTTAATTATCACTGATATTTAAGACTTTCACTAACCGTAACTTGGGTGGGAGTGAGGAATCCGGAATGGTCGGCACATGTGTAGTGGGGAGGTCGGTATCTGAATCAGATCCGACTTCCAAATAAGACTAGTCCTTGGACTCGTCGCTAGGGTCCAACAAATGACCGATCACCGGATACAGTTGAGGTGGGAGGCACATTAAGGATGGGGGGATCAAGCCTACATCCCCAACAAATTAAGAAAGGTTGCTTATTGTTGGTGAGTGCACTACTACCGGCTAGGGTTAACCAAGCTCTACAAAAATAAGCAACCAATTAAGGGCTAACCAGTCTAATAGTAGAACGGTTGGCAATTATAAGATTAAGGAGAATGTGGATCTAAGGAGTTAAGAACTAACTCACTTGTTAAGGGAGCCTGAGTCGTCCATTTGTATGTGAGCTACTTATGTTCATTGTGGTTTGTTGTTTATTGCATTTCATATTATGATTGTGATGCTAATCAACTTCCATGCTATCGACAATTAGTCGTCGTAGCCCCGTTAGCTTGGGGGCCACGAGAGGATCGTACCAGCATTCGTGCTGACCCCCTTTGGGGACTGTTTTTACACTTGCAAGTAAGCGGCCCATGAAGTCACACCACGAGAGTAGGAGCGGGTAGCCCTAGGTGGGACTTTATTTTGAGTACGGGTAGCGCCTGTGCACCCGTCTGCTGATAGTTGAACTTGAGAAATATTATGTGGTTTTGGGAGATACTTAAAACTAGGTTGGTGTATGTATTTTGGATATACGGTTGTAAATATTTATGAAACGGTATTTCTTGTTGATTAGACTGTGGCAAGGTCCTGTGTTAGTTTATTTCCGCTGCGATGTTCATGTATTATTTGTTAAGTTACGATAACCACGATTGGCTTAGGACGGGGTGTTACAAGGTATGTAACTCGAACAGCGAGTGAAAGAATCATTGAAAACCATAGACTAAGGAGAAAGTTATATATTTCACAAGATTTGGGTTTACCAGGTCATTTCTGGAAAAAAATTCTGGGCAAGAACACTGCCAGATCGGGTTGGGGACCTTAGACGCCTAGAACTTACAAACGATCGAGAATCAGCCTTGATTTCCTTAAGAAGAGTTGTAGAGAAGTTAAATATCTAGAAAACAAGGTATGGTACATGAATTTTCATTCATGAATGAAGAAGATAGGGTTGAGCAAAGTTTACCTTCCCTACTGAATTTTCTGGGTTTCTGGGTTGCAGATTCTAGGGGAGGCAACTTGAGCATGATTTTGTGATGAATGTGGGGAGAATTACGTCAAGTGAGAGTAATGGTTCGAATGTAGGGTTGTAAAAGGGTTTAATGCAAAAGACGGCTCCCAAAAATATGGAATTATGGCTGAGAAATAGGAGTCTAAAGTTTTATCATCCTTCTGAAAATTCAGTACTTAGCCAATTTTGTAGAAACTGGCTAACTGGCTTGGCACGAAATCCGAAGTGCGCGGCTGAGTCAAAAAACCTAGCCACGTCAGCAAACTTCAAAATTTTGGCTCTAAACTTCCCTAGATCATATCTTGAGCTAGGATGATCCATTTTTAACGTTCTTATTATCAATCTTCTTGGTTTTTCACAATATTTTTATTGATATAGGTTTCATGGGCTGGTCCACTTAAAAACCCTATAAATCAAAGGATTTAATAGGGGTGAGCAAACCACAGCTCAACAGGTGATAAACTTCATCAGCATGAGCATGCTAAAAACCCTTTTACAAAACGTAGGTTACGTATATAATAGTTTCGCAAACCAGAATCAGAATAGGACAGATAGCCCTTCAAAACATTCAAAGTTAGATACAAGTTGAGCGAAATAGAAGTCTCAAAAGATAACTTAATAGCGGAATACATTTATCAACTATCAGAAAGAGAAAACAGAACAGAAGCAGAATATCATAATAAATCTCATAAGCAAACAGATTAGAACTCTTGCAAAATGAAAGTTCATAAACCAGAACTATCAAACACATAAAGCAAATGAAGTAGAAGCCACACTTTCAAAATGAGACCAAGCACAAAGCAAGGTCTCATGTTAAGTTACTAAAGCTCAAAACTGAACAGAAACAAATGTCAAACTCACTTAGCAGAATTTATCAGAGCTCACAAATCAGAATGTTCATAAATTAGAGTGATCACAAATCATAGTACTCATAACATAGAGTGGTTCACGATCAAAGTGGTTTACAAATAGAGTGTTTCTCAAATAGAGTGGCACGCTAGCTCTAGGCACTCACATGCAAAAGGAAGAAGGCCAAAGGATCAGAGGATCCCACAACATAAAAGGTTGAGACCATTAGTCGGACCATCGGTCACTAATCATCCTGGGAAACCCGAGGAGCATAAAACAGAAGGACGTCCTGCGTAACATACTACGAGATAGCTCGACCTAGTCATCTACGACTCAGAAGGCTTAGTAACTTGGTCCCAAAACAGAAGCTTACTTTCATAACAGAAGGTGACGTTGAGAGGAAACAACACAACATATTAATAAACTTTACATAGTGAACATAAGCCATTGCCAAAACAGAAGTCTTATGCCAAGATTGGAAAAGCATGGAAAACTGAACGGAAATGGAGACCAATCACACATTCAAAGCAGTTCATATATCATAACCAGAATGAATACTTTCATAATGAAAAATCATGTAAACGCACACTAAAACATGTCAAAATTACTTAAACACACTTAGGGGATTATAACCCCAAAAACGGAATGCAAAACAAAAGTTAAAGGAACATTTTAGTAAAATTCAGAGGGGTGTCCGGACATGTGTCTGAACTTACAAGTCCGGGCGCATGTCGTGACACAAAACAGAGATGTCCGAAAATGTGTTCGAACTCACAAGTCTGGACACTTGATGAAGAAAGCCATACGAGATGGCGTCTGGACATGTGTCTGGGCTTGTAAGTCCAGACATGTGCCTAACTTCAAACCCAGAACCATCCTTGCATGTCGTCCGAACTTGTATATTCGGACGGATGTCTGGACACACCAAAACCAGTGGAAAATAGAACGTGTTAGAGACCTTGTTCAAACCGGACACGGCAAAAACTACCAAATTAATTGCATACAACTCGAAATTCAAAGCTAGAATTCTCCATTGTTAACACATTGCTTTCGATATCAAATTAGACAATCAAAGCACATACCATGGGGTTTTAATAGAGCAAAAACGTAAGTCAAATTCAAGTCCGAATCATAATCAAATTAGAGAGTTCATCAACAAAATTAGAAATGAATCCCTATCCGAATCCATCTATCACCTACTTCAAATCGAAGAACCGCAAAGCTCTGCAGATCCCCATAGTACACTCTTTGAATCCCCACTCGAAACTCAATGAACAACTGAACAAATTGACCAGAAGTCAGAACCAAAATCAAAAATGGAGAAGACAAAATGAAGAACGAACATAAAAGAAAACCTACAAATCAAACCTGAATTACGACAGACAAGAAGATCGGAACTCCAAGAGCATGACCATCCGAACGATTTAGACATTGGAAGTAGAAACAAAGAAAGAAGAGAATAAGAAGAGCAAAAGGAGAGTAGAATGGGAAATTTGAAAGAGGAAGGAGAAAAGAAATGATGTGAAAAGAAACTCTTTTCCTAACTTATTAATAACAAATCCAAAAGACTCTTTACCCTTTCTCCCTTCTAAGCTTATAAATTCAACCTCTTTTGACATAACTTACTAACATAAGACGGAAAATAACATAACACTCCCTTTGTAAACCAGAAACAAAAGAAAAATGTTATGCCCCAGTTTTTTTTCTTTTATTTCATGTTTGCAAATGGTGTATTATGTTATTTTCTATCTTATGTTAGTGAGTTGCATCATGAGAGGTTGATTTTATAAGCTTAGAAGGGAGGAGGGGTAAAAGAGTCTTTTGGCTTTGTTATTAATAAGTTAGAAAAGGAGTTTCTTTTCACATCATTTCTTTTCTCCTTCCTCCTTCCTCTTTCAAATTTTTCATTATGTTCTCCCTCTGCTGTTCTTCTTCTCTTCTTCCTTTGTTTCGGCTTCCAATGTCTAAATCGTTCGGATGGTTCTGCTCGTGGAGTTCTGGTCTACTAGTCCGTCGGATTTCAGGTTTGGGTTGTGGGTATTTGTTCACATTTGTTCTTTGTTTATTCCCTTCCTGATCCCGATTTTGGTTTCAACTTCTGGTTAATTCAGTTAGCCATTCGTTGAGTTTCTATTGGAGATTCAAGGAGTGTGCCGTGTGGAGTCTGTAGAGTTTTACGGTTCTTAGATTCGAGGTAGGTGGTAGATGGATCCGGTATGGGTGTGTTCATCCATAGGGAATTCTAGGGATTCGTTTCTGATTTATGTAACAAGAAATGGTGGGAAGATGACACACCGATTTTGAAATTTTACACCGTGCATGACCTCACCATGTCTTCGCCAATGGAGACGTTGTGCATGGAAGTGATGGATGTGGTGCACCTTGAAGCTTCAAGGTCCCCACCCACATTTTATGTACCCTAAACCCACCGGTGAGGGATACAGCTACAAATATGAGGACTTTAAACCCTTGAAACCAGCAAAGCATGATCTCCTAGACGCTGCCTTCCCACCGGAGGCATTCTCGATGAACCCCTACGAAAAACTAAGAGAGATTTGGCTAGAAGAAGAAATGCGGTTGTTCGAGAGGGTACTAGCTGATGCTGATCGTAATGATGATGCTGATTCTGATGTTGACTTTGGAAGAAGTTTTGAAGAAGAAGGTTAAACTGTTTGATAGTTTAGAAGTTTTTTTAAAGACATTTAAATTTGCTATCTAAGTTGTTAGTGTTGGATTTTGGTTTGCTGAAGATTTGGTAGTTTGAAGACATCTTGATTTCTATTGGAGTTGTTTTTATTGTTGTTTGAATTTCTATTGGAGCAGCTTTTGCAGATTTTGGTTGCTGGGATTTGGAATTATTTGGCTAATTTGTGTGATTATAATAAAACTTTTAATCGTACTTTAATTTTTTATCTGAAAATATCTTTTGGAGCTGCTCCTATTATGTTATTATACAATTTACTCGGCTTTTGCAATAGATTTGTGAAATACCCCAAACCTAAGTATGCTAATTAAACATCAAGTTATGATTTTATAAGGCTAAAACATGCCTTAGAAACATTGGTAGACAATTTAAACCAAGGAAAACACATGAAAACGCCAAAAGGGCAATTTAAGCTAAAATGTGCTCTAAGCTTGGAGTGACTTTGATTAGCACCAAAATATCATTATAAGACCTTATTAACATGCTAATGGACATGTTAAATCAATTACAAAGAAAACCAAGCTCAAAAACAAGCTTGAACACAAAATGTGCTTTAAGACTCCTTAAAGCACCTTTTTGAGAAATTGTCTTAGAAATGGGTTTTGAGTGGCTAAATGCCCATGATTACACCTTAATCAACATATGTACTAATTAGTATCACATTAGGAATCCTAAATCAAGGGGAAATCAAAAATTTCACAAATTTGTGCACTAATTAGTGAATAGTGTCAAATAGTGCCTAGTTTAAGCTTTAGTCAACATAAGTCAATAAGTTGGTCAACCAAGACCATAAATATCCTATATACTAAGGGGGGGACGGTTTTAAGGTGATGAGTCACCATAGGAGGCAGCCAACTTAAGGAAAAGAAGAGAAAAGTGAGAAAAGTTACTATTTGCTTTAAAAAGAAAATATCTCACCTTTTAACCTACCTCTCTCCTCTCCTTTTCATTCATTTCTTCATCCACCGATTTTATTCTTCTTCTCTCTGTTCCAAACGGTTCCCAAGTAGCTCCATTCAATGTCCATCTTCAAATGTCCACCAAATGTTCATTTTAGCTCCAAATCAAAAACTAAGCATAGAATTCTCTTAGTTGGAGCAAGACCTGCCTTTATATCTTTTTAAATCCTTCAAAGCTCACGTTTGGTGCCATGAGAAAACTCCATTGATGGAGGAAAATCAAGTTTGAAGAGCTCTTTTGGTTCTCCATTCATCCAAGGTAATGAAAGTGAAAGAAAAATCAACTTTCCATCATTTTTTCTATATGGCCGAAAATTTGCCTCTTAAGATAGCTTGTTTTATCCCTTGTTCTAGCTTGATTCTATTCTCCAAAGACTTGAGGAGGTCTTGCCTTGCTTCATTATCAAAGCCATTCTAAAATTCATAGGTAAACATCCATTTAGTGCATTAAGCAATTCTTGTAAACCTAGTAAATGATTTCTTAAGTTAAGGTGCAATATTTAGCACTTATTAAATTATTTGAATGTGGGTTAGAACATTGGCAAGAGGATTGAAGTCCTTGCCGAAATTCAACCAAGAAAACCAAAGGAGGAAAGTAAGAGGAGCTTGAGAAAAACAAGGTATATTGCTTACCTAATGGTGGTTTAAGTTTTAAGGGATGAGGTTTAGATAAGTACTAATGTAGCTTAAAACTTACATTATGTAATGGGTTATATAACCTAGGAAAAAGAATTTAAACAAGCTTGTGAACTTGTGACTAAGGAGCCAATGGGAATGAGTTAATAAGATAAGTATAAGCTGAATTATGAGAACACTTATATTGCTATGGGAGCATTGTTGTGTGTATTTGCAGGTTGAAAGCTTTTATATGTGGAAATTCAGTGTTTAAGCTTAAGTCATTTAAGGGCCTAAGAGCCTTGTCATTTAAGAGCCTTAGTGCTATGCAATTTGAGATTATTGCATTATATTGAGTTTGTTGTGAATGAGTAGATTTAGGTGAGAACATATGATGAGAAAGGATATAATATGTGTGAGATGATTGAATGGTAAGAACCATGCATATGGGCATGATAATATTGTAGAGAAGCTATGGCAAATTTTAAGTAGAAAACAAAGTGTTTAAGTGATGGTTGTGGATTAATATGACCTAGGATTTACTAGGAATCATTAAAAGGAATTTGAGTGGAAATGAGTTAACTAAGGATTTCTTGAGGATTAGAATGACCTAGAGTGACCTAGAAGGAATTAGAGGTTAGGTGGATGTATTAAACACACCAAGATCATGATATGAGGAATGTTAAGACTTGAGCAAAAATCTATAGGAAATGATATACAATGCCTTGTGATGATTTAGGTATGATCTAGTTTGTGTAACCTTTATGGTATTGAGTGGATTTGAGTGATAGAGATGAAAGTGGTTTAAGAAGGATTTAGCATGGTCAAGATGAATGTTAAGAGGATGGATAGAAAAGCTTAGGTAGGTGCAAGCTTTGAAAGGATGAGTAGAAAGTGTAAGGGAAGGGAAGTTGTGTGAGATGTGTATAGGTTGTTAGTATACCTAGGTTGGTAACAATGAGATATGAGTTAAATTGAAGAGATGAGGTTAACACACTCTAAGAAGAGTTGTGAAAAAATTGGTAAGTTACCACTTCAGATGAGGTTAGAAATGTGTAATAAGGAAAACAAATGCAAGAATGTCCAAGGTTTTAAGTGTAAACATATTACAATATTTGGGTGGATGTGTAATGGAGTTGTAAGCAATGAAGAGAGGGTATAAGGTGTTTAAATGGTGTTAAAACATGTTGGGATGCATGTGGAGAGGTTAGAAGAAGATTGGAGAAAATTACAAGTTGGAAGTGTAAAGTACCAAGTGTTAAGTGTTAAGAATTTAGTAAGAATTTGAGTAAATGTTTAAGGAGATTGTTGGATGGTTTAAAAGGGTTTTGAGGTGCTAAAATGATGTTAAAACATGTGGGGAAACATGAGGAATGATTAGAAAAAGATTTGGGTGAATTTGGAGCTCAAAATGAGAAGAAAAACACTTTGAAAAATGGGTTCTGCTGTGGACCACCCCTATGGGGAGGTCTAGGCGAATTCTGCAGGAAAACTAGCCTCTGGTTGGGACTGCCCCTGGGACCACCCCAGAGGGGCGGTCCAGTGCAGAGTAAAAGAAAAAAATTGTTTTAAGGCTTCTAATGATGGGGGATTGGATGGTAATTGTTTTAGATGATGTTTAGGCCTTGTTTGGTGACATGTAAAGGCCTTAAAAAAACTGTAAACAAGTATGAGGTGTAATGAGAAGTGATTAACTTATATGATTAAATTTAAATTACAATGACTTAGTGGTCCACCATTAGAAGAGTGATGATGATTGGAAAGATAACCATGTAAGTTCTTAAGAGATTAAGTTAAGTAAAATGGTTTTAAGTGTTTAAGGTTAAGTTTATAAGAACTTAGTGTTTGTTAGATGGACATTGTTAGGGGCTAAGTAAGTTAGGTTGATTGAAAGTAATTAACAACCTAAATTGAATGAATGTTTTAGGACTTGAGTAATTGGACTCCGGAAGAGAGTAAGCAACCGAACAACCGACAGTGTACGGTATGGTTTTCTTGTGACCTGCTTGCTAATGAGGTGTCCCTCGGCTTGTGTGCTATTTGTTTATGTGTGCTGATTAAACAAGATAAAGCATGCAACCGGAATATTATGTTTGTTGTGTGATTGTGATGCACTAACACAACTTACCTTGAGAACTTACTAACTAATGTTTAGTAAACAATTGTGTGAGATTAAGGAACACTCCCGAATATTGTTTTATTAGTAACCGAAAGAGGTTAACTAACAAACATTAACATTGAGACTTCTACTAACTAGAACTTGGGGGAGTGAGGAATTCGGAATGGTACCAACACATGTGTATTGGGGGAGGTCGGTATTCTTATCAGATCCCGACTTCCAAATATGACTTGTCTTCGGACTCATCACCTAGAGTCGACATATAGACTCGACCTCCTCGGACTACTTGTTTTAGGAGGGAGGCATACTGAGATGGAGTGGTGGGATCTACATAAATCCCTAATTTAAGAAATATTGTTTATTTAACCCAATGAAGCTGATAACTCATTGGCTAGGGTTACTTTTGACCTGACAAAGATAAACAATGAATTAAGGAACTACCATTCTAATTAAAGAACGGATGACTTAATTGAAATAAGAACTGAGATAAGATACAACCATTTCAATTTAAAGAATGGTTTGTAATCTAAGAATGAGATAAGGATTAAGATTGAGGTAAGATAAGGTTGGACTAAGATTAAGAGGAAACATAACTTAAAGAGTTAAATGATTAACTCACTAATTAAGGGAACACCTTTAAGTCGTTCATTGTGTTTGAACTTTGATTGTTCATATGTGGCTTGTTGTTTATTGCACTTTCTATTATGTTGTGCATCTAATCAACCTCCATGCTATCGACAATTAGTCATCGTAGCCACGTTAGCTTGGGGGCCATGAGAGGATCATACCAGCAATTTTGTTGACCCCCCTTGGGGGCTGTTTTTATTTCGCAGGTGAATGACAGAAGGCGACAGTCCTGAGAGTAGGATCGGGTAGAATTTACTTCGGGTTGTCTTCTTTTAGTTGTACGAGTTGTGCCTGTACACTCGTTTAGTGAATGGTATGAGATGTTAGTAAGTTGTATATGATGTGAGGAGATTGTAAGAGTGTTATGTAAATGACTGAGGCTTGTAAGCACTAATGTTCGGTATATTCGGGTCCATCAGACCGTAGCTAGATCTTGGAGATTTTAGTATGCCTAGTTGGTCATGTGGGTGACTAACGGCGGTAACACCAAATGTTGTAAGAAATCCGCTGCAAAGTTAATATAAGTGATTGGAGGTTTATGAGATAAGTAAGGCTTTATGAATTGGGGTGTTACAAAAAAGTGGTATCAGAGCAGTTACGCTCTGATGACAGGAATTACCGAACATAGGAGGATACTGAGGTTGAGTTTGAGTCATGGGTTAAGGGTTGAGAGATAGAGCGAGAGGTGTGTTAGTTAGGACTTCCCGGTGTTTACTGGATATCCATAGTACCTAAACCCGCCCTCCACATCCCTAACTTTGAATACGGGGAATAAACACCAGAGAGAAGAAAGCCTTCTCTTACTCGGGGAAACCCGATCTGGTAGTTAGTTAACAGTAAGCAATACGAGGAACATCTTGTTGTACAACAGTTTACGAGAACTTGGAGGTTTTAATTGGAGCGCAACAGTGAAATAGGCGCTACCAACGGAATTCTACCAGTAAGAGAACGGAAATTACCGGCAACATGGGTCGACATGCTACGCAGTCGAGTTACCCCACCATACCAATGATAAGAAAAGCACTATGAGTGCGATGGAAAGGAAAAGATAAGCGACATGAGTACCGGACAGTGGTCCGAATGAGCATAGCAGTGGGATAATACAAAGCATGAGAATTAAGACTACCGGAAGTCCAGTTAGAAACGGGGGCTCCAAACCCCATACAATGAGGAAGGTTACAAACCTGGTCGACATAGCACAGACGACGATGAAAACGCATACAAATTGGATATTAAAATAGGACTACGATGTAGTGCCTAAAGGAGAATTGTTACTGAGAAACCGTGACGAAGGTGTGGAAACGGGAGCGAGGATTAAGACATAAGAAAATAACAATGGGTTCCCTCGGAAAGAGGAACGCCCTGATAAGTGACTGAGCTGTCAAACCAACCAGGAAACTGCCGGATGGATAGTTATCTAAAATAAGAGAACGTCGAAGGAGTCCTGAGGACTACCAAAGATATAGAAATTAAGTGGAAGTACCATTACCGACGCACGCAGTACCAGTAGCCCATCTTGCATGGCGCACATGCCGTAGCAAGTGCTACCACGGTTAAGCTACACGGAAAGCCATCATGGCGAGATAATAGAATGCTACAGTCGTAATACACACTAATACCGGATTGTAAATCTATAAGAACGAGAGGATGAGACCTTGGAAAGGCCTGACGACCTGACCATGATAAGATGAGCCGACACACTAGTCAGCAGGGAGCTGAACTTGGATGAAATACTAAACGATAAATATTAACAACGGTACAACCTACTACAACAACAACCGATAGTACGGTAAGAATACCAATAACAACAATCTTCGTTGAATATGTTAGTAAACCCCAGAAACAGGGACAGAGGGAATAAACTTAAGTTATAACCTACCAAGGGTTAAGGACATACAATTCCGACAGAGGAAAGCTCAGAGGACTACCCCCATAGAGCGGGCATAGTCGAGCCGAACAAACTGATGAATGACAGTTAGTATTGTTTGCCTAACTCATTAACACCCAAGTATGATTGATCACTGACGGTGGCGTAGTCAACAAATGTTGAACGAAGCGTTGAGATGGAAGCACATGATGACCTGGATAAATATCCAACTTAGACACCATAAGGCAGATGCCTAATACGAACCAGTCCATAATTATTTAAAAACGCGCAAGTCTATGAAACGACAGTATTGTCAAGGACACTAAGTAACCTCAGATCACCTGAATAAACTTCCATAGCGGGAAGCAAGATGCAGCAACTTACCATGAAACCTGATACTACATTTAATATGTAACCTAACGGTTGAGAGAATTCAAAGAGCTAGAATCTTATGAGGATAACCTGCAGATGAGTAAGGGTACAAGGAGTGAACCGAGCACCGGCTCTCACCCAATGACATTAAGCACTAAGAGCCTACGAGCCAAGGATGTTAACCACATCAGAGCCCAGGGCGCAGTAAGTTATAAGAGAGCTTATTTAAGCCATGAAGGAACCATGATTCGTAGATGTGAACGATTACCAAACCTGTAAGTTAGTTGTGGAAAATATTGCCAGGGAAGGGCATCAATGAGAATAATGAGATAGTACATTGTCAGGGGCGGAGAACGAACCATTCCTTTTAGGGTGGGGATACCTCTCCTTGTTGTGAGGCCATGAGTGGGAATAAACCCCTCCAAAGGGGCTTTCACTTATTAGAGTTATAATACGCTTTTATTAGAGAATGAAAACCGTAAACCTTGAGATTACCTTAGAACATTCCAGTTACACATGAATAATAAGGAAGGCTACAGAGACAGACCTCATATCCAACACCCAGGATTTAAGAATCAGTAATCGTCAGAGATAAACATTGTGAGTGCACAGTATAGCACGTCAAGTGACCAACGCTCAGAAGAGCTTGAAAACCAAGGGATGACTTCCTTAGTAACCGGTTAGATTACATGGTAAATAACATCATAAGGGGATGGAAGAACGTGAGAGAAATTAGCCTACTTACGAACCTGGGATTGAAGCAGAACACCTTCATATTAAGAGATAACCATTTTACAACACGGTACGGCAACCGTCAAACACCGAAATTAGAGAACCCCTAGTGTGTTTACACCAGGAAGGAATTGAACATAAGATAAGATGTTAGAATAAACGAGCAAGTAGTTGCACCATCAATGGGCAACAGAAGAAAGGCCAACTACCACGGTAGTAGTGGTCGTGAGTACAATATTTGTATAAGGGGATTAAGTCATGGTGCGCAGTAAAGCGACCATCATATATAAACCGTCAAATATTGACACAGGGGCAATTAGATTTATGAGCTAAGACCGACATAAGTAAGGAAATAAGATTGTAGATGAACTGTGCACTGACGCCAGTAGTCTAGACTATGTGAGGTAAGATTTCATAAGAAGCATAGTAAAACAAACATGAGAAACAAGATAAGAGGCTCTATGGAAAGAGACCTCAGTTACTAAGAGATCGAGTCAATACGGAATACAGAAAGGAGCTAGAGCATACCATACCCAGGAACACAATAAATGAATTTCCCTTGATTAAGTTTAAGAAGAACAATAAGTGTTATTATGGAACGATGAAAGAGGAGATTACACCAGAATACTTCATAATTAGCAATATCTAACGTGTGACGGACACTACGAGTTTACTAAAACGAGACGTGGGACGACTGCACCCCACAGGGGCTTGCAGGCCTAACAGACTCATTTATGAGTTAGTCGGGTAAGTAGTAATGTACTAGTAAGGTACCCCATGCATGTAGACGAGTGGTGTAAGGAACATGGGAAGTAGTTGACTCCGTACCACGGTCAACGACGCAAGATCATACAAGAGCAGCTACTACCACAAATAGTCGTAGAGAAGGAATCCAGTTGAACCAACAACACAAAGGAATCAGAGAACAAATAATTAAGGACTATGAAGTGCGAAGAGCACGGATTGTTAAGTACAGACATTGGACATGTCTTAAGACGTTAGAGATAAAACTGTAAAGCGCAATAAGCACTAAACAGTAGCTTCAGATTAAAAATCATCCTCAGACCAAAGGTCAGCTGGAAAGAACGATTTAGACACTTGAGAGAACACTAAGAGTATGAACGTTAGATCTTTAGAGAGAATGGATAGATGAGTTACAACTCATTAAGGTCGTGTATATATAAAGATAGCATGTGTCCACTGAGAGACCAATATTCCTAAAACTATAAGGAGGCAGAAGGATATACAATACTATGAAGGATAAGAAAGGCAGTTAGGCCTAAGATTATCAGAGTCGCGCAGCGGAAGCTAGTAGATCAGTACCGTTGAGATTAGACCAAACTAAGTTAAGAAATGGTATAAGTACCGTTAAGAATCCTCGATACAGAGACTAAGCCCTTAACATAGTTATGACCCTCTGATCGAATTATAAGTGAGATAGATGACTTGGAAGCTAGAATGCTTGGTGAAAATTAGACATCTTGAACCTATGTTCAAGGATGATAATGTTGATTACGTGGGTGTAATCCATTTTAAGGGGGGTAGAGCGAAAAACCACTTAGCGTATGTTTATGTACTAAGTACGTAAACTACGGTGTGCATAGCACAAAAGAATTTGAGAATTTGTTTTTACATAAACATTTTAGATTAATTATGGTTTTTGCGCACAGAAGATGCGAATACCATACATATTGGGTTCGTTTGGGGACAGCTGCTGGGGGCTGCTGTTGGGGTCTGCTGCTGGAAATTGAGAAGTTGTCTGCTGATGGTTTTGTAAAAGTTGTCAGCTGCTAGTTTTGGTGTTTGGTGGAACGTCTGCTGATGGTTTTAAAAAGCAGAGACAATTGTTAGGTCCTACTGCTGAAAATTGAGAAGCTGTTAGCTGATGATTTTGTAGAAGCTGTCAGCTACTGGTTTTGGATGTTTGGTGGAACCCTGCTGATTTTAGAAATTGAGAAGCTGTCTGCTGCTGGAAGCTGTTCCCCAAACGAGCTCATTAAGTACCTATCTTGTTAACTCCGATGTGAGTACAAGTTAAGAGAATTGGTGAAGAGGATTAAGGAGACTTAAGGAATAAGGAATATATGAGATATGAGTCGATATGAAAGTATGTGTGAGGTAAGAATAAGATAACACTATGGGGTACTATTCGATATGAGTATGAGGTAGGAAATAGTAATGTCATGAGGTATAAGATGGTGAGAATTGGTATGAGACTGATATAGAACTTAGTAGGAATGAGAGTCCTGAGGTAATTACTAGGATATGAATTAGGAATGTTGATGGACTGAGTCCACACCTTGGAGATGTATTGATTATGATTAGAAAGACTAAAAAGATAGAAAATTGGAAATGAGTGAATTATTTGATGTTTGAAAATGACGTGGGAGGTGGAACTTGATTTTCTAGGGATCAAGGAAAACCGAACACAAATTGGGGTAGAAGGATAGTTCAACACTGATGCTGATCACATCAGGGTTTGATGATTCCTAAAACTCCCTACCAGTGGTCACAATTAAATCACGCTAAGGATAGAGGCATTAGGATAAAACAGAATTGGAGTTAATTGTATTTTCAATTAGAGGAATTATTCCTCACTTGACCTCGTAAAAAGGATTTCCTATTTACTGTCTCGCCCATGAAGTCCAGGACGCATGAGCCTTTGTCTTCGGTCCGGTGACATAGGGAGAACAGAGTTGTTTTGTATTCTAGCCATGAAGGCGAGGACGAATGTGCCTTTGTCTTCGGACCGTTGACATGGGAGAATACGATCAAAATTGTGTGATTGTTTTAATCATCAAAACGAACAAAGGGAATTTTGAGTGCTATACATGCTTAAGCATGTTGTGTGATATTTGAGTATAAGAATATGACATACCTAATGAGTCAATATGATTTAGTACATATAATCATGATCTATATGATCTATGGAATGAGGTAAGCCATGTATTCTAATAAAATAAGATGCATGGGAACTTTGGGGACAAAGTTCTTCTAAGGGGGGTAGATTGAAATACCCCAAACCTAAGTATGCTAACTAAACATCAAGTTATGATGTGATAAGGCTAAAACATAGAAACATTGGTAGACAATTTAAACCAAGGAAAACACATGAAAATGCCAAAAGGGCAATTTAAGCAAAAATGTGCTCTAAGCTTGGAGTGACTTTGATTAGCACCCAAATATCATTATAAGACCTTATTAACATGCTAATTGACATGTTAAATCAATTACCAAAGAAAACCAAGCTCAAAAACAAGCTTGAACACAAAATGTGCTTTAAGACTCCATAAAGCACCTTTTTGAGAAATTGTCTTCGAAATGGGTTTTGAGTGGCTAAATGCCCATGATTACACCTTAATCAACATATGTACTAATTAGTATCACATTAGGAAGCCTAAATCAAGGGGAAATCAAAAATTTCACAAATTTGTGCACTAATTTGTGTACTAATTTGTGAATAGTGTCAAATAGTGCCTAGTTTAAGCTTTAGTCAACATAAGTCAATAAGTTGGTCAACCAAGACCATAAATATCCTATATACTAAGGGGGACGGTTTTAAGGTGATGAGTCACCATAGGAGGCAGCCAACTTAAGGAAAAGAAGAGAAAAGTGAGAAAAGTTACTATTTGCTTTAAAAAGAAAATATCTCACCTTTTAACCTACCTCTCTCCTCTCTTCTTCATTCCTATCTTCTTCCACCGATTTTCTTCTTCTTCTCTCTGTTCCAAACCGTTCCCAAGCAGCTCCATTCAATGTCCATCTTCAAATGTCCACCAAATGTTCATTTTAGCTCCAAATAAAAAACTAAGCATTGATTTCTCTTAGTTGGAGCAAGACCTACCTTTCTATCTTTTAAAATCCTTCAAAGCTCAAGTTTGGTGCCATGAGAAAACTCCATTGATGGAGGAAAATCAAGTTTGAAGAGCTCTTTTGGTTCTTCATTCATCCAAGGTAATGAAAGTGAAAGAAAAATCAACTTTCCATCATTTTTTCTATATGGCCGAAAATTTGCCTCTTAAGATAGCTTGTTTTATCCCTTGTTCTATCTTGATTCTATTCTCCAAAGACTTGAGGAGGTCTTGCCTTGCTTCATTATCAAAGCCATTCCAAAATCCAAAGGTAAACATCCATTTAGTGCATTAAGCAATTCTTGTAAACCTAGGAAATGATTCCTTAAGTTAAGGTGCAATATTTAGCACTTATTAAATTATTTGAATGTGGGTTAGAACATTAGCAAGAGGATTGAAGTCCTTGCCGAAATTCAACCAAGAAAACCAAAGGAGGAAAGTAAGAGGAGCTTGAGAAAAACAAGGTATATTGCTTACCTAATGGTGGTTTAAGTATTAATGGATGAGTTTAGATAAGTATTAATGTAGCTTAAAGCTTACATTATGTAATGGGTTATATAACCTAGGAAAAAGAATTTAAACAAGCTTGTGAACTTGTGACTAAGGAGCCAATGAGAATGAGTTAATAAGATAAGTATAAGCTGAATTATGAGAACACTTATATTGCTATGGGAGCATTGTTATGTGTATTTGCAGGTTGAAAGATTTTATATGTGGAAATTCAGTGTCTAAGCTTAAGTCATTTAAGGGCCTAAGAGCCATGTCATTTAAGAGCCTTAGTGCTATGCAATTTGAGATTATTGCATTATATTGAGTTTGTTGTGAATGAGTAGATTTGGGTGAGAACATATGATGAGGAAGGATATAATGTGTGTGAGATGATTGAATGGTAAGAACCATGCATATGGGCATGATAATATAGTAGAGAAGCTATGGCGAAATTTGAGTAGAAAACAAAGTGTTTAAGTGGTGGTTGTGGATTAATATGACCTAGGATTTACTAGGAATCATTAAAAGGAATTTGAGTGGAAATGAGTTAACTAAGGAGTTCTTGAGGATCAGAATGACCTAGAGTGACCTAGGAGGAATTAGAGGTTAGGTGGGTGTATTAAACACACCAAGATCATGATATGAGGAATGTTAAGACTTGAGCAAAAATCTGTAGGAAATGATATACAATGCCTTGTGATGATTTAGGTATGATCTAGTTTGTGTAACCTTTATGGTATTGAGTAGATTTGAGTGATGGAGATGAAAGTGGTTTAAGAAGGATTTAACATGGTCAAGATGAATGTTAAGAAGATGGCTAGAAAAGCTTAGGTAGGTGTAAGCTTTGAAAGGATGAGTAGAAAGTGTAAGGGAAGGGAAGTTGTGTGAGGAGGTGTAATAAGGCTAAGTTAGTATACTCTAAGAACATTTGTGAAAAGAATTGGTAAGTAGTACCACTTGAGATGAGGTTAGAAATGTGTAATAAGAAAAACAAATGCAAGAATGTCCAAGGTTTTAAGTGTAAACATATTACAATATTTGGGTGGATGTGTAATGGAGTTATAAGCAATGAAGAGAGGGTATAAGGTGTTTAAATGGTGTTAGAACATGTTGGGATGCATGTGGAGAGGTTAGAAGAAGATTGGAGAAAATTACAAGTTGGAAGTGTAAGGAACCAAGTGTTAAGTGTTAAGAATTTAGTAAGAATTTGAGTAAATGTTTGTGGAGATTGTTAGATGGTTTAAGAGGGTTTTAAGGTGCTAAAATGATGTTAAAACATGTGGGGAAACATGAGGAATGATTAGGAAAAGATTGGGGTGAATTTGGAGTTCAAATGAGAAGAAAAACACTTTGAAAAATGGGTTCTGCTGTGGACCGCCCCTATGGGGAGGTCCAGGCGAATTCTGCAGGAAAACTAGCCTCTGGTTGGGACCGCCCCTGGGACCACCCCAGAGGGGCGGTCTAGTGCAGAGTAAAAGAAAAAAAATTGTTTTAAGGCTTCTAATGATGTGGGATTGGATGGTAATGGTTTTAGATGATGTTTAGGCCTTGTTTGGTGACATGTAAAGGCCTTAAAAAGTGTAAACAAGTATGAGGTGTAATGAGAAGTGATTAACTTATATGATTAAGTTTAAATTACAATGACTTAGTGGTCCACGATTATAAGAGTGATGATGATTGGAAAGATAACCATGTAAGGACTTAAGAGATTAAGTTAAGTAAAATGGTTTTAAGTGTTTAAGGTTAAGTTTATAAGAACTTAGTGTTTGTTAGATGGAGATTGTTAGGGGCTAAGTAAGTTAGCTTGATTGAAAGTAATTAACAACCTAAATTGAATGAATGTTTTACAACTTGAGTATTTGGACTCCGGAAGAGAGTAAGCAACCGAACAACCGACAGTGTACAGTATGGTTTTCTTGTGACCTGCTTGCTAACGAGGTGTCCCTCGGCTTGTCTGCTATTTGTTTATGTGTGCCGACTAAACAAGATAAAGCATGCAACCGGAATATTATGTTTGTTGTGTGATTGTGATGCACTAGCACAACTTACCTTGAGAACTTACTAACTAATGTTTAGTAAACAATTGTGTGAGATTAAGGAACACTCCCGAATATTGTTTTATTAGTAACCGAAAGAGGTTAACTAACAAACATTAACATTGAGACTTCTACTAACTAGAACTTGGGGGGAGTGAGGAATCTGGAATGGTACCAGCACATGTGTATTGGGGGAGGTCGGTATTCTTATCAGATCCCGACTTCCAAATATGACTTGTCTTTGGACTCGTCACCTAGAGTCAACATATAGACTCGACCTCCTCGGACTACTTGTTTTAGTAGGGAGGCATACTGAGATGGTGTGGTGGGATCTACCTAAATCCCAAATTTAAGAAATATTGTTTATTTAACCCAATGAAGCTGATAACTCATTGGCTAGGGTTACTTTTGACCCGACAAAGATAAACAATGAATTAAGGAACTACCATTCTAATTAAAGAACGGTTGACTTAATTGAAATAAGAACTGAGATAAGATACAACCATTTCTATTTAAAGAATGGTTTGTAATCTAAGAATGAGATAAGGATTAAGATTGAGGTAAGATAAGGTTGGACTAATATTAAGAGGAAACATAACTTAAAGAGTTAAATGATTAACTCACTAATTAAGGGAATGCCTTTAAGTCGTTCATTGTGTTTGAACTTTGATTGTTCATATGTGGCCTATTGTTTATTGCATTTTCTATTATGTTGTGCATCTAATCAACCTCCATGCTATCGACAATTAGTAGTCGTAGCCACGTTAGCTTAGGGGCCATGAGAGGATCGTACCAGCAATTTTGCTGACCCCCTTTGGGGGCTGTTTTTTTGGCGGGTGAATGACAAAAGGCGACAGTCCTGAGAGTAGGATCGGGTAGAATTTACTTCGGGTTGTCTTCTTTTAGTTGTACGAGTTGTGCCTGTACACTCGTTTAGTGAATAGTATGAGATGTTAGTAAGTTGTATAGGATGTGAGGAGATTGTAAGAGTGTTATGTAAATGACTGAGGCTTGTAAGTACTAATGTTCGGTATATTCAGGTCCATCAGACCGTAGCTAGATCTTGGAGATTTTAGTATGCCTAGTTGGTCACGTGGGTGACTAGCGGCGGTAACACCAAATGTTGTAAGAAATCCGCTGCAAAGTTAATATAAATGAAAAGGTTTATGAGATAATAAGGCTTTATGAATTGGGGTGTTACAATTTGTGCTGTATTTTGAGACAAAAATAAAAAAGAAAAAACCTTAGATTACGGTTCCAATGGAAACCGTAATCTAAAACCTTACTGGCGCGCTTGTCAATTTGGCTTAGATTACGATTCCGGTCGAAACCGTAATCTAAAACCTTACTGGCGTGAGTGCCAATTTGGCATTAGATTACGGTTTACCTAAACCGTAATCTAAAATATGGTTTTCAAGTCGACCGGAACAGTAATTTAAAGTTCTTTAGGTTCGCGCCAGCCTAAGGATATTGATTACGATTTTAAACCATGATTAAAACCTTCATGGAATAGATTACACATGCGTTAATTACAGTTCAAAACTGTAGTTAATAGGGCTATTTAACTGTCATATTTACCTTTTGTTCCACCATTGCTATATGTCAATTCTTGATTTCAAGCTAAAAAACGGGAACAACTTAACTAATTAATAGCCAAAACATGATCACATTAGTAGTAACCAATTGAATTGGGACCTAATGGATCATTCAAGTACTTGGTCAATTGATAGCATTAAGCTTAAGTTGAATTATGTTACCATGAAATCTATCCTGGAATCACAAGATAAATTACATTGATTTAGTACCATTGGTCTAGGTTTCTATCTCATAATCTCAAGTTGATAGAAACCACACAAATGCTAGACTAATTGGTACCCTATAATCTATCTCAAAATCCTTAAATGACAAAATTATAGCAAAGCCAAGCAAATCCAATACATAAATAAGAAATTGAGCAAAACCCTCAAGAAATTTTCAAAATCTTATATTGATAAGCTAAAAGCCATTAATGCTAAATATCACCATTCATTAAGCATAAGAACTAATATATTGATAAGCTAAAAGCCATAGATGCTAAATATCACCATTCATTAAGCACAAGAACTAAAAATAAGGCTAAGTATAAGTTCAAGAATCAACAATGAGGTTTTATGGACAAAACCTCATCTCATTGGGTACAAACAGACTATTCAACCATTAAAAGAGAAAAGGAAGTAAAGGAGAAAAGGACAGTCATGGAAATGGTGGTGGATGGGGTGAAGAAATGAACAAGATAAACATTGAGGTTGTATGGACAAATTATGTTTGTTCCTGCACACTACTCTTTTTGTCTACCTTGATCCTAGATAAGTTTTATTGAGGTTTAAACAATAAATGTGTATGAACACCAATAAAACACAAAACCAAAGAAAATGAAAAAAAATGAACAAGATAAACATATATTGATAAATCACATTAAACATATCTCTAATACATGCTCATTTATCCACTTATCAAAGTGTCATAGAGAAATGAAAAATTGGCATATAGTTTATGATGGTAGCACTTGTATTACTTAACAACCTCACACTCCAAAGTGTAAGATCTCTCCTCATACAGAGTTCCTGCCTTGGAGGTTGGCCAGATATATATAGGGCATTATCCTAGGGCCCAAGGGGGCCAAGTAATAAAGACTTTTATGTTATGAAAATATATCCTTTTCTATCTATTGAGCTACGGAAAAAAGTTAAAGAATAGTTAGCTTGTCGAATTAGTAGACTCTTCGTGCCCCTATTGCACTTGAAAGAAGTTTTCCTCAATTAAAACTAATAAAAAAAGAATATTATGTTGGAATCACAATAAGTGTTTTTACATCTAAACATTTTATAATAAGCCACTTCTATGATCATTAGGTATATGCTTATTTAGTACATGATATGTGAAAATGGCAATCAAGATGAAATGTTATGAAATAATTAGGGATGAGCTATACAAGTGAAAAAAATATTTAAAACAAATTTTAGTATTTTCTTGTATTCATATAGGAACCATTATTTGATGTAATACATAATATGCTAATTAGTTTTATGTGTGTCAATCTTCAATGCCTCTTGCTCTCACCAACCACGCTACACACTAGACACTACCACACACTCGGCTCACAAAACTCACAACGCAATTAAACACATTAATTAATTACCCAAGGATCTCCAGTACAACACAAAAGGATGAAAAATTAGAAAATGAACTCAATCAGCTAGAAGGTCAGTTTATGTGCCTAGTAGATGATTTGAAGTAACACGCAAGTAATGATATGATCCAGTAGAGTATGTAGACAAACATATATTATACGAAATGAATAAAAAAACTTATGTCTTACTTTGAAAGCACAAATCAAAGAAGAAGAAGAAGAACGCTCTTTGATTTCAAAAATAGGTTTCAATATGTGCTAGGGATTGTAAGTGTGCTTCAAAATGTCACTAAGACACAATTACAAAATGTGAGAATATATATAACCACCAACGTGATTTTACAGTGATAAAAAAACAAAAATAGCAGAATGCACAACACATTCCTAAGAAGAAAGACAGACTATACATAGAAAAGTCAGGTCATGTGCCAAGAGAAATAGAGAATGACATGCTTTTACTAAAAGGAAGATAAACAAATAAACGCCAATAGCAATGTACATGCACCAAATATAAGACTCTATATTATACTACTAATCAAGAAATGTAAAGTAGGCGAAGCAGGTGAACAACAAAGTAACATAGCAAGAAATAAATAAGGAAGGATACTCTCAGTTTTACGATATTTACTTGTGTGTATACAGTCCATAACTACTTAGTTGGATCAAAATCTTATGATAGGTTCATTCTAAAAACCAAAACAACTGGGTTTGGAAAAAAACATGAAACGATCAGTTGCATTTGGGTGCTACAAGTCGAAGCTCATTTTTCAGAATTCCAAACAAGGGATACCAAACCAAATGCTATCTAGCTCTATTAAGATAAATTGGTATGCTTTTGGTGGATGATTAATTGGTAGGTACATACGATCTCACCTCTAATGTTTTGATGCACTTTTTTGTACGCGATTTTGAAGGAGTACTTTGTGGAGGCAATTTAATGTACGCAACATGCAGTGCTCTTAATTTGTCAATTTATAAGAAAAAAATATGTACAGCGTAGAATGCATAGATGTTTTATGAGGTATTATGGTACATGAAGATGAAGAGTAAAATATGTTTGTGCCAAATTCATGCAATATGGTCGATCATAAACTAATGCCAACTACCATCAATTCAATCTAAAAGGTGAGCAATATCTTAATTTAAAAGCCATGAAGAACTAAGAAGGGTAGATAGAAAAGAGAAAAATCATTTAATTTGTATGATAAAAAAAATAGTACTATTATATATATGTGAAGTAAGAAAGGGGAAGAGCTATATAAGTGCTAGCTAGCTAGCTGGGGTTTAAATCCACCTTAATGACTTCACAAGAAAGGTAGATAAGTTAGATACTTACTACTGTGTATATGTATTTAAGGCAGTCTCTTTATTTCCGGCTAGATAGCAGGGATTTCGTAATTAATACTAAAGAAGATGAGATGAATGTGGCAAGCAATGCAACGCCCTACTATTGCAAACTTTAAAAATGAATAATAATTTCAATTGCATATATCCTTATTTAGTCTCCAAGAGTATTTTTATTTTTATATTTATGTATCCAGATATTAATCATATCATACGTATATATGATAGACAGGGCAAGAGCTGTCAAGTAAAAAAATTAATAAACAAGTTCATGATTTTCAAATTGTTAGCCTACATTAATTTCTACTATCATTGATGAAACCGCGATTTGCATTAACTTCACCACCTCCATCAGATTTGACTTTTGAGAAAAGACAACTAAGAAAATAAGTATGGTCATTACTTTCCGATGCATACGTAGTATATAGCATAAAATACAATGGGGAAATGTTTTTATAATGAGAAAATTATTATTGTCATTATTATGGGAGTGGATGGTTAATGAATGTAACTTGAATATTACAACTAACATGTACAGATATTTTAATAACTATTACTACTATTGACCCTCGAGCCCCCAAATCCTAATTTATGTTGATGTGATCCTTTTGACTTATTGAACTAATCTGTGCTTCGTATTTTCAAGTTAATCTAGTGTAATATGTTTAGTAAACTTATTGAGTCCAGGTTTGGGTTAAGTGTGAAAATAATATCAATATGATCTTTCGGAGTCACCCTTGTTTACATTAAAATCTCATATTACATTTATATGAATGACAATAGAAATTACCCCTTTGACTTTGTCATATTTGTGGTTATTTTGTTTTACCAATTTTTATGCAGGAAATATATTATGTAATTACAAAATGTGAGAATATAACCACCAGCCAGCATAAAAACAAAAGTAGCATAATGCACACACATTCCTAGAAAAAAGAGACTATATATGGAAGGAAAAGGTAAGACCTAAATAAGACTCACGGAAAAACTATCTTATTATAATATATATCATCAAACATCTCACAAAGATGCCAAAACATTGAGAATGTAAGTAAAAATCAATAGGTATGATAGTAAGTTATATAAATGTATGCCATAAAGGGCAAGCTAGATTTGTACAAAAAAGTTAATTAATATCATTATATAAATGAGGTTAAATATAATTGCAATAGTTGATAAAATTATAAGTAAAATTCATATTAAGTTGAACATCAAAAAATCTATTACTTCAAATACAGGTTTTAATTTTTTTATTTATTTTGATTATATTATCTCTACTACCTCTTTTTTTAGGATTATTTTTCATTGCAGATAATCTCTAAAATAACTTGATACATTTAAAATAGGAGGGGGTATGAAATAAAATTGTTATAAGTATAATTTAGTTATCGATACAATATTGTGTAAGAATGAGGTAGTTATAGTCAATAATTAAATAATCGTGACGCGTTTTGGAGTAGGAAAAGGAACAAATGTGGCTTGCGTGTCAAAGTGGACAATTAACATGTATGATTAGGCTGGACTGTCGATGGTATCAAAGCCAAGTCGGTGTAACAATGTAAGAATGGGCTAGTGGAGTGTAATATGAGATCTACCTCACATCGATTACGAAGTGTATAGGTCATACTTCCTTGTGTGACGCATTTTGGTTTCAAAAAACAAAAATTAAATAATCATACTCGTGATTATAGTCATTATATTTCATGAGGTGTCACATAAAAAACTAAATAATGCATTAGATATAATTGATTGTTGTGGAAGTAAAAGTGAGTAAAAACACATTCCTCTAAAGAAAGTAAATTGTCTCTCAAGTTGAGAGGAATTGATTAGTAGCTGAAATAATTTATCAGTTCTCAAACTGTCTTCACCATATAGTGTGACTAATTAATTTCATCGGTCGGATGAGAGAAAAGATCGTATGGGATTATAATGTAGACATTTTTAGTTGCCTATCTGCCCAAATAGTTCTCACTTCAGACGCACCATTGGATCCATATTCTAGGCCCATTGAATCCATATTCTAGGCCTGAAAAGAGCCATGGACTGAACTCACAGGTTGCACCCCGCCGAAACTTGGGCACTGGGCCCAAATCCTCCTTGATTGTGTACAACAACGCAAACACAATTCTACTTTATACTTCCCCTTTCACTTTTTATAGTACATGAATGTGTGAGACTTTCCGCAAAATTTAACAAAAATATGGCTACCTAGTAAGCAAACAGCCTACACCTGTGTCTCTTATATACATGGATATAGTTTGTCATCATCACAAAAAGTGCATCTCAACGGGAGAAAAATTCACAGTGAGCTGCGCATGGTCTGACAGTAAGTAATTATCAGGCCACATCCCTTTCTCCACTTCTGAAGGGAAGAGCTTAGCCTCCTTCACCTTAAACCCAAGTGTAACACGCGAACCACTTTCATCTTCTGTTTCCTCTTCTTCTACTTCGTCTCTGCAGCGGCTGTTCACTATCTCCTCAGTTGCACTGTCACATTCACTGCATGCCCTCTACAATGTAGCAATGCAGAATAAGAATTGGGGAATAAAAAACACACACACAACTGAAGGCAAAATAACAGGGGGTCCATCTGAGTGTAATTGGGAATAAGAATTCAAGGCTGAAATGAGCGGTGGTGCTAACCAGTATTTGTCTATAGTTTGCTATTCCATTTCCATCATTGTCAATACGGTCCCAGAGATCCTTCACGTCTTGAACGCTTAGCCCTCCCAAAGAGTGTCCACTTATTCCCAACTGTAATAGATTAGAAGAGCTTTCAGGAATAATGTGTGAAGGGGGGAGGGAGTTGATCCTTCAAACGAAAACAACAGTATTGTTTATCAGTAGTACCTCAACCAGGGCATGGGAGAATTCAGAAAATGTCGTGCAGCTGTTCTTCAGCCGAAGAATGTGTGGTTCCCCAAATTGTCCACAACAGCTCTTTGTAGCAGTATCTTCTAACCAAACATTCAAGCCACAACTACTCAGTCTCTCAAACCAAAGAAATAACTTATTTTTTCGAAGAAAAAAAAAAAACAGAACGCAATATTCCAGTTTCTATACCTTAAGATTCCCTAAAACTGCTTCCACAAAGCTCTCCTTTAAGGGTTTATGGAACTTCTGTGGGTTTCTGAGCCAAATGAAATCCACGCCACATATATTACCTCTGTGGTTACGATGACTAACCCACTGCCGAAATAAGAAGAAGAAGCTGTTAACAAATCCACCACATCACGAACATTTTCAGATGTTTGACAAGTATAGAACAGAAAATGACCTTTGTGGACTTCATTCTCATCTGCGGAGTGATGTGCTGCATCATAAGTTGAGACGAAACCTTGTGATCGTAGAGAAATTTATAGACATGCCCTTTCTTGCTTCCGTTCCAGTCCTGAGCAATATAAGTAGTAGAGAAATTAATGATAAGTAGCGTTCAGTACCACACAACCATCCAAGCATGAGGTACACAAGAGCAAAGGAAGGAAATTCAACCGTTTGCAGTCTCATATCAGTTTTATAGGGTTTAAAAGCAACTATGCAATTTTATTCTTCCTCTTGTATATTCATCCAGAATTTGTTATATGTAGTATAATGTAATATTCTATGTGGAAGTGGCTCTACGGTGTCAGCCAGATTGCTAGATACTATAAATTGTCAAAAAGAAGTCCTATTCCTCATTTTCCTTTCAAATTTATATAACAAGCCATTCAGCGAGAAATCGATGCAACAGAAACAGGCTTGCCAAGATCCATAAATATATCTGTCCCAGGAAATATTTCATTAAGCACTCATTTAACCACAAAAGACGTACCCGCAGAGAATGACTGGAATGGGTGGAAGCCCATTCTTATCGAAATATGATTTGATATATTGCAAAATTTTGTACACCTGCAACACAGATGTGAAATTCAAAACTTGAACTTGCTGCTACAAACATAAACAGCAAGGCATGACATGAATTTAGTAGAATCAAGTAGAAGCACATCATGGAAGGCAGTAGTGGTACCTGCTGTAACCTGAGAAAGCAAAATCTTGAATCATGAGGAAATATCAAGTGAGTATTGACTATGAGAACTTCTTTCAACATGTGGTGGATGATGCACTTTTGCCCGCATAAGTACCGAGTTCAACATGCAAAATCTGTGCCACACGATCAGCTATGTCGTTAAAGGCGAGTTCCCTGTGATTGATAACACGGAACTGGCTTTGGTGGACAGCTGTTAATAGACCTGTGATCAAATTAATTTCAGTGTGTCAGTGTAGTATTATATAAACAACTGTAACAGCATAAGTATAATGAATTGATGCAATAATAAGATCAAGATCCTTGTGAAAAGGTTGTTCTTCATAACTACTACAGTCTAGAAGCTGTTCTGTTGTTACAATTGGTCCGTATCTGTAGTTATATCAGATAAGTATTTTTCCTAATAGAAGCAATCAGAAAGTAGCAGAGTCCACGAGTAAATGAAGCATTAGTTCAATTCACTCATCTACAAGCTAACAATTTTCATAAAGATGAACTATCCTATTTGCGACGGAACCCACAGCAGAACTCTGTTAAAAGCAGGGAAGAAAAGAAATGTACCATCACCGCGGTTGTGGTCCGAGCAAGCTTGTAAATTAGATAGCCGGCATCGCGCAAGTTGCTTCTCATACATCTCCACAAGTTCACTATTACCCATCCAGAATTCTGTGGAAAGGAACAACTTTATGTATCAGAAACCAGCGGATTAGTGATTGTTGTTTGGTTCAACCAATTCGAAATAGAACTACTGTATACTACTAAAATCGCATATTAGTAGAATTAAAAAAAAAAAGAGCCTACTTGTAAACATATGATTGAGGACCTCAAGTGAAGTAGCGTATCGAGTATATCCTCGTTTCGACTCAGCCAACATTCGTGAAATTCACTCTCCCGTCTCTGAAGAAATCAAAGAAAAAGGGGGGAAGAGTTTGTGAGATTAAGATAAAGCCATCAAAGCAAATTTTGCGGTGCAGAGAATAGATATTTATTTATATATACAAGTTCTGCCAATTAAGAAAAATCGGAATATATACCCCGCCATCAATCCGTTTGAAAATCGGAGCAAGAATGTTGAAAGTAGTGCAGGAAACAACATCTGGGCTAACCCAGTGTCGATTGTCCTCATCATCTCGACCATGGAATCCTTGTCTAAAGTCGCACAACGTCTTTTCACCCATAAACATTACAAAAATGAAGGTGAGAAGAGAGGAGATAAATGATGATCTTTCACTGATGGAAAACCGCAGCTTTTATTAAAGAGAACTTTCACCGAACAGTTGGTTGGGTCTCTACTCTAGAATCCAACACTGGGTTTTCACTTGCGAAACGTTTATATAATCAAATCACCAGAGAAAGAATAATGCGGTATTATTGGACGAGTATCCGCCAATAGTTCCGGGGCCAGATAGAAATCCCGCGGGTAAGCAGATATTTTAGCGTGAATGTGAGGTGGAGTGGAAGTAAACGTCGGGACAAAGTGAAGTATTTGCGGTTGTGATGAGGGATTAGATTGAAGGAGGCGGGGAACTTTACTTTTTGATAGCGAGAAGAATGGGAGAGAGATAAGAGAACCCCAACCCAGGATATT
The DNA here is from genome assembly GCA_023374045.1 of Limonium bicolor. Lineage (NCBI taxonomy): Eukaryota > Viridiplantae > Streptophyta > Magnoliopsida > Caryophyllales > Plumbaginaceae > Limonium > Limonium bicolor. The sequence goes on from CM041778.1 coordinate 300,123,012, forward strand.
CGACAGGAAGGGAAGTGAAGCAAAGGAAAGCAAGTAGGGGGGTCAAGTTAATTTTACTAAGGAAAGAAAATGTCTTTTCGGGAATGATGGAGACGTTGGTTAAGGGGACGGTCGGGGTCGGGTCCCCCGTGTACGACGGGCGGTAGAGGTGGCGCTTTGGTGGGTTGTGGCTGTCGTCTCTCTGAGACAGTTGTAGAGAGAGACGTGTTAAAGTTTGGTTGAAGTGCAGGCAGAGACAAGGCAACGCGACCATAGATTCTGAATTGCACTCAATTGAAAAGGTTACTTTTTTTGGGAACCGGATAAGTTTGTTTGTGGTTGCTTTGGACGCACAACTTTTTTAGCCGCCGGTTTATGGCTGCGTTCGGTATGGTATTTTGTGGTGTTTTGGTTGTGTGACTGTTTTATGGTTGTTTTATATGTGGTAGTATATTATTAGAGTAGAATGTAGGACCCACGTGGGTCCCACCCCAAAAACAGCCATGTTTCTGCCACCACCGAAGCATGTAACCTTGGGCTAAGATTCATACCCACTATTGTGTAGTAAAAAAATTCTTGGCCATTAAGAAAAGTTCATATTTGTGATCAAAAGCCTTAACTTGAGAGGGGGAAGGTAACAGTGTTTAAGCTTTGTACAAATACACTATAAATATATTTAATGATCTTTAATGGAGTATATCATTCCATCAAATCTAATTGATAAACTTCATTGTTTCATTTTAATGCCCTGTATTAACTGGGGCAGAAGAAGAATATCGTCCTTTTTATTTTATTGAATTGTGGTTTTGAAAGAGACTCATTATTCTAAATAAAACAGTAGAGAAATAGTAGGAGGAGTGAATTGTAAAATATAGGACGGTCAATAATCTAATAGGTCTTGTATTTTTATCAAATAACATATTATCTTATTTATAAACCAATCAAAACAAAACCAACCATATGTTATAGGAAATAGGGCTATAAACTATTTCTTAGAATGGAATTCGTATGAATTTTTTTGCTAGAACCGAATTGACAAGTATTAGTTGACATGATCAACGGAACTATTTGACTCTTATGATGTGGTTACTATGATAACCTTTGTTTGGGTTGGAAAGTTTCTGACCCAAGAACAAGCAACGTACATGTCATCTCACCCTACACGGTAATCTAAAGAATAATGATAAGTGCTTAATCAGAAGAAAATTAGAACGGCAATTAATGAATGATGACATGAAGAAAGGGTACATGCCACCACCTATGATGATATTGTCTCATTGTTTTAAATGTTCTTTTATTACTTTTTTATTTAATCTAATTTGAGACGACAACTTACATCACGTACCTCACAACTTCATGTTTACAAAACGAATGGAGTCATACCATCCTTTGTGAGCTGAAATATCTAGCTGATGTCAGTTGTCAATTAAAATTAGAAAAAATAGAGGAGAGAAATCAATAGTTGATATGACAATTGATGTATATGACATAAGAAAAAAGAACAGACTACTGATCAATAAATGTCCAAAAGAATGGGGCGATAGCTGAGCTCACAACTTCATATTTACAATAAGAATGGAGTCTACAAGAGAAGGTACCGCGAGGGTAATAAAATACTCTTCAATTGAAAATATGGTGGTGGCCTGTTTCAAACAAAACGAAAATATTAGTGGCTTCGACTGGAGCTTCTCATCTTACGCGGGGATGATGATGAAGAGAGAGGGAGTTATTCCCGATAAGTTACGCTAGTTGAGAAGTAGGTTGGAGTTTTATAAGCGCCAATTCTTGGCTACAAGTGGCTACATATATCAGAGAGACAAGAGAAGGAGAGCAGCGCGCGCAAGGGATTTCTTTTTTTTTAATCCTTTTCTTTTCACGAGCGCCACAACGGTTTTTTTTTCTTTTTTTTAAGATTTATTCTTTTTATTTTTTATATCACAAAAACTTTAAATTGTTGTACCTTTTAATATATAAGTCCAAAATAAAAATAATTATACCATTTTTCACCTAAATTCAAGCTCTTCAAAACAAGACCAGTCATTGACATATTTTAACAATTTTTTAAAAAATTATTTTTACATGTATACAATGATAGCGGGTTTAGGGTTGCCTTCGACGTTTTAGCTTCCCTAGGATGGGTTTTGGGTGTTTTGGGGGTAGGGTAATCTATTTGAAATTTGTTTCGTACTTTATATTGTACCCTAAACCCTAAAAGGTCTTCGACGTTTTTTAGCTATCCTAGGGTGGTTTTGGGGGTAGGGTAATCTATTAGGAAACCGTTCTATACTTTACATTGTAGCAACTAACTCGACAGGTTTTTAAGGTTTGTGGTCCACCCGCCACTACAAACCCTAAAAATGCCTTTGACGTTTTTAGCTATCCTAGGGTGGGTTTTGGGGTGTTTTGGGGTAGGGTAATCTATTAGGAAACCGTTATATACTTTACAATGTAGCAACTAACTCGACAGGTTTTTAGGGTTTGTGGTCGCGCCCTAAAAATGCATTCGACGTTTTTTAGCTTTCCTAGGGTGGGTTTAGGGTGTGTGGGATTAGGGTAATCTATTTGGAAACCGTTATATACTTTAATGTGAGAATGTACATATTTTAATGTGAGAATGTACATGTTTTAATGTGACGATGTACATGTTCAAATGTGAGAATGTACATGTTCAAATGTGAGAATGTATATATTCTTTAATGAACATCTGTACATGTTTGTATGACCATCCGTACAAGTTTTCTCCCTTATATGTACAGATTTTAAACTAAGGATGTACGTATTAATGATTTGTACAGATTTATGTGACCATCTGTATATTTTAATGCGAGGATGTACATGTTTTTACGTGTGGATGTACATATTTAGTGAACATTTGTACAGGTTTGTATGACTATCTGTACAAGTTTTTTTACGTTTTGTACACTATACATGTAAAAAAAAATTTTTTAAAGTTATCAAAATATATCCATGACTGGTCTTGTTTTGAGGAGCTTGAATTTAGGTGAACAATGATATTTTTTTCATTTTGGACTTATATATTAAAAGTTACAACAATTTAAAGTTTTTGTAATAAAAAAAAAGATAAAAAATTAAAAAAAAAAAGAAAAAAAATGAAACAAGACGCGCGCTCTCCCTTCCTTCCCATATCTCTCCAGCCGCATGCTCCTTTATTTCTCTTGTATGTAGCTATGATAGCTACAATCACTTGTAGGTAAGACTTGCTGTTTTATAAGATAATACTATGGGTTTTTGATATGATTGTTTTATCACAAATTGCTGTATGTAGCTATGATAGCTATCTACATCCTAGACAAATTTGTAATTTTAAAAAATTAAGAGGAAAATATAGGATAAGTTTTATAATTTAGAAAGAGATATGGAAACAACAAAAATAGAAAAAAAAAAAAGAAACGTATGAAAGGAACCGAACTTCCGGAGGCGGATGTGTCTCTATTTGTTTTTTTTTTGAATTCTTTATTTTATTATAAAAATTTTAAATTATTGTAATTTTAATATATAAGTTCAAAATGAAAAAAAAATTATGTCATTGTTCAGCTAAATTCAAGCTCTTCAAAACAAGACCAGTCATGGATATGTTTTGACAACTTTTAAAAAAAATTATTTTACATATATACGATGATATTTTAATGTGAGGATAAATGTACATTTTAATGTGAAAATGTACATGTTTTAATGTGACGATGTACATGTTCAAATGTGAGAATGTACAGTTCAATTATGAGAATGGTATATGTTTTAATGAACATCTGTACATGTTTGTATGGTCGTTTGCACAAGTGTTCTTCCTTATATGTACAGGTTTTAATTTAAGGATGTACATATTTAATTATTCGTACAGGTTTATATGACTATCTATATGTTTTTAATGCGAGGATGTACATGTTTTTACTAAGATGTACATGTTTAATGAACATTTGTACAGGTTTGTATGACAATCTGTACAAGTTTTTTTTTACGTTATGTGCTTCATACATGTAAAAATAATTTTTCAAAGTTGTCAAAATATATGATATATTATTATTTTGAAGAGCTTGAATTTAGATGAACAATGATATAATTTTTTCATTTTGAACTTATATATTAAAAGTTACAAAATTTAAAGTTTTTATAATAAAAAAGAAAAAAAATAAAAAAAAAGAACAATAGGGCGGGGGGGTGCTGATAAAAAAAAAAGAAAAAAAGAAGAATCGTGCGCTGTAGCCAAATTGACTACAGTCGCTTATAGCCAAGACACGTTCTTGTTTTATAGCTGGTCTGTTTTTTATCAGCTCTTTTGGTTCGATCACTTTTACAACTGTTTTATATGAGAAAAAATATTATTACAGAAGATCTATGTGGAATCCACACATAATCTATTTATTATGTTATAATATACTATCAAATATGCCAAACACAAACTTAACATAAAAGGGTAACTTGCACACACAAGTCAGTGTCGCACTGATGTACTAACGAAACTCATGGTTGGGCATGCCCAAATCGCTTGACCACACCATACTACATACTAAAGGTAAAGGGGAAAATTTTTATATCGACTAAATTATATTAATAAAGAAGGCCAAGTCCTAGGCCTCCATTAGCCGCTCAAACCAAAACCTTATAATTCGCAGTCAGGTTGATGCATCACTCAAGTTGTAGATTCATTCTTATTAATTATTATGCTTCTCGCTTCACTTATAACTTGCTCTTTAAAATAGTCTACCTCAATGATACTTCTTTATACTCTTCCCTTTTTTCTACCTTTGCATAGCCTTCAAACTCACTAAATGATTTCATCTCTTCTTTACACGGGTAGTGATAGTGGAATCTCATTGCACGCATGGAGCAGGAAGAACTAGCATAAGATACTGTCGGAGAAGTGATTAAGATCGATGAGGATGAACTCTTCGTGGAAAACGCTGAAGTCCGAATTTAGATTGAAACATCTACTCTAGGATCAATATGAAAATTACGGTCCAAGTTGACGGGTGCAAATCCCCGTTAGTATAATTGACACTAGCGGGATAGCTCCTCGGAGTATGCTTGCTGAAGTGGTGGAGAGCATAGTACAAATACCAGATAAAAATGAGGTTCGAAGCCACTTTGATAATCAAAACTTGATGATGCCGGTAAATGTAATTCCAGAATCCAAGGTAGTTTTGCAGAGAAAGTGGGAAAGAGCACGAGCGCCGGGAGATGTTAGTTGCTGGAGATTATACTGAAGAAATATTCAGATGGTGCAGTCTTGTGGTCGGGAACGGCCCAGTGTTGCCGTGGCTCAGGAGCCGATGTCCGACAAACAGAAGGACAGGAAATTCAGGGATTGTCGGGACGACAATTCAATTTTCAAAGATAGCATTAATGAGTTGATTAACAGAGAGCAATTAAAGGAAAAGGTAGCAGATCTTTCGAGATCTCTGGAGGTGTGAATGAGGAGACTGTTACAGGTCATATCTCTGAGGCAGAGAATCGTCACATATTAATTACCGGGGATAATGAGAGCGTGCCTATACTGGTCACAGAGGGAGAAAAAACACCAGTAATTAATCAGGTCAAAGATACAGATAATTTTGAAGGAGATTTCTTGCAGATTATATACGGACACGGTTTTGAATATGGGGAGGCGGGGAATGAATCCTCTCCACATACTAATTTAAATTCGGCCTCAACGCCCAATCTGGTCACACCCCAACAACGAGACTCTCAGTCGAAAGGAAAAAGGGATTAAGTTTATTTGTAGAATTATTTCATAATACTCCGCCGTCTGCTCGACCAGGAATAGAGCCTAGAGCAAGAAATGAAAAAGGTGAAATCGTAAATATAAGAAAGAAGAAGTCCAACAGTGCATGAACATACTTACACAAGTGGGTTGTCAAGTCCCCGACCCTGATCAGACGAAGGTAACCTTCTCAAATAACTGCAACCCTACACAACCCAATAAAAGGACAAATGATGGTCATAGGCTTCCAAAACATAAGAGGCTTGGGTTCAAAGGATAAGCAAAGAAAGATAAGTGAAGAAGTTAGGGGCTTAAGAATGTCAATGCTAGGCTTTGTTGAGACTCAACATAGAGGTACATCGACACAAAAAGAGTTGGACGAAGATTTGGTGGAAGGACTTCCCCTTATCTTGTAATACTTTCATAGGCATGGTGTCCTTGAAGGATTATGTTTAGATAGCTAAGGCTTTTATGTGTTGGGTTTTGTTGATTTCGTTGAGTTAAGGGTGGTTAGGTTTTTGGGATCTTGTATGTTTGGACGATTAAGATTGTAATTGGACTTGGTGGATACTCTTTTTTCCTTAAGTTTTTTTCCACTGGGTTTTACTTGTGGATGTTTTAACGAGGCCCGTTATACCGGTCCACGTTTATCTGGTTTTTTCATTCAATATAATGGCTATATGCCAAATTATCTAAAAAAATCTACTATGTGCTCCTCATTGCGGAAACATTGTTTTAGGGGGCGTTTGTTTCAAGTGGGAGAAACGGAATGAAATCAGGAAAGAGAATAGAAAGGAATAGAAAACAATTCCCTTTGATTTTCCTAGTTGTTTGTTTAAGCAAGGGGAAATGAAATAAATAACCGGTCAACGACCGCCGGTCAATGGTCAACGGTTGTCGTTCGCCAGTCGGCGGACATTAATTGTCAGTCAACATTCACGGTCACTGGTCAATAGTCATTAGTCATTGGTCAATAGTCATATGTCACCGGCCAAAGTGTACTAGGGAAAGGGAATCCCATTCCCCTAGTAGAGATGGGGAATCAAGATAGAGGATTTTGAGTAATCTTATTCATTTTCCCTTTCTGAAAATAGGAAAAACTATTGAAAACAAACAAAAGGATTCTGATTCCCTTTCCTGATTACCCTAAAACAAACGCCCCATTAATATTTTAATCATCCCATTACGGGCATCACTTTGCAGTCAAGACTCAAGCCTCTTGATATACATTAAATCTTGAGATTTAGCCATTGCACTGTGTGTTATATCTAGAAACAATAGTATAACAATTTTATATTAGTGTTCATAGTTGATCAAAATCCAGTAACATAGTAAAGTATAATGCACAACATTCTTAATTCACCAATCAAAATACATTCATAAACCTAATATTAAAGGAAAAACATATATACTAAAATGCATATTGTGGTCCCCGAGGTTTTTTACCCTGAGTTGAAGGGGAGTTTCTCATAAATTTTTGTGCCTTGCTTTCTTTCCATTTTCAATCTTTGGGTGTGTTGGATTCTCGTTTATTAACCCATGAATTCCTAACATGATTGTTTGCATTTTAAACAATCATTAGAAGTGATGATGGTTATATATTGAAGCTTACTTAGGAACTTTCCTTGATAGTTACATGTAGACCTGGTCATGAGAAGTAGTGCTTAGTTGTTGAAGAAATGTACTCACATTAACTTCAGGATAACTCTTCAAAGCATTACTAGATATGATCAGTGCGAAAGAAAGTGAACTGAGGCATTACTCAAGCAAACAAACTATTATCTATTAGCAGGAAGCTATATTAATTTATCCTTGTTATATACATAATTGGATAGTCTTCACCCATACTGAGAACAAGGTGATATTGGTTATGCTCATAATTTTAATTAATTACAATATTAAATTAATCGTGCTCTTTCGTTATGACTAAGGTCTGCATTATATATCTTGGTCTAAACTCGAGAACGTTAACTATATAGTGTTACTTTGATTGAGAGTGGATTGTAATTTTAAAGAAAATAGATTACACCCCTGTAAAAGTTAGTATTAGCCTAAAAAAACATATCCATTGATATGACTATGTTCGGGTGGATTTAAATAATATTGATGTATTATGGCGATTAGAATTCTCAATATAGAATGCTCGAGCAAACTTGAAGGATTATAGGTAATAAGCCGTAATCTTGAATCTCATTAAACATTATTAGTATCAAACCATCATCGAATCATTATTCTATTAGAATGACGACATTGAATTAAGAAGAACTAAAAGTGCATGTAATGATAAGAAATTCATCAAGTGAATTGTGTTTCGTACGTTCTTATTACATGTCAATGCGGCGACTCACGAGATTCATTGGTTGGATGCATAAACCATAAATTATTGGTTTGGTTGATTTGTCGAGTTGTCGTTGGTTTGTTGTTTGGAAATGCTAGTTATAATATTGAAATCGAAATACAGTAGCAGAACGACGTGATTATGCAAATCAGCTTTGTGCCCGTCGCGGTGGGTGTTGACGTGTATGTCCATCATTGTGACGGTGACAACAACCGACATATCACACGCATTTCTATTTATCTATTAGTCATAACTACTTATCCAGAGGAGCGTCTTTTCTCTCCTGCCATCCATGTTATCCTTAACAGACTTTCCACCGTCACTTTTGATCCAATATGTTGATTTTATATCCCGAAAATGAGAATTGACCACTAGCGGACGCTGTTCTCAGGAATAAGCTTAGTGGGACCGGATTTCATTCATGAATTGTACTAAGACTTTATGCTACTTAATATAAATGTTATGGTTGTTAAAAAAAAAAACAAAAAGGAAAGAGCGAGAAAAAAAGAGTGCCAATTATTTGAACTGCACCACGGTAAGGATTTTCTTTTCATGACTTTTTTGTTTCCTTTTTACGGAGAGTGTGGTTTGGGGGGAAACATAAACACGGGGTCACTTCCAATTCGATCTATTTTGTTCTAGATTTAAAATGTTTTTATAATTATAATACATACTTTAAACTTGTGATATTATGAGGAACACCCAAATTTCATTATATAATGAGGGTGGTTACATTATCTTACAGCATCAATAAAGTAGTGACCCAAGTTAATCTTATCCTCGATGTGTGGGCGGCACGTTGTTATAGTCTTTATGGCTCGTACAAGGATGAGTTGGATTAGGGTGGAGCTTCGTCAGACGTCTTCACCCTCCGTTTGTCGGTGCTTGCATTGACTGTGTGGGTTAACCTTGTTACCCAGACACCAGCGTTACTCGTACCTAGGCTGCGTACTTGGGCAGGAGTTATAAGTGGTGTGCAGATCCCCTTTGACCATGATGCTTGATGTTAAGAGAATCGGGATGGCCGGAAAACTTATCTATTACGGGTGGTACAAAGTTCACTCTCATCCTTGTGGTTGTGAGTGGTGCGCCGGCATGTAGGCTGTATGCCGCATTGCTGGGACCCTTGGTTAAATTACACAAAGGCTTCTTAAGTTGTGTGCTTGGTGCCGTTAACGTGTGAATGTCTAAATCATATTCAAATTCAGAAAACATATAACAAGAGAGAAAGAGAGGGAAATGGTATTAAAAGGTTTGAAGAAATTTTTCGGAAGCCGAAGCAAAAAGGAAGGAGGAAAAAAATGAAGGTGACAATGTAGAGATGTTCGACGAATACGTAGATGATGTTAACTTCGACAAGAACTTAGGAGAGACTGATTCAGAGATACGTTTTATGCATCATTGGTTCTTTTAAGTATAAATAGGATACAAATATAGAACAAAATAGAGTAAAAAATGGTCAGAAACGGCCAAAAAGGACTATATACCCGGGGAAGGGGCACCAACAAAACATGGTTGGCGCCGATGCTTGCGGCGTTGACGGTCACGGTTCCTAGTCGGCGTCGACGACCATGGTTAGAAAGCGGCATTAATGGCCATGCACAATCAATCCGCGTCGACGACCACCATTTGAACTCGTCATCGATGGCCACCACATTTGTTGATGAAAATACCATAGCGGTATAAATCTAAGCTAACAAAGGGCAAGTGCACCCTAATTCACTATAGTACAACAAGTGTCGTATCCAAAAGGAAATTGGCTTCTTAATCCCTACCTTCGGTATTCTAATAAATGAAATACAGAACAGTAAACGGGGTTTAGTTGGAGGCTAGCTTGGTTTTCCGTAAATTACAAGGAAACTAGTAAAATCAATAATATAAGTGGTTTAGATGGAATGGATGGAAGAGTACTTTAGGATAGTGGGTATCACCTAAAATGCCCAATTACACTGACAGACACACCTCATTATAGTTGTCTATTTAAACTAAAATAAAGATTTAAATCTTGGACCAATTAAATCATACCTACTTATTCACACCCCTTAATTCAAAGAAGGCAAGAGTCACTAAATAGCATCAAGTTCAAGCTTCTAACAATAGCCCTAAAGCTCCACTTCCTTAATTCTAAAGAAATGAAATTTGGGGTTTATCCCCAAATTCCTAATGTCTAACTCGAACCCTACTTTTGCTAGAAATTACAATAAATGCCATAAGTGATAAATTCAACACATTAATGAAGCGTTAATGGAGATAAAACAACTATTATAAAAGAGGTGATGATTACAAGCACAAATGGAGCATTCAAGATTCAATCCTCATCCTAGAGCACAAATGTGACTACTCAAACATGAAGAAAGAAGAAGAAAATAGAGAATGAGAAATAGCCATAGTAAGAGAGCAGAAGCTTCAATGGAGGTGGGAGGTTTCCCTCTTTTTCTTTTCTTTTCTTCCTCTCTTCTATCACCTTCTTTTATTATCTTTTGTCTGCTCTCGTCCGATATTGGGGCTGGAGTGTACTGTGAGTGAATGAATTAAAAAATTCTCAAATATCGTTTTTACTGATGCTGGCGCGTTTATGTGTGTGGTCCGGGTTTGTGTCCAGCTAAATAACCCGGACCACAGTGTCATGGCCAAACCTGCGTGTCGATGACTGGTCTAGGTATATTACCTAGACACATACCCGTACCAGAGTGAAAAAGAGGCAGAGAGTTCAACGCTAGAGTGGTTCGGGTGTATAGACTCGGATACAAACCCGGATGATAAGACGCAGACTTATAATATTTTATATGCTAGATTCATAAGAGTATTAGCTTAAATAAGGTTAAAAAGTAAGTATTTATATTATATTATATATAAAGTTAATTATTTGTTCATACTTATGTTTTGTATGTTTTTTATACAAGGAATGAATTTCTAGTCAAGATACCAAGTAGTGCCGGGAATGATGCCGAATCAATGCACGACAATAATATGAAGCAAAACAACAGTTACTGCCGGATGCAATGCCAGGTATATCCTACCCGGCACGAGCAAAAGTCGTCACGGTTGACCATACGTTGGCAGTTATTAACCGTTAGCAATTCAACTGTTGTTGGGTATGGTGTCGGACATCCCCTATCCGGCACATGCAACTCTTCACTTGGCGGTTTTAACCGTTAACGGTTACACACCTTTTACACATGGTGCCGGGTACAATGGACCCAACATGCCACCCGACACATTGAGATTTTGAGGTCTATAAATAGGCCGAGGCTTATTGACTTCAAATACATTCCAACTTATCTCCTCACGCCATTCACACTTCAGTTCCGCCCTTATTCCATTGTTGGTGTCCAAGGAAGTCTACAGATCTATCCACGTGAAGAGAAGAAGAAGATCTTTGTCGGGTTAAGGCTATGACCAATTTCCTTCTTCCTTTGTTCTTTTTCTTTCATTTGTATGGATGGTGAAGTAGAAAACCTTCCCAGTTCTTGGTTAAGGATGATTCCTTCCTTGTAATCTCAATAAAATACAAGCGTATATTAAGATTCCAGTCATATGTTGATCGCTTATTCTTCCCATTCAAGGTTCTACTTGAGATTCTATCAGTCAAGAGTAGGATTGAAAAGAAGGAGTCTTAGTTCATCTTTACCGTTGTCTTCTGCGCATCAGTGAGAGCAACAGTTAAGATTGTCGAATTTACCTCATTTCCCCCCACTATCCTGTTCGTTTTGTGGCATGAAATATGTTCGATTCAACAAGGGGTAGTGAGTTTCCTTTTGTCGGACCCGAAACTGGAAATACAGTTGACACTTGAACAAGCCGGGTACACTGCCGGGTGTCTGGTGTTTGGCACATTCAAAGTCCTTGGATGTGCCGTGCATCTTATGTCCGGCAGGCCATCCGGCACGTTCATTTTGTTTGGTTAAATTCGAGTATTGTAATTCTATTGTGAGATCATATTGTTACTTGGTTAATATAATCCCGAATCTAGGACAAATCATTTAAAATACCATTTAGTTAGGATTTTAGTTAGTTATTTTAAGTTTAAGTTGTTACTTACATTTTCCCCCTTTATTTAGAATATGTAATTACTGAGGATTATGACTAATTTTCTACTAAGTCCCTTGGGTTCGATACTCTTGGTCATAATCTACTCACATATATTCCGACCGGGATTTTTGCTACCCGTAGTAGAGTTGTAGGATTTCTTTTATTCTTTTATTCATTTTGTACATTCTCTTCCCCCTACAATTCATTTTGTTAGCAAAATGGCGCCGTTGCCGGGGACTTGGAATTAGTCCAAGTCCTAAAATTGGTAATCGCCCTATTCTTTATTCTTTATTCTATGAGTCAATTCGTTCATTATCTTCATTTAGTTGAATGTGCCGTGCGTAATGCCGGTCCAACACATCCGACACATTCGGAGGAAGTCTAATGCCGGATAGAATATCTCCGGCACAACGCCTGGCGCCTTCAAATTTGTTTTCCTTTTATTTAATTTTTCAAGTACAATGTTAGATTTATATTTAATTCATTCTTTTATTCATTTTTCTAATTCTTTTTTTGTACATAATCTATTCATTGATTTGTTTTGATTCATTCTTTCTATTCAAGATGCCTATTCTTTATTCGTTGATTTAACTTTTGCTAAATTCATTATATATGTGATGTATAACATAGTAACCCGGCATGTTCGAAGGAAGTCCGACTCCGAGACTTGTTATATATATATATATATATATATATATTGTGTGTATTTTTCTTGTATATTACAATTAAACTACTGTGTGTATGAGGCAAGAAATGTCAATGTGCCCTTCACGAAGCCGGGTGGATTACTTCCGGCCTATTAAAACTACATATGCCGGATAAAACATACCCGACACAAACTCCGGCACATCGTGAATTTAAAAGAAATATCCTGTAACACCCAACCGCTAAACTCGTCATTACCTCTTAAACTGTCACCATTACCATTAAACTCGCAGCGGAACTCTAATTACAACGGAGGGTGATACAATGCCGTTAGCCACCCATATGGCTAACCAGGCCTACCTCACATACAGTAACGGTATGATGGACTGGAACAAACGAGTACACAATACAAATACAATACATTACTCCATTCAGTTCCTTACTATACTAAGTCTACAATATACGGATGCCGATAACATATTCGGTCTTGCACCTCATTCAAGTACACAAGTAATTAAAATCTAACTACCCATGCTAACCACCAACCCCGTCCTACTCCCGAACGGTATCATCTTCGGTGTACCTGAAAATAAAAACGATACCCCTAGGGGCTCAGCTTAACGCTGCATATGAAATTCGCATACCCCGCGTGCTAACCGGGTATGCCGACTACTTTTGGTCGAGAGTATGGAGTTCATTTTAATTCAATCAACATGCGCATAGTAATACATTATATATGTACACTTCACAAAGATTCGACAATCAATCATGGGATACAATCCCTAACTAACATAACAAGGTTGTTAGTTGTATCAATTTACTCTTAGGCCTTGAAGGTTATACCTCACTATGCCTTGGTTATTTATTCAATAACTCACCTATTCACTCGGGTTAATTATTCTTATTCTCACCCATTCTCTTGGGTTACTTATTCTTATTCTCACCCATTCTCTTGGGTTACTCATTCTTATACTCACCTGTGGAGGGTGATTTTTCGGTATGAGGGGGGGTCTATCTAAATATGGTCTGACTAAGAAGTCTAGATCCTAGAAAATACCATTCTATGGAGGGTGAAAACCCGTTATTCTGGCGTCCCTCAAATACCTACTAAATCATCCGTCTTTCCCAGAAAGCATAAGAGGGAGTGCAAATGTGCACTACACCCGCTCTCAATGGGCTCCACGCGGACCTATGCCCTAAGGGCGGAAATTGACTAGAGTCGCCACTTAGTTTGACCTAAGGAACTAGGAAGGGAAGAGAAGGGTTCTAAGAACTGTTAATTGACTCTGTGATTTGCATATGGATTGGACTTATCTGGTCATACCAAAGATTCTGTGTGGGTTCGCACTGGGTTACACCCCTTAGAAGTGGCAACGACCACGACTTCAGATTGGTGCCCGAGGAAACCTCGGTCTCCAATTGTCGAGATTACCTTCTTTCAAAACTTTTTAGAGATATTCATTTAAAAACCAAGGATAAGATTAGGACGGGAAGAGAGAAAGAGAGTGGATGAGGCGAGCTTTTCTACCAATTGGTGAATTCGGAGGAATATAGAATAAAGATTTGGAAAAAGTTTGAGGTTGAGTGAATAGACAAGACTTGGAGTCGAATGGTTTGAAGTTTGTGGGGGCCGAAAAAGGTTTGAGTGTTTTGAGAGGTATGACGAACACCTTGGAGGGGGAAAAAGGGTTTTTTGTTTGGAATGGGGTCGCACCCTAGATGGGTTGCCTACGTACTCAACTCCCGGTTGAGATCAGACCTTACGTAGTTCATAGTTATTGGGGTTTTAGAATTTTTGGGTTTTGAGATGCTAGAGTCTGTGAGACGCTCGGGTCTATGAGACATTAAGGGTGTTCATGTAGTGGGAGGTATGAGATATCAAGGTCTATGAGACGCTCGGGTCTGTGAGACATTTGAATATGAAAATGGTGGAGAGATTGAGATGTTCGAGTCTGTGGGGCACTCGGGCCTATGAGACTATAGAAGTTTGGAAGAAGTTGGGATTCAGGAGATGTTTCAAGTTTGGATAATGATTTGAGTGTGAGGCAATTGAAGCTAGAGTAGAGACCCCGGGTTTTTCGGATTTGAGATTCTGAAAGGGTTGATGTTTTGGGATATTTCGAATTTAGAGTGAGATGATGGTGGACTGAATTGTTTGGAGGAATGATTGTCAAGATCGTCTCTCTTAAAGTTTTTGAAACCGAAAAATTTTTTTGTTGTAAAAGGGCGGATAATCCCGAGGGATTACCCTATGTACCCCCTCGAACACGACACTTAATTAATGGTAGGCGCCGAGGCTCAAAAGATGGGTCAATGAATTTATGTCGAAAATAGGATTTAGAGAGAAACACCATGAATGAGATGTTCTCGGTCAAACCCTAATAACGTCTCTAACTCCCGGGTTTAAAACATTAAAAGCCGAAAATACTGAAATCGAGTGGAAGGGAGTTAGACGATTCAAAAATCCCGGCTGCAACTAGGAAGGTTGTTACTTCCCTAGCACCACGCCTCATAAAAATCAATGTTGCAATTAGGGAGGTTTGTAACCCTAATGCCCCGCCTAAAGAGATCCAGACTGCGACAAGGGAGATTACGACCCTAGTGCCCCGCCTCAGATTTTTATTTCGGAAGAGAGACAAGCAATGTCTAACTAGGAAGAAAACGTTCTTTGAAGGTGTTAGACATCGCATGTTCCCTGAAAACGTTTATTTTTTTAGTTGAAAACTAAGTTAAAAAAACTTTTGAAGTTGTTCGGAATTCTCTGTAAAAAACGCTGATTTTGAGAAATGTTTTAGGAGAAAACTTTCTGTATATGTGAGAAGAACTTTCTGCATTTGAGAAGAGTTTTCTGTGATGTGAGAAGAGTTTTTCCTTTAAAATTTCATAAAATGGTTTCTTTTGAAATCTTGATGAATGTTTAAATAAATGATTGTTTGAAATTCAAGAAAGGAGATTTTTTGGATTTTTGGAGTTCAAACTGGATTTACAAGTTGATTTTGAATTGGATGAGTAGAAATTGGGTTCGAATTGAGTGGAATTGGACTGAATTGAAATGGTTTTGAATTGAATTGGGTTTGGGCCGAGATTGGAAAACGGGTCGGGTCAAAGTTCAGGTTGATTGAAGTAGGGTCGGTCAAAGTTAAGGCTGGTCGAAGTTGGGTTGGTTAAAGCTCGGGTTAAAGTTGGACCGAGTCAAGGTCAAAGTGGGCCGGTCAAAGGCCGAGTGGCCTGAATGGGCCAAGTGGGCTTGGTTTGTGCTTTTGGGCTGAACTGGACCTTGTTTGGGGTTTCGGGCCGAATTGGACCTTGGGTCTTTTTATTTGGGCTGAAGATTGTTTTTGGCTTAAATGGGCCTAGGTTGGGGTTTCGGCCAAATTGGGCCTTGGGCCTTTTTATTTGGGCTAAAGACTGTTTTGGGCTTAAATGGGCCTTGGTTGGGGTTTCGGGCCGAATTGGGCCGTAGGTCTTTTTATTTGGGCTGAAGATTGTTTTTGGACTGAAATTGGGCTAGGTTGGGGTTTCGGGCCAAATTAGGCCTTGGGCCTTTTTATTTGGGCTAAAAGTGTTTTGGGCTTAAATAGGCCTTGGTTGGAGTTTCGAGCCGAAATGGGCCTTAGGTCTTTTTATTTGGGCTGAAGATTATTTTTGGACTGAAATGGGCCTTGTTTGGGCTTTTGGGCCAAATTGGGAAGGAATGATGAATCAAATTGGGATGAATTTTGAGAAAATATTTTTATTAATACATGTTATTATAATAAGATGTGGTTTGGGTCTAGGGATTACCTAGTTTATTAGGTGGGACCATGGCTCACCTAAATCTTAGGGTTCACCCTCTATCCTAGGGCTGGTCCTAAGGTCTAATAACTAAGGCTTAAACAATAATTACGATAAAAAAATCTACTCACTGAAAGTTTAGAGGAAAATGAATTTTGTGTGAGTGAATCCAGAAATAAGACGATGATAAAGTTGCTTAGTCTAAGCAACAGTGTTCAATAATTAGTAACATGAAAAAGTGAAATATTTACATGGGTGCGTTGTGAAGTTCGAACTAAATATGATCAAAAGCATGCATTATGCAAGCTGAAACAACGCCATACAGGAAGTAAATCGATAAGCATAGAACAATCCACTCTTTGGAATGAAAACATATGGAAAATTGTGATGGAAAAACTTGACCGCTAGCCAACGATAGGCTGAAGTGAGACCCTTAATTTGAAAGCAGTTGGGCTATGTTCACAAGCTTAGCCCAAAATCAGATCCCAATAGCAAGGCGGTGTCTCGGTTTATGTCCAACGAATTGCATATGTACCTCAGTCAAACAAGAAATACGGGCAGTGAGCAGAAGCAAATATAAATGAGCAAGTGTTTGAGTCAATCTAACAGGGACAGTATCGAAGCTTGAGCAGTAGAACCAAATAGCAAACCCAAGTAAGCAATTGGGCCACAAAGCATAACAGATTTCAGATCTTGTAGCAAGTCCTACAACCACACAAAGTGAAGAAAGCTCTGCTGTAATACAAGTGCTAAGAACCAGGTATCGAGCAGAAAAGCAATATCATTACCGTCAATCAAAACATGCCTGATATACTGGCAAATAGCCACGCCTAAATTTAGGACTTCTAATTGATTTTTATCAGATTAACAAGTACGGTACGGCCGAGTCAGAGCACAAACGACTCAATCATATTAATCAGGTCAATTAATCTATCTTTGTTGTAACGAGCAAAAAACAAGAATCATAGATTGAATATTCTAAGCATTCGAAAACATGAGAAGGTGAAAATGATACACCTTCACCATGAATCCATTTCAGGATACTCAGATTATCGACAAGGAGTAAACAAAAACAGAGAGTGTAACCCAAACGAGAGTTCCCATGTATGGTTCAACAAATATATGGATAATGAGGGTTAGGATTTGGTACCGATGAGAGCACAACATTTTCCTGCGAAGAAACAACAAAACAAAAAAAAGAAGAAACCACTAGACGGCACAAACCAAAGGTAAAAGTAATGGTTAGTTCAATCAACGTAATCTATCTGGTAGAGCAAAATTTACCCGTAATACTATTCAATCTTTGAAGCAAATTGAATACGTAATTGAGCCACCCGTTTGGACACCGATTCGAGTTCCGGGCCAGTCATTACTGAAGCTAAAATAATTACAAAACACTTGCAGATCTGATTAAAGACTCACAACAGCACAAGACCGACGAGATACTAGCATATCAGGCTGGAAATATTCACATGTTTTTAGACATAAATAAACATACTTCAGATGAGAACTACATACTCGATTAATTCAACAGTAGGTACCATGAGACGAACACGTGAAAATTTCAGCGAATGCTTAAGCAAGGACGAAAGAAACCAAGCCAACCATTGGTTAAATCAAACATAATAACAGAACTGGCTTCAATAACAGAGACATCAAATGTACAGAGGTGTACGCATCGTAATCCTTTTGGGGGTAGACACCATTTCTCTTGTCGGAATCGGAACTCCAAGAATGACGTCGACTATAAATTCATCGGGAGGAAGATCTTTGAGATTTACTGCAAATAACCTCATACAAGTACAGAACAAACTGTCCATTAGTTTGAGGATGTAATCGAATAGAAAAAGAAAAAAAAAGAAAATGAACTAAAAGAACCCAAGATTAAGGGTGCATTTGTCTCTAACATGTGCAAAGAAATTGAATGCCTACAGGAAAATAAACACAATATTGCCGAAACATGAGCAAAAGGAGAGGTGAAGATTCTTCCTGTCGGGAACCAAAACGCAAACAAGGGATATGAGGCTTCTTTCTTCCACCGAAGGTTTCGTGAATCGGTTCTACAATGAAACGTTTCCTGGCCCGTCTTCGGTTTCGTGAGTGAGATGCATATGTTTCAGAGATCCAACTCTTCGGAGGCGCGAACACAGGGAAGGAATGGAGGGAGGTGTGGAGCATGCACATTTCTGGTTCGGCAGTTAGGTTGCAAAATTTGCCGTAAGTGAAAGAGGATGAAAGGCAGATCAGTATTACGTGGTGTGGGTATATTCCTCGTTAGCCAGATGGGTTGTGAAATTAACGGGAGTGAGGTTGAAAATGGGACAGAGCTGTATGCTCCTTGTCGCCAGTGTAGGTTGAGATTACCGTGAGTGAGAGATTGAAGATTGAAGGAGATGTGGTGATTCAGGGTAGAAGAGAGCATTAGTTGGTCAGTTGGCTTGATGGGCAAACTGTGGGCAAGGTTGAAGAAGGCTCTCGAGGATGATCAGGAGAGTGGGGGCTTGGGGTGTTCTGTGGGATTGAGAAGAATAGGAACGTTACGGGACTAAAAACCGGTGATGAGAATGTGTCGGCTGGCCGATCCCTAAAAATCCCTCTACAGTAGCGTTTATGTATGTCTACTTATAAGAGCAAGTTTAGGTTTTTTGACTGGATATGGGCTTTTTTTAGGGTTTGGGTTGCAAAACCGGACCCATACTGAAAATAAAAAACAAGCATCACCTCTTCTGAGATTCAAACTCAAGACCTATAGTCTTCCTTTCATAACTTCAACCAGTTGAACTATGACAAGATTCAATACATATTTGCGAGAGATAAAACAAGAGTTAGCAAGCTTAAGTAAAAAATAAAATAAACATTCGCCCCTGATGCCTTGCTAAGGATCGAACCCAAGATCAATGGGTTATTTAGAGAGTATGTTGACCGGTTACACTAAGTTGGAATTCAGTATGTATATGAGAAATATAATACAAGAGCTTTAGCCCAGACTCGATAACTCCTCTTCAATGTTATCTTAAAAAAAGAGTATACAATAAAATGAGAGAGTTAATCTAATGGCATGAAACTATGAAATATACCTAAAAAAAGTATAAATCATAATGAGATATAAACAAATGGAATAACATAATAACTTGTACATGAAATAATAAAATAGCACCAGTGTAATAGGGATTAAATGCCAATGAATGTGATATAAATGAAAAACGAATCAATTATGTATAGGTGGCGAAATATACCAACATCAACGACGAAAATAGTAGCAAATTGTACATAAAATGATAGAAATAATACTGGAAATAATGATGATAAAATAAGAAGTAAATACTAGAAGATAATTAAAAGTAGCAATAAATATGAAAATAAAAGATAACTTAATAAATGAACAAATAAGCAATAAAAAAGAGAAGTGAATAAAACAAAAGGGACGGGTTTAAAAACTGTACTGTTGTTGGAAATTTATTTTCGAAGAATTGTGTTTTTCTGAAATGCTTTGAAAAATGTTTTTTTTTAGAATTTTGTCATGAAATGGTGGTTTCATTTTGGCACGCATTTTAATATGTTTTGAATAGAAAGTCGACGACCCTCCTTATTTTATTCATTATTTCGGAATTTGCTTCATGGGGTGAGAATTTTTGGTGTCTACAGATGGCTCCCCTTGATTCAATTTTGCAAACCCTTACAGAATTGGATCAAGGTTGAGGGCGCCAAAAATTCTCACTGTGAGGTATGATTTGTTCTTATGGATACGGGTGCACGGGGACTTATGACGGGCCCCAACTAGACCTCTTGATATCTAGCTCTAGGACTTATGGCGGGCCTAGAATGCGATTGAAAGTATGAGGACTTATGACGAGCCTCAACTAAACCTCTTGATGTCTAGCTATAGGACTTATGACGAGTCTATAATACTAACAATTGATAGATGTGGGTGCATGAGGACTTATGACGAGCCTCACCTAAACCTCTTGACGTCTAGCTATAGGACTTATGACGAGCCTATAATGCAAATTGAAAGTACGAGGACTTATGACGAGCCTCAACTAAACCTCTTGACGTCTAGCTATAGGACTTATGATGGGCCTATAATACTAACAATTGATTGATGTGGGTGCGCGAGGACTTATGACAAGCCTAAACTAAACCTCTTGACGTCTAGCTATAGGACTTATGACGAGCCTATAATGCAAATTGAAAGTACGAGGACTTATGATGAGCCTCAACTAAACCTCTTGACGTCAAGCTATAGAACTTATGATGGGCCTATAATACTAATAATTGATTGATGTAGGTGCACGAGGACTTATGACGAGCCTCAACTAAACCTCTTGACGTCTAGCTATAGGACTTATGACGAGCCTATAATGCAAATTGAAAGTACGAGGACTTATGACGAGCCTCAACTAAACCTCTTGACGTCTAGCTATAGGACTTATGACGGGCCTATAATACTAACAATTGATTGATTTGGGGTGCACGAGGGCTTAGGAGTGCCTCAACTGAACCTCTTGATATCCAGTCCTAGGGCTTATGACGGGCCTAGAATGCGATTGAGAGTACGAGGACTTAGGAGTGCCTCAACTAGACCTCTTGATATCTAGCTATAGGACTTATGACGAGCCTATAATACTAACAATCCGATTTGGTTTAGGGTGCACGAGGGCTTAGGAATGCCTCAACTGGACCTCTTGATATCCAGTCCTAGGGCTTATGACGTGCCTAGAATGCGATTGAAAGTACGAGGACTTAGGAGTGCCTAAATTAGACCTCTTGATATCTAGCTATAGGACTTATGATGAGCCTATAATACTTTAATGGAGTTGTACGAAACTCACTGCTTTCGGTGGTTGATTAAAGGATGATTTTGATTGTGGGTTGATCTAGGATTGGATGCTTCTCGGTTGTTTTTATGAGGGATGTGATAGTCGAATGTTGTCTGATGATGTGTCCCTTGACTTTGTCAGTGTGGCACTTGTGTTTCGATTTTGTTTTTGATAGTCTCGCCCGATGTGCACTATAGTTTCGGGATTTGGTATGACTCTTGGCTCTAGAGTTCAAGGTGGCTCTGGTATAGCTCTCGAGTTTTTATATTGGTTTCGTGATTTTGTGGTCAGTCTTTTGAATGGATGTTTTTTTTGTGAATGAGTGACCTCGGGAACTAGATGATTTTGATATGATTGGATGGCTCCGATATGATCAGATGGCTTCGGTGCGGTCGGATGGCTCCGGTATGATTCATGACTCCATTGTGAGCTACGACTCTGGGATGATTGGTGAGTTTTGATTCGGTTAGAGATTTTCGGATGACTGGTGGGTTTTGATCTGGTTAAAGATTTTCGGGGTGGTTGGTGGATTTTGTGTCGAAGAGTGTGTTGATGTGATTAGTGGATTTTGATGTGATTGATGTAGTCAGATGTGGTAGATATATTCTTTGTGGTGATGAATGGCTTCGGTCCGGTATTGACTTCAGGATTCTCTCATGATAGCTCCAGGATAGCTCGGGATGGCTTCGGGAAGGGCTACGAGATGGCTCCATTTGGTGATAGTGAGGAACAAAGGGGAATTTTTCCTTTAAGGTGGTCTCACCCTGGGCGGGCTGCCTACGTACTCAATTTTGTATTGAGATCATACCTGACGTAGTTCGAACTCTTTGAGCAAGGCCCTGGTGACGAAATGACCCAGACATGATTTGAGGTGGCTTTTGTATTGTTCCCGAACTCTTGGGATGACCCCTGTGTAGTTCCAAGGATGGTTTTAAAGTCGGATGATGGCTCCCGTATGGCTCCAGTTTGGTTCTGGATATGGTATTGATGAGGCTCGAGCATGACGCTGGATGGCTCCGGAATTGTCTTCGTACGGCCTTTGATGGCTTTAGTTTGGTTCGATGTAGCTCGATGATGGTCTGTGATGGTTCCAGTTGATATCTTTTGATCTAAAGTTATGCTTCAACAACTGCAACTGAAGTTGATTTTTAGCGAGACTAGGTAGAGTTCTTACCAGTCAAATGTTGATGACGGAGTGCTTATGATGCATGCAAATATTAAATGCTAGATATGATGCAAAATGCATATGCAATTTTTGGAGAGAAGGCATGGCCTTATCTCTATTAATATGAGTTTTACGAATATAAGATATCTTCTGTTTGATCTTGAGTGATTATTGAACTGGAATGCGTGAATCACTTTCCTCTCATGGAGGGATGTGGGTCGATCTCTCATGAGTATGGCTGTGTGTGCTAATGTCGTGATGATACTCTTGATGCGCAAAGTACTATTTTCCTGAGAATTTCTTTTCGAGGTTATGAACTTTCCGTTCCTCACAAATTCCTCTCCTACAATGGGGTAGGCTGATTATGATTTGGTAGTTTAATCGAAGAGTCACTCGCACTCTAAAGACCTTGTGAGATTAGGTCACACTCATTCGCTCACGGTCCCTTTTGGTATGATTGTGACATGTTGATAACAAGTACGAAGCTTATGATTCATGTTTCAGATCCAGTACTTTCAGTTAACGCTCATTAACTTATGAGTCAGAGGTCTTTATTGGGTTGTAATGGGGCTAAAGGGTATGATGTATGTCACACGGGACTATGGGATTTATTTGGGAGTTATGGAGCTTTTGTGCAGTAGAGGACGTGTTTCGCCTTTGCCATGGGTGGAATGATTAGACAGGTTTTTAATAACCTTTTATTGATTTCTGCGGGACATCATTGGTCCTTTGGATTTGGCTTCCTCATTCTTGCCTCTTTTGGTCTACGGTTTTCACTTTCTTCTCCTTCTTTTTCGGTGTGTGATTTTCTTCTTTGTGTTTTGCTTTCGGAATTGCATAGGCTTATCGAATTTCTCAAGCATTCTTTGCTTTGTATTTCGGCTTTCAGCTTCGAAGTTGCGTTGACTTATCGATCTTTTTGAACATTTTTGATGTTCTTTTTTGGCGTTTGACTCCAAAGTTGCATTGACTCACTGATTTCTTTGAACATTTTTGGTGTTTCCTTAGTGAAAGATGGTGGGGGAGAGGTCATGGCTCCGGCTCCTTCGATATCCTCTATTGCAAGGGCGAGTAAGTATATGTGGGTGGCATGTTGTGGAGTTTTTTTTGTAGAAAAAGTTTTTCATGAAAGGCTCAGCGGGGCTTACTAAGGGATTATGTACAGGGTGGTCAAAGCTTTTTGGTTTTGTGAAGATTTTGTTCTTATGTGCCTCGTCATTCTCATTAGTCAATGATTGCTTTCTTACTATTCTTAGATCTTTGCATGAATCACAGTTTGTGTCTTGCTATCGACATTGACCTCACTTTGAATCATGCCTCTCCATGTGCTAAAGGAAAGCACAAGTCACTCGTGGTTTTACCTCCGTTGGATTTCTCTACCTTCTCTCATCGCTCAATAGATCGTCCAAAACACTCAATCGAAATTCAAGAGAAAATACCGCTCTTTGCACACTACTCACTTGGTTTGTGGTGCTGATTTTGATTGGACCCTTGTGTTCATTGATGGGTCGAGATTTTAGTGGTTCGCGCACTCTGCTCAATCATTCTCTCAAGATTTTTCCTAAAGATGTCATTTCGATACGAGAGTATGCAAACACGGCTATCTACAATGCAATCTATTGTGGTAATACAGAATTACTACATATAAGATGCGTGGAATGCTGAAAGTGATGAATGAAGATGGTTGACTTTGGATTTTGACTGAATGTTTTTTTTGTGTGTATGTTTTTCTTTTTAGATGCAATGCATGCGTGGTAAGGCTACACCTAGTCTCGCTTGAGTCGGTTCCAGTTAATGGTCCATGAAATTCATCCCGTCAATTTCGGCCCTGGATATGGTTTAACTGTTGGGGTTGTTGTCTGAGAAGTAACTCTCGAGTGTGGTCGGGTTGGTGATTGGCTGCTGGATTTTGGATTTTAGGGAGTGACAACTCCCGTATGGTAGCCCCACGATATGGAAACGACTGCACTCTTTTTTTTTTCTTTCTTCTCAATCATTCTGGTCACTGGTGCCCATGGTGATTCTGGATTTGGAAA
Source organism: Limonium bicolor (assembly GCA_023374045.1). Taxonomy (NCBI): domain Eukaryota; kingdom Viridiplantae; phylum Streptophyta; class Magnoliopsida; order Caryophyllales; family Plumbaginaceae; genus Limonium; species Limonium bicolor. The sequence continues at coordinate 300,147,520 of CM041778.1, forward strand.
AGGCTCGAACTCCCCGATGTTCTCCACTATCCCTCTGAAGATTAGTTTGGAGGTTGAGATATTAGGATGAAGGCTGATATGTGGCAAGTGACGATAAAACATGTGAGTGCGTGATGCTCATGAGTGTGGACGAGATTCATGTATTGCTGATGATTTTTGGACTGACTGTAAGTGCATGTGACCTTTTTGTCATGAATGCAATGCATGTTTTTTGTTTTGCGCTCGGTTGCATTTGTTGGGGTTGTTTACTTAGGGGATGCCTCCTGTAGATACCGTGAATTTTCACCCCATAAAGCAAAGTTGATGAATGATATATAGATGTGAGGGGTCGTCCCTTATTCGCTCTTTTTATTATACATGCATGCCAAAAGAAACCAAGTTTTGGAAAAACAATTTTGAAAACGCGTGTTTTCAAAGTGGTGGATTTTCTCAATATGAATTTTGATGCGCGGTCATTCGTAAATAAAATAGGGAGTGAGGAACCCTATACACATTGATCTAAATAAATTCAAAGGGAATGTATAAACCTATACACCTAATCTATTCAGAAATGGATGAGAGAGAAAAGAAACATCGGGGAAAATCCTATACATTATCAATCCTAAAAAGTCATTAGAAGGGGGAATTTTGAGCTAAACTTCTTCTGAACTCCTCTGGTCTGTCTTCGGGCTTCTTAATGACTGCTCACGCTTGGCCTCCTGGTCGGCTGCTCGCACGTCTTTGGGTTCTTAACCAGCTGCTCGTTCGTTTTAAGGCTCTTGCAGCGGAGCGGTACTGTGATCAAGCAAAACGGGTTAGTGTTCTTCTGATTTTCAACAGTTTGAACTCGAATCAGTGTTGCTGATCTTCATGTCGCTCGACTCAGGTTGGGATGACTCTAATTTTCGGCTTGAACCGCTGTTGTTGATCTTCATGTCGCTCAACTCGGTTTAGTACGACTCTAACTTTTTACTTGAACGGTTGGTGCTGGTCTTCATGTCGCTCGGCTAGCTCCGCAGGTTGGTGCACCTTCCCTTCGGTTCTCGGCTCGAACCGCGTAATCGATCTTCATGCTGCTCCTTTTGCTCCAACAAGGGGAATGAGGGATATTTTGAGAAAGGAAAGGTGAATGATCGAGCACAAAATCCTATGTGAAAATCCAACACTTTTGTGAAAACACGAAATGACTAGAACGCTCCACGGTAATGACCGTTGCTCTTGAAGGTTGACTGAACTTCAAAAATAGTGGGTCACAACATGGGGACTAAATCATTTATTTTGAAATACTTTTGTGAAAATTAACCTTGAAAACTATTTTCGAAAACTGTTTTGATATAAAATCCGTGTAAAAAAGTTGTTCCAAAATTCGTTTGTAGAAAGTAGGTTTTTGAAAATTGTTTTGGAATAACATTTTTGTGAAATGAAGTTTTTTTAAAGATGAAGTGACAGGTTTTAAAACCCTAAATGTTTTTGAGTAAAATATAAGTGGGATTCTAAATTAAATGAGCTCGTAAGAAAGCGTCAAGAGACATACAAGAGAGAATTCCGAACATTTTGAAACAGTTTGGTTTGAAAAAAAAACGGTTTGCGCACATGTATAGCATGAAGTAAATCGTGGCTGTGTTTGATGTGGAGTTGTAAGTGTTAATGTTGGGATAATCACTTTCCAGGTCAATTATGATTCCGTCTCACCGGGGGAACCGTCGTCCCTTCACTATCGTCTCTCGGGGTTTTTTCTCTGCTATGCCTTTGTAGGGCACGTTATCAAGAAAGTCCGGAGTGCTTAAGTTCGAAAGGTCAGGACACCCGAGATGATAAGGAAACATACGCCACGGCCAGTGATGATCCGACAACACACTCACTTTTTGGGAAACTCGGGGAAGTATTGCATGGGAATAGGTCTCTCGTCATCTACACGGTCAGGTGTGTCTAAAGTCCAAATTATTCACTGACTACGTTGTGCCATGTATGGGTATCCGGTAAATACGGGATCCTTTATGGACGTGTAGTGTGACATTGGGCTTTAAAGACACCCGTGGCGCAGAGGAACAATGAAGAACTGAGTCCATGCAATCTTCAGGGTAAGGCAGAAGGGTAGTCAGACAAGCGGCATGAAAGGGGGTAACGACCCATAAAACCTGAAACCCGACCTAGACACTGGATTAGGCAGCTGGACACTGAAGGCTCAGAGTTTACTATATGCTGACTTTTGACTCGGATAATGGAGGGTAGTTTTGGATCATGAGCCTGCAGGGCGTAGGTCGATGACCATCTTGCCTCATGGGTTTAGCCATTTATATAAATGACCCAGCTCATGGGGAATCAACCGTGGACCGGTTGGGATCCCGTGACTCGTGGATAAATCGGGTGACACAAAGGAATGCATGTCCTAAGCTACCCTCCCAATGCACCCCACAATCAATATAAAATGAAAGCGATGAAGTTAGAACCAACCTATTGACTAAGAGTTTTATCTTGAAGGTGATTCCAAATTAGTTGCTTATTAACCTAAATGTAAGTTAGCTTCATTCAATCCTAAGTGTCTCTTTCTAAATGTGAGCTAACCATTAACCCAATTGTTGCAATGTTTGTTGAGGATCTATCAAGTCCTATCTGTCCTCATCAGATACACACTCTAAGTGTGGAGTAGAATAATCCTAGAGGCTTGGAATTAGGGGTGTCAAAATCGGGTTTCGGGTCGGGTTGAGCTCAACCCGAACCCGACCCGAAAATAGTTTTGGTCAACCCGAACCCGACCCGAACCCGGAGCGGGTTGTACTTCTTTAACCCGAACCCGGAGCGGGTTGACCCAAACCCGACCCGTTTTTTTTAAAAATTATTTTATTTTTTAAATTTTGGATTATTTAATAAAAAAATATAATACTATAATATTAATTAATTATTATGTACAATATATAATCATATGTTATTGATTAAATATTTATTTTAGTCATAAATTAATCATTAAATACTAATTAAGTCATTAAATATAACATATTTTCTATTTTTAATTAAATTTTTTTCGGGTTACGGGTTAGCGGGTTCAACCCGAACCCGAAGCGGGTTTTAATGACCCAACCCGAACCCGACCCGAAAATCATTTCGGGTCAAAAATCTCAACCCGAACCCGGCTTTTTACGGGTCGGTTTCGGGTCGGATTTCGGGTTCGGGTCAAGATTGACATCCCTACTTGGAATGAATCTCTTGAAGGTTTTGAAAGAAGTGGGGAAATCCCGACAATTTTGAATGGAGTTCAGTCTTCCTTGACCAAGTTTATGAGAAAAACTTACTCAAGTTCTCTCTAGCAGAGTCGCCATTCTGTGGAGGGTGATTTTTCGGTATGAGGGGGGGGGGGGTCTATCTAAATATGGATTGACTAAGAAGTCTAGATCCTAGAAAATGCCATTCTGTGGAGGGTGAAAACCCGTTATTATGGCATCCCTCAAATACCTACTAAATCTCCGTCTTTCCCAGAGAGCATAAGGGGGAGTGCAAATGTGCACTACACCCGCTCTCAATGGGCTCCAGCGGACTTATGCCCTATGGGCGGAAATTGACTAGAGTCGCCACCTAGTTTGACCTAAGGAACTAGGAAGGGAAGAGAAGGGTTCTAAGAACCGTTAATTGACTCTGTGATTTGCATATGGATTGAACTTATCTAGTCATACCAAAGATTCTGTGTGGGTTCGCACTGGGTTACACCCCTTAGAAGTGGCAACGGCCACAACTTTGGATTGGTGCCTGAGGAAACCTCGGCCTCCAATTTTCGGGATTGCCTTCTTTCAAAACCTTTTCAGAGAGATCCATTTAAAAGCCAAGGATAAGATTAGGACAGGAAGAGAGAAAGAGAATGGATAAGGAGAACTTTTCTACCAATTGGTGAATTCGGAGGAATATAGAATAAAGATTTGGAAAAAGTTTGAGGTTTAGTGAATAGACAAGACTTGGAGTCGAATGGTTTGAAGTTTGTGGGGGCCGAAAAAGGTTTGAGTGTTTTGAGAGGTATGACGAACACCTTGTAGGGGGGGAAAGGGTTTTTTGTTTGGAATGGGGCCACACCCTAGATGGGTTGCCTACGTACTCAACTCCCTGTTGAGATCAGACCTTACGTAGTTCATAGTTATTGGGGTTTTGGAGATTTTGGGTTTTGAGATGCTAGAGTCTGTGAGACGCTCGGGTCTATGAGACATTAAGGGTGTTCATGTAGTGGGAGGTATGAGATATCAAGGTCTATGAGACGCTGGGGTCTGTGAGACATTTGAATCTGAAAATGGTGGAGAGATTGAGATGTTCGAGTCTGTGGGGGCACTCGGGCCTATGAGACTATAGAAGTTTGGAAGAAGTTGGGATTCAGGAGATGTTTCGAGTTTGGATAATGATTTGAGTGTGAGGCAATTGAAGCTAGAGTTGAGACCCCGGGTTTTTCGGATTTAAGATTTTGAAAGGGTTGATATTTTGGGATATTTCGAATTTAGAGTGAGATAATGGTGGACTGAATTGTTTGGAGGAATGATTGTCAAGATTGTCTCTCATAAAGTTTTTGAAACCGAAAAATTATTTTTTGTTGTAAAAGGGCGGATAATCCCGAGGGATTACCCTATGTGCCCCCTCGAACACGGCACTTAATTAATGGTAAGCGCGGAGGCTTGGAAGATGGGGCAATGAATTTATGTCGAAAATAGGATTTAGAGAGAAACACCATGAATGAGATGTTCTCGGTCAAACCCTAATAACGTCTCAAACTCCCGGGTTTAAAACAATAAAAGCCGAAAATAATGAAATCGAGTGGAAGGGAGTTAGACGATTCAAAAATCCCTGCTGCATCTAGGAAGGTTGTTACTTCCCTAGTACCCCGCCTTTTAAAAATCTAGGCTGCAATTAGGGGAGGTTTGCCACCCTAATGCCCCACCTAAAGAGATCCAGACTATGACAAGGGAGATTACGACCCCAATGCCCCGCCTCGGATTTTTATTTCAGAAGAGAGACAAGCAATGTCTAACTAGGAAGAAAACGTTCTTTGAAGGTGTTAGACATCGCATGTTCCCTGAAAACGGTTTATGTTTTTAGTTGAAAACTAAGTTAAAAAAACTTTTGAAGTTGTTCGGAATTCTCTGTAAAGAAACGCTGATTTTGAGAAATGTTTTAGCATAAAACTTTTTGTATATGTGAGAAGAACTTTCTGCATTTGAGAAGAGTTTTCTGTGATGTGAGAGAGTTTTTCCTTTAAAATTTCACAAAATGGTTTCTTTTAAAATCTTGATGAATGTTTAAATAAAATGATTGTTTGAAATTCAAGAAAGGAGATTTTTTGGAATTTTGGAGTTCAAATGGGATTTACAAGTTGATATTGAAATGGATGAGTAGAAATTGGGTTCGAATTGAGTGGAATTGGACCGAATTGAAATGGGTTTGAATTGAATTGAGTTTGAATTGAATTGGGTTTGGGTCGAGATTGGAAAACGGGTCGGGTCAAAGTTCAGGTTGATTGAAGTACGGTCGGTTAAAGTTAGGCTGGTCAAAGTTGGGTTGGTTAAAGCTCTGGTCAAAGTTGGACCGAGTCAAGGTCAAAGTGAGCCGGTCAAAGGCCGAGTGGCCTGAATAGGGCCAAATGGGCTTGGTTTGGGCTTTTGGGCTGAACTGGACCTTGTTTGGGGTTTCGGGCCGAATTGGACCTTGGGTCTTTTATTTGGGCTGAAGATTGTTTTGGGCTTAAATGTGTCTAGGTTGGGGTTTCGGGCCAAATAGGGCATTGGGCCTTTTTATTTGGGCTAAAGACTGTTTTGGGGTTAAATGGGCCTTGGTTGGGGTTTCGGGCCGAATTGGGCCTTAGGTCTTTTCATTTGGGCTGAAGATTGTTTTTGGACTGAAATGGGGCTAGGTTGGAGTTTCGGGCCAAATTGGGCCTTTTTATTTGGGCTAAAGACTGTTTTGGGCTTAAATGGGCCTTGGTTGGGGTTTCGGGCCAAATTGGGCCTTAGGTCTTTTTATTTGGGCTGAAGATTGTTTTTGGACTGAAATGGGCCTTGTATGGGCTTTTGGGCCAAATTGGGAAGGAATGATGAATCAAATTGGGAAGGAATGATGAATCAAATTGGGATGAATTTTGAGAAAATATTTTTATTAAAACATGTTATTATAATAAGATGTGGTTTGGGTATAGGGATTACCCAGTTTATTAGGTGGGACCATGGCTCACCTAAATCTTAGGGTTCACCCTCTATCCTAAGGCTTGGTCCTAAGGTCTAATAACTAGGGCTTAAACAATAATTACGATAAAAAATCTACTCACTGAAAGTTTGGTGGGAAAATGAATTTTGTGTGAGTGAATCCAGAAATAAGACGATGATAAAGTTGCTTAGTCTAAGTAACAAAGTGTTCAATAATTAGTAACATGAAAAAGTGAAATATTTACATGGGTGTGTTGTGAAGTTCGAACTAAAATATTGATAAAAAAACACGCATTATGCAAGCTGAAACAACACCATACATGAAATAAATCGATAAGTATTGAACAATCCACTCTTTGGAATGAAAAATATATGGAAAAATTGTGATGGAAAAACGTGACCGCTAGCCAACGATAGGCTGAAGTGAGACCCGTAATTTGAAAGAAGCTGGGCTATGTTCACAAGCTTAGCCCAAAATCAGATCCCAACAGCAAGGCAGCTGTCTCGGTTTATGCCCAACGAATTGCATATGTACCTCAGTCAAACAAGAAGTACGGGCAGTGAGTAGAAGCAAATATAAATGAGCAAGTGTTGAGTCAATCTAACAGGGACAGTATCGAAGCTTGAGCAGCAGAACCAAAGAGCAAACCTAAGTAAGCAATTGGGCCACAAAGCATAACAGATTTCAGATCTTGTAGGCAAGTCCTACAACCACACAAAGTGAAGAAAGCTCTGCTGTAATACAAGTGCTAAGAACCAGGTATCGAGCAGAAAAGCAATATCATTACTGTCAATTAAAAACATGCCTGAATATACTGGCAAATAGCCACGCCTAAATTTAGGACTTCCAATCGATTTTTATCAGATTAACAAGTATGGTACGGCCGAGTCAGAGCACAAAAGACGACTCCATCATATTAATCAGGTCATTAATCTATCTTTGTTGTAACATAGCAAAAACAAGAATCACAGATTGAATTCTAGGCATTCGAACAACATGAGAAAGGTGAAAACGATACACATTCACCATGAATCCATTTCAGGATACTCAGAATATCGACAAGGAGTAAACGAAAACAGAGAGTGTAACCCGAACGAGATTTCCCATGTATGGTTCAACAAATATATGGATAATGAGGGTTAGGATTTGGTACCGATGAGAGCACAACATTTTCCTGCGAAGAAACAGCAAAACAAAAAAAAGAAGAAACCACTAGACATGCACAAACCAAAGGTAAAAGTAATGGTTAGTTCAATTAACGTAATCGATCTGGTAGAGAAAAATTTCACCCGTATTACTATTCAATCTTTGAAGCAAATTGAATACGTAATTGAGCCACCCGTCTGGACACCGATTCGAGTTCCTGGCCAGTCATTACTGAAGCAAAAATAATTGCAAAACGCTTGCAGGTCTGATTAAAGATTCACAACATCACAAGACCGACGAGATACTAGCATATCAGGTTGGAGATAATCACATGTTTTCAGACATAAACAAACATACTTCAGATGAGAACTACATACTCGATTAATTCAACAGTAGGTACCATAAGACGAACACGAGAAATTTCCAGCGAATGCTTAAGCAAGGACGAAAGAAACCAACCCAACCATTGGTTAAATCAAACATAATAACAGAACCGGCTTAAATAACAGAGACATCGAATGTACAGAGGTGTATGCATCGTAATCCTTTTGGGGGTAGACACCATTTCTCTTGTCGGAATCGGAACTCCAAGAATGACGTCGACTTCAAATTCATTGGGAGGAAGATCTTTGAGATTTCTTGCAAATAACCTCATACAAGTACAGAACAAACTATCCATTAGTTTGAGGATGTAATCAAATGGAAAAAGAAAAGAAGAAAAGAAAATGAACTAGAAGAACCCTAGATTGAGGGTGCATTTGTCTTTGACATGTGCAGAGAAATTGAATGCCTACAAGAAAATAAACACAATATTTCCGAAACATGAGCAAAAGAAGAGGTGAAGATTCTTCCCTATCGGGAACCAAAACGCAAACAAGGGATATGAGGCTTCTTTCTTCCACCGAAGGTTTCGTGAATCGGTTCTGGAATGAAACGTTTCCTGGCTCGTCTTCGGTTTCGTGAGTGAGATGCATATGTTTCAGAGATCCAACTCTTCAGAGGCGTGAAAACAGGGAAGGAATGGAGGGAGGTGTGGAGCATGCACATTTCTGGTTCGGCAGTTAGGTTGCAAAATTTGCCGTAAGTGAATGAGGATGAAAGGCAGATCAGTATTACGTGGTGTGGGTATATTCCTCGTTAGCCAGATGGGTTGTGAAATTAACGGGAGTGAGGTTGAAAATGGGACAAAGCTGTATGCTCCTTGTCGCCAGTGTAGGTTGAGATTACCGTGAGTGAGAGATTGAAGATTGAAGGAGATGTGGTGATTCAGGGTAGAAGAGAGCATTAGTTGGTCAGTTGGCTTGATGCGCAAACTGTGGGCAAGGTTGAAGAAGGTTCTCGAGGATGATTATGAGAGTGGGGGCTTGGGGTGTTCTGTGGGATTGAGAAGAATTGGAACGTTACGGGACTAAAAACCGGTGATGAGAATGTGTCGGCTGGCCGATCCCTAAAAATCCCTCTATAGTAGGGTTTATGTATGTCTACTTATAAGAGCAAGTTTAGGTTTTTTGACTGGATATGGGCTTTTTTAAGGGTTTGGGTTGCAAAACCGGACCCATACTGAAAATAAAAAACAAGCATCACCTCTCCTGAGATTCAAACTCAAGACCTCTAGTCTTCCTTTCATAACTTCAACCAATTGAACTGTGACAAGATTCAATACATATTTACGAGAGATAAAACAAGAGTTAGCAAGCTTAAGTAAAAATTAAAAAAAACATTCGCCCCTGATGCCATGCTAAGGATCAAACCCAAGATCAATGGGTTATTTAGAGAGTATGTTGACCGGTTACACTAAGTTGGAATTCAGTATGTATATGAGAAATATAATACAAGAGCTTTAGCCCAGACTCGATAACTCCTCTTCAATGTTATCTTAAAAAAAAGAGTATACAATAAAATGAGAGAGTTAATCTAATGACATGAAACTAAGAAATATACCTAAAAAAGTATAATTCATAATGAGATATAAACAAATGGAATAACATAATAACATGTACATGAAATAATAAAATAACACCAGTGTAACGGGGATTAAATGCCAATGAATGTGATATAAATGAAAAATGAATCAATTATGTATAGGTGGCGAAATATACCAACATCAACGACGAAAATAGTAGCAAATCGTACATAAAATGATAGAAATAATACTGGAAATAATGATGATAAAATAAGAAGTAAATACTACAAGATAATAAAAAGTAGCAATAAATATGAAAATAAAAGATAACTTAATAAATGAACAAATAAGCAATAAAAAAGAGAAGTGAATAAAACAAAAGGGACGGGTTTAAAAACCGTACTGTTGTTGGAAATTTATTTTCGAAGAATTGTGTTTTTCTGAACTGCTTTGAAAAATGTTTTTTTAGAATTTTTTCATGAAATGGTGGTTTCGTTTTGGCACGCATGTTAATATGTTTTGAAAAGAAAGGTGACGACCATCCTTATTTTATTCATTATTTTGGAATTTGCTTCATGGGGTGAGAATTTTTGGTGTCTACACTCACCCACTCTCTTGGGTTACTTATACTTATCTCACCCACACTCTTGGGTTACTTACTCTCTATCTCACCCACACTCTTGGGTTACTTACTCTCTATCTCACCCACACTCTTGGGTTACTAATACTCAAGCTATTGTAGTTCTCGAGACACTACAGGTCTCCTATGTCATGCTTGTTTCTCTTAATACTTTCTTAAGCCAAAGCACACGGCTCTCAAGCATAGTTCGTCTAGCTCCCAGAACTCTCTCTTAGTTCCTACTACTTTCGCATAGGTCCGACTACTCTCGGACTTCTCACATTCCCATACACTCCTCTCTCGGAGTTATACTATTATTATGTATATTAGTCTAGAAGCATTGCTCTCGATGTTTCTAATGACATTGGGAACATTACTTAAGTTCGTGTAATCTTAGGTTTAAGGGTTACCCTTACATTCATATGCTTATACTTTCGTTTATTTACTTATACCGGGTAAAATCCTCATATAGGAGGTTGACCATGTCCCAAGGGAGTTAAATGGTCCCTTAGGTCTCTTTTACTTTTCTTATAAGTTCACATCATTGGACTAACTTCAATCCTCTCGATGGAGGTTCATTTATCTCTCCACTCTAATTTATTTCGTGGATTGTTTCAATATGGTTTTCTAACCGTTATCGGGTATTTACTCAACCCATACATCTCCTCACATTCTAGGGAGTTCATATGTTTGTGTTATCGTTATACTTTAATTAGTAGCTTGCGTGTGTTTGCATATTTCCATTGTTTATGAAACTACCTGATCTACGAGTTTCTAGTCAATCGATACTCACCATGAGTCGGTCTATGCACTACATTAGACCACACCGACATACAAGTACGTTAGCTCATAAAACATACAACAAGATGTACATAATCAAACAATGGATTATTTTCATGCTTTAATCTTGATTAAGCCGGCACACAAACACACAAGTCAGAGTAACTCGGTTAGCAAACGGGGCATGAGAAAATCATACCTTTCACCGGGGTTTTATCTTTTACCGTGTCATCTCACCATGCTCGGTTCACACACAATCCTCTGATAATGTTCCAAACATTATTATTAATACTATGCTCATACGGTACATAATTAAATGCTACTCCCGTACTTAACCCGTTATCCTGTTAACTCGGTTTTACTCTTATTAATTTGAGTTCTTACTCCGCACTCACTTCTAGCACTTGTTTACACTTCTTAGGGCCTTTAAAAGTCACCAAACTAGGCCTTAACATCATCTAACATCATTAACATTCAAACCCCATCATTAGAAACCTTTAAAACACTAACGGGGCATTTCTGGGGGTGGTCCGGGACTTGGTGCTTACCCTAAGTCCCAGACCAATTCATTTGGTAACTCTCGGTGTTATACTTAAAATTTTGACCCCCTGGTTAGGGTCTACGAGGTTTTGGTGTTATGAGGGGCATTTAATCGAGTAATGAGAGATTCTGGCTCGTTCGGCGCATTCCAGGGCATGAGGAGCAGTTTCGTCATTGTCAGGGGCGTTTTCGTAATTCTTAAGGCTCCCGAGACCTCCTATAGGCTTTCTCTCTCCTCCAAAAGATGCCCAAATCAGCTTGAAATGCTTTGATATTTTAACCCATGATAGAGGATGACATTCTAAGCATAATGGCGTTGGAATTTCGATTTTTCGAATTACCAATAATTTTCTAGCAATTTTTGACTGAATCTGACGAGAAATTCAATTTAAAAATATTCCAACATTTAAAAAATTCGATTCCACTTCAGAAAATTCATAATTGCCATCCTTGACATGTGGTTAAAATTTCACAGCAAAATTCCTTTGGGAAGTCATTTAATTAAAATATCAAAAAATCTTACTTTTACTAGATTTTCTTTATCTTTAAGAAAGTCTATATAAGGGGATAGGTTTTTTTTGATGAAAGAGAATCTCACAAGCTCAAGAACCCTAGGGAGTCAGAAAGCACAGCCTCCTCTCTCTCTCTCTCACATTTTCCAACACCCAGCCACCCGAATCATACCGAAAATCCCCGAAATCACCATCTAAACTCGTTTTCCAATCCCCAAAGCACCAATAATCATCAAAACCCCACAAAACACCACCAAAACGTGAAGAACAACAAGAACAACCAACAACCAGAAGCTCGGTTCGAAAGCCTTTCGGGTCTGCCATCAACGGAGCACTCGACGAATCCCGGTGTGAAGAATCATTGTGAATCCGAAGGTAAACAGGTAGAAATTCCACTTTCCTAATTCTCCACGATATTATCTGTCTTGCCTCAAAATTTGGGCTCAAACTAACTCTTTTTCGCTTCTGTATCGCTAATTGTTTTAGCTACTGCCTTGTTACTTGTTTGCTAAGTTTTGTACTAATTTTGATTTCAAATTGAGTTCTTTTAATTACTAACGTGTTTATAATCTTTCAGGCTACACACCCATAAAATTTGAGCTCAAAACACCTTCGGGAACCATAAAAACCCACTGTCCGTGGGTTGTCCGTGACCTCGGACTCATTGTCCGGGACCACGGACGGGTTGTCGTGACCACGGACACCCACGGACGGTGGCGGGATTTTATATTTTTCAATTTTTCAAATTTTAGGGTTTCTGTCAATACATGTCCGGGCCCACGGACACCCTGTCCGTGGCCCCGGACCTTTCAAGTGCGTTTTTATTTTTGTTCTGTTTTCGAAATCATTTAATTCAATTGGGGTCCATGGTCTCAGACATTAGGTCCGTGGCTACGGACGTAATTAAAATTTGACCTAATTCTGCCTCTGAAACCCTAGTTTAGGTAGCTTTTAATTTCACTTTAATTTTCTGTCAAAAAACACTAAAAATAATAAAAAAAACAGAAGCGCGCCCCTAGGTTGGAAACAACTTTGTAGAAAGTCGTAAATAAACCAAGTAGAGGAAAAACGACCTAGGAAGGGTAATGAAAGTAATTTGAACCCTAATTAAGTCGAATATCAAGCCCCTGAACTCGAACTCTACCTTTCCTAATTTACTCTAGGTTAAAATTAGGTGGCGACTCATAATAGGTTCCAGTGAGCTAGCTTAGGTTTTAATAATTATTGTTATATGACATAGTTATTAATCTTAGGTTATAAATGGACCTAAAACCTGGTTAGATCCAAATCAGCTTTAATCAACATAGGATAGGGTTTAAAATCGAGGCTCACAGACTAGCGACTCTGCTGGGGACAAAATTCTTAATATTAACTTGTTTAATTTTAAGAAAGAGGGCTTAACTTGAAAAATGTTTATTTATGGCTTTTTATTACATTGTTTATTTACTTTTGTGCGCGCTTTAATTTTTGCACCCTTGCATCATATGAGAGCGAGGGTCCACGCAAACCAATTTCACCCCGGGACCCGCTTGAGGGTCCCCTGTCAGGGACACACACCTTTTAGGTGATGTGAATAAGTGGGGGAAAAGACGAGGGTGTCGTCTAACCACACCCCCTTAATACCTGGGCTTTAGCCCCAAGCATTTTTCTGGCAGTACCCTTACCTAGCCCATTGTTTGGTTAGTCAAAGACCCGACTGTAGACGCACACCTTTAGGTGATGTGAAGAAGTGAGGAAGCCCAAAGAGAATAGCGTGCAAGCCCTATTCCTTTGTGGTGACCTGGGCCCGCGCCCCAAGCACCTCTCCGGATTGATCCGTACCCGTTGGACTGAGTCATTTTGTGAGGACATTTGCATCACCTCCTTATGAAAGACTTCTGTGCATATGTTCTTTTTCTCTTGGGCCTCAGGTCCAGTATCTGTATCAGTCCTTCAATCTCATCTAGCCCAGACGAAACACTTAAAGGGTTCTGATAGTCCAAATACTTCTATCACCCCAAGATCAAAAAAAATCCTTTAGGCTGATTCTTGTTACAAGCCAGATTCTTGTAATACCCACTCGTAAGACCAACAAACCCTGGAACCCAAAAGTTGAGTCCAGGGCAGACTCTTCCAAAATTTTAGGGTCCGGTATTCATTGCAGCGCACTAATTTTCGGCCGTGTTTCTAAGTTTAGTCCCAGTCTCACTCCCGCAATGCTGACTTATCTTCTTGTTTAAAACAGGCAGCATCCTTCGCAGCTAGGATGTCGTCTGGAGTTAATGATCGAAGTACTCAGCTCGCTGAGCTTGTGGACTTGATAGGGAAACTAGCCGAATTAGAATTTATCCACAGGAGTGCCTTGGAAGAGCTAAGCTCAGGATTTGTGTCGGCTGCAAGGGAAGCGAGAGTTCTCATTCATACTCTCGGGGAAATCATCCCTTTAGATCTGGCCCCCAATGAAGACGGGGTCAAGTCACCGGAGAACCAGGAACCGCAACAAGAGCAGGCCGCACAGGTGCCCATTGTAGATCTGCAGCAGCCGCAGAGTCAGATTCTGAGAGTACTTCTAGGGCGGAGGTTAGTCCAACTCAAAGCCCCGCGGTTCCGCGGGCGGCATCTAGGGGCATATCCCGAGCAGTTCTGTCGTTTCCACCTACTCACGGGCCACTCCACGGATAATTGTCGTAATTTGAAGTCTAAAATTTTGTTATTGGCCCAAGAAGGAAAAATCCAGATTACAACCCAGTACCGGAGCGTCCCCACAAAGCCGAAAGGGAATTCACACCCATCGGTTGTCCCTTAAGCCAGGCCTTTGAGGAGCTGCAGGACGAAGGGCTAATACGACCGCTTATTCCTCGCCATGGAGAGACACGAAATGGGAGTAGGCTTAGCCAATTTTGCTGGTACCATCAGCTAGCGGGGCACGATACCAATGATTGCAAAGTGCTGAGACACCGGATCCAGGACCTTATCGATCAGGGATATCAGCGTTTGGATGACCTCGAGACTTCAGAATCTGAAGTTCAGTGTGCTGCCTTTACTATTTTCTGGGATGACAAAAAGCCGGCACGAGGGGCAGGACGGAAGCCCACATCCACGGTTAGCTTTGTTCCAGCAAATGCTCACATTACCTGGTCGGGCAGGCACTACGGATCACCTCAAAAGCCGTCACAAGGGGAAGAACGAATGTTGTCTCCTCCGGTGGCTGAAGAAATCCCAGGTGAACGAGAATTGCTTCAAAAGCTGAAGGCAACAACCATCCCCATGGCAATCTGGTCTTTGCTTACGATCTCACCAGAGCACCGACGGGCCATGCCAAACATTTGGACGGGCCAGAGGAAAGTTTAGCCCGGAAAAGATGGTCGGCTCTTTGGCAAAAGTAGGAAGAGGAGATCAGTTTTCACGATAGCGAGATCTCCGAACACTCGGGAAAAGCATTGTATATTACTGTTTGGTGCGGGGCCTTCAAGGTACCAAAGGTCCTCATTGACACAGGAGCGGACGTCACATCTGTCCTCTGAAAGTGGTAGAGGGTATGGGTTATGACAAGTTTGAGTCTTGCCAAATAGTGTTACGAGGGTATGACGACAACCCAAGGCATGTCTTCGGCCTACTGGATCTTCCACTCAAGTTTGGGACGGTTATTCATCCAGTGAAGTTCTTGGTTCTGCAAATTCCCCATTCTTTCAATCTGATTTTGGGACGGGATTTCCTTCAAGATTTGAAGGCCGTCCCTTCTACGGTGCATCAATGTTTGAAGTTCAAAAGAGACGGGAAGGTTCATGTCGTTAGGGGGGTACCACATCAGAAGGAGTTGCCTGTTTGCATGGTTGAAGAGGAGGTTCGTCCCATCTAAACAGGTTCAGCGTAGTACCAGAGCAATCTGACCCAACTTCTCTTCAGAAACTTAAAGTTGGGCCAGGGAAGGTTATCATGGAGAAGTATGGTTATCAAGAGGGTAAGGGTCTTGGCAAGGATCTTCAGGGAATCCCAGACGTCCTGTCTCCGGCAGCGAATCCTGGTCGTCAAGGACTCGGTGCGTTAATGGACCCATCTTTCATTTCAGCAATTGAACTATCATCTTTGCTCATATGCTCATGTTCTCCATGTTTACAGGATACGGTAAGAGTGGTAGAAGAGGAAGCGATGCCCGATTGGATGTTCCTTGAAGAATAGGTCGTAGGTTAGGGGTAGTTAGCCATTTACTTCCCGCTTTGGGGTCATTAGGAGCCATTGTTATTTTCCTTTGGTTGTTTTACATAGTTTCTTTCTTACCATAGTTAGTTTAGTTGTTCTTTTCCATTTGGTTGGTACTCAATGTCATTGTTACTTCTTTTGGTTATCAATAAAATTTCTTCTCTGTTCATGTTTTAATGTTTATACATTCGTTCATGTGCTAAAAAAAGAAAAGAAGAGGAAGAAAAGAAAAGGGGAAAACTCTCTCTCTCATAAAGCATGTCTGCAAGCATATAAAAGAAAAAACCTTTGTTTTTCGCAAGGCCTCTTGTACAAAATCACTTTCCCATCCAAGCATTCACCAACTCCATTACGGCCACCACACATGTCACAGCATCCCATCATTTCCACCACTTCACCAAAGCTTAAACCAAGACTGCTGACGCCAAAAGAACAAAAATAAATCATTCAGCAATCACCCCATCACCACTCACCACCGTCGTTTACCGTCACACATGCAATCACCCTCCCTAAATAACTTGGGCATTCAGAGGTTTGTTAAATAAACCCCACAACAATACTGGGGGCAATCTGAGTTTAAGACCGAAGATTATTATTTCTTTAAGCGCGTGAACAAGTCTTTGAGCGAACATTGCGTGAGAGCGTCTTGAGTGGTAAAACCATGAAAGAACGAGCCTGTCATTTTTACACGACTCCAGAGAGGTCACATTCAAAGTTAAGGAAAACGGCATGACTCCAACCGAAGGAGATAATTTGTAAATTTACGCTTAAACCTATGAAAAGTAACAAAGAACGGATACACAACTATTAGGGATGACGAAGCACCTAGGTACAGTACCACACAGCCAAAAAGCTTGCGAACCCTGACATTAACCCTAGGCACCCCCGTTGAGCTTTTCATATACGTTCTCTTTTACAACACTACAAACTCCACAAACGAGCCAGCCAATGATGAATAACTGACCCAGTGACCAAAGGAAGCAAGGAGCCCGACGTCCGAACAGCAACTGCACAAGTCCAAAGAAGCAAAACTGCTACCAGCATGACAAAACGATCCGTAAATGGCCCCAACGCGGCACAGGATCCAAATGAGCTAGCATCAAAAACAGCTCTCAAAGTTCAAAACCGGGAAACATAAGAACCCCGAAGGAAAAGAGAAAGGCAAACCTGAAAAGCCTCGAAGTAATCCAAAATCAGAAAAAAGAGAGAAGGTGCAAGGAACAAACCAAAAGTCCCAAGTTCCAAGCTCGCAAGCGAATTCATCACGAAGTAGCCAAACGACTTCAAGACAAAGAAAGCAAGTCCGGGAGGAGGTGCAAGTTGCAGCTTTGGTCACCCTTATAGCCCCACATATCCTGAACATTCCTCCATCGTCCCATTGTCTTTCATTACACCCCATGGCTGCGTTATAAGCTTAAAAGACTTCCGACTTAGTAGTTGTGTATCTAATCACGTGAAAGTAACAGGTTGAACGCGTAAATCTAACAAAATTCAAATTCAATGGTTGAGATGTCTTGACCAAAAGGAGGGCACGAGTGCAAACATCAAACACTTTGAGTGTAGGATAGTAGGCACCTCATCAAAGTAAACCTTGACCTTGTGAGGATGAGATTTGTTCTTGCGCAATTAATCAAAGAAAATACTGGGGGCAATCGATCGTTCCGTTCGATTGCCATGAAGCCCTGAAAACTCAGATCACCTCAAGGAAAAATACTGGGGGCAATTGTTGGTCCCAACAATTGCAACAACGACACCGATGGAGGCAAAAAACCCGAAACCCAAAGGTTTAAAAACCCTCTCACATCACTCAGGCCCGTCCTAAGCCCTTCCTCCACTTCAAACATCCTCAGGCCCGACCTAAGCCCTTCCTTCACATTTAAACACCCACAGGCCCATCATGAGCCCTACCATCTCCAGGTTTGCCATAAGCCTTAGTCCTTCTACATTCATCATGCACCTAACATTTTCGCTCAGATCCTCCCTTAGGCTCGTCATAAGACCCAGAACCATCCTTAGGCCCGTCATAAGACCTAGATCCTTCCTAGGCTCGTCATAAGACCTAGAACCATCCTAGGCTCGTCATAAGACCTAGAACAGTCCTTTAGGCTCATCATAAGACCTAGTTGCATTTCCTTAGGCTCGTAGTAAGACCTAGCATTACCTTTTAGCTTACCCACTCTCATCAACACATTGCATTCATCTCATTCATATAGGCTTGCCATAAGACCTAGTTGCATTATCCAGGCGTGTCACAAGACCTGGCGACAGAAAGTTGGCGAGGTGATGGAATAAATCCTCCTTTTGCGATGTCAACTTATTTTTGGGATCAACAAATGGTGGGAAAAGGCAATAAGTCCCCAGGGTTTTTACCAGGAGTTATCCTGCACACCGGCTTGGGGGGCGATGGCAATAAGTCCACATTGGGTCCAGCCAGGAGCATTGGCACGGGTTTCGGTCCCCAAAGCATCCGAGCATCATCAGCATCAGCATCATTAGCATCGTTAGCATTTAGCATTCTTGCATCTGCATACAGTTTTCAATCCTAGGTAGTCAACGACTTAGAATCGCTTGACATTGCATCGTTTCATTTATTACAGGTAGTCAGCGCCTTAGAATAGTTTGACATCATTTCATGTATTATAGGTAGTCAACACCTTAGAACCGCTTGACATTATTTCATTCTCGTCACCTAGGTAGTCAGCGCCTTACAATAGCCTGACACATTTTCCCTTATAGGTAGTCAGCGCCTTAGAACAGCTCAATGACGTTTTGTTGCTTAGGTAGTCAGCGCCTTAGAATAGCCTGACACATTTTCACTTATAGGTAGTCAGCGCCTTAGAACAGCTTGACGACGTTTTGTTGCTTAGGTAGTCAGCGCCTTAGAATAGCCTGACACATTTTCACTTATAGGTAGTCGCCTTAGAACATCTCGACGACGTTTTGTTGCTTAGGTAGTCAGCACCTTAGAATAGCCTGACACATTTTCACTTATAGGTAGTCAGTGCCTTAGAACAGCTCGACGACGTTTTGTTGCTAGGTAGTCAGCGCCTCCGAATAGCTGGACGTGGTCAATGCAGTTTCGCACAACACGGAGAATCCTGTGGAATCTAAAATTTTGGGGCGTCACTCAAGCATCAACCATACTTTTCACATCCATTACAAAGTCCAGTTGACGGGGGGCAATCTGTTATACTCAAAATTTTGACCCCCCTAGTTAGGGTCTACGAGGTTTTGGTGTTGTGAGGGGCATTTAATAGAGTAATGAGATTCTGGCTCATTCGGCGCATTCCAGGGCATGAGGAGCAGTTTCGTCATTGTCAGGGGCGTTTTCGTAATTCTTATGGCTCCTAGACCTCCTATAGGCTTTCTCTCTCCTCCAAAAGATGCCCAAATCAGCTTGAAATGCTTTGATATTTTAACCCATGATAGAGGATGACATTCTAAGCATAATGGCGTTGGAATTTTGATTTTTTGAATTTCCAATAATTTTCTAGCAATTTCTGACTGAATCTGACGAGAAATTCAATTTAAAAATATTCCAACATTTAAAAAATTCGATTTCACTTCAGAAAATTCATAATTGCCATCCTTGACATGTGGTTAAAATTTCATAGCAAAATTCCTTTGGGAAGTCATTTAATTAAAATATCAAAAAATCTTACTTTTACTAGATTTTCTTTATCTTTAAGAAAGTCTATATAAGGGGATAGGTTTTTTTGATAAAAGGAGAATCTCACAAGCTCAAGAACCCTAGGGAGTCAGAAAGCACAGCCTCCTCTCTCTCTCATGTTTTCCAACACCCGCCACCGAATCATACCAAAAATCCCCCGAAATCACCATATAAACTCGTTTTCCAATCCCCAAAGCACCAATAATCATCAAAACACCATAAAAACACCACCAAAACGTGAAGGACATCAAGAACAACCAACAACCAGAAGCTCGGTTCGAAAGCCTTTCGGGTCTGCCATCAACGGAGCACTCGATGAATCCCGGTGTGAAGAATCATTGTGAATCCGAAGGTAAAACAGGTAGAAATTCCACTTTCCTAATTCTCCATGATATTATCTGTCTTGCCTCAAAATTTGGGCTCAAAAACTCTTTTTCGCTTCTGTATCGCTAATTGTTTTAGCTACTGCCTTGTTACTTGTTTGCTAAGTTTCATATTAATTTTGATTTCAAATTGAGTTCTTTCAATTACTAATGTGTTTATAATCTTTCAGGCTACACACCCATAAAATTTGAGCTCAAAACACCTTCGGGAACCATCAAAAACCCACTGTCCGTGGGTTGTCCGTGACCTCGGACTCATTGTCCGGGACCATGGACGGGTTGTCCGTGACCACGGACACCCACGGACGGTGGTGGGATTTTATATTTTTCAAATTTTCAAATTTTAGGGTTTCTGTCAATACATGTCCGGGCCCACGGACACCCTGTCCGTGGCCCTGGACCTTTCAAGTTTGTGTTTTTATTTTTGTTCTGTTTTCGAAATCATTTAATTCAATTGGGGTCTGTGGTCTCGGACATTAGGTCCGTGGCTACGGACGTAATAAAAATTTGACCTAATTCTGCCTCCGAAACCCTAGTTTAGGTAGCTTTTAATTTCACTTTAATTTTCTGTCAAAAACACTAAAAAATAAAAAAACAGAAGCGCGCCCCTAGGTTAGAAACAACTTAGGTAGAAAGCCGTAAATAAACCAAGTAGAGGAAAAACGACCTAGGAAGGGTAATGAAAGTAATTTGAACCCTAATTAAGTCGAATATCAAGCCCCCAAACCCGAACTCTACCTTTCCTAATTTACTCTAGGTTAAAATTAGGTGGCACTCATAATAGGTTCCAGTGAGCTAGCTTAGGTTTTAATAATTATTGTTATATGACATAGTTATTAATCTTAGGTTATAAGTGGACCTAAAACCCGGTTAGATCCAAATCAGCTTTAATCAACATAGGATAGGGTTTAAAATCAAGGCTCACACTCGGCAGGATTTCTACCATGGTCCGTGACCTTGACCCTATCTCAAGTCCCGGACCAAGCATGGATGCTCACTCTCGGCGCAAAATTAAGGGTGGTCCGAGACTTTGTCCAAGGACCAAGTCCCGGACCCTGCTAAAATCTGCTCCAAACATCATTTTTCAGCCCCTAATCAATCCTTAAACCACCCTTAATCTTTCCCTAATCTTTCCACAAGTTTTCGACATGTTTAAACACCTTAAAACATGCTCTAAACCTCTTTAAAACTTAGGTTTAATCCATACTCAAATTCTTGCTCCAATTCACAAATTTTGCATTCTCATTTTGCACTAATGCACACTTGTGCATTTTCTAACCTCTCTTGGCACTTGCATTATTGTTCTCACCCTATTTGACCAATCCAATTATTCCAATACAATGCACTTCTCATGCCAAGGTTCATGCCTCACTCTTAAAGCCTTAAATCTTCTTTGTTTCCTAAATCTCTTTGGTACTTAAACAACTCTTTTGCTACAGATTTTTGTACAAATCTACAACCTCCAAAACACGAATTCCCAAAGTAGTTCACTAACTCAAATAATTCTCCATCCATACCTAGGTGACCCTAGATTATTCTTCACCCAAAACATCACTAAAACCACTTAGATTTCTACCGGAATGCCGCCATAGTCCGACTACTTTTCTAATATTGCCCAAAACTAATTTCTTCATTTAATTGAACCTAGAACTAGCCAAACCAGAAAGGTTCTATCAGCACACACCATTTCCTCTTTACTCAAGCAAAACCTCATTAAGCACCACGCTAGGCAATAACTTAAACACTTGACACTTAGGGCCTTAAATCAAGCATTAATTTCACAAATGCTTTCTCACTTGCATTATTACTATACAAGCAATTATTACCATAACTCAAGTGGGGTTCATTATTTTATTAACCCATCCCAAATTCTAATACATATAGAATATACATTAGGGTTGGTTTCTTACCTTGAACTCTCTTAAGTTTCCCTTAAATATTCTTCTCCTCTTCTCCTCTTCTCTTCACTCCAAAATCGGTCAAGGCAAAACTCTTGCCCAATTCTCTAGACCAATATACCAATGGACATAGGGAGTACTAATTAGCTCTCTAGCTTGTAAAGATAATTCATGAATCCAAAAAGATGCTTAAGACATAAAATTGGACATTACCTTAGGAAGCCCTAGGATTGGTTTTGGCATGAATCAAAGGGGAACTCCCAAACAACCATTGGAGACTTGGAGAATAGCTCAAACAAGGAAAATCAAGGCATTAAAATATGCCAAAATCGGCCAACACAAGAGGGTGAAGAAAAGATGCATTTTCTTTGGATATTTTTATCTTGGATGAAAGAGGAGACTCCAAGCTCCAAGAATCTCTAACTTTCTCTTCAAATGGGCTATACCCATAGAGATGAACTTCAAGCTTTTGGGATTATGAAAAGAGGGAAGTGTAGAGCTTGATGAGAGGAGTTCAAATATACAATTATTTTTGAATTCGGAGCAAGGATGAAGCTTGGGCAAGAAGAAGAAGTGGAGGAGGCCATGGATGGGGCTCCATTGTCGCTCAACACACACAGAGAGAGAGAGCGAGAGGAGGGAGTACTTTATGTCTTTTTACTTTTTGCTTTTTCCCTCTCTTTTCTTTTTCTTTCTTTCTTTCTTTTTTTGTTTAATGTGTGAGTGTGTGAGAGGCTTAAAAAAACCGGCCCCCACTATATTATTAAGCTGGAGCGTTTTTCTTTTACAGAAAACACTCGTTATTTTACTCGGTTTGACACTATTCACTAACCGGGCCCGTTTTTCGGATTTTTCTCGTTTCCTTGATTTTAATGGTTCTTAAGCTCCTATTAATACTTAATTATAGTTATTTAGTCAAATATAATTTTTTCGGGTCTATTTTACAACTTAAAGTCACGTTTTTGGGTTTTCTCGAAAAAACGTGCTTTAAAACCTCCGTTAGCGTTTTAATCCTTTATTTGGATCCGTTTTCTTCGAGAATCATTCCCGTATACTAATTAGGCATATTTAAGCCTTAGGAATCCATCTCGGACCCTAACCGAGGTCATACATCTCCTATACTCATTTAACGCACGTTTTAGCGTTTTTCGCTTTTCAAGCGTTTTCTCTTTTCTTTTGGTTTTATTCCTTTACCAATACTCTCTAGGCACCATTAGGCCTTGGATAATCACATTAGGATAATTTAATCACCATTTCTATGTCCGGGGTATTAAAATCTACCCCCTTAAGAACTTTGTCCTCAAAGTTGGTGAATCTAAGATGGTTAGTCTCATGGTGTTCTATGCCAAGGTTATAATACACGTATAACCTTACAAACTCCACAAGTCGGTCTCCTTTCACACTACACCACCACACACATATCACAGCATGTATAACAATCAAAAATACTCTTGTACTCTCTCCATGGAATCCGTCCGAAGACAAAAGACACTACAGTCCTCGAATCCATATCGAGTAATACACTACTGATCCCTCAGGTACCGGTCACGTTGGACACTTACGCTCTCTGGTCAACGGCTGTTTCATGACAAATGGGCACTTACTCTCTCTGGCCCACGGTCCCTTCGGTTCTGATCAAAACGTTACACATATACATATCCTCAGGCACTCTGGTTGACTCACTCAACACAAGACATTCTCAGGGTACTCTCCCCCTCCCGCTGCCTTTGGAAAAATCACACACTGTCACCGCCCCAACCGGTCACGTAGGACCGCCGCACGTACAGTGCAATGGTTTTAAAACCATGTTTCGCCTTCATGCTCGAAGGAAGATCCTTTTTCAAATTCTGTTTGAAAATTCTTTTTAAAGCATCACACAACTCCAAATCCGGTTATGGTAGCTGTATCTTTTCTTAGCGTGATTACTTGTGACCACTTATAGGGAGTTTCAAGAATCATCCAACCCTGATGTGATCAGCATCAGTGTTGAACTATCTTTCTACCCCAATTTGTGTTCGGTTTCCCTTGATCGCTAGCAGACCATGTTCCACCTCCCACTCCAGTTTCACACAATCAGATAGTCAAACATTTTCATTTTCTATCTTTTACTCTTTCTAGTCATATTCAGAAAACAATCCATTTTAACTTATCTCAAATTCCTAAACTTAGGTTATCTGTCATTATTTATTTCCTTTGCTTACTTTACCTAAGCAACTCATGGATTCATTTTCTCAAATTGTTACTCAGTTTAAAATATTCATCATACAACTGCAACGGATGGAACTCACTCCATCAATAATTCTCAATTAAAATCACCTAGGAACTCACTTCCTACTAGATTATACATCGGTTTCATACTGATTCATACTCATCATAACTCATGTCTAATCTCAATAGACATATATATAGGGATTCTCACTCCCCAGAAGTTTCTCTACTCCTCTTTTCATAAATATTACATACACGGTACTTGCATCTCTCATGCGCAATAACCATAATTACACAATGAATGGGTACACATGTTTATGTAACATGAGTTCCAATCATCAAAATAATTTCTTTTGTGCTATGCACCTAGTAGTTTACGCACCTACACGTAAAACATACTCTAAGTGGTTTCTCGCCCTACCCCCCTTAAAAGGGGTTACGCCCGCGTAATCGACCATATGTGATCACTGAACATTGGTTCACTAATTCCGGTATCATGAAGTGTTTTAACTTCACTGCGGTTAATTAACTCATAACCGGGTTCGGTTCTAGCCTCTAAGGCTTCAAGGTGTTTATGGTTAGCCAATTACTCACATTTACCAGGTATACTTAACCTTTGAATTACAGTCCACTAGTTTCTGCTGCGCGACCTGATAACTAGAGCTTAATTCGCCCTCTCGGTATTCTCAATGTATTATCCACTCCCTTTTATCCCTTTTTGTCTTGGGAATAAAGGTTTCTCAATCGTCGCTTGGTATCTCTTACCGTATGCGAATTCGATGAGTTATAGATTTTCTCTCTAGTTCTTTGGAAATCTATTTCATATAGCACTGTACCCTTCATGATTATTCACTTACTTTTTCCGACTTATTGTCGGTTGAGGTCAAACTACTACTTAGTATGTAGTGCTTCCTCGTTTAATAGTTGCTTCTGAATTATGTTTGTTTACTTGTTTCTATACAAGAATTCCTCATTCATACTACTGTGCATCGGTCCTGGGACCTGTGGGTTATTGCCCACGTTCTTCGTGCATCTTTGGCCAACGGCCGCATGGTTATTTCTGTAGGTTTTCGCTCAACAGGCTTGCGCTATGTTCGTTGGCGAAAGAGGGATTTACCACAATTTACATTTCTCACTTTCCTAGCTATCCCACTAGATTATTACTAGACGAGTGCAATACCAAAACACTCAGTTCTACAGGGTGCAGAGGCGTAAACGATTGGCAGTAAATCTCTTATGGGATCGTAATAGGAATGAACATCATTTCCTTGCTGTCCGGTCTGTCTACCATCCTTAATCATCAACTTCATATCATTGTCAGGCTATACTCTTACAATGGTCGCTTGCTGCGTACCATGTTCTTACCCATTTTCATGGCATCCGCTACTACTTTAGCTCTGCTCATGTGCTCCCGCCATTTATACTATGGCTTGCCATTCACTTGGCTCAATAGAATACACTACTCTTTTAAATCTCTCTGCGCTTCTTGCGCATTGTTTACTCTGCAATTCACATTGCACACATATAGTGTTTACTACTCATCCAATTACTCTCTCGGTTTCCTTCCACTGCTATCAAGGCCTTTCTACATACTATCTCTGTTCGAATTACTCCTTGGTAATAAACACATGCTCAAGTTTCACTACGCCGCTCTAGCGGTTTCACATTACATTCTTAGGTGGTAGCCTTTCTCTAGAGGATTCGCGTAATTGCCTCTCTTTAGGCCCTACAATAATGAGGGGTATCCCCATTGTTAGATCTATAAGTTGTAGTTAGTTTTCCGGCTTACAAGCTGCGCTGCCTCGAGCCATGCCCTTTGTGGACTGCTTATACTGGTTTCTTCTTCTCCGTATGCCGTTAAACAGTTAGGAGGTATTTCTGGGCTCTTTGATATGGTTGTCTCATCACACTTCCGTACATGGAAGACCTTTTTCTAGTATCTCAACATTAATCTATGCCCGTTGGCAATTTAGGGTGTTCCCTTGTTACGTGGGATCCCTTCGGGGTTCTACCCGAGTGTTCACTTTAACACTTGTGTTCTCAACACGATATCTCGTTCAACTACTGTTGATTCCGGCACCTTCACGAATTGCTACTAGGTGTTGTTGAGTTGCGCCATTACATCAGGCTTGAACTCATGGGTATGTTCAGTTGTGACTTCACCTTGCGGCTATGTGCTTTAAACTATCCCGTTTAGGGTTGTAACGTCTCCCGTTATTGGGTAGACCATTGGTACTTTTCCTTTACCTTCTTGGCCAGGCCGTTATTCTCTTCAGTGCGGTATGCTGTGGGAATTCTATCTCGTTTACCAATATTGATATGTTCATTTTCGGCCTTCGCCATCTTGTTTACGCTGGATACTCGTTCCGGGTATTAGGTATTTCCTCCTTGATTCCTGAGACTTATCCAATGTCTATACTTAATACTCTGTGCTTCCCGCACTTCTTAACGCTATATCCTTAGGTCCGTCATCTTACTGGGTTCTTGACTCCTTTCGCCTTGTAAGCTTGTCTATGTTCCTTTGATCATTCGTGGTAGTTAGTTGTTTGGGTTGAACTTATCTTACGGTCTATAGTATGGAGTCGACTACTTCCCGTGTTCGTACTCTACTTGTGTACGTACATGGAGTATCTTATTGATACGTTACCACGTACCCGACTCATAACTGGTCTGTCCGGCCCGCAAGATCCTTTGGAGTGCGATCGTTCCATGTCTCGTTTGTGTACACTTGTAGTGTCGGTCACACACCTAGGTGAAGTATTCTATTGCCAACTCCTCTCGTATCATTCGATGATAACTTACTGTGGTTCTTTTGGTTTGGTTTTAAAAATTTTGGGGTTTTTGGAAAATTTGCGTTTGAAAGAAAAATTTGAGTCTTGAAAATAAAATCTTCACGGCATTTCAATGCTAGTTGTTCCCTATCAAGTCTAGCTTCTCCCGACTGGTATGCTTTTCAATATAGTGGTCAGGCCGTTAGGCCTTTCCAAGGTTTTGTTTCAAAATTCTTAAGGCTTGAGTTGCTATTTCGGCTTCTCTCGCCATCTTGGTACTTGCGAGGTACTTGTCGCTTGTTAAGGTTCCTCTCAATAGTCCTGTTTTTACTGCACTTGCGTGGCAAGTGCACGGTACAGGTGGTTTTTGGGTTAACTCATACCGGTCACGGTATTGTTCACATTGTATTCGGTAGCCTGGTCGGCTCTTCCTTTGATCCTTTAGTTGGATAACTGCTCTTCAGAGCTGCTTCTTATTCATTTTGACACGACTGTCATCTATTTAGGTGCTTCTCCAGCCTCGGAGTCCCTTACTTACTTAGTTCTGTGTTCCACCTCGTTGCTCGTTCCCACGTCTTTACTGTGGTACCGAGGTTTAACTCATTTAGGGACTACTCCTGTAGTCCTATTCGGGTATATCCCGTAGTTATGCTCGTAGCTGTCTAAGCTATATCAGTTAAGTATGCAACCTCTTCGGGTGTGGCAGGGTGGGTGTACCTACTCTTTGACTAGATTCTTAGTCAGTTAGAATACCGTTGGTGGTATTACTAAACTATTGCGGTCCGTAGACATGTGTCCTGGTTCTTGGTGCTTTCCTTCTTGCTGCTGCTTGGCCAGCCAGGTTCCCGTGACTGCTAAGCACGTCGCCCCATGCTGCCGCAAATTCCGGTCTCCTTGGATTAGGATTTCTTGATTTCCCACCATTAAGTGCGGTTAATGTCATTCAGACGGGAACCGTCTCCGGGATTTCCGTCTCTGGGATCTACCGTATGACGGGTTCTGGTTTCTATTGAGATATTTAACAACTGCCAGATCGGTTTCCCCGTCTCTCTGGCGTTCTTTCCCGAGCTTTTTAATACGGGGGTTGTGGAGGCGGGTTTGGTATTGTAGGTATCCAGATCATACTGGAGTTCCTAACTAACCATCTCTCACGCTATCACTCAACCCTTAGCCCTAAGTCTCTAATTCCTAACTCGGTATTTCCTAAGCTCGGTATTTCCAGTCATCAGAGCGATACTTCGCTCTGATACCATTTTTGTAACACCCCAACCGCTAAACTCGTCATTACCTCTTAAACTGTCACCATTACCATTAAACTCGCAGCGGAACTCTAATTACAACGGAGGGTGATACAATGCCATTAGCCACCCACACTACTAGAAAAAAACAAATTACCTACGGACAATTCCGTAGGTAATCCGTAGGTAATCATAATTACCGACGGATTACCGACAAAATTTCACTCAAAAAATCCGTCGGTATTTAATTGGTCGGTAATAAGATTACCGACGGAAAAATGAATCCGTCGGTAAATTACCTACGGATTACCTACAGAAATGTCAGCCGTATTTACCGACGGATTACCTACGGAAAAGATCTGAAGGTAAATTACCTACGGAAAATCCGACGGTAATACGATGCCACGTCATCGTTTCCCCCCTCTTAATATCTGTCGGTAATCCGTAGGTAAAATATTACCTTCAAATAATCCGTAGGTAAACTGTTACCTACGGACCTTTATACCAATTATTTTTTTTTAGACAGGCCGTGGGTAATCCGTAGGTATGTATTACCTTTGGAATATTTCCGTAGGTAATCCGTCGGTATTTGAATTATAAAGCTATTTATTCTTCATTTTTTAATATTTGAATTATAAAGCTATTTCAAAATTAAAATTTTAAACAATAAAATGTTAAAATATTCAATAGGCACGAACTACATATATTATAAAGCTCATTATATAGAATATTTAATTTTATAACATATATATTTAACTCATTTTATAAATCTGAAAACTAATATTCAACATCTAGAACAACCATAAAACCATACTGATAAAACCTAAAAGTTTATAATAATCGTAAGTACACCAAATCAGTCACTTAGAACTTTAGACGTATCATTATCATCATCCCTAGAATGCCGCAAGTTCCCTACCGGTGGAACTGGAGCATGTGTAGATGGTGGGGCTTGGGGTACAGTCTGTGGTGGACCCCACCATCCCTGAGCCGGACCCGGCCACCATCCCTGAGCCGGTATCCCACTCTGAGACCCGAATGCTGTGGGTGGACCCCATGATGAACTGGTCTGATGAGAACCAGATGCAGCTGAAGATGGACCACATGACGGCCTGACCTGATGACCGACCTGATGAGAACCATAAGCTGGAGGTGGACCCCATGGCGCAATGGCTTGCGACATCCCACTCTGAGAACTTGAAGAAGGAGGTGGACCCCACTGTGACCACGGAGCGGTAGCCATCAATTGCGAGAATTGTTGTGAAATCAACTCTTGGTGGCGCTTCATCATCTCCTCTTCCCGCCTCCTCATTTGCTCCTCCATCTTCTCTTGATACTGTTGCATCTCTGCTTTCATCTTAGCATCGACCTCCTCCTTATACTGTTGAAATCTTTGTTCGTCAAATGTAGATGTAGAGGCGGTGGAAGTGCTGCTAAATTGCGCCGGGTAGTATTGCACGGCAGAGTCTGCAAGACCATAAATCCTTTGCTTCTTCGACTTACCCTTCACAGCCTTGTTTATCTCTGCTGGATCAACATACTGAGATGTGCCAGCTTCATCAGAATTTGCAGCGGGCGGCAACTCTTGCTCGATCTCATTCTACATAAATACATAGAAAGTTATAAATGTTTGTAATTAAACAACAAACACTAATATTCAAACTTAGGTATTTATAAAGCACTAAAACGTACCACCACCGCTTTGGCTTTCGCACAACTAAATACTGTTTCTCCACGCTCATTCTTCTTAGTATGAGTATGAAGAAATAGAGTATATGCATCCACCGGTCCACCTTTCTTCTTTTCCTTCAGTAAAAAAAACACACATAATAAAGTATTAGTATTGAATACTGATCAGAAAGTGCAGACAGAGGAGCAAACAACAGCACAACTCTGATATTTCTTTAGCAACAACAGGGAGCGTGTATCCCCCTGTCCTACTCGTTTCAGATAGAACGGTTATATTTATGATTTCCAAAATATGCCAGATAATCTGATCAAAGTCAACATTGGTCATAAAAGCGAGCACTCAAAATAACAACCAAACAAACTAAAATAAAGATGTATATGAAAATTCGAGGGCAAAATTGTTTTTGGAAGAAGGTCACCACAGCCGTAGTAAAGCAAAGAGGTTGCTTTAAAATAAAGCCTTGAAGAGCAGCTTCCAAAATTGTTAGTACATGATTAACAGTTTATAGATCAAAAATTGTTGTGTAGGAGACAATAATTCCTAATTTTCACACTATTTCTGAATTTGGGAATAGGTTAAACAAGTGCGTTATTTTACCATAGCAGAAAAACTAAGCTGCTCTATATCTGCCCATAAGTAGAAGCTGAAACAAAGATGTATATAGGTTATTATTTAGTGCAGCAGAAATATGTTCACAATTGATGGATGTAGGGAACTCTTATAGGAGAAGGTACTAATCAAATTTACATACTCATACACTCATGTGTGTACGGGGGATTTTTGGAGAGCATTTTCACTGGTCGTTTCCTTTTTTATTGTAGGAATAATGGATACCTAGCTCGGACCCCTTGTATCGCAAATCAAAATTCTAGTAAAAAGGGGTACCTAGCTCCGTCCTCATGCATTGGAAATCAAAATTCTAGTAAAAAGGGGTACCTAGCTCCGACCCCATGCATTGGAAATCAAAATTCTAGTAAAAAGGGGTACCTAGCTCCGACCCCATGCATTGCATATAAAAATTCTAATAAAAAGGGGTACCTAGCTCCGACCCCATGCATTGCATATCAAAATTCTAGTTAAAAGGGGTACCTAGCTCCGACCCCATGCATTGCATATATAAATTCTAATAAAAAGGGGTACCTAGCTCCGACCCCATGCATTGCATATCAAAATTCTAGTAAAAAGGGGTACCTAGCTCCGACCCTATTGCATTTTATTAAAATATACGTACCAACGCCTCCTTATGATCTGGGTAAGAGCGTGAACCGCCACAGTGGGTGGACATCCCAGCTCCTGGTTCAAACTCCGTACGTCTGTTTCTGGAGTTCACCTCTCGTTTGTGTCGAAACTCAGGAGTATTCCACACTTGCTCCCACGCTCTCAAGATCTCTGGATCGAAAGACGGTCGAACTTTATGCTTAGTCCTGAGCTCATACAATACTTCTCCGTAACGCCGGGCACCCTTTCTGCAGAACTTGTCATAGATAATACCTTCAAGTGAAAGATCCCAGCGAAATTTCTTCTGCAGTTCACAATGTAAATAAAACAATGTCAACTATATTGTAAAACAAAAAAAATAATTTGTAAAAAATATCAAGTTATTGAGCGATGACTTTATTACCTTAAACTCCTCAAAATAAAATCGCTTTTGTTCTTCGGATAGTCCCTTCCATGAATGACCCAATGGGAACCACTTCCTATCGAATATTTGACGGAAGCTTCGAGTCACTTCATTGCTAGGTCTCATAGCACTAGTATGATAGCAAAAGAGTGATTAATTAGAATCAAAATAAATCATCTACATGATTAATGCACATTACATAACACAAGATTAAAGATTATTTCACATACCCAGATTCAGACAAGGTAATAAGGGTACGAGGGTCAGGAGTCAAGCCACTCGCACTGCCGCTGCCACTTCCACTCTCCACATGCATCTCTGGAGATGTGTTTTGGGTGCTCTCCAAGGGCTCCCGACTAGCAGGAGTATCATCCGGTGTGCTGGTGGTACCGGTAGACATACCATTAGATGGTGGTATGTGAACATGATCATGCTGCTCCTGAGGAACATCAAAGGAGTCAAAGGTGCCTCCTGCTGCTGCTCACTAACATCATGAGCAGCTGTCGCTGAAGACTCCGCACGATCATGAGCAGTCTTACTCTTCTTCTTCTTCTTTTTGGGCCAGAGGCGTTGACCACGTTGGAATCAGTCATATCTGCACACATATAAAATGAATTAGATATAATCAAACAATATTGTAGCATTTATAAACAACAACTATCTACAAGTTAATTTACATTTGTTATTTAGATATAATCAAACAATATTGTAGCATTCGTAAACAACAACTATCTACAAGTTAATTTACATTTGTTATTCAGAATCATAATCATCATCATAATCATTCTCTTCCAAATCGTCTTCCAATTCATCTTCCACTTCTTCGGCATCTCCAACCTCGTCCCCCTCTAGGTCACCACAATCTAAATCCTCTGCAACAGAATCAATCGTGTCTACCAGTTCAATAGGTACATCCTCTTCATTAGGGATAAAAGTAGATATGTTAACCCCCTCAACTCCTTCTTCCTGAAGTGGTTGTGTCTCTTCTTCATTTGAAACTGAATCTGGCATGTCTAATATGCTTCTTGCTTTAATTTTACAAACAGACCACCATGCTTGAACATCCTTCTTTTTAGAAGGGTACGAGCAGTAATATACTTGTCTCGCTTGTTCCGCCAATATGAACGGTTCATAATTCTTTATCCTCCTTGTATGTTTGATGTCTGCTATTTTATATATTGGGTGGATAACACAACCATCCTTTGAGTTATCGAACCACGAACACTTGAACATGATCACCTTCTTCATAGGGTACGCCGGATACTCTAACTCAATAATATCATCCACATTCCATAATAATCATTTTCTGTGCTCGATTCACCGGCAGCAGATACGCATACTCCACTATTTACTGTTGAACGACCTACTTCATGCGCTCTTGTAAGAAATTTGAACCCATTCACAAAAAACCGGAATACGATTTTGCCACATTTAGTGGTCCTTGTGCCAAACTCCGTATGAAATGATTGGGGATTGTGTCATTGTTCGACTGTTTAAGACAACAAACAAGAAGAATCATGTCACAACTAACTAAGGTGATGACATAGTTGTATTTTCAAATTCATGAAGTTCTAATATGTAGCTTACATATGAATTGAACCACGCACTAAATTCTTTCTCCAACTTTCTATTAATAGCAACATCATCGATTGAAGGATTTTGCTCTTGCAGTTCATCGATAAACTTTCTGTGAAACACAAGCGAACAGATACGGTCAACATATATGTTCTTTGAGTTTAACTTTTATAGAAAACTTAGCATTTGTAATCTTACTCCACATAAGGCTCGAGTTCCGGAGTGTTCAACAACACATATGTCTGGGCAGCAGCTAAGTCTTTCGGTGTTAGATAAACCGAAGTAGCTTTCCCAATTAGTCTTCCGCTTGATTTGAAGATAGAGATCCTATCAGGGTCATCATCAACTTCTTCAATTTCAACTTCATTCCTTCCCACTCTATAGCGATAAGAGGGTTCACCATCACCAAAATAGAAGGTGCTGAATTTAGTAATCTCCTCGAGAAGATAACCATTGCATATTGACCCTTCAACGTGGTTTCTGTTTCTGACTTTCCTTTTCAATTTACCCATGTATCTACAACAATCATATTCATATACCGTAAGAATAATGAATGAACTCATCTATTAACACTAATTGAATCAGTCATCAACAAAATATGTCACTTACCTCTCAAAGGGGTACTTTCCGTTTCAACCTGACCTCTCACTTGCACTACGAAGCTATTACCGAGGTATGAATCCGTAGGTAATTACCGACGGAAGTAGTCTGTAGGTAATCTTCATGTAGAAAAACGCCACGTTTCAACCTGAACGCTCGCTTGTACGAAGCTATTACCGACGGATTAGTCCGTAGGTAATTACCAACGGATTATTCCGACGGTAAATTGTTGGCATTATACGCGCCAATACCAGCCACTCCCCCGCGCACTTTTCCCTTCAAATATACCTACGGAATATTCCGTCGGTAAATGTTTTGTTGGAATTCCGTCGGTAGTCCATAGGTAATAACTTAACCAAGGGCTGCTATTGTAAACCGTAGGTATTCCGTTGGTAATTACCTACGGAATATTTTCCGTAGGTAAACTACTGTTTTCTAGTAGTGCCATATGGCTAACCAGGCCTACCTCACATACAGTAATGGTCTGATGGACTGGAACAACCGAGTACACAATACAAATACAATACATTACTCCATTCAGTTCCTTACTATACTGAGTCTACAATATACGGATGCCGATAACATATTCGGTCTTACACCTCATTCAAGTAATTAAAATCTAACTACCCATGCTAACCACCGACCCCGTCCTATTCCTGAACGGTATCATCTTTGGTGTACCGGAAAATAAAAATGATGCCCCTATGGGCTCAGCTTAACGCTGCATATGAAATTCGCATACCCCGCGTGCTAACCGGGGTACGCCGACTACTTTTGGTTGAGAGCATGGAGTTCATTTTAATTCAATCAGTATGCGCATAGTAATACATTATATATGTACACTGCACAAAGATTCGACAATCAATCATGGGATACAATCCCTAACTAACATAACAAGGTTGTTAGTTGTATCAATTTACTCTTAGGCCTTGAAGGTTATACCTCACTATGCCTTGGTTACTTATTCAATAACTCACCCATTCACTCGGGTTACTTATTCTTATTCTCACCCATTCTCTTGGGTTACTCATTCTTATACTCACTCACTCTCTTGGGTTACTTATACTTATCTCACCCACACTCTTGGGTTACTTACTCTTTATCTCACCTACACTCTTGGGTTACTAATACTCAAGCTCTTGTAGTTCTCGAGACACTACGGGTCTCCTACGTCACGCTTGTTTCTCTTAATACTTTCTTAAGCCAAAGCACACGGCTCTCGAGCATAGTTCGTCTAGCTCCCGGAACTCTCTCTTAGTTCCAACTACTTTCGCATAGGTCCGACTACTCTCGGACTTCTCACATTCCCATACACTCCTCTCTCGGATTTATATATTATGTATATTAGTCTAGAAGCATCACTCTCGATGTTTCTAATGACTTTTGGAACATTACTTAACTTCGGGTAATCTTAGGTCTAAGGGTTACCCTTACATTCATATGCTTATACTTTCGGTTATTTACTTATACCGGGTAAAATCCTCATATAGGAGGTCGACCATGTCTCAAGGGAGTTAAATGGTCCCTTAGGTCTCTTTTACTTTTCTTATAAGTTCACATCATTGGGCTAACTTCAATCCTCTCGATGGAGGTTCATTTATCTCTCCACTCTTATTTATTTCGTCGATTGTTTCAATATGGTTTTCTAACCGTTATCGGGTATTTACTCAACCCGTACAACTCCTCACATTCCAGGGACCTCATATGTTTGCGTTATCGTTATACTTTAATCGATAGCTTGCGTGTGTTTGCATATTTCCATTGTTTATGAAACTACCCGATCTACGAGTTTCTAGTCAATCGATACTCACTATGAGTCGGTCTATGCACTACATTAGACCACACCGGCATACAAGTATGTTAGCTCATACAACATACAACAAGACGTACATAATCAAACAATGGATTATTTTCATGCTTTAATCTTGATTAAGCCAGCACTCAAACATACAAGTTAGAGTAACTCGGTTAGCATACGGGGCATGAGAAGATCATACCTTTCACCGAGGTTTTACTTTTAACGTGTCATCTCACCATGCTCGGTTCACACACGATCCTCTGATAATGTTCCAAACATTATTATTAATACTATGCTCATACGGTACATAATGCTACTCCCGTACTTACCCCGTTATCCCGTTAACTCGGGTTTACTCTTGTTAATTTGAGTTCTTACTTCGCACTCACTTCTAGCACTTGTTTACACTTCTTAGGGCCTTTACAAGTCACCAAACAAGGCCTTACCATCATCTAACATCATTAACATTCAAACCCCCATCATTAAAAACCTTTATAACACTCACGGGGCATTTTTGGGGGTGGTCCGGGACTTGGTCCTTACCCTAAGTTCCGGACCAATTCATTTGGTAACTCTCGGCAGGATTTCTAGCATGGTCCGTGACCTTGTCCCTATCTCAAGTCCCGGACCAAGCATGGATGTTCAATCTCGGCGTAAAATTAAGGGAAGTCCGGGACTTTGTCCAAGAACTAAGTCCCGGACCCTACTAAAATCTGCTCAAAACATCATTTTTTAGCCCATAATCACTCCTTAAACCAACCTTAATCTTTCCGTAATCTTTCCAAAAGTTTTCTACATGTTTAAACACCTTAAAACATGCTCTAAACCTCTTCAAAACTTAGGTTTAATCCTTACTCAAATTCTTGCTCCAATTCACAAATTTTGCATTCTCATTTTACACTTATGCACACTTGTGCATTTTCTAACCTCTCTTGGCACTTGCATTATTGTTCTCACCCTATTTGACCACTCCAAATATTCCAAGACAATGCACTTCTCATGCCAAGGTTCATGCCTCACTCTTAAAGCCTTAAATCTTCTTTGTTTCCTAAAACTCCTAAGGCACTTAAATAACTCTTTTGCTACAGATTTTTGTACAAATCTGCTACCTCCAAAACAAGAATTCCCAAACTAGTTCACTAACTCAAATCATTCTCCATCCATACTTAGGTAACCCTAGATTATTCTTCACCCAAAACATCACTAAAACCACTTACATTTCTACCGGAATTTTGCCATAGTCCGGCTACTTTTCTAACATTGCCCAAAACTCATTTCTTCATTTAATTCAACCTAGAACTAGCCAAACCACAAGGGTTCTATCAGCACACAACATTTCCTCTTTACTCAAGCAAAACCTCATTAAGCACCACACAAGGCAATAACTTAAACACTTGACACTTAGGCCCTTAAATCACGCATTAATTTCACAAATGCTTTCTCACTTGCATTATTACTATACAAGCACATTATTACCACAACTCAAGTGGGGTTCATTTATTTTATTAACCCATCCCAAATTCTAATACATATGGAATATACATTAGGGTTGGTTTCTTACCTTGAATTCTCTTAAGTTTCCCTTAAATACTCTTCTCCTCTTCTCCTCTTCTCTTCACTCCAAAATCGGTCAAGGCAAAACTCTTGCCCAATTCTCTAGACCAATATACCAATGGACATAGGGAGTATTAATTAGCTCTCCTAGATTGTAAAGAGAATTCATGAATCCAAAAAGAGGCTTAAGGCATAAAATTGGACATTACCTTAGGAAGCCCTAGGATTGGTTTTGGCATGAATCAAAGGGGAACTCCCAAAAAACCATTGGAGACTTGGGGAATAGCTCAAACAAGGAAAATCAAGGCATTAAAATATGCCAAAATCGTCCAACACAAGAGGGTGAAGAAAAGATGCATTTTCTTTGGATATTTTTACCTTGGATGAAAGAGGAGACTCCAAGCTCCAAGAATCTCTAACTTTCTCTTCAAATGGGCTATACCCATGGAGATGAACTTCAAGCTTTTGGGATTTTGAAAAGAGGGAAGTGTAGCGCTTGATGAGAGGAGTTCAAATATACAATTATTTTTGAATTCGGAGTAAGGATGAAGCTTGGGCAAGAAGAAGTGGAGGAGGCCATGGATGGGGCTCCATTGTCGCTCAACACAGAGAGAGGGGAGAAAATCGGTGGAGAAAGGGGAGAAGGAAGAAGAAAGGAAATGGGAGGAGAGAGAGGGAGGGGAGTACTTTATGTCTTTTTGCTTTTTCCCTCTCTTTTCTTTTTCTTTCTTTCTTTCTTTTTTTGTTTAATGTGTGAGTGTGTGAGAGGCTTAAAAAAACCAGCCCCCACTATATTATTAAGCTGGAGCGTTTTTCGTCTTTTACAGAAAACGCTCGTTATTTTACTCGGTTTGACACTATTCACTAACCGGGCCCGTTTTTTGGATTTTTCTCTGTTTCCTTGATTTTAAAGGTTCTTAAGCTCCCATTAATACTTAATTATAGTTATTTAGTCAACTATAATTTTTACGGGTCTATTTGACCACTTAAAGTCACGTTTTCGGGTTTTCTCGAAAAAACGTGCTTTAAAACTTCGTTAGCGTTTTAATCCTTTATTTGGATCCGTTTTCTTCGGGAATCATTCCCGTATACTAATTAGCATATTTAAGCCTTAGGAATCCATCTCGGACCATAACCGAGGTCATACATCTCCTATACTCATTTAACGCGCGTTTTAGCATTTTTCATTTTTCAAGCGTTTTCTCTTTTCTTTTGGTTTTATTCTCTTTATCAATACTCTCTAGGAACCATTAGGCATTCGATAATCACATTAGGATAATTTTATCACCATTTTTATGTCTGGGGTATCAAATATCCCGGGGAGACCTGTCATACGGAAAGCCAGGTGAATCGTACCCGACAACATAAAAGTCCAAAGTTCCGGATCGAGGTGACCTGGCATAGAATCCGGCAGGTCACGTATTCTGAAAAAAAAATATCGGGTAACTTATGTTTTTACGGTCTCCATTTACCCTACCACAAACCGAGCCGCAGCAGAGTGCCAGCAGACGCCCCAAACACACCTCCACCTGAGCTCCACTATCTAATCCACCAGTTCGCACCACCAAATCAACCCAGGGTGCCTGCATTCCGCTCCTCCTATTCCATTTCTGTATTTACAAACTCAACCAGGTTCTCCTAATCTTCTTCTACTAAGTTCGAATTCAATTCTCATTTTTTTAGTTCAATATGTCGGTTCTTATAGATTCGTAGCTTAGTATATTGATTTAGGGACTTTCGGACATTGTGTAGATGATTTGTGAATTCTGGTGTGGTTTTGTGCATTTTCTGCAAAATCTGGGTTCGCTGTTGAATATGTCGGTTAGGTTCTGTCCGACCCCCTGTCTAGCACAATGCAGTTTTCATATGTCGGGTGGATTCTGTCCGGCATCCTGCCCGGCACTCCTGTCTGATTAATCCTTCTTTGCCTATTATAATTCTAGTCTCCTGAATTAATGCCTAGGATAGTGATGTGTTAGAATTTCTGCTATCGAACATCTAAATTACAGGAATGTAGTGCTTCTTGATGTGGCTCGAGGCTTTTCAGGATTAAAATTTTTATGTGAACTAATGAGCTAACATTTACAATCTACCTTGTGGTATTCTTCTCTATTCTTTTTTTTTCTACAGATGCCTCACAGAAGAATCACTACTAGTTAGTACCTTGATTCTGACGAGGATGACTTCTTGGACGAATTAGATACAGTTCTAGGAGGGGCCACTCCAGAGGAGGGTGAGGCTGCTCCCCCTGCACCTGAGCCACCATGACGATCCACCAGGCGGGCAGGCAACGAGACAGTCTCCAGTAGTGATCCTCCCCCCGTTGGGAGAACCATGATTGGGAAGAGGAAGAAGCAGCCATCTCTAAAGGGGAAGAGCGGACCAGGCTCCACGTCCTCAGCACCTAAGATAGAGTTTGGCACTCCTCACCCTCTACCATCATGCATCCTGGAGCACCCCCAGTTTGATCCAGAGGGGTTTGTCAGTGCTGAGGCCGCCCGTTACTACCACCACTCCAGGCAGAAGGGAAACTGGGTACAGGAGCTGCGCATTGATCAGAGTGTGCGCCAGCTGTCCCAGATCGTCTCTCTCTTCTAGAGGCATGGGTGGAAGGGAGTGCTGGAGATCGGTGAATGCCACTTCTACTCTGAGCTTGTACGGGATTTTTATGCTAATGCTGCATACCTTGGGCGTCCCCAAGTCTCCGACGTACAGATACGTTCCTTTGTATCTTCTACTCGCATTATTATTACACCTCTGAGCATAGCGAGTACCCTAGACATAGCATATGACCCGAGGCAGAGTTCCTTCACTCGGTAGTACCTCTCTACTGCCCCACTATGCCATTCTCGCTCGGTTTGGGTCACGGGTCCCACATGGATCGAGCACATACTAGAGCTCGCCAGGTGATCCCTATCACCTACATTACAGACCTTCAGCTTTGAGTGGCCATGGAGATTATTCGCCACAACATTAGGCCCTACAAGCACGACGAGCTGAATGAGATTGACTGTGTGATCCTGCACTAATTGGGTGGAGCAGTACAGGGTACCATTTCAGCATGGTTCCCTGTACACCGACTGATGTTTGCTCAGTTGGTTCGGGCGATTATCCACAGAGACACTCAGCGCCCTATCTTCCCGATGCTCCTACACTAGCACATCATCTGGGCTATAGAAGATACTCACATTCCACTCCATCAACATTATCATCCCGAGTCCTCCCTCATTGATCTTGCTCTTATCCGACGATGGTGGTTTCGCGAGACTCTGTCCAGTGATTATCAGTAGTCATAGTAGAGATCAGAGGCCTAAGGCCAATGCCACTGTTGAGGACTACCCCAGCTATCAGGGAGAGGGTGCTCAGCTCCTACTCCTTGCCTTTGCCATCTCCGATTTCCATAGATCCACCCTCTACCTCTACCTCAGATGCAGACCCTAGAGTGGCCTGCAGAGCTCGATCACTTCCGTCAGGAGCTCCAGCAGCAGCGCCACTCTTTCAAGGCCTTCCAGGCAGCTCAGCAGGTCGTTTGTTTGGGGGATTTTGAGACTTTCAGACAGAGCTATGAGGGGCATCACTCTGAGGTCACTGGCCGGTTTGAGTAATTTGAGCAGCGCCAGTAGGAGATGGTCATTATTCAGCAGGTCTTTCAAGAGCTGATTATTCAGTGCTAGGATGAGCAGGATAGGCGGGGTGAGGATCGTATCGTGCGGGCTGTAGATCAGATGAACAAGAATATGGCGTTTGACAGAAAGAAGATCAGAAAGGAGATTAAGAAGACTGTGGAGTGTTTGATGACAGCTTTGATCAAGACTCTCCTCAGGAAGGATAAGAAGCAGAGGAAGGTGCGCGGGAGGTGAAAAAGAAGAGACTCCCTACCCCTAGCCCTTTCAGCCTCTTCAAGTCTCCAAACGCTTCCCCTGCCTCTTCCTCAGAGTCTCCACTTCCTCCTCCACACGGGCGGCAGTTCACTAGTTCTTTCGCTCTTTCTCTATTTTATTTTATTTATTTTCCGTACATTTCATTTTATTTTCTTTTAGTTAGTCTTATTTTCTTTTATTTTTCATGTATGACTAATGGATATTATCTAACTTTTTTCTTATATATGGAAACTTTGTACTTTTGTGAGTGTGGGTTTCAGTTGTCTTTCTTTTTGTTGGCTAATGCTGTGACAATTCTGATTCCTGGGCTCATCACAAGTGTAGAGCAATACCCTGGTTCCTTCATTATAAGGGGAGTATTTATTCTATTCCTGTTATTTATGCTATTTTCTTTAAACCAATTCCTTATTCACAAATTTATTTATTTCTTCGAACACTGGGGACAGTGTTCCTGCCAAGTGTAGGGCAGGGGTCCCCTTTTAAAAAAATATATTATAAAAAATATGCATATCTAGTATATTTAATATAATAAGTTTGAAGTTTATTGATTTTCTACGCAACTGTTTGCATATCTTTGATTAAGGTGAGATTAGAGAAGGCTAAATATTGTTCTCTCAAGAGGTAAGTTTTCTAATGACTTTTAGATTTCTATTTTTACTTCTTGATTCTTTTTATTAACACAAGTATATGATCTTTCTTCTATTTTTTATCTTTAATTTACTTCTGGGTAATATTTCGTCCTCCCTTCTCTTTCAATTCATGA
This sequence comes from Limonium bicolor, assembly GCA_023374045.1. NCBI lineage: Eukaryota > Viridiplantae > Streptophyta > Magnoliopsida > Caryophyllales > Plumbaginaceae > Limonium > Limonium bicolor. The sequence goes on from CM041778.1 coordinate 300,188,996, forward strand.
AAAGTGTTTTGGGTGAAAATATATAGTTGGGTTTGTATAAAAAACAAAACAAAAACAAAACAAAAAGAAAAAAAATGCAAAAAGAAAAAAAGTAGCATTATATTCAATGAGGTTGCAAGAAGTACCTCAGAATAAAGGAACAACCAAGAGTTTTTCCATTTATTTTATTCCTAGATTCCCTCTTCTTGAATAAATCATGGTCATGTTCAGAAACCCTTGAAAAATAGGGCTAAATCTTAGAAACCATTGATGAGTGTCTTGGCAACCTTCAGAAACCCTTGAAAAATAGGGCTGAATGCTGAAAACCGGAAAAAGGAGAGGATACAAATCCCTTTTATACAATAGCCCAAAAGATTTTGATCAGTTTTGGAATTTTGTACTTTTATTTTATACCCATTAGTATATTTATGATGAAAGAAGGTAGATGTAGTGATGCTTATGAATTAGAGTCAAGTAGTTGAAATTGATTAAATCTAGTGGTCATTATTATGTATATATTCTGTGCACAAATAGTTATCTTTCTCTGATTGAGTTTTGCTCGAGGACTAGCAAAAGGTAAGTGTAGGGCCTTGATAAGCCGCAGACTTATCATATTTTATATGCTAGATTGATAAGAGTATTAGCTTAAATAAGGTTAAAATAGTTAGTATTTATATAATTTATATATAAAGTTAATTATTTGTTCAGACTTATGTTTTTGTATTTTTCGTACAAGGAATGAATTTCAAGTCAAGATACAAGTAGTAGTGCTGGGAATGATGTCGGAAGATCAATGCACGACCACAATATGAAGCAAAACAGTAGTTACTGCCGGATGCAATGTCGGGTATATCCTACCCGGCATGAGCAAAAGTCGCCACGTTGACCATACATTGGTAGTTATTGACTATTAGCAATTCAACTGCTGCCGGGTATGGTGCCGGACTTCCCCTGTCCGGCACATGCAACTCTTCACTTGACGGTTTTGACCGTTAACGGTTACACACCTTTTACACGTGGTGCCGGTACAACGGACTCGGCATGCCACCCGGACACATGAAGATTTTGAGGTCTATAAATAGGTCGAGGCTTATTGACTTCAAAGACATTCCAACTTATCTCTACACACCATTCACACTTCAATTCCGCCCTCATTCCACTATTGGTGTCCAAGGAAGTCTATAGATCCATCCACGTGAAGAGAAGAAGAAGATTTTTGTCGGGTTAAGGCTTCTTGACCAATTTCTTCTTCCCTTGTTCTTTTTCTTTCATTTGTATGGATGGTGAAGTAGAAAACCTTGTTAGTTCTTGGTTAGGGGGATGATTCCTTCCTTGTAAATAACATTATCTTATAAAAATACAAGTGTATATTAAGATTTCGGTCAGTGCAGTTGAATATGTTGATTGCTTATTCTTCTCACTCAAGGTTCTATATGAGATTCTATCAGTCAAGTGTAGGATTGGAAAGAAAGAGTCTTAGTTCATCTTACCTTTGTCTTCTGTGCATCAGTGGCAGCAACACTTAAGATTGTCGAATTTACCCCATTTGCCCCCACTATTCTGTTCGTTTCGTGGCATGAAATATGTTCAATTCAACAATGGGTAGTGAGTTTCCTTTTGTCAGATCCAAAACTGGAAATACAATTGACACTTGAACAAGTAGGGTACACTGTCGGGTGTCGGGTGTCAGGTGTCCGGTACATTCAAAGTCCTTGGATGTGTCGTGCATCTTATGTTCAGCAGGCCATCCGGCACGTTCATTTTGTTTGGTTAAATTCGAGTCATGTAATTATAGTGTGAGATCATATTGGTACTTGGTTGATATAATCCGAATCTAGGACAAATCATTGTAAATACCATTTAGTTAGGATTTTAGTTAGTTATTTTAAGTTTAAGTTGTTACTTACAATTTTCCCCTTTTATTTAGAATAGGTAATTACCGAGGATTAGGACTAATTTTCTACTAAGTCCCTTAGGTTCGATACTTTTGGTCATAATCTACTCACATAATATTCTAACCGTGATTTTTGCTACCCGTAGTAGAGTTGTAGGATTTCTTTTATTCTTTTATTCATTTTGTACATTCTCTTCCCCCTAAAATTCATTTTGTTAGCACCAGACCAGGTAGAAAAGTTGGCAGAAAGTTCAGCGAGGAGTTGGTCCAGATCTGTACACCGAGACGCATACCCGGACCAGGGTGAAAAGTAGGCAGAAGCTTCTGCAAGGGCTGGTCTGGGTTCGTAGACCTGGACACAGATCCGGACCAATCACAAAATGCACCAGAATGTATGTTTTTCTCCCGTTCGATCTTGTCTTGGTCTCTAGCCTCATGACACACATCCCAAAGTCTCGTTCAAGCATACAAACAGCTTATTTCCATCATTCTATCGTGATCCAATGAGCTTTTACCTAAGTTATAACCCAAATGTATAAGTTCACTAATAATTACTAAATACTCTATAAGGTGGTGAAAATAGGTTATAAGCCAAGTAGAATGTAGGTGAATATAAACCTCATAAATGCATATTTTCACTATTATCAACTCCCACACTCTTTTCTATTTTCTTTCCTCAAGCAAAACTAGGACCCCATAATAAGGAGAGATATTTAAGGCAAGAAAGTGTTTAGATGAATTCTTAGATCTTAGTGAACAAAAAGGATGAAGAACTCATGAAGAGTGCAAACCAACCAAATCCTGGTGACATGGGATGTGCTTAGGACAAATAAAAAAAATAGAGTTTTGGGGTATTATCCGAAGTGCTTCAAAGGTAAAAGAACTGGAAACTTGGAGAACTTTTACCATGACCAACTTCTCTCAAGAATGGGCATTGAGGTGAAAAAACAGAAAAATGGATAATTGTATGCATTTTGCATTTGCATAAGAGATGAGGAGAAGAATTTAGGCATTGGCCTTTTCATTAAAGAACACTCAGCTCCCATTTTGTTGGTTACCAATTGTGTCTCTCAAGGTCCTTCATGAATTTTCACAAAGAATTACCCCCTTATCAATCCCTAAGAGAAAATAAAGAAAGAACCCCTTAGCAATAAAAGTCAACCAAGATAAGGTCATTTGGTAGCACCGCATAAAAACTTACTTATGATAAATTTAACTCCTAGGTGAAAGCAATAGATAAGGATAAGGAGATTGAGCAATGCGTAAAAAGTAAAGGTCACTTCCCCCACACTTAAATGGGACAATATCCTCATTGTTCAACGACTAGCTCGGGGAGAAACAAAAGACCTTTTTGAAGCACTAGCATAGAGTTAACAAAAAGTGTGTATGATTTGTATTGTACAAAACTAAAAGGAAGGATGGAACTAGTACTCCCTTGATAAGGTGTGGATTGAAGGCAGGATTCCCTCACACTTTCGAGTGTCCGGGGTCATTAAGGCAGTGCCTACGATCACTAGAGATTAAGGTCATTGGGAAAATTTTGCTAGTTTCCTTTGAAATTGCTCCTAAATTCATCCTTTTTCAGAGGGGAACACCTGTTTTCAAAATATTCACAGCACAAACACCACCAAGTTGGGCGCAAAAATGAAATTCCAAGGAATGCCAAAATATCCAGCCACTCACAAGAGTTCACAAGATTATGCATGTACTAAACTAAAGAAATTTAAAAGACATGACATAAAATAAAATGTGGATTGCCTCCTAGAAAGCCGTCCTTCTTTAACGTCTTAGGCTAGACCTAGTAAGCATAAATCAAACCTGAGGGTCTTTAAGGTTTAGAGCACGAGCTGTAACCTATGTCTACCCCCCAAGTGGTGCTTTAATATAGACCTGTAATCATGAAGGTGGCCCCCTTGACATTCTTGAGCTCAATTGCCCCATATGGGGAGACCTTTGTAACAGTGATAGGGTCGGCACAATGGGATTTCAACTTACCAGGGAATATCTTCAACCTCGAATTATACAAGAGAACCCGGTCGGTCCCTCACGAAACTTCTACTTCAAAATCTTTTATCATGCTACTTCTTGGATTTTTCTTTGTAGAGGCGGAGGCTTCTTCTGGAATTACTTCTAACTCGGTTAACTGAAATTTTCTCTTGTCATCGGCACTCTTGAGATCATAGTAAGAGATTTCACCTCCCAATAGGATTTGTGTTCTAGCTCATGCGGCAAGTGACAAGCCTTTCCATATAGACAAGCCAGAAGGGAGACATGCCAATTGGGGTCTTATACGTTGTTCTATAAGCCCACAATGCATCATCAAGCTTCATAGAGAAATCTTTTCTTGAAGAATTGGCCGTCTTCTAAAGGATCCACTTAAGCTTGCGGTTGGTGACCTCAACTTGGCCATTTATTTATGGATGATATAGTAGAGCTACCTTGTGTCTCACTTCATACTTACTTATTAAGCCTTCAAACTGTTTATTGCAGAAGTGAGATTCACCATCGTTTAGAATCTCCCTTGGAACTCTAAACCTTGTGAAAATATTCTTTTTTAAAAACTTGATCACTACCTTGGCATCATTAGTGGGGTCTGCAATTGCCTCCACCCACTTAATCACATAATCATCTGCCACAAGGATAAAAAGGTTGGAGCAAGAGGAGGGGAATGGCCCATGAAGTCGATGCCCCACAAATCAAATGGTTATACTTCAATCATAATGTTAAGTGGCATGTCATGCTTTCGGGATGTGTTCCCAATCCTCTGGCACTAATCACAAGAGGAAACAAAAGAGTGGCAATCCTTATGAAGAGTTTTCAAGAAAAAGCCGGCTTGAAGAACATTAGCCGTTGTTCATGCAAGAACGTGGTGTCCACTGGCTTCCCCTGAGTGACAATGGGTTAGGATCTCCTAAAATTCACTCATGGGAACAAACCTCCTTATCACCCAATCCCCGTAATTCTTGAAGAGGAGAAGGTCATCCTAGAAATAGTGCTTGATGTCTAGAAAGAACTTCTTCCTATACTGGAAGGTCATCTCATGCAGTATCATCCCCCTTGCCAAATAATTTGCAATGTTAGTGTACCAAGGGTCACCAGCATCCTCGATCACAAATATGCTCTCATCCGAGAAGACGTTGATTGGCACACCATCATCCGGCACCTCCATGCGAGAAAGATGATCAGCAATCACATTCTTTACACCCAGTTGTCTTGAACTTCGATCTCAAACTCTTGTAACAGGAGGATCTATCTAAGAAGCGTAGGCTTTGCATGCCCTTGCTGAACAAATATTCTAGAGTTGAATGGTCGGTGTGCACGGTGACTTTGTTACCCAAGAGGTATGATCTAAACTTGTCGATAGTGAAGACCACTGCTATCAGTTCTTTTTGGTGGTGGCATATTTATTATGAAAATCATTGAGGGTTCTAGTAGCATAGTAGATACTCCTCAAGATCATTTCTTTCATCTGACAAAGCATTACCCTAACTGCATAGTCACTGGCGCCGCACATAATCTCGAAGGGGAGACTCTAGTCTGAAGATACCACTATAGGAGCTGAGATTAGACACTCCGTTAAGGTATTGAAAGATTCAAGGAACTCACCAATAAATTCAAACTTGGCATCCTTAACCAAAAGGTCACACAATGGTTTTGAGATTTTGAGAAGTCCTTGATGAATCTTAATAGAAACCGGCATGGCCCAGAAAGCTTCTAATATCCTTCACTGATGCAGGCGGAGGTAACTTCTCAATTACCTCAACCTTAGCCTAGTCAACCTCAATACCCTTTAAGGAGATTTTGTGTCCTAGGACAATTCCCTCACTTACTATGAAGTGACACTTCTCTCAATTCAGCACTAGATTTGTCTCTTCACACCGAGTCAAGATGGCCTCCAAGTTGTCTAAACAAGTGTTGAAAGATGGGCCAAAGACCGAGAAATTGTCCATGAATACGTCGATGCTCTTTTCTAGAAAGTTAGAGAAGATCCGCATCATGCATCTCTAAAAAGTGGCCAGGGCATTGTAAAGACCGAAATGCATTCAGGGGTAAGAAATGTCCCATAGGGGCAAGTGAAGGTCATCTTCTCCTAACCCTCAAGGGCTATAGGAATATGGAGATAACCTAAGTAACCATCCAAAAAGCAGTTGTAGTCCTGACCCACTATCCTCTCTAGTATTTGATCTATAAACAGTAGAGGGAAGTGGTCTTTTCTAGTGATGGTGTTCAGCTTTCTGTAGTCTATACAAACTCTTCAACTGTTATCCCCAAATCTTTACCCTCGTTGAAGCGGAAAAAGAATTTCTCTAGGTACATGTGTTGTGATGCCGTGAAACTTAAAAGGTGGCATATGTGATAGGAAGTCGTAGTATAGCATAGTGGTAAGGCTTATAAAGAAGATGTAAGACCTTAATGGTTTGAGGCTAATGATAAACAACTTTTGTAGTTTTCATGTCCTATTTCATTCTTCTTCCTTTCTCTTTCCTTTTTTTATCTCTAATTTTCAAAATCAGGTTTTATTTGCAAAGTAAAAATCCAAAACATAAGAAAAAATTGTAATCTCATTTTACTTTCGATAGTTATCTTCCATTTTTCTTTTCATGATTATCCATTATTTTTAAATAATTATTATTGTTATTGTTCCCTTTATTTCTCATAACCGTTTATTTGTTTATTCCCAAAATTTAAAACAAAAAAATTTTAAAAAAAATCTTTTTCACTTTTTACATAGTTTGTTTTCTAAGCAAAAAAAATTTTTCTCCATTGTAAACTTGAGAGCTTTTATTGTTAGCAATTTGTTATTAAACCCTTTAGTTTTGCTAGTTTTAACTCTTTTTTATTTCTTCACATATTCCTATCCCTTACCTTTCTCTCAATTAAGTTTATTTCTTTTCAAATTCAAAAGTTTGTTTACCTGTAGCCTCTATCATCTTATCTATATAAACACTTCAGAAACAACATATACGGGGGGACACAGATAATACGACATTACTCTACACTATGGACATTACTCACAGAAGTATTCCCTCATTGTGGGAAGCGGCTCGAGTTCTACAGCATCATTCTTGTAGTAGTGCTACACAAACTAAAACGTAGAGTATAAGAGAGTTGCGAGTGAAAAAAAAAGTAAATATAGAATATAGATGGACTGAGATAATTAATTAAATTTAGGATTGTGAAGACGTATTTTATTAGTATGAGGATGTCCACTGGGCATGCATGGTAAAAAGATAAGGATGAATCCATGGAAATTGGAATTAAGTATTTTATATCATCGTGTGTGATAAGAGTAACATAAGTTAATAAAGAGTAAGTATGACAAATAAATTCCAGCTATTCCCATATGTTAATAACTAGGGAGAGGTGTTTTACTTCTTTTTTAAAAACAGAAAAAACTATTTATTCTACCTCTTTATATTTAAATTACATTTGCTCTATATGAGTCTTTATCATCTGAAAATCATAGATAATAATATTATTATTAATGAACTTAGATATATCCAATTCTACTTGGTTAAATTATCACTAACCTACTCTCTCATCTTAATATATTACACGAGGGGAGTGGCTCATATGCTGCATACTTGCAGCTGCAGGAATGTTGCAGCTCTGATAAAAAACATACTCGACGCATGACTAATTAAATAGAATAAAGAAATGATTTACATATAGCTAGTAGTTAATATAGAAAAAAATATTTTTTAACTAAGTCTATACTTTATAATGTCGCAACTGACTTGGCTAAGCCTTCGACGTTTTAAGATTTCCTAGGGTGATTTTCGGGGAGGGATTGTGGTGTAGGTTAATCTTTTTTATTCATTCTGTTCTTTATAATGTCAACACTTACTCGACAAGTTTTTAGGGTTTGTGGTTCAGGGATTAGGTCCCTAATCCCTTCACTACAAACTTTAAAAATGTCTTCGACATTTTAATATTTTCTAGGGTGGAATTAGGGTGGGGTTGTGGTGTAGGGTAATCTTTTTTAACAAGTCTATACTTTATAATGTCGTAACTGACTCGACAATAAGCCTTCAATGTTTTAAGATTTCCTAGGGTGATTTTGGGGTAGGGTAGGTTATGGTGTAAGGTAATCTTTTTTATTCATTTTATTCGTTATAATGTCAACACTGACTCAACAGGTTCTTAGGGTTTATGGTTCAGGGATTAGGGTTCTATCATTACAAACCCTAAAAATGCCTTCGACGTTTTAATATTTTCTAGGGTGGATTTTGGGGTGGGTGGGTTTATGGTGTAGGGTAATCTTTTTTAACTAAGTCTTTACTTATAATGTCGTAACTGACTCGGCAATAAGAATTCGATGTTTTAAGATTTCCTAGGGTGGTTTTTGTGTTGGGTTTGTTGTGTAAGGTGATATTTTTTATTCATTCTATTCTTTATAATGTTAACACTGGCTCGACAGGTTTTAGGGGTTTGTTGAAATACCCCAAACCTTGATATGTAGTTTAAATATTATACTATGGTATATAAAGGCTAAAAGGTGTCTTATAAATGCTATTAAGTGAATTAAACCATAGTAAACACAGTAAAGTGCTACTAAGACAGTTTGAGCAAAAACATGCTCTAAGCTTGGAGTGAACTTGGTAAGGACCCAAAGGGCTACCAAGACTTTATAACATTCAATTATGATTTAATAAGGCTAATTAAGTCCTTAAGAAACATTGGTAGACATTGAACTAAAGGAAACACAAGAAAACACCTTAAAGTCAATTTAAGCAAATATTTGCTCTAGACTTGGTGTAACTTGTATAATACCTAAAGGTCATCTAGACCATTATAAACATGCTAATGAGTGTTAAATCAATTAATAAAGAAAACCAAGCTTGAAAACAAGCTAAAACACAAAATGTGCTTTAAGGAGCCTTAAAGCACATTTTTGAAAAAAAATTGTCCTGGAAATGGGTTTTGAGTGGCTAAATGTCCATCATTACTCTTTAATCAACATGTGTACTACTTATTCACACTAGGAAGTCTAAATCAATGGGAAATCAAAAATTTCACAATTATGTGCCTTAATTGTTAATAGTGCTCAAATAGTGCTAGTTTAAGACATAAGTCAATATAAGTCAATTAAATGGTCAACAAAGACCATGAAATACCTCACAATATAGAGGGGGCCGGTTTTCTATGTGGTGAGTCACCACCATCTACTAGCTAGTTAAAGAAAGAAAGAAAAAGTAAATAAAAAGGTTACTTTTGCTTTATAACATAAATATCTACAAAGTGTACTCTCTCACCCGTTCTCTTCATATCTTTTGATTCCCACCGTCTTCAACCTCCTCCTCCCTTCTCCATCTCGTTTTGCTACAGCAAGTATCCATTCTCCATCTTTGAATGCTTGTAACTCATGACTCCATGATCCAAATTCAATTTCAAGACCACCATTCTTCTAGTTGGAGCAAGCTCTTCATTTCCCTCTTTTCAAATCTTCAAGAACTCCATTTTGGTGCCATTAAGAATCTCCATTGAATGAGCTTAAGCTATTTTCATGCCTTGTCATTCTCCTTTGCTTCAAGGTAAGGAAATCAAAGAAAATCCAAGTTCCCATCATTTTGTGTATAGCCGAAAATTCACCTCACAATGGTGCCTTGTCTTGCTCTCTTCTTAGCTTAATTCAATCTTCAAAGGACTAGGAGGAGTCCTATCTTGCCACTTATTCAATCTCTCTTCCAAATTCTAAAGGTAATCATCAATTTTAGTGTTTTAAGACACTTATGTAAACCTAGGGTTTAATTATGAGTTTGAGTATTAAACTTAATGCTCATTACCCTTATATATGTATTGGTTAGAATATTGACAAGTGATAAAAGCTCCTTGCCGATTTTCAATCAAGAAAGAACAAGAGAAAACAAGTGAGAAAGCATGGAAAACAAGGAGGTAAATGACCTCTCTTAATGTAGTTTTGTGTACTAGGGAATTGAGCTATATTTGCTTAATAAATAACCTAAAGAGCCAATGGGAAATGAGCTAGAAAACTATCCACAAGGTGGACTAAAAGGACATGGGAGCATTGTTGTGTGTATTCGCAGGTTGAAGGCATTTAAATGTGGAAATTCAGTGTTAAGATTAATGCAATTTAAGGGCCTAAGAGCCAAGCAATTTAAGTTTATGCACTATATGTGATGTAGTGTAGTTTAAAGGTTTAGTTGTGTGTAAAGAGCATTTCTTGTGAAGGTGAATGTCTTGGATGGTTAAAGGATGAAAAACAATATGTCTGTGTGTAAGGAATGTGTATTAAGTGATTAAGTGTTCTTGGTTGACAAAAGGTGAAAACCTAAGTGTTTGGGTGTGAGAATCTACAAGAGAAGCTATGGCAAAATTTAGTTGATAAACAAAGGAGTTTATGTGATGTAATGGGATTTTATGGCCTAGAAGGTACTAGGAATTGTTAAGTGTTAAGATGGTGAAAGAAAGTGAACTATGGTGTTCTTAAGTGTTAAGGTGCCATGGGCATTGTCTTGGAGGATTTAGAGTTTAAATGAGTGTTGGGTACACACCAATGTCTTGTTATGTGAAGTGTAAAGTCTTGTGCAAGTTTTGGTAAACAAAGGAAAAATGATGCCTTGTGAAGGTCTCAGTGTGAACTAGTGGAAGAAATAAGAAGTTGTGTGTGGGAGGTGTATGTGAGAAGTAATGCTTTAGAAGTAGTGGTAATGTTTGTGAGACAACACTTGGTAATTTGAGGTAGTAGGCATAATATACCACTTAGGAATCTAAGGAAAAATGTTATAAGTGCTAGGAATTGTTGTAAGAAATTGAGTAACAAGTTAGTGATGACTTAGGAAGGTTTAGTGCTTGTTTTAAGGTGTTTAAACATGTAGGAAACATGTGGAAAGATTATGGAATGATTAGGTAGGGCTTAAGGTTGGATTAGGGGTTGAAAAATGATGTCTTAACAACATATTAACATGGTTCGGGACCTAGCCCTTGTATAGGTACCCGGACCACCCTTAAAATTAGCCGAAAGACAAGTTTACAAGTGGTCCGGGTCCGTAGTCCAGGACCAAGACCCAGACCAAGTGAAAATAAGGGCCGAGAGTGAAAATCAGTGATGGTCTGGGACCTTGGGTCCGGACCAAGTCCCGGACCAGGGCAAAAATGGCTTAAAATGTGCTTTAATGACTTCTAATGATGGGGGGATTGAATGGTAATGGTTTTGGGTGATGTTTAGGCCTTGTTTGATGACATATAAAGGCCTTAAAATATGTAAACAAGTGTTAGGTTTGATGTGGGAGTTGTGAACTTAAGATCACAAGAGAAAAATTAAGTATAAGGGATGACGGGGTTAATTATGGGCGCATTAGACGTTAAGCAATCATGTTACCCCAATGTTAATGAAAGTAATTGTGATGTTACCAGTTGTACGGGATTTGTTCGAGGAACCTAAAAGGACACGATATAGTGGACCGTGGTGACAGGTATGGTTTTCTTGCAACCTGTGTCCTACCGGATCACACTGGCTTGTATGCCAATGTGTTTTGTGTGTGTTTGCCACCTTGCAAGAATAAGCATGAAATGAGTTTACAGTAATTCATATATGTGGCGTGTTTAGTTCCGATACCGTTTAACCTCAACATGTGTTTAACCTTAGCTAACCGACTCTAGGATCACATAAGAGATCGGTATTCGGACTTAACGACCCAAACCATGGGAACGTTCTAAACACGGCTATGCGTGAGTTAGTTGTGTTGTTTGTGCGTGTAAGTATGTTCACCACCCCTGTGTGTTTAACCCGGTTGTAATATCTTATAGTGTGTGGAAGTGATAGGTTCCATAACAGAGCCCTTAACTATATATATATACTAATGGGGGTGAGGAATCCGGTCGTACCCGGGAATCGGTACGTAACCGGGTTGCGCGTTTGTTGGGAGTAGATCTACAGTTGCTCTTACCCTCTCTGTTATGTTAAGGTTGTCTTTCCTTCTTGGATTACAATCTCCCGCAAGCTCAACCAAAGCTTACCTACCTTGATTATTGTTCGGGCTAAGGGGAAATATGTACGGTGTGTTCAGTACTATATTGATACAGACACATCATAGTTATGTTATTGTGTACGGCGTGTTCGGAACTAAGTATTTCCGACACACCAAAAGTGACACAAGTTCTCTAAGTAGAACAATATGTTATTGGATAACGAGCTTATCATGGGATCAAAAAGACTCCCTAGGTTCTAATGGGTTTACTAACTCACAAGTCGGGGGGGGGGGGGGGGGCGTGTCCTCACGTGACCCTCACCAAGTTATGATGTGTGTATGCTTAAACGTGATATGTGTTGTATGTGGAGTATGTGGATCATGGGTAATAATCCCAGTTTATAATAAGAGGAATCTAAGTATGACCCGACAAGTGGGTAAGTGTCGTCTATTAAGGAGATAACTCCATTAGAGGAGAAACCCTCAGGGGTTAAGAACAAATGTGTGATCTAACGAGTTTTGTTGTGTTGATTGATTTTTGAACCCCATTGTTGTGGGTATGCAATGTGTTATGCATTTATAGTTTCTCATGCATGATCTAAATAAAATTAATCGCATGCTTAGACGACAATTAGTTGTGCGGGCCCGGTAGTATGCGGGCTGCACGATTACCATACCAGCATTGTGCTGAGCCCCCTGGGGGGCCACCCTTTCTTTCCTATTTTCAGGTTCAAGGAGTTGGAGACCGTTCGAGAGTAGGGGGTGGGTAGTAGTTGTGTATACGGGTAGTTCATTTACACACTTATGTATTGTAGGAGTAGTAAGACCGAAATTGTTGTCGGCATTAGTTTGTTAATACTCGGTACAGTTGGAATGTATATGTATATCAAATGTTGGAAATGGGGGATGAGAATGTAATGTGTAGTTGCTCGGGAATCTGGTCCATCAGATCGATACAATGTACATGTATTAGCCTTGTTAGCCACGTGGGTGGCTAACGGGTGTAACACCATTGGGTTGAGTAATGTGATGAGTTAAGTTTTCCGCTGCAGTTTGTTGTTAGTGTATGGTTGTAGTTGGGGTGTTACAAAAAGTGGTATCAGAGCGAAGTATTGCTCTGATGACTGAATTACCGAGCTTAAGAGGTACCGAGTTAGGATTTTAGTTTTTTTGGGTTAAGGGTTGAGTGATAGCGTGAGGATACGCTAGTTAGGAGTTACCAGTGTGTACTGGAAACCTACAATCTCTTTCCCACCCTCACACAGTCCCTGTTTTATAACTCGGGAAAGAACGTCAGAGAGATGGAAGTCCTCTCTTACTCGGGAAAACCCGATTTGGCTGTTATTAAGTATTTCTATAAGTACGGAGAACCTGTCATACGGTAGATCCCGAAAAGTGGGAATCCCGGAGACGGTTTCCATCTGAACAATGTTAACCGCATTTAATGGCGAAGAATGAAGAACCTTGTGTATAGAAGAATGGAATTCCCGGCAACCTGGGTCGACATGCCGAGCAGTCGAGAACAACCAGCTTGCAACACACCAACTGTGCAACAGGCAAGAAGTGAAGTAATGAAACCCGAGACACATGTCTACGGGACCACGATTATTAAATCATGTCAACAACGTTATACCAACCGACTAAGGAACTACAACGTAGTACCCAAACAAGAGGCAAGTCTCAGTAACCACGACAAATGCGTGGAACGGGCTGCGAAGAAGATACAATACTAAGTGAAAAGGGGTCTCCCAGAATGGGAAACACCCTAGTTAATGATTATCATGTGAAGACAGTGAGAAGTCGCCCAGAAGATTTATTGTTAAGACTGTAAGATCAAGTAAGGGCCAATAAGGCCACTGATTATGGTGCGGGTGAAAACAATACCGCAAACGGTGTGTGTGTTGAACCGACAGCCAGTTAGCATGGCGCACTTGCCATGGCAAGTGCAGCTATAACAGGGATGTTCGGGAATTTTTTAACAAATACAAAGTACTTAGTAAAGTACCACGAAGTTAAATGGGATCATCATAACCGTGGAAGGGCTTAACAGCCTAACCAATGTATGTGGGAATAAACCAGTCAGCAAGAAGCTAGACTCAGTTAAGACAAGAAGGCATTGTAATACCATGAGAATTTTTTTCTTTCAAAATCAGATTTGTTTCAAACTCTTTTTCAAAATCAAAATTTCTTTCAAACCCATGTTTATGTCCAACCTTCTTTTAAACCAAACCAGAGGACCTACGCCGGCCTCAGTGCCACATAGTAGGTAAGTTGCACCCAGTTCACTTTTGAGTAACCGGACGGAAACCGGTAAACCAAGGGTAGCAACCCGAGGGGATGGATGGAGTTCATAATGATACAACAGTGGATTGGCTTTCCTTGATTAAGTTCGGGAAGCACGGAATGCATATTATCATAGGATGATATAAGGGAGTTGACAATAGAATACTTCACCTAGGCGTGTGACAGACACTACGAGTGTACGAAAATGAAATGTGGGATGACCGCACTCCGGTAGGAGCTTGTGGGCCTGACAGACCTACTTATGGGTTAGTCGGGTAAGTAGCAATGTATCAGTAGGGTACCCCACATATGTATACGAGTAGAGTCTGAAACACGGGAAGTAGTCGACTCCATACTATGGTCAGCAGTAAAAGTCAAACAAGAGCAACGGATTACCAAGAATGGTTGAAGTAAAGGAACCCAGTTAAGTTAACGAGACTAAAGGAATTAGTAAATTCATTTCAAGGAAATGTTTAAGAGTCAAGAAGTGTGAAGAGCACTGACAAGTAAAAAAGACATTGCATATGTCTTAAGAATCCTCAGGGATAAACATGATAGCCGGAACGGTGACCCAGCCTATACATGGCAAGGCAGATGCCTTATATGGACGTGTTAATGTGTAACGAACGAGATGAAACTCCTGGAATGATCACCTGGACTACCAGGGAATATCGATCTTCACAGACAAGGATAATAAACCCAGCTAAGAACGCAAATAGCGTAGTTAACTAAGCACACCAATAAGTGCAAGCCAGGTATGATGGCATAACTTAGCAACACCCGGGAGCAACCCTTGAGGGGTGTTTGGATCAACAATTGTTGAACAAAATAACGTGATAGAAACGTAAAAGTTGAAACTAACACTTAGTTTAAACATAAGTCGTCAGGAGGCAGACTGACATTCCTAAGGGGGCATCCCATGAAAGGAAGCGTGATGCAACGACCTTGTCATGGAGCCAATACTACCTCTAAACCATGTAATGTTGTACAGAGAAGTAAGTGTGTGTGGACAGCCTACAATGAGTAGAGCTCGAGGCAATAAGGCTTATAAGCCACAAACATAATGTGTTATATAAATTTGATCGATTACAGGAGTTTATGTTGTACAAGAGTAGAGCGGAGAACAAACCACTGCTTTAAGAGTGGGGATACCTCTCGATATTGTGAAACCGCAGGAGCGGTAGTTGTGTGAACCGAATTCAAGAAATATGTTAAGGATTGATCATGTTGTTATTGTGGGAGGACAGTTAGTTTGGTAGAATGTGTGTAGAATGTGAAGCACCGAGTGAGCAATCTCAAGAAGCATAAAGACTCGAAAAATAGTGTATTTAGAAGTCATTCAAATGAATGGCAAACCATAACACGAATGATGAAGTACATGTGCAGAAGCTAACATGACAGTGGATACCGTGTAAGTCATTGTTGTACAAGAAGTAAGAACACGGTGCACAATAAGCGACCGTTGTATAAGTATGGTTAAACGATAATATGGCAAATAAACAGGGTTATGAGTTAGACTCAGTGGACATACAACGGTAAGTGGTAGCAAATAAACTAGGCAGTAAGCCAGTAGCCAGTACTATGTGATAAGAATCTCAGTGAAACACAGTGTGAATTCCTATGACAATCGCATAAGAGATTTACTGCCGAGAGTTTACGCCTCTGCACTCTGTATGACTGAGTGTTTTGGTATTGCGCTTGCGCGGTAATGATCGAGTGAGATAGCTAGGAAGTTGGGAAGATGTTAATTGTGGAAGAAGAACAAAAGACTTATAACGTTATAAGACCGAGGCATAGGAAATGCAAGGTCGTACCAATGAAAAAGTACTGATACAGCACCAAACATGGAGGCATGGTTAGCAATAAGTAACTGCAATAACATGGAATACCAAACATCGGTATGGAATATACCTCAAGTGTGAGAAGTAACCGAGAGAGCACTACACATTAGGTGGTAGCTCAATCTCAACCGACAGTAAGTCAGAAGAAATCAAGTCAATCATTGTGAATTACATAGCGGTATACACAGTAAATTATCATGGAAGTGGACAGAAAGTTTGAAACTCACCGAATTCGCGCACGGTAAGAGATACCACGCATCGGTTGAGAAACCGTTTTACCAAGATAAAGGTGATAAATGGGAGATGTACTATACATTAAGAATAACGAATGGGGGCAAACTAAGCTCTAAAGTTATCAAGAGTTGCGCAACAGGAACTAGTGAGCCAGTGATTCAAGTGTTGAATGTGCATAGTGAACATGAGTGAATGGCTAATCATTAACGCCTAGAAGCCTCACAGGCCAGAACCGAAACCGTTTATGAGTTAAACAAACTCCAATGAGAATTCTTGGTTTAGGGACTAAACCGCCAATATGGTTAAGATCCTCTAACCAGAACGCATTGTATAACAGACCGCGTGGAAGTTAAAACACTTCACGACGGTAGAACATTTTAAACTAATGTTCAGTGGTTGATTACGTGGGCGTAATCCCTTTTAAGGGGGGTAGAGCGTAAAACCGCTTAGTGTGTTTTACCGTACAAGTGTACGTGAATTATGTTGTGCATAGGGCAAAATAATGTGTTTGGATGATTGGTGCCATGTTAGATAAACATATGCATTCATTCATGGTTTAATTGTGGTAATTTTGCACAGAAGATGCGAAATACCATTGTGATAAGTGTGTTTACTTTGTTAACTTGTGTGTTAGTACAAGTGTAAGGGAGTAGAGAAACTCTCGGGAAGCTAAAACCCAAACAATATGTATTCATATAATACTAAATGTAATACCGTGTATTGTATTTTGATAAAAGTATGTATATATACAGTATTGTGAGTTATGAAAGGGTATGAAACCTATATAGAACCTAGTAAGAATTAAATTCCCTAGGTAACTTGATTAAAGGTGAAATGAAGATAACTGATAGACGGAGTTCTATCCCTTGGAGATGTGATGATCATGACATGAATGATTTAAAAAGATAGAAAATTGGAAATGAGTGATTTACTTGACGCTTGAAATTGAAGTGAGAGGTGAAACTTGATTTCATGAGATCAAGGGAAGCCGAACACAAATTGCGGTAGAGAAGGATAGTTCAACACTGATGCTGATCACATCAGGGTTGGATGACTCTTGAAGCTCCCTATAAGTGGTCACAAATAACCATGCTAAGAAAGGATGCAAAGAGCATAAATTGGACTTGGAGTTGTATTGAGTTTTCAAAAAGGATTTTCAATTGGTATTTCCAAAACAATCGATTAATATTTTGAATAAAGGATTCTCTTATACTTAACCTAGTAAAGAATATTTTTGTAGTACTTGCTCACGAGCTGAGGACGTATGAGCCTTTGTCTTCGGACTGGTGACATGAGAAGTACATATGTTAAAAATTAAGTGAATGTTTTGATCTCCCAAAGAAACGAGGACCAGAAGGTGTCTGTCGTGACCGGGTTCTGCGGGATCACAGTTTATATAAAAAGGTATTTTTGGTTGTTATACATGCTAAGACATGTTGTGTGGTATATGTAATAAATGATATTTTGACCTTGAGTCCTAATGTGGTTGAGTTCTGAAAGTTGTTATGTTACCCATACCTATGAGTCTAACTGTTGTTATGTTACCCAGACCTGAGAGTCTGAGGGTTGTTATGTAAGTACAATGTTGTTAAGATACCCGGACCGTTGAGTCCGAGGTTATCATATAAGTATGTTATGTTATGTATGGATGTTGATATGTTACCCGGACCGATAAGTCCGAGGTTGTGATGTAAAGTATGTTGGTTATGGAAGTTCTATTTTACAAGTAATCCCCGTGTTCTAATTCAAATGATGCGTGGGAAGTGTGAACTTCGAGGACGAAGTTCTTTTAAGGGGGTAGATTGAAATACCCCAAACCTTGATATGTAGTTTAAATATTATACTATGGTATATAAAGGCTAAAAGGTGCCTTATAAATGCTATTAAGTGAATTAAACCATAGTAAACACAGTAAAGTGCTACTAAGACTGTTTGAGCAAAAACATGCTCTAAGCTTGGAGTGAACTTGGTAAGGACCCAAGGGGCCTACCAAGACTTTATAACATTCAATTATGATTTAATAAGGCTAATTAAGTCCTTAAGAAACATTGGTAGACAATTGAACTAAAGGAAACACAAGAAAACACCTTAAAGTCAATTTAAGCAAATATTTGCTCTAGACTTGGTGTAACCTTGTATAATACCTAAAGGTCATTCTTAGACCTTATAAACATGCTAATGAACATGTTAATTCAATTACTAAAGAAAACCAAGCTTGAAAACAAGCTAAAACACAAAATGTGCTTTAAGGAGCCTTAAAGCACATTTTTGAAAAAAAAATTGTCATGGAAATGGGTTTTGAGTGGATAAATTTCCATCATTACTCTTTAATCAACATGTGTACTACTTCGTATCACATTAGGAAGTCTAAATCAATGGGAAATCAAAAATTTCACAATTATATGCCTTAATTGTGAATAGTGCTCAAATAGTGCTAGTTTAAGACATAAGTCAATATAAGTCAATTAAATGGTCAACAAAGACCATGAAATACCTCAAAATATAAAGGGGCCAGTTTTCTATGTGGTGAGTCACCACCATCTACTAGCTAGTTAAAGAAAGAAAGAAAAAGTAAGTAAAAAGGTTACTTTAGCTTTATAACATAAATATCTTCAAAGTGTACTCTCTCACCTCGTTCTCTTCATTTATTTTGATTCCCACTGTCTTCAACCTCCTCTTCCCTTCTCCATCTCGTTTTGCTACAGCAAGTATCCATTCTCCATCTTTGAATGCTTGTAACTCATGACTGCATGATCCAAATTCAATTTCAAGACCACCATTCTTCTAGTTGGAGCAAGCTCTTCATTTCCCTCTTTTCAAATCTTCAAGAACTCCATTTTGGTTCCATGAAGAATCTCCATTGAACGAGCTTGAGCTCATATTTTCATGCCTTGTCATTCTCCTTTGCTTCAAGGTAAGGAAAATAAAAGAAAATCCAAGGTCATCATTTTTGTGTATAGCCGAAAATTCACCTCACAATGGTGCCTTGTCTTGCTCTCTTCTTAGCTTAATTCAATCTTCAAAGGACTTGGAGGAGTCCTATCTTGCCACTTATTCAAGCTCTCTTCCAACTTCTAAAGGTAATCATCAATTTTAGTATTTTAAGACACTTATGTAAACCTACGGTTTAATTATGAGTTTGAGTATTAAACTTAATGCTCATTACCCTTATATGTGTATTGGTTAGAAAGCTTGGAAAACAAGGAGGTAAATGACCTCTCTTAATGTAGTTTTTGTGTACTAGGGAATGGGAATTGAGCTATATTTGCTTAATAAAATAACCTAAAGAGCCATGGGAAATGAGCTAGAAAACTATCCACAAGGTGGACTAAAAGGACATGGGAGCATTGTGTGTGTGTATTCGCAGGTTGAAGGAATTTAAATGTGGAAATTCAGTGTTTAAGATTAATGCAATTTAAGGGCCTAAGAGCCAAGCAATTTATGTTTATGCACTATTTGTGATGTAGTGTAGTTTAAAGGTTTAGTTGTGTGTAAAGAGCATTTCTTGTGATGGTAAATGTCTTGGATGGTTAAAGGATGAAAAACAATATGTTTGTGTGTAAGGAATGTGTATTAAGTGATTAAGTGTTCTTGGTTGACAAAAGGTGAAAACCTAAGTGTTGGGTGTGAGAATCTACAAGAGAAGCTATGACAAAATTTAGTTGATAAACAAAGGAGTTTATGTGATGTAATGGGATTTTATGACCTAGAAGGTACTAGGAATTGTTAAGTGTTAAGATGGTGAAAGAAAGTGAACTATGGTGTTCTTAAGTGTTAAGGTGCCATGGGCATTGTCTTGGAGGATTTAGAGTTTAAATGAGTGTTGGGTACACACCAATGTCTTGTTATGTGAAGTAAAGTCTTGTGCAAGTTTTGGTAAACAAAGGAAAAATGATGCCTTGTGAAGGTCTCAGTGTGAACTAGTGGAAGATATAAGAAGTTGTGTGTGGGAGGTGTATGTGAGAAGTAATGCTTTAGAAGTAGTGGTAATGTTTGTGAGACAACACTTTGGTTAGTTGAGGTAGTAGGCATAATAATACCACTTAGGATTGAATGGTAATGGTTTTAGGTGATGTTTAGGCCTTGTTTGATGACATATAAAGGCCTTAAAATATGTAAACAAGTGTTAGTTTGATGTGGGAGTTGTGAACTTAAGATCACAAGAGAAAAATTAAGTATAACGGGATGACGGGGTTAATTATGGGTGCATTAGACGTTAAGCAATCATGTTACCCCAATGTTAATGAAAGTAATTGTGATGTTACCAGTTGTACGGGATTTGTTCGAGGAACCTAAAAGGACACGATATAGTGGACCGTGGTGACAGGTATGGTTTTCTTGCAACCTGTGTCCTACCGGATCACACCGGCTTGTATGCCAATGTGTTTTTCTGTGTGTTTGCCACCTTGCAAGAATAAGCATGAAATGAGTTTACAGTAATTCATATATGTGGCGTGTTTAGTTCCGATACCGTTTAACCTCAACATGTGTTTAACCTTAGCTAACCGACTCTAGGATCACATAAGAGATCGGTATTCGGACTTAACGACCCAAACCATGGGAACGTTCTAAACACGGCTATGCGTGAGTTAGTTGTGTGTTGTTTGTGCGTGTAAGTATGTTCACCACCCTTTGTGTTTAACCCGGTTGTAATACCTTATAGTGTGTGGAAGTGATAGGTTCCATAACGGAGCCCTTAACATATATATATATATATATATATATATATACTAATGTGGGGGTGAGGAATCCGGTCGTACCGGTCGCGCGTTTGTTTGGGAGTAGATGTCTACAGTTGCTCTTACTCCCTCTCTGTTATGTTAAGGTTGTCTTTCCTTCTTGGATTACAATCTCCCGCAAGCACAACCAAAGCTTACCTACCTTGATTATTGTTCGGGCTAGGGGGAAATATGTACGGTGTGTTCGGTACTATATTGAGACCGACACATCATAGTTATGTTATTGTGTACGGCGTGTTCGGAACTAAGTATTTCCGACACACCATAAGTGACACAAGTTCTCTAAGTAGAACAATATGTTATTGGTTAATGAGCTTATCAAGGGATCAAAAAGACTCCCTAGGTTCTAATGGGTTTACTAACTCACAAGTCGGGGGGGGGGGGGCGTGTCCTCACGTGACCCTCACCATGTTATGACGTGTGTATGTTTAAACGTGATATGTGTTGTATGTGGAGTATGTGGATCATGGGTAATAATCCCAGTTTATAATAAGAGGAATCTAAGTATGACCCGACAAGTGGGTAAGTGTCGTCTATTAAGGAGATAGCTCCATTAGAGGAGAAACCCTCAGGGGTTAAGAACAAATGAGTGATCTAACGAGTTTTGTTGTGTTGATTGATTGTTGAACCCCGTTGTTGTGGGTATGCAATGTGTTATGCGTTTATAGTTTCTCATGCATGATCTAAATAAAATCAATCGCATGCTTAGACGACAGTTAGTTGTGCGTGGCCTCGGTAATATGCGGGCTGCACGATTACCATACCAGCATTGTGCTGAGCCCCCTGGGGGGCCACCTTTTCTTTCCTATTTTCAGGTTCAAGGAGTTGGAGACCGTTCGAGAGTAGGACGGGGTAGTTAGTTGTATACGGGTAGTTCATTTATACACTTATGTATTGTAAGAGTAGTAAGACCGAAATTGTTGTCGGCATTAGTTTGTTAATACTCGGTATAGTTGGAATGTATATGTATATCAAATGTTGGAAATGGAATGAGAATGTAATGTGTAGTTGCTCGGGAATCTGGTCCATCAGACCGATACAATGTACATGTATTAGCCTTGTTAGCCACGTGGGTGGCTAACGGCGTGTAAAACACCATTGGGTTGAGTAATGTGATGAGTTAAGTTTTCCGCTGCAGTTGTTGTTAAGTGTATGGTTGTATGTTGTTGTTGGGGTGTTACATTTGTGGTTCAGGGAATAGGGTCATTAGACCCTAATCCCTTCTCTACAAACCTTAAAAATGCCTTCGATGTTTTAATATTTTTTTTGGGGTGGGTTTGTGGTGTAGGGTAATCTTTTTTAACTAAGGCTATACTTTATAATGTCGGAACTATCTCGGCAATAAGCCTTCGACGTTTTAATATTTCCTAGGGCGGTTTTTAGGGTGGGTTTGTGGTGTAGGGTAATTTTTTTTGTTCATTCTGTCTTTATAATGTCGACACTGACTCGACAGGCTTTTGAGGTTTATGGTTCAGGGATTAGGGTCGTTATTTATTAGTTTCAGAATTATATGCCATTCATACTGTAATAAATATGCCATAAGTTTACATAATACTAGCATGATTTCATATCATTAATATGAAAACTACTCAATTCATTTTTAACTTTCCAAATAATAGGTTAACCATTTACGATTGATAGGTTAACCATTTACATGTGACTGGTTAGCCATTTATGTTTAACAGGTTAACCATTTACATACGACACGTTAACCATTTATGATTAACAGGTTAACCATTTACATGAGATAGGTTAACCTTTTACATGCGGCAGGTTAACCATTTATGATTGAAAAGGTTAACCATTTACTTGCGACAGATTAACCATTTACTTGCGATAGGTTAACCATTTATATATGACAGGTTAACCATTTACATGCGATGGGTTAACCATTTAAGATTGACAGAAAATATTTATTCTTTTCAAATTTACATGTTGGCTTTCATATACAACTTAAAATGCATTAGCAAAGCACCACAAACTGGCCCTGTTAATTCAACGAATTGGTGAAGAACGGAGTGAGATTAGTGCTGACTCGAATGAGGAATCGACTGTGGTTTCACAAATTTTGGGTGAGGAGGAAGTGAGAGCATGAATCGGGAATGAGGAGGAGGAAGTGAGAGCATGAATCGGGAATGAGGATGAGGAAGTGAAAGCATGAATCGGGAATGAGGAGGAGGAAGTGAGAGCATGAAACGAGAAGGAATAAAAATCAGGATTTTAAAATCAGAGGTAGTCTAAGTCAGAAGATTGGGCCTGGTGGAACTTTCAAGGCAGAGAAGAGAGAGAAGATGAGTAATAAGTGATCATGTGTGATTGATTGCAGTCATAATCTGTAAACTTAATAGGGGGCCCGTTTAATCCTGAGGAGCGTCGGACTTCTTGCTCAGTATCTGGACGTGCCCACTGTTTTGAATTTGATCTCCGTCATGCGCTGGATCACCATCGAGTGGGCCAGAGTTGTGTGTTCTGGGCTGATATTCTCATTGCTGATGATGTGGGTCGGTGAAGAATGATGATTGGTGGAATTGTCATCCGCACCATCATCGGTGGCTCCAGAACGAGGGAATCAGACTCAGAAGTCTTGGAATTGTTGGGCCGGGCGACAGAAGGGCTGATCTACGCGCCAAATTGTCATTAGACAATTTCCATCACTTTCCTCATCAACAGTAATAGGAAAAGAAGAGATGGTGGGCTGATCTGAGCAATTTGTTTGAGCAGACTGAGGAAGTGCTTGTAAGGGAAAAATGTCTTCGAAGAAGAAAGTAAATCGACTGGTGATGACCTTGTCTTCGTTGATGAGAAGAACCCGATGACCTTTTTTGCACAATCCGGGTCCAAGGTAAACACCTTTGTATCCACGATCATTGAATTCCCATTGAATTCCCTTTGTTGATTGAAGGCCCGGTGTGTGACAAACTAAAGAACCCGAAAGTCTTAATGCCACTCAAGTTAGGAGGATGACCATAAACATTCATAAGGGGATAAACCATTTAAAGTGGAGTATGGCAATCTATTAATAAGGAATGTAGCCATCAAAATACTTTCACCCCAATATGCAATGTTAAGCCCAGATTGGAAAAAAAGGCGCGAGCAGTTTCTAACAATATCGATGTTTTCTTTCGACAACTCCATTTTGTTGAGGAGTGTAAGCACAAGTGGTTTGATGTATTATCCCTCTTTCATTAAAAAAATCTTGCAGACATTTAGATAACCCAAGTTCATAAGCATTATCAGAACGGACGATTTTTGACATGCTTATTGAATTGACGGTCAACCATATTGATGAAATTTCGTATATGTTGAGAAGCATCAGATTTTAATTTCATAAGAAGAACCCATGTACATCTACTAGCATCGTCAACAATAGTAAGAAAATATCGACAACCGTCATGATTAATGGTAGAGCAAGGGCCCCAAGTATCAATGTGAATAAGCTCAAAACAATGTTCAGACCTATTCTTAGAGTGAGGGAAGGACAATCTATGGCCCTTAGCTCTAAAACATACATCATATGCAAAATGTTTAGGAATGTCATGTTTCTGAATCAAACCATCTGAACCATCTTATTCAAGGGAGGATGTCCCATTCTCCTATGCAAAGCTATCAGACGAGAGTTATAGCAATGAACAGATCCAGAGAAATCCTTATTACATTTTCAAGAGTTTGGCGCAGTAAACTAAAATCCAGGAAATACAACCCATCTTCTTGATGTCCAATACGCTCTTTATTCCTCCAAGTAAGGGCCTGCATATAACAACTATCAGAATCGAAGGAAATTTCGCATTCATATTGCTGGGCCAATCTACTTACAGAAGCGAGAGATAGTTTGAAGTTAGGAACATGCAGGACATTCTCAAGTTTAAAAACATCAGTGATCAAAACAGAACCCATAGTATTGACAACTTCAATATTCCCATTAGGCATAGTCACATGATGCACATCAGAAGTCTGTTTTATATCACTAAGCAAGTGCTGATTACCAACTAAATGTTCACTAGCTCCCGAGTCTAAAAGCCAAGAATTATTAACATGCTTTCGGTAAGAACTATCACATTCAGTATAGATAGTACCTGCAAAGTGGGAAACGTTTCTGCTTCCAGAGGCACTATTGCTGGACACATTCTTCTCAGCATTCTTCTCTGTTTTCTCAAGCAGATCACAGAGTCTGTTCAATTTCTCTAAACTCAAAACAGAAAACCCTTTAACACTTTCTCCCTTCCTGTCAGCAGTGTTAGTTGCAGTGTTGTTCTTGGCTCCTTTCCACCAGTCTGGATAACCCTTAAGCTCAAAACACCCACTCTTTAAGTGACCAGTCTTACCACAGTGAGTGCACAGATTTGAACTCTTCTTACCGGTATTATCCCTTTCTTTCCTGAACTTTCCTTTCTCACCAGAAATCGTATCAGTTCTACTAATATTGTTAGCGAAAGAAACATCAGACATATCCTTCTCACCCTTCCTATTGACCCTCTGTCTCTCCTCTTGGAGTATCACAGCATACGCAGAATCAAGGTTAGGAAGAGGTTTTTTCATCAGAAGGTTACCCCTAACGTTAATAAATTCCTCACGTAATCCTAGTAAGAACTGAAACAATTTCTGGTTTTCAATATGCTTGGCAATTTTCTCGCTGTAACCGCACACACAGGAAGGAACATTTGTCATGGCAGAAATATCATCCCAGATGCTAGTGAGCTTAGTAAAATATTCGGTAACTGAGGCATTTCCTTGCTCTAACCTAGATAATTCACGATTTAACTCAAATAATCGCGTACCGTCTACTTGATCGAATCTCTGAATGAGTCAATTCCACATATCGAAGGAAGTAGAGCAGGAGACTAAGCTATCACTGATGGCGGTTTCGACGGAGGCGAGAATCCACGACCTAACCAGGCCGTCGAATCTGTCCCATGCGTCGCGACGATTTTTCGGGACTTTAGACCTCTTCAAGCTTCCGTCTATCATCTTGATTTTGTTCTTCGCCAGCAAACAAATCTCGACTTTCTTCTTCCAGTTTTGGAACCCCCTTTTTCCATCGAATTTGGTAGATGTGAGAGAAACTCCAGGAGAGTTTCCGAATAGAAACAGTGAGAGGATCGGAATCAGTTTGCCTTCTGTTTTTTCTTATATTAACCACTTCTTCCTTCTCCGATTGTGAAGTTTCTTCCTCATCTTCAGAGGAATCGTCCTCCTCTTCGTCAGATGGAGTAGACATCGAAAAGATCGAAGGGAAGGAGGATAAATTTAGGATGCGGATGTCACCGCTCTGATACCATGTTGGAAACGAAGAAGAGAATCGAAGGATCGAGTGAAGGGAACGAAACGCAGAAGAACGAAGAAGAGATCGGAGGCCGGAGACGAAAGAGACGGTCGAGGAGATGAGAGAACGATAGAGAGAAAAGAAAGACTATGAACTTTGTATTATGTCCTCTCTAATTACATAAGAGGAGAAAAGTACTAGGCTAAATACAAGAATAAGGAACCGTTAAGCAACGGTAATAAGGGTAATACAAAGACTACTAATAAGGGTAATATAGGAAATATGAGAGAATCAAGGGATAATCAAGTTTCCTAATAGCATCTCACCTCCGCTACTGCACTGTAACTTGCGCCAGAGCCAAATTGTCCGTCATTAGCCAGTGCTACCTTGTCCAATCATTTAAATTTTTATTCACCCGTAGCAGCACCAAATATGATTACCTTCATCACCGGAGCACAAAACCAGTATTACACCCAACACCATCAGCATGTACATCTTTGATCATCATTACCATTTCATTACCACTGCTCAATGTTAGGAGTGGCCTACAGCAGTGAGCTTTATCTATATTCCATTCTCGTACTCCCACTGTGTTGCTCAGCATCTCATTCCTCGTCGTCAGCGTGCCAACCTCTGTGTTGCTCAGCTTACAATCGTCGACAGGAAGTGGGCAGATCATTATCCCGATCATCATCTCATTACTTGGAAATATAATTTCTGCTTGGATTTTTTATTCTTTGAATTGTAAGATGATTAGTGGGTTAAATCTTTTCTTCCTTTTATTTGTTTTTAACTAGATTCACTATTCATGATAATTAATTTATTTGATTGGTTAAGTTAATTTAGGTTGTTTGATCGCATAATTTTTTCTATTTCCTTTATTTGTTACGAATAGAACTTAATTATGATACGAGACAATTTTTTTCTCAAAAGTTTGTAATTTTGAAAGGCATGTTGAAGAATAAGGTAATTTAAGTCTGACTCGGATTTCTTTAGCCTATTCATCAAAAATCTTAACTAGATGTCATCCCATGTAGTTTTGAATTGTTGTAACACCCCTACCGTCATTACCGTTCAATCACCTTGTACTTACATACCTTCGCAGCGGATACGTACTTACACAACGGTGGGTGATACAATGCCGTTAGCCACCCACGTGACTAACAAGGCCTACTACTACATACAACATCAGTCTGATGGACCGGAATACCCGAGTGCTACACAATTACAAACCATACTCCAATTACCAACCAAGTACTACAATTCTCTATTCAATACAATACTCCTTAATTACAATACAACATGCAGAGTTTACTAAGATCCAAATCCAAATACAAATACAACAATTCTTTCAAGTTTATACATACTCATTAAGAATCTAGCATCTACCCATTCCTCACAACTACATACTTGCAATTACATAATGGTGTACCCCTTGGTACACTTCTACATCAAAGGCTACAAGCCTTATACCATTCTCTACTATCTACAATTCTTTTCTAGTTATCTAAGCATAGCCGCCGGTCTCTTACTATGACCATAACCGCTTCGGGTACCTGTACAATAAAACAATGCCCCAAGGGGCTCAGCTTGCGCTGCATATGACTTCCGCATACCCCGCATACTAGCGAGGGTACGCCGACCACTTGGTCGAATACATGCAATTCATTTTACTCATACATACACACATGCTTCATTCATAATACTACAATACTCCACAAGGTATACATATACACATTTAGATACATACAAGGAAGACAACACAAGTCAACCATACATACTTACCTTTATAGAAATATGCTTATACCATACATACACAATGCTTGTTAGCTTCTTTTACCCACCCGGGTTAATCGGGTATACATTACTCTTTTACTCAAGGTCAATGACTTACACTAGCCAAGACCGTTACTCATACAATACTTTATTACTTACTTACTCAAGTTAAGTCGTTGTGACCTCCAGGCAGGGACTACACCGTCCCACCACCGGGCTTTACTGTGGCTCACCAATCTAGGATGCTACCCATTTAAGGGATTTGGTCCATATAAAGGATTCAGGCCAGGAATCGGATCCAACCTCTTGTGTCTCCTCATCCTCACGCGTGGCCAAAACTATATCGGACTTCTACTCATTCCAATTTACTCATACTTAAGTTAGGAGTTAGGTAGTGAGGAATTAGTAGAAGTCAACACATCCACACCAAGGAATAATACACTACACACATACACATCCATACCAAGGTATAATACATTACACAAGTACACTACAAGGTACATATACACTTCATTCCCATCCATTCATTTCATGAATTATACAAACTAAATGTTCAAGACAGTATAACAAGAACAAATATAAGACAAGCACAAGTAAGTGCATTAAAGTCCGATTCGT
The DNA here is from genome assembly GCA_023374045.1 of Limonium bicolor. Taxonomy (NCBI): domain Eukaryota; kingdom Viridiplantae; phylum Streptophyta; class Magnoliopsida; order Caryophyllales; family Plumbaginaceae; genus Limonium; species Limonium bicolor. Next base: position 300,217,552 of record CM041778.1, read on the forward strand.
GTATTTATCTTATTAAGGTGATCAAATAAGCACACAAATTGGGGTAACCAGGTTAGGATACAGAGCATAAAGAAAATCATACCTTTCACCGTTGATTTTTGGACTCACCGACTCCCTTTGGTGTTTGACTATTAGAATCCTATCACATACATAGAGTTGGGTGGTTAATTATCTGTAATTAACCTTATTTATTACTTTTCTAAAGTTTTCCCAGTTTATACTTACTAACTCTTTGTTACCCAAATACCTTTACTTATGTCACTTACTTAAAATTACTTCCTAAGCTTGTTCGTGGCCTTAATAACCCTTAAACATCATTAATCAAGTCTTTATTACTTATACTATCTTTACCCTTCATTACCCTACCTTAGATTAGCTTTAAAATGGGTTCTGTAAAGAAAATGGGGCAGTCCAGGTTACTGTCCGGGTTTACAAACCTGGACCAATACTTTGTAAAACTCTCGGGTAAGATTATGTGTGGTCCGGGTTTGTGTACTTGTTTACAAACCCGGACCACATGGTCTTAGTACTCTCGGGTGTAAAAATGGGGTGGTCCGGGTTTAGGTCCTAGTTTACAAACCTGGACCATCCACTCTGCACTACGTTCTGTATTGATTTTTGCCTGGTCCGGGTTTCTGTACTGGTTTACAAACCTGGACCAGTTGCAGTATTTACATATATGCTAGTTTTTTTATTATGTTTCAACTCCGAACTTCTACCAACTTCTTCCCCAATATTCCTACATATAATCTAGCATGTTTTAACATTGATTAGGCACTTAAAACTAACCTATTCCAACCTCCATAATACTCTGTCAACTTACAAATTTTTACTACTTTTTTTCCTCTGTTACAGTTTTTTTCTTCTTTACTAATGCTACAGATTATTCCTTTCTTCTTCCCACGAGCTATATGATTCCCAATCTAGCATAACTTGGTTAAACACTTCCCATTACACCATTCCAATTCATTTCCAAGCAATACACTATCTATACCCAAGTCCAATACTCATTTTACTAAATCTTGTACACTAATTCTTCCTAGATTTTACAATGCATTCCTACACTTCTTGCTACAGATTTTACCCTCCTATATTCTCACAATACAACTACCCTCCATGGTTACTAAACATCTCTACTCAATCCAATACACACCTTGGTTCTCCTATTCACCAAGTCATCCATAAATGCACATTTCCTACTAAATTTTGCCATAGTTCCCCTACAATTCTAACTTGTCCACATACATACTTTCTCACCAAATTCATTCCTAAACTAGCCACACCCATACAAGGGTCCTACCAGCACTCAAAGCAATATCAATTCATCAATACATCCTCAAACAACAATACTAATACACATACACAAACTACTTGGCTCTAAGGCCTACAATTCAAATACTAGCTCGTAAATACTCAAACTTCCATAGACTACAATACTAATACAATATTTTGGGTTCTTTAGTTAGTTTACCCATTCCCATTACTCTAATGCATTAAAATTTAGCATTAAGAAGGAGCTCTTACCTTAGGCTCTTAATTCTTCTTTCCTTTTCAAATTCTCCTCCTTCTCTCTTTGTTGCACAAATCGGTCATATGGGGAATGGAGTTGCCAAACTCCATCCTAACACCCAAATTACACCAAAAAGGATGTAATTAAACTTCTAAACTTTAGAATAACACTAATCCAATGAATGGTTTAAATAACTACAAGTTAGGAATTACCTTTAGGAATTTCCAAGAGGGGTTTTAGCCCTTGGTTCAAGAAGGTGATTCCACCACCATTACAAGGTTGGAATGATTCTCAAAGAGAGAGAAGAATAGAGCATTACACATGGGCAAAAATTGGCTACAAAGGAGAATGGAGGAAACTTGAGTTTTTCATGTAAATTTTTACCTTAATGGAGAGAGGAGACTCCAAGCTTTGATTTGGTACCATTTTCTCTTCAAATGGGCAAAACCCATGGAGATGAACTTCCTCATTTTGAGATTTTGAAAAGAGAGAATGGTAGAGAATGATGAGGGGGGTAAGAATATGCACTTATTTTCGCATTAGAAGTTCACATGAGGCTAGAGCATGAATGAGAAGTGGAGAAGCCATTGTTGTTCCTTTGGGAGCTTCAAAATCACCAGCACAAGGGGGAGAAGGAAAGATAAATCAGCTGCGAGAGAGGAGGAAGGTGAGAGAATAGAGAAATGAGAAAAGTGAGGTGAGAGAAAAGGAGAGTTGTTTTACCCTTTTCCTCCTTTTACTTTTTGACTACTTTATTTAATTAGCTAGTTACAAGTGTGTGTGAGGGAGTTATTTGACTCATTAAAAACTGGCCCCCTACTGTATTACTAGTTGGAGCATTTTTTGTCTTTTACAGAAAACGCTCGTTAATTTACCCGGTTTTGGTACTATTCACTAACTAGGCCCGTTTTCTGGAATTTTCTCGTTTCTTTAATTTTATTGGTTATTAAGCTTCCATTAGTGCTTATTTATAATTATTTAATGAACTATAAATTTTACGGGTTCGTTTGACCACTCAAAGTCATGTTTTCGGGTTTTCTCGAAAAACGTGCGCTAAAGCTCTATTAGCGTTTTATTACATTATTTGGATCTGTTTTCTTCGGGAATCGTTCCCATACACTAATTAGGCACAAATAAGCCATAGGAATCCACACAGTACTCTAACTGTGGTCTCATACCTCCTATGGTCGTTTAACGCTTATTTAGCGTTTTTTCACTTTTTAAGCGTTTCTTTATTTCTTTTGGATTTATTTTCCTTACCAATATTACTTAGGCACTATTAATCCCTAAATACCTATTAGGATAACTTAAATCACTATTTTTAAATTCGGGGTATTTCAATTGTGAATTCAACTTTTAAGTCCTAAGGAAATTTGTAACTATTAGGATTGCTAAACTTTACAATGAAGTGATAATGTCATAAATTGTTTAGCCTTAGAGTTTATAATAGTAAAGGAAAATAAATATCTAGGGTAAAGAATTTGAACCCTTATAAATTTCATATCAAGCCCTGAAATCATAGCCCTAAAACTTGTAACAATATTTCCTTTCCAAGTTTAATTGGTTAGAACTTAGGTGGCGACTCTATCTAGGTTTGTGTGGGCCAGTTAGATTAATTAAACTTTAATTTTATAATTCCAGTTTAGTTATTCTAATTGCAAATCAAACCTTAAGGTCTTAAGCTCAATACTTAAGGGTTCAAAAAAACGCCCACATCAACCCTTTTGTGGTTATCTGAGACACAAGCTTACCTTTGGCGTTAGGGATCACTGTGATGTCTCCCTTCTTTGGTACCACTTGTACGGGAATCACCTACTTGCTATCTGAGATGGCATAGATGATATCCAAATTCAACAGTTTCATAACCTCTTTCTTGACCACCTCCTTCATATTCGGACCGAGTCTTCTTTGAGGTTGGACCAAGGGCTTGTAGTCATCTTCCATGAAGAGTCGGTGAGTTCAAAAGTGAGGACTGATATCCTCAATGTCAATGACAGATCACCCTGTGGCCCTCTTATGGTTTCGAAACACCTTTATTAAACTTTCCATTTAAGCACCTGTCAAAGTAGAGGAGATGATAACTAGTAGAACACACATGTCAGTCAGATAAGCATAATTAAGATGAGAAGGTAAGGGTTTCGTCTCCACACGGGAGGCTTCTCAACCTAGGTAAGTGGCTTCTAAGCAGCACACTTCAGTGGCTCTGGTGGGTAGCGGGGTCTGTGGCAAGTGAACCTGCTATTTAGTTCTGCTACCACTTCGGTCACCTCAGGATTAATTTCACATTCAACATATTCCTCAAGCAAAGCTAATTCAAGAGCATCATATTTGACAATAGAAAGAATGATCCTGAACAACTGAATCAATGACATCTGTTGCAAAACAACCTCCACTTGTGAGGGTCTCTTAACTACCTTAGACATGTTGAACTGAAATTTTCATCATGAAGATGCAGGATTATTTTTCATTTCCACATCTATTAGAGTCCTGGCAGTTCTCATGAAAGGGTGACCTAATGTTAGTGGTACACTCTTATCCTCTTCCATATCAATAACAATGAATACTAGTACCCAAAAGGCCTATTTTGGCACCTCTATTTCGGTGGTTGTTCTTACAACCGCCAAAATAGAGCCCTGAAAGATTTATTTAAAAAAGACACCTATTTCAGCGGTTGCTAGCTAGGAACCGCCAAAATAGGGTTAACGAAAATTCTGTTATAAAAAAAAACACCTATTTCGGCGGTTCCTAGCTAAGAACCGCCGAAATAGGGTCCTTGAAAATTCTGGGTCTAAACAATGACACCTATTTCGATGATTCTTAACTAGGAACTGCCGAAATAGGTCAATTTTGAAGTTTAATTTTCACATTCCCAGTTTTTTTTAGTCTATTTTCACGTTCTTGCCCTTCCGCATTCTTTTATGACCCTTCACTTCTCTCTCTCTCTCTCTCTCTCTCTCTCTCTCTCTCTCTCTCTTCATTCTCTTCTTATGTCTACTCCTTGAACTGCTGCATCCTGCTCACCATTTCGGCGGTTCAGAACCACCGAAATAGGCCAAAAACAACCTCCAAATAGGCTTTATTTGTACTAGTGGAAATCAGCTGGGAAACAAATGTTCTAACAGTTACTACCAAATCCTTCATTTTCCCTTAGAAAATACCAAAGATCTATTAGCTACTTACAGTTGAATTGAAGTAGGTGCACATTTACCAATCAAGATTATTGAAAGTTGAAGGAGGCATGACTAGCACCTAAATTATAAACCCACTACCATAATTAATGTCACCAATAAAGAAAGGGACGATAGACAAACCAGGATCTTCATGTTTTAGAGGGAGGTTTCTTGGGAGTACTACTGAAACTTCTTCAGTGAGATGCACAGTTTCAGCTTCTCTAGTGATCTCTTGTTAGCGATGAAATCCTTCATGAGTTTAGCATAAATAGGCATCGACCTCAAAGCATCAGAAAAAGAAATATTAATAGTCAACTTCTTAAAAATGCTTGGAAACTTCCCAAATTTCTCATCTAAATTTTTCTTTTTGAATCTATTGGGAAAAGGAAGAGGAAGATGTTTGGTAATAGAGGAGGGAGTAGATGACTCAGAATACTCCTTTTCCTTGAAAATTCTTCGGTGGAGATGGATGTTCCTCAATGATCTCTTGACCTTTCACTTACGCTTGATTTTCCTTATTTTCGATTTCAACTTATGGATATGATGGATTAAGAAGTCTCTTACTTCTCAAAGTCAATGCCTTGCTTGCTCTCTTGGATTGGGCTTCGTTTGACTAGGAAAACACTCGCCGGTCTTTGAGAAAGTTGATGAGAAATTCACTTGAGTTGTGCTTCAACTTTTTTGTCGGTGGCTTCTTGATTGGCCTTAAAAGCATCCAAGTCCGTTGCCTTTGTATGAATAGCCGAGACAATATTTTCATCATATCTCTTAACTCGGCATTAGCATTTGTAGAAGAGGGAGGAGGTTATTGTTGATGGAATCCTGGAGGTGCTCCTTGAGGTCTATAACCTATTTATGAGTTGGTTTCTTGAAAAGACCCTTGCAACCTAAATCCTGTGGGGTTATTGGAAGTATTGTTCGGTCATTCTTAGGTTTGATCATTGTTCCTCCATAAGAAATTGGATGCTTTCTCCATGGGGTATTTTGTTGGTGGTTGTAGTTGTAACCGGGGCGGTTGCCTACGAAGTTCACATCCTCATACTGATCAACATAAGTTTTGCCTTCACAAAGTGGGTCTCGTGTGGACCTACAGATATTGCACACCCCTTTGAAGTCGAAGATGAAGAAGCTATAGATTTGATTGTTTCTGTTTAGGCTATAGCTAGCTTCTTCACCATCTTCGTGAGAGAAGATAGTTAGGAGGAGAGATGGTCGATTGGCTCGACATGAAGGAGTCCCGCTGCTCTCTGAGCTCTTCCTTTGTTCCTAGATCATTGCGTAGTGTTACTTGTCATAACCTTAAGAAGTTCTATTCCCTCTTGAGGAGATTTTTTCATCAAGCTTCCTCCCGTTGAAGAGTTCACAAGGAGTCGATTTTCATCATCAAGGCCATTGAAGAAAAATAGGCATAGGGACTAATCATTCAAACCGTGGTTGTAACAATTCATCAACATGTCTTTGAACCGATCCTAAGCATTGTATAATGTCTCCCCTAGCTCCTGTCAAAATGTGTTGATCTCTTTAATCAATTGTCGTGTTCTACTGGCTGGGTAGTAATTAGCAAGGAACTTCTAATCCATTTGTGCTCATGTGTGGATTGATCTCGAAGGTAAGCTCCTATACAATTTTGATGCAGCATTTGGCAATGAATGAGGGAAGAGATGAAAGTGTATTCTCTCATTGAACATACTAGCCTTCCCAAAGGAGTTGCAAAAGTTGAGAAAAGACTTAGGTGATTTGGGGCATCAGCAGGATTTGTCCCACTGAATTTTCTTAAGTCTCAGACTACAGTGATGAAATGAGTTTTAAAAAACCATTGTCCAGCTTCTTGAGGTGTCAACTCTGGTACTATGGCCGAAGGTCTCTCTTTGGTGTCCGACTGGTTATAATATTTGAGAGCTCATTGTTGTGGCTGCCCATTGTCCACAATCACCAGTGATTCCTGATCTGCCATACTCGCATTCCTCAAACTCCTTCTGGCCCTTAATAAAGAACGCTCAAGCTCGGGTCTTTGACTAACAAGAGGAGAAAACACGGGCTTGGGTGCTATGCACAAGAAGATAAAACGGTACCTGATCGAACACAAGAACAACCAACACTAAGCTATAAGAAGTAAGAAATATAAACAAGAGTAGCAAATAATAAAAAAACGCAAAAACATATAAATAAATAAAAATAAAGTTAATGAAAACTAAAATAATGAAACTGGTTGTCTATTAGAGCAAAAACAAAGGGTAAGTGCACCCTAAATCATTGTAGTACAACAAGTGTCGTATCCACAAGGAAATTGGCTTCTAAATCCATAAATTTGGCATTGTAGTAAATGAAATACAGAACGGAAAATGGGGTATAGTTGGAGGCAAGCTTGGTTGTTCGGAAATCACAAAAAAATAGTTAAAGCAATCATCTAAAGTGGTTTAGATGGAATGGAGGGAAGATACTCCAAGATAGTGGGTATCACCTAAAATGCCCAATTATACTCACAGACATGCTTCAATATAGTTGTCTATTTGAACTGAAATAAAGATTCAAATATTGGACCAATCAAATCTTACCTACTTAATCACACCGCTTTATTCAAAGAAGGCTAGAGTCACTAGATAACATTAAGTTCAAGCTCCTAACAATAGCCTCAAAGTTCCATTTCCCTAATTCTAGACAAAAGAAATTTGGGGTTTATCCCCTAACTCCTAATTTCTAGCTCAAACCCTAATTTTGCTAGAAATTGCTATAAATGCCATGAGTGATCAACTCAACACATTAATGAAGCATTAATGAAGATAAATCAACTATTATAAAAGAGGTGATGTTTACAAGCACAAATAGAGAATTCAAGATTCAATCCTCATACTTGAGCACAAATGTGACTACTCAAACATGTAGAGAAGAAAGAAGAAAATAGAGAATGAGAAATAGCCATAGTAGGAGAGTAGAAGCTTCAATTGAGGGGGAGGCTTTCCCTTTTTCTTCCTCTTCTTCTTCTTCTTTTCCTCTCTTCGATCGCCTCCTTTTATTATCTTTTGTCTACTCTTGTCCGATATTGAGGGCTGGAGTGTACTGTGACTGTATGAATTGAAAAATCTTAAATCTCATTTTCTACTGATGTGGGCGCGTTTCTGTGTGTGGTCCATATTTGTGTTTGGCTAAACAACCTGGACTACACTGCTGTGGCCGAGTGGCACGGGATGTCGGGTTCCCATTGGATAGTTAGGTAAGCTGGCGCTAATTATGCTGTGCACAAGGACGTCCCAGGTGCCAGAATTGGTGGCGTGCAATCAGATGGATTGTCGTCAAACACGCAGTTGAGCGTGAGTCAGCATGTGATGCCAAGTTGTCAGCATACAACCAGGGCACTGATGCTGGATGTGCTTGGGTGCATAAGATGGCACGAGGTGCCAAGTAAGAACGGGGAACCGGGGGGGGGGGTTCACGTTGGTCATCTTGGCCATGGTTAGGCGACTATGGATGTCGTTGTTTCAGCATGCAACAGGATAAGCTGATGCTGGTCACGCATGGGCGCGTGAACCAACACAACGGGTGTTAAGCTATCAGCGTGTAATAAGAGGAGTTGACGGTGGTCACGCATGTGAGCGTAAATGGCATGGGTTACCATACTTTCATATGTGATTGAGTAGGGTCGGCGTTGGTCACGCTGAGTAGTGTGAGAGGGCACTGTGCCCGTGATTAAGTGTTAGAGCTAGGTGGGCTGATGCCACAGTACACGGGTTGGTGTGCAAAGGCACCAGTTGTCCTGTTCTCGCACAAGACCAAGTTAGGTCAGTGTTTTCCATACAAGTTGGTGCAAGGCACGACAATTAATGCCAACTGAATTAAACAGGGAACCTAGTAAAGACTACCGTACTCCCATGAGGACTTTGCTGAGGACGGCAAATACTTTAATGGGGGAGTGTGGGTCACAGACATTTTTAGGCAAGCAGCTTGGCAGCTGTGGCATGCCTTGTCATTGGACATGTCTGCTTGCGTGTGATGCAAATGTAACTTGGTATGCCTTGTGCAAGTGCCATGGTCATGGCCCAGCTCTTTGGGGTTGGCCCGAGGGCCAGGCCTAGGAGCGTGATGCCGAGAGCACACGACCTTTGTTGTGTGCAGACGATGTCGCAGGAGCCTTATTTTGTGCCTTGTGGGCCCAATGGTGCAGCGTCATAGGCCCCCAGTCCTTGTCTGGGGCGCCCTGTGTCATTTGTTGCAGGGTATGGTGCATGGACACTGCCGGAGGCACCCAGTGCCCATCTGGACACTACCGCGAGCACCCAGTGCCCATCTGGACATTGTCCGCAGGCACCATGCTACAGGCGATGTGAAGTTGGTTCAAAATGTGTGGCACTTTGATAATTTTGTTGGGAACTTAAGAAGGGCAAATGTTACCCTTGATTAATAGGGATGTTGGCAAAGTTTCAAGGCAATTAGAGCTTGCATCTGATTTTAGTGAATTTTTCAAGTGTCCCAACACTATGTCGGGTTCTGGCTGCAAAAGGGCATGTCTAGTTCCAGATATGGCCTGAAAGGTACATTAACCTCTTTAGGGGGCAGGTGTCACACAAGAAAATACTCGCTTTGACCGGCTCAACTTACACCCATGTCAATCAGCGGCCTCGCCCTTCGAATGCACACATAGGTTGTTCGAAACTAAACTCCCTACAAACTTCTATGCGCCTCACTCTTCTTCCTTCTAGATCTTAAACTCAAGGATGACCCAACTCGGATGTACAAGCACGTTTTACCACCCACACGGTAGCAACCCTAGTCCCACACTACTCCCTTACAGGATTAAAGAAGTAGCTGGTCTACTTTATGTGAGCCTCGATTTTAAACCCTATCCTATATGGATTAAGTTGATTAGGATCTAACCGGGTTTAAGGTCCACTTATAACCTAAGATTAATAACTATGTCTGATAAGTGTCCAAATGAGCATGTTTTATAAGTGTATTTCATATACTATATTAGCACTTTTCTTGCTCATTTCTCCACTTTGGTTAGTTTTCCTCTATTTTATGTTTTATTGTTATCTCACAAATTTATTGGTAAACATGAGGAAAACCAAGCTAGGAGCAAAGTAGACAAAGAGACGAACGCATAGACGCAAACGGCTCAGAAAACGGAGTCCAAACGAAAAATCTAGAGCCGATCAAAGTTCGTAGAAGAAAACAAGTCAAAAGACTTGACTTATGTCCGCCTGGTGACCGCCTAACCAAGGACGGACGTGGGTAGTGTCCGCCTAACCAGGGGCGGACGTGAGTGAAGAAATTGTCTGTGTGTTGTCCGCATAAAACAGGACGGACAGGGAGGCGGACAGAAGACTTGTCCGCATAAACTAAGGCGGACAGGGGACAGAGGACAAGGAGCGGACAGAGTGACGTCCGCATAAAACTGGGCGGACAACAAGGCGGACGTGAGTGACGTCCGCATAACCTTAGGCGGACACAGGGGCGGTCGCGAGTAAATTCCCAGATTGCGACTGGTTTTCTTCGCCGACTGTCTTCCCCAACTTGATTCTTCCTTTACGGCGCCTGCGACATATCCATCTACTGCCATTAACAATATCAGGCGCCTGCCGACAGTGCTCACACGTTCAGCCACCCAATCCATTCCTTAATTTCCTCACATGGTGTTCCCTCTGTCTTCTTCCTCTTCCTTTCTCCTATATTCTGCCTTCAATAATAAGTCCCTTCCACCAAAAACAATCCATCATCGATCCACTCCACCACACATCACACGTTCATCCCATTTCTCTTCTCCCATCTTCTCCATTTTATTTTCTTTTCATTCCACCATATCCACCTCTATTCCTACGTATACAAAATAGCAGAACGAATGCAGGAGTGACTACAGATAATTTCTACTACTCTTGTTTCTGTTTATCTATTAATATGTTAGGCTAGAATATTTATACTCTGTGAATGGTTATTATGTGTTTGTATTAATTATGCATATGTTTACTGGTTTTATTTAAATACAGTTGTTACGATTATTAAAGCTTATCTCTCGCCTTTTTAATAAATGTCATGAGTTTATTAAATTGCTTTACTAAATCTATTTCTAATCTGATCGGTGACAAATAGATAGGTTAATTAAGCCGTAAATCTGGAGGAAACTTGTTTTCATCGGATAAGTTAGTACTCAGATGCATAAATAATTTCTCATATCTAAACCGTCCGTTTACACGTATTTTGCTTGAGTTTTCATCGGACCTTGCATTTTCAGGTAAACGAGTTCTTATGAGTTTTCATCGGACCTTAAGATAATAAGAGGAATTTTGCCAAACAATTATAATTAAACCAGTAGACATAGCATGAAAGAGCAGATTATATTAACCTGACCCAGAGTCCCATTTAATTTACCTATTTACTTAGTTTATTTTATCTTACCTTTTTATTCGTAAAACAAGTCAATTAATCCCTTTTTTGTGACACGCTTAGGTACTTAATAATTTCCCTTAGTCCCACGGTTCGATATCCGGTCGCTTACACTTTACTATACTACTACGACCGGGATTTGTTTGCAGCCCGACTTTTATTTTGAGTTTTAATTTCTTTTCTTTTCTTTTATTTTAATTACTCCAGTTCTAACCACTCACGATAACACATCCTGCAAAATGGCGCCGTTGCCGGGGACTGGATTTATTCTAGTCCCTAAGCCCTGGATTATTCACTTGTTATATTAGAATATTTTGCCTATATTATTGTGTTGTTGTTTATATTAATTATCTTTTATATCTTGTTTATATTATTATTATGTTTGTTTTTAATCTGTTTATTTCTAATCTGTTAATTAGTCCCGTTTTGTATACGGAAACGCAAAAAAAAAAGAAAGGTACTCACGTCCGCCCTTATTTGGCCGGACGCAAGCCGGACGCAAGTCAGGAAGACAACTTGTCCGCCTAAATTGACGCGGACAGAGACCAGGACATCGAAGCGAAAACAACACGTCCGCCCAATTTGGGACGGACAAGGGACAGACGTCCCCCGGACGTGCCCCCGATTCAAAAAAAAGCTCGACGATTCCCAATTCTCAGAACTTCAAACTCGCGCCGTGCACAACCTAAAAAATTCTGTAGTCAACTACCGCGGCAGATGGAGGAGCTCGAACAAGAGTTTTGCTATTTATACTGCTCCGTATGTGGGGGAGCTCACGATTATGAGGATTGTCTCATATTACAAGAGCAAACTCTGGTTAGAGGATCAACCAGATTACCTGGAGAGAATCGCTCAACGAGAACACCAACCAAAGAGCGAAACAGTTCATGAGGTAGAACACCCCACTACGGATGTAAGTTACCCTCTTCCCTCTACGGTCACCTACCGCCAGTTTCCATCCTTCTCTATGCTCTATCCAGAAGATGAGGATACTTATCTCCTCAAAAATGAAGAGAAGGAATTGCCATCACCTCCCGCCAAGATATCCAAACAAAACGCCAATATCACCTTCGAAGAATCAACTTTCTGAAGATGATATCAATCAGCGTTCCTTCTATGAGCCTCACCTACAAGAGGAGGATGTTTACATCCTCCAATTTGAGGAAGAAAAATCATCACCACCAGGTCTTCTGTTAGAACTACGTTACAGGCAGTACCTCCTCAAACACCAGGTTTTGTGGAGTATTCATTTTCCTATTATATTTGCCGAAGAAGTAACATTTTGTTTTGATCCAGGTGGTTTGCTTTTAATTATTACCAACTTCGTTTTCCTGGCAGAACTGTTGTCTACTTATATTTTTGATCCAGGATAATGAAGCAGGCGTCTAGCCAAAGACGTTAAAGAAGGGCAGCTTCCCGAGAGGAAACCCGGATGAACTTTTATTTTATTTACTTTTATGCTCTTTTAATTTTCAGGTTCTCTTAAATTTTGTTTTTGCTAACTCTTAACCCCGTTTGGAGTATGGTTGCTTCTAGTGTCTTATGCAGGTGCAACTTCATGTCTACACTGCAACCAAGCTACGCTACTTGAGGCTGAAGCTCAAGTGTGGGGGAACTCCTATAAACGCAAGCAAAAATAATATCAGGGGAGTATCAGTTTCTTTTTATGCTTTTATTTTAATAAAATCTGCAGAGGAGCGTTTATGTGCTTAAATGTTTATTTGTGACCTTTGTGTTTTCTCTATTTTATCTACTTACCGAGAAGGTCTTCTGAAAACCTTCCCTTATTTTTGGTGAACAATGAGGACATTGTTCAAATTAAGTGTGGGGGAGTGTGCCCTTTCGGTGGAATTTTGTGCTTAAATGCTTAATCTCTCTGCTTATCTTGCATTTGTCCAATTCAATATCGTGACCCCTTATATGTGGGTGGTTCTCTTTAAGAATAAATACTGTTATGAATTGTGGGATAAATTGAAATTTTGATTACTTTTGAGGAGCATTTTATATGCGGTGTGACCAAATGATCTACAATGGTTGGATTTTATTGCTCAGGGTTTCTTTCTGTCTTCTCTCTTAGGGATTGCTAAGGGGTGCTTCTATGTTAAAGAAGAATACAAAAAAAATAATAAGGGACTTGCGAGACACCATTGGTAACCAACAAAGAGAGTTTAGTGTTCTTAAATACAAAGGCGTGATGCCTACATTTTCTCATCCCTTATGCAAAAGTGAAACAAATGCATGAATCTATTTTTCCTTTTGTTTTCTCCTCAATGCCCATTCTTGAGAGAAGTTGGCCATGGTAAAAGTTCTCAGAGTCACCTAAACAAAGAGCATTGAAGTACCTTGGATCATACCCCGAAACTCTAATTTTATTTTTACCTTGAGCACACCTATGCCACCAGCAGTTGATGGATCACACTCCTCAATAAGTTAAAAAGATCATGAACTGTTCACCTCTTTATCCTACCCTTCATAATAATATTTGTTAGTATTGAGCATTCCCTACTTACTTGGGTACGTGGTTTTGCAAGAGGACAAGCAAAAAGATAAGTGTGGGGGGTGTGATAAGTGTCCAAATGAGCATGTTTTATAGGTGTATTTCATATACTATATTAGCACTTTTCTTGCTCATTTCTCCACTTTGGTTAGTTTCCTCTAGTTTATGTTCTTATGTTTATTGTTATCTCACAAATTTATTGGTTAAACATGAGGAAAACCAAGCTAGGAGCAAAGTAGACCCAGAGACGAACGCATAGACGCAAACGGCTCAGAAAATGGAGTCCAAACGAAAATCTAGAGCCGTGTTAAAGTTCGTAGAAGAAAACAAGTCAAAAGACATGACTTGTGTCCGCCTGGTGACCGCCTAACCAAGGACAGATGTGGGTAGTGTCCGCCTGGTGTCCGCCTAACCAGGGGCGGACGTGAGTGAAGAAATGTCTGTGTGTTGTCCGCATAAAACAGGACGGACAGGGAGGCGGACAGAAGACTTGTCCGCATAAACTAAGGCGGACAGGGAGGCGGACAGAGGACAAGGAGCGGACAGAGTGACGTCCGCAAAAACTGGGCGGACAACAAGGCGGACGTGAGTGACGTCCGCATAACCTTAGGCGGACACAGGGGCGGTCGCGAGTAAATTCCAGATCGCGACTGGTTTTCTTCGCCGACTGTCTTCCCCAACTTGCTTCTTCCTTTACGGCGCCTACGACATATCCATCTACTGCCATTAACAACATCAGGCGCCTGCCGATAGTACTCACGCGTTCAGCCACCCAATCCATTCCTTAATTTCCTCACGCGGTGTTCCCTCTGTCTTCTTCCTCTTCCTTTCTCCTATATAAACCCACGCTCCTTCTGCCTTCAATAATAAGTCCCTTCCACCAAAACAATCCATCATCGATCCACTCCACCACACATCACACGTTCATCCCATTTCTCTTCTCCCGTCTTCTCCATTTTATTTTCTTTCATTCCACCATATCCACTCTAGTCCTACGTATATAAATAGCAGAACGAATGCAGGAGTGACTACAGATGATTTCTACTACTCTTGTTTCTGTTTATCTATTTAATATGTTAGGCTAGAATATTTATACTCTGGGAATGGTTATTATGTGTTTGTATTAATTATGCAATATGTTTACTGGTTTTATTTAAATACAGTTTGTTACGATTAAAGCTTATCTCTCGCCTTTTTAATAAATGTCATGAGTTTATTAAATTGCTTTACTAAATCTATTTCTAATCTGATCGGTGACAAATAGATAGGTTAATTAAGCCGTAAATCTGGAGGAAACTTGTTTTCATCGGATAAGTTAGTACTCAGATGCATAAATAATTTCTCATATCTAAACCGTCCGTTTACACGTATTTTGCTTGAGTTTTCATCGACCTTGCATTTTCAGGTAAACGAGTTCTTATGAGTTTTCATCGGACCTTAAGATAATAAGAGGAATTTTGCCAAACAATTATACTTAAACCAGTAGACATAGCATGAAAGAGCAGATTATATTAACCTGACCCAGAGTCCCATTTAATTACCTATTACTTAGTTTATTTTATCTTACCTTTTTATTCGTAAAACAAGTCAATTAATCCCCCTTTTGGACACGCTTAGGTACTTAATAATTTACTTAGTCCCACGGTTCAATATCCGGTCGCTTACACTTACTATACTACTACGACGGGATTTGTTTGCAGCCCGACTGTTATTTTGAGTTTTAATTTCTTTTCTTTTCTTTTATTTAATTACTCCAGTTCTAACCACTCACGATATACACATCCTGCAATGTCATAAAACAATAATATTAAAACCTAAGCTAGCTCACTGGAACCTATTATGAGTCGCCACCTAATTTTAACCTAGATCAAATTAGGAAAGGAGAGTTCGGGTTCGGGGGCTTGATATTCGACTTATTTAGGGTTCAAATTACTTTCATTACCCTTCGTAGGTCGTTTTCCTCTACTTGGTTTATTTACGGCTTTCTACAAAGTTGTTTTTAACCTAGGTGCGCGCTTCTGTTTTTTTTGTTTTTTAACGTTTTTTGACAGAAAATTAAAGTGAAATTGAAAGTTACCTAAACTAGGGTTTCAGAGGCAGAATTAGGTCAAATTTCTATTCATCCGTAGCCATGGACCTAATGTCCGAGACCACGGACCCCAGTTGAATTAAGTGATTACGAAAACAGAACTAAAATAAAAACGCAAACTTGAAAAGTCCAGGGCCACGGACAGGATGTCCGTGGGCCCGGACATGTATTGACAGAAACCCTAAAATTTGAAAAATTGAAAAATATAAAATCCCGCCACCGTCCGTGGGTGTCCGTGGTCTCGGACAACCCGTCCGTGGTCCCGGACAATGAGTCCGAGGTCACGGACAACCCACGGACAGTGGGTTTCGATGGTTCCCGAGGGTGTTTTGAGCTCAAATTTTATGGGTGTGTAGCCTGAAAGATTTTAAACACGTTAGTAACTGAAAGAACTCAATTTGACATCAAAATTAATACGAAACTTAGCAAACAAGTAACAAGGCAGTAGCTAAAACAATTAGCGATACAGAAGCGAAAAAGAGTTAGTTTAAGCCCAAATTTTGAGGCGAGACTGATAATGTCGTGGAGAGTTAGGAAAGTGGAATTTCTACCTGTTTTACTTTCGGGTTCACAACGATTCTTCACACCGGGATTCGTCGAGTGCTCCGTTTGTGGCAGACCCGAAAGGTTTTCGAACCAAGCTTCTGGTGGTTGGTTTTCTTGCTGTTCTTCACGTTTTGGTGATGTTTTTGTGGGGTTTTGATGATTATTGGTGCTTTGGGGATTGGAAAACGTGTTTAGATGGTGATTTCGGGGGATTTTCGGTATGATTCGGGTGGCTGGGTGTTGAAAAACGTGTAAGAGAGAGAGGGGGCTGTGCTTTCTGTCTTCCTAGGGTTCTTGAGCATATGAGATTCTGATTTTATCAAAAAAAAACCTATCCTTTATATAGACTTCTTAAAGATAAAGAAAATCTAGTAAAAGTAAGATTTTTGATATTTTAATTAAGTGATGTCCCAAAGGAATTTTGCTGTGAAATTTTAACCACATGTCAAGGATGACAATTATGAATTTTTTGAAGTGGAATCGGATTTTTTAAATGTTGGAATATTTTTAAATTGAATTTCTCGTCAGATTCAGTCAGAAATTGCTAGAAAATTATTGGAAATTCGAAAAATCAAAATTCCAACGCCATTATGCTTAGAGTGTCATCCTCTATCATGGGTTAAAATATCAAAGCATTTCAAGCTGATTTGGGCATCTTTCAGAGGAGAGATAAAGCCTATAGGAGGTCTCAGGAGCCTTAAAAATTACGAAAACGCCCCTGACATGACGAAACTGCTCCTCATGCCCTGAGATGCGCCGATCGAGCCGGAATCCCTCATTACTATTAAATGCCCCTCACAACACCAAAACCTTGTAGAATCTAACCAGGGGGGTCAAAATTTTGGGTATAACAGATTGCCCCCGTCAACTGGACTTTGTAATGGATGTGAAAAGTCTGGTTGATGCTTGAGTGATGCCCCAAAATTTTAGATCCCACAAGATTCTCTGTGTTGGCGAAACCACATTGACTACGTCCAGCTATTCGGAGGCGCTGACTACCTAAGCAACAAAACGCTGTCGAGCTATTCTAAGGCGCTGACTACCTATAGGTGAAAATGTGTCAAGCTATTCTAAGGCACTGATACCTAGGTGACCAAAATGAAATTATGTCAAGCGGTTCCAAGGCGTCGACTACCTATAATACATGAGATGATGCGATGTCAAGCGATTCTAAGGCATTGACTACCTACAATAAATGAAATGATGCAATGTCAAGCGATTCTAAGGCGTTGACTACCTAGGATGTGAAGACTGGATGGTATGCAAATGTAAGAATGCCGAAATGCTAATGATGCGGATGACGTTGATGATGCTGATGATGCTCGGATGCTTCTAGGGACCGAAACCCGTGCCAATGCTCCTGGCTGGACCCAATGTGGACTTATTGCCATCGCCCCCCAAGCCGGTATGCAGGGATAACTCCTGGTAAAAACCCTGGGGACTTATTGCCTTTGCCCACCATTCGTTGATCCCAAAAATAAGTTGACATCGCAAAGGAGGATTTATTGCCATCACCTCACCAACTTTCTGTCGCCAGGTCTTGTGACGCGCCTGGATAATGCAACTAGGTCTTATGATGAGCCTATATGAATGAGCTGAATGCAATGTGTTTGATGAGAGGGGTAAACTAAAGGGTAATGCTAGGTCTTATTACGAGCCTAAAGGAATGCAACTAGGTCTTATGACGAGCCTAAAGATGGATCTATGTCTTATGACGAGCCTAAGGATGGTTCTAGGTCTTATGACGGGCCTAAGGATGGTTCTAGGTCTTATGATGGGCCTACAGATGGATCTAAGTGAAAATGTGTTAGGTGTACGATGAATGTGGAAGGATTAAGGCTTAAGGCAAACCTGGAGATGGTAGGGCTCATGACGGGCCTGCGGGTGTTTAGATGTGGAGGTAGGGCTTAGGATGGGCCTGTGGATGTTTGAATGTGGAGGTAGGGCTTAGGACGGGCCTGTGGATGCTTAAATGTGGAGGTAGGGCTTAGGACAGGCCTGTGGTTGTTTGATGGCGGTGGTGATGTTTGAGCTTTGGGTTCCAATTGGCGTTGTCACAGCAATTGTTGGAACCAACAATTGCCCCTAGTATTTTCCTTTAAGACAATCTGAGCTAGAGTTCACGGCAATCGATCGGAACGATCGATTGACCCCAGTATTTTCTTCGTGCGAACAAGTCTCGTCCTCACAGGGTCAGGGTTTATTTTGATGTGGTGCGTTCTATCCTACACTCAAAGTGTTTGATGTTTGCACTCGTGCCCACCTTTTGGTCAAGACATCTCAACCATTGAATTTGACATTTGTTAGATTTATGCGTTCAACCTGTTACTTTCACTCGATTGGATACACAACTATTAAGTCGGAAGTCTTTCAAGCTTACAACGTGGCTATGGGGTGTGATGAATGACAACAGGACAATGGAGGAATATTTAGGATATGTGGAGCTATAAGGGTGACCAAAGCTGCAACTTGCACCTTCTCCCGGACTTTCTTTCTTTGTCTTGAAGTCGTTTGGCTACTTGTGATGACTTCTCTTATGAGCTTGGCACTCTGGATTTTTGAGTTATTCCTTGCACCTTCTCTTTTTCTGATTTTGGATTTCTTTGAGGCTTTTCAGGTTTGCCTTTCTTTGAATCTTTTTCCTTCGGGGTTCTTGTGTTTCCCGGTTTTGAACTTTGAGAGCTGCTTTTGATGTTAGCTCATTTGGATCCTATGCCACTTTGGGACCATTGCGGATTGCTTCGTCATGCTGGTAGCAATTTTGCTTCTTTGGACTTGTGAAATTGCTATTCGGAAGTCGGGCTCCTTGCTTCCTTTGGTCACCGGGTCGGTTATTCATCATTGGCTAGCTTGTTTGTGGAGTTGTAAAAAGAGGATGTTCACGAAAAGCTCAACGGGGGTGGGGTACCTAGGGTTTAACGTCAGAGTTCACAAGCTTTTTGGCTATGTGGTACTGTACCTAGGTGCTTCGTCATTCCTAATAGTTGTGTATCCGTTCTTTATTACTTTTCATAGGTTTAAGCGTAAATTTACAAATTATCTCCTTCGGTCAGAGTCATGCCGTTTACCTTACCTTTGAATGTGACCTCTCTGGAGTCGTGTAAAAATGACATGCTCTTTCGCTCTTGGTTTTACCGCTCAAGGCACCCTCGCGAAATGTACACTCAGAGACTTGTTTGCACATTTAAACATTATCGTTCCTTAACTCAGATTGCCCCCAGTATTGCTGTGGGGTTTACTTAACAAACCTTAGAATGTCCAAGTTATTTATGGAGGGTGACTGCATGGGTGATGATAAATGATGGTGGTGAGTGGCGATGGGGTGATTGCTGAATGATTTATCTTTTTGTTCTTTTGGCAGCAGCAGTTTTGGTTTTATGTGTCTGGTAAAGTGGCAGAAATGATGGAATGTTGTGACATGTGTGGTAGCTGTAATGGAGGTGGCGAGTGTATGGATGGGAAGACGGTTTTGTATAAGGCACACGAGAGCAAGAGCTCTGTTTACAATGCTTAAAGCATGCCCTACAAAAGAATTTCGTGCTAGGTGCTCGGATGACGGTGGTGTAATTCATCTAACCTACAAAGGAATGCAAGGCCTCAAAGAACGAGAATCCTTTTTTATTAATGCTTCCTAGAATGTTACAAGACGAAATGAAAACATGCTTATGCAAAGAACTTCTTGAGCTTATCCAAATTGACTAATCCGGGAGCTCTTCTCCGGTGCTAGCTAGAACTAAACTCGTTGCACCATATGAGAACATTGTTTCACCAAGTATGGCCCCGACCACTTGGGGCTGAATTTCCCTCTCGGATCTGGTAGATCAGCCCTAAGTTGCTTTAGTACAAGATCACCTTCTTGAATTCCTCGTTGTTTGACTCGTTTATTGAAAACTCGAGCCATTTGCTTCTGGTAGACCTGGATACACTCAAGAGCTCGTAACCTTTTCTCGTCCAAGTAAGCCAAACTATCGAGCCTTTTTCCTCCCACTCAGACTCGGGTATTTGCAACTCGCTCATGACTCGTAGAGCCTTTATCTTCATCTCAATGGGCAGCACTGCCTCAGTCCCGTAAACCAGGGATAGGGAGTAACCCCAGTGGGTGTCTTTACTGATGTCCTGTAACCCCAGAGAGCCATCGGTAGCTTGTACGACCAATCTCGGTAGGTATCGACCATTTTGGCTAAAATCCTCTTGATAGTTTTATTTGCCGCCTCAACGGCCCCATTTGCCTGTGGGCGGTAGGGTGAGGAATGATGATGTCGGATTCCATATTTCCTCATGAGTTGCTCAGTTTCAGCCTTGAACTGAACACCATTGTCTGTAACAATTTGAAAGGCACACCATATCTGCAGATAATCTCACTTTCAATAAACCGTGCTGCTTGCTTGGCCCCCAGTTGGGCAAAAGATTTAGCCTCCACCCACTTGCTGAAATAGTCGATCGCCACTAGGATGTAACGATGGCCATTTGATGCCTTGGGATGTATTTCTCCGATGATATCAATTCCCCATGAAGTGAAGGGCCAAGGCGATGCCATATGATGTAAGGGTAGAGCTGGGAGGTGTTTTAGATCTGCATGGACTTGACATTTCTGGCATCTTTTGACGTACTGTTGGCAATCATTTTCCATGGTTGTCCAATAATCTTCCGTGCCTCAGAATCTTGCGTGCCAAGGTGTGCCCACTCATATGAGTCCCACATACTCCAGCATGGACTTCATCCATTGCCACTCTTGCCTCAATTTGTGAAAGGCACCTATGAAGGGCCCCAGACGGCATCCTTTTGAACAACCGTCCTGCCACCTTCGTGTAGCTGAGAGCCAGTCTTCGAATTACCAAACGATCTTGCTTGCTGGCGCCCTCTGGGTATATTCCCCTTCCCACAAATTTCTTGATGTCCTGAAACCATGGTTCTTTGTCCACCAATATCGCATTTGCTCGAAAAGAAGGTTCGTGCCGAAGGGTCACTTGGAAAAGGATATGCTGCGCATCTTCTGGCATTTCAAGAGAAGAGGCAAGGGACGCCAGGGAATCTGCAAAGGCATTATGTGATCTGGGAACATGGGTGAAGCTGATGTTTCTGAAGGCCTTTTCGAGCTGCACTAGATGACGGTGACTGATGACGCACTAGTTTCTTGTCTTGAACTTCCCACTCGTTGTTGATGTGACACACACCAGGAAAGAATCTCCGAAGACTTCAATATCCACTACCCCCAAGCCCAGCGCCATTTCGAGGCCCAGGATGCAGGCTTCATACTCAGCCATGTTGTTAGTTACCTTGTAGCCTAACTTGATAGAGGTAGGTAATCGCAAGCCCTCCGGCGAGATGAGCAGAATACCCACTCCATAACCATTCCTATTGGCAGACCCATCAAAGTATAATTTCCACACCCTTTTTCTATTGTCATTACGTGTTCATCAGGAAATCAACATTGCAACACGACTCTTCGGCAATTGGATTATCAGCCAAGTGCTCCGCTATTACCAACCCCTTAATAGCCTTTTGCATGCAAAATTTGATGTCGAACTCTGACAGCAGAAGGGACCACCGTCACAAACAGCCGGTTAGAACTGGCTTTTCTATCATATACTTTATTGGATCCATCCGAGAGATCAAATGAATTTCACTCCCTACAAGTAATGTCGAAGTTTCTTTACTGCCCATACGAGTGCTGCACAGGTTTTGTCGACGGAGGAGTACCGAGTTTCTGCATCCACCCATTTCTTGCTAAGGTAATAGATGGCGTATTCACGAGGTGGGTCACCCTGGTTCTGAGCCAACATAAGCCCCATGGAGAATTCATGGGCCGCCAAGTAGAGGATCAGAGGCTTCCCTTCGATCGGTGGCACCAAAACAGGTGACTCCTGCAAATATTCTTTAACCCTCTCAAATGTCTGTTGGCTTTGTTCGTTCCATTTTTTCGGAGCATCTTTCTTCAAGAGTTTAAAGATAGGCTCATAGATTTCAGTCAAATTTCGGATGAAACGGCTGATGTATTGCACCCGTCCCAGAAAGCTTATAACCTCCTTTTCAGTTTTTGGTGGCTGCATGTCCCTGATTGCTGTAACTTTGTCCGGGTCAACCTCAATGCCCTTTGGCGTTATCATGAAGCCAAGTAGCTTCCCACCAGTCACCCAAAGCTACACTTTTCCGGATTCAGTCGCATCTTGTATTGCCGGATGCGTTCAAAAAACTTTCTGAGGTTAACTAAATGATCGGTTCTCCACTTAGCTTTCACGATCATGTCGTCCACATAGACCTCAACTTCCTTATGCATCATATCATGAAGGATTGTGGTTGCAGCTCTTTGATAGGTGGCGCCCGCATTCTTTAGACCAAAAGGCATTACATTCTAACAATAAGTTCCCCACTGTGTGGTGAAAGATGTTTTGTTCTGATCTTCCCTTGCCATTTTTACCTGATTGTACCCGGAGAATCCATCCATGAACGAGAAAAGCTCATGCCTCGAAGCTCCGTCGACCATGACATCAATGTGTGGTAATGGGAAACTGTCTTTGGGCTGGCCTTATTGAGGTCTCTATAATCAATGCAGACCCTAATTTTCCCATTTTTCTTCATTACCACAACAATATTGGTGAGCCAGAGGGGATACTTGACAACTTTAATGAAGCCAACCCGGAGCAGCTTCTCTATTTCCTCTTTCACCTTAACCTACAGTTCTGGCTTCAAACGTCACAACTTTTGAATTTTTGGTGCCACATCAGGATGTGTCGGGATGTGGTGTTCTGCTATTTCTGGGTCTATTCCTGGCATATCGGCATAACTCCAAGCAAAGACATCTTCGAATTCTCTAAGCAGACCTATATATTAGCTCATCTTTTTCATCCTTGCACAATGATACACCCAGTTTAACCATCCTGGGGCTATCGGACATCCCCAGATTAACTTCGGTGGTGTCTTCTATTGGCTGTGCCTTAGGGACCTTTGTTTCTAGCTCACTTAAGATTCCCTCATCATCGAGCTATATGGAAGTTTCTGGAGATTCACTACTGTCATGGCTGAATTCTTCAAGAGGGTTGACCACTGGAGGGGCTTCTAGCGAATTGACCTGGGCTTCCGAACCCTCTATCACAGAAGCATGTTTCGCCTCAAACTTCGTGAGGTTACTACTGAGATTTGCCATATTAGACATGTCGAAGTCCCCGGGTTTCCCCTGATTACCTGTTTGATTTTCCCTTGGTTAGCAAAGGTTTGCGCAAGGTTCAAGGGTCAGAGTCCATCAAGATTCTAGGTTTGACAAAGGCCTCCCGTACAAGCAAACAAGGATCATACAGGTTAAACATGTCCTCACTTGACGTTCTAACCAACTTGGGTATGGGTCGATCCAGAGAAGTGCTTGGGGCACGAGCCCGGGTCACCACAAAGGAATAGGGCTTGCACGCTATTCTCTTTGGGCTTCCCTACTTTTTTCACATCAACTAAAGGTGTGCATCTACGGTCGGGTCTTTGACTGACCAAACAATGGGCGGGGTAAGGATACTGCCAGGAAAATGCTTGGGGCTAAAACCCAGGTATTAAGGGGGTGTGGTTAGACGACACCCTCCTCTTTTCCCCCACTTATTCACATCACCTAAAAGGTGTGAGTCCCTGACAGGGGACCCTCAAACGGGTCCCGGGGGAAATTAGTTTGCGTGGACCCTCGCTCTCATATGATGCAAAGGTACAGAAATTTAAATTGCACACAAAAGTAAATAAACAATGTAGTAAAAGCCATAAATAAACATCTTTCAAGTTAAGCCCTCTTTCTTAAAATTAAACAAGTTAAAATTAAGAAGTTAGTCCCCAGCAGAGTCGCCAGTCTGTGAGCCTCGATTTTAAACCCTATCCTATGTGGATTAAGTTGATTAGGATCTAACCGGGTTTTTAGGTCCACTTTTAACCTAAGATTAATAACTATGACATAAAACAATAATTATTAAAACCTAAGCTAGCTCACTGGAACCTATTATGAGTCACCACCTAATTTTAACCTAGATCAAATTAGGAAAGGAGAGTTCGGGTTCGGGGGCTTGGTATTCGACTTATTTAGGGTTCAAATTACTTTCATTACCCTTCCTAGGTCGTTTTTCCTCTACTTGGTTTATTTACGGCTTTCTACAAAGTTGTATTTAACCTAGGTGCGCGCTTCTGTTTTTTTTTTTTTAACGTTTTTGACAGAAAATTAAAGTGAGGCAGAATTAGGTCAAATTTTATTTCGTCCGTAGCCACGGACCTAATGTCCGAGACCACGGACCCCAGTTGAATTAAGTGATTTCGAAAACAGAACTAAAATAAAAACATAAACTTGAAAAGTCCGGGGCCACGGACAGGGTGTCCGTGGGCCCGGACATGTATTGACAGTAACCCTAAAATTTGAAAAATTGAAAAATATAAAATCCCGCCACCGTCCGTGGGTGTCCGTGGTCACGGACAACCCGTCCGTGGTCCCGGACAATGAGTCCGAGGTCACGGACAACCCACGGACAGTGGGTTTTCGATGGTTCCCGAGGGTGTTTTGAGCTCAAATTTATGGGTGTGTAGCCTGAAAGATTTTAAACACGTTAGTAACTGAAAGAACTCAATTTGACATCAAAATTAATACGAAACTTAGCAAACAAGTAACAAGGCAGCAGTAGCTAAAACAATTAGCGATGCAGAAGCGAAAAAGAGTAAGTTTAAGCCCAAATTTTGAGGCAAGACTGATAATGTCGTGGAGAGTTAGGAAAGTGGAATTTCTACCTGTTTTACCTTCGGGTTCACAACGATTCTTCACACTGGGATTCGTCGAGTGCTCCGTTTGTGGCAGACCCGAAAGGTTTTCGAACCAAGCTTCTGGTGGGTGGTTGTTCTTGCTGTTCTTCACGTTTTAGTGATGTTTTTGTGGGTTTTTGATGATTATTGGTGCTTTGGGGATTGGAAAACGTGTTAGATGGTGATTTCGGGGGATTTTCGGTATGATTCGGGTGGCCAGGTGTTGAAAAACGTGAGAGAGAGGGGGCTGTGCTTTCTGTCTTCCTAGGGTTCTTGAGCGTATGAGATTCTGATTTTATAAAAAAAAACCTATCCTTTATATAGACTTTCTTAAAGATAAGAAAATCTAGTAAAAGTAAGATTTTTTGATATTTTAATTAAGTGACTTCCAAAGGAATTTGCTGTGAAAGCATGTGATGACAAAATTTTGAATGACAGATTCAATTTATCAATTATCTGAATTTTCTGATGGAATATTTTTAAATTGGAATATTTTAAATGAATTTCTCATCAGATTCAGTCAGAAATTGCTAGAAAATTATTGGAAATTCGAAAAATCAAAATTCCAACGCCATTATGCTTAGAATGCCATCCTCTATCATGGTTAAAATATCAAAGCATTTTAAGCTGATTTGGGCATCTTTCGGAGGAGAGAGAAAGCCTATAGGAGGTCTCAAGAGCCTTAAAAATTACGAAAACGCCCCTGACAATGACGAAACTGCTCCTTATGCACTAGGATGCGCCGATCGAGCCGGATTCCCTCATTACTCGATTAAATGCCCCTCACAACACCAAAACCTTGTAGACCCTAAGCAAGGGGTCAAAATTTTGGGTATAACACTTTACTGATGGTTCGAAGGGGTAAGAAGTGGTCATAGACCCTTCCACACTAATGGCGTCTCAAAGGAGAAAAAAGAGCCCAACTTCTCTTTGTGAGACATAGCTATATTTAGGGAATTATGGGATTAGCCAAGAACAAAGCTCTCTTTTGTTTACTCATAAAAGGCATAGGTAATGGATGTATATCCAACCTCTACCACCCCATTCCCTTTATAGCAACCACTAGTAACTTCCTTTATTCAATACAGGGAGTTACGATTCTCCTTAGCTTTCTCCATTAATCAGCCCATTTAGTTGTTAGAGATATTTCAACGGTCCCCTTTAACTATAGGCGCTAGAAGATAGAGAACCACCTTCATTACTGGGCGGCATAAATAAAGGGAGTTGGTGGCTCTTCCTTAATCCATTCGGTTACAGGGGAGATACTATCTCAATAAACAACTATGGATTCACCTCATTAATTGGGTAATCAGTAAGACTTTAGGCATTCCTCCAAGAATACCAACCAACATTATCTTAAATAAGATAATTAAGAAGAAAGCTAGTAACATCCGTAACCGCCATATTAATAAAAATTCTCTTCTCATAAGTGAGATGTTATTAATGTAACCTCATAACATTTACTCTATCAATGGGTCAAGACTTACTTAAGGTAATTCCCAGAATTACCAAGGGACTATAGTAAAACCTAGTTACTATAACACTTTATGCCACACATGCGCCTTGCTCAATGCCCACAGCTTACAGTGTGTCCGTAGTTTACAACCAGCACCTGTGCTTATGCACAGCCTACGCCCGTGTCAATGTGTGGTGCCCGCGCTTGTTACTCATTAAATCCCTTGTCACCGACGCCCTGTGCATGCAGTCACAGCTAGTGCTCGTGCATATCACAACCAGCACCCGTGTCATGCGATGCCGTGTGCGCAAGGCACCCAAGGCCCTCGTCTTAAGTCTTGTTGTGTCCGCCATGGAAATGTCCTTGACACTCCACCAACATAATACTACCACCGCTCTCACGTGCTTGGGTGAGCCCAACTCACCTGGCCAAGTGCAACTCACTTGCCAACCTTGTCAGGTCATCATGCGCATGACAACATGCCAGGGCCTTGAACCCATCACTTGTCACCGCTGCATCAAGCCAATCCTTCTTGACACAACCTGTATGTCACTGCGTACCCCCGAGGCGCTCTTATGGTAAATAGTGAAGAAAACAACCGATCACGCATAAAACCTTATACTTAGGTGTTCCTCATTCAATAAACAGTCAAAGGGTGTGCAAAACTTTATATTCCTTAGATCTAATTAAAACTGGTGTTACAACCCTTCCCCGACTAAGCCTTTGCCATCCCTGGAAAAACCTCTAAGTACCCCCGGACCTCTGGCGTAAACTGCCATTGGCTTTCATGATTCATCCAAACAGCATCCTCCTTATTTTTCCCACCAACTAGACAAGAAACTCTAACATCCTGTTCTTTTTGCCCCGAATCCGATGCTTTAGGATCCACTTGATTCTCTTGGCATAGACCTCAAGCATAGTTGGTGGTGGCCTAGTCACTAGCACGTGACCACCTTCCTTATCCTCCACTTAAGGCTTCAGGCAACTCACATGGAAAGTTAGATGGATATTTAGCCGTTCGTGAAATACCCCATAAATTATTCTAAATTAATTCAGGGGATTTCTATTATTGAACCCTAAATAATACTATTAAATATTAAATTATTATATGGTATTATGAATTTAATAGTAAGATTTATAAGTCAATAAATCTTGGAAAAATTTCAAGAGACTTCAATTATATTATAAAGATTTTAGAAATATTTGGAACATTGATCTGGACCATAAAAGTCAATATAAAGTCATAGTAACCTTGAAGCTGCTTAAGCCTTGCTAGGGTTGACTTTTTGGAAATGGTCAAACCAGCCCATGAAACTTATATCAATAAAAAGGTTATGGAAACCAAGAAGATTGATAAAAAGAACGTTAAAAACGGATTATCCTAGCCAAAGTTATGATAAATTGAAGTTTATAGCCAAAATTTAGGAGAATGCTGACTTGTCCAGGGCTGGCTGACTCAGCCGCGTGACTCGGGACACGTGCCACGCCCAGTCAGCACCGAATTCCACTAAATCGATTAAGTTTTCGTCAGTTTTGGGCATGTCATGGGTCAATCTTTAGACATCTATATCTCAGCCATTACTCAACCTTTTTGAATTCCATCTTTTTCATTATCTTCTCCTACAAACCCTATTTCTAACCATTACTCACACTTAACCTAAATCCTTCTACATCTGCCGAAAAATCGATCTGAAGTTGCTTCCCCAAAAATCTCCAACCCAGATTTTCCTGAAAACTGATCCCGCAAGGTAACTTCGTCTAATCATATCTCCTTCATCTTTCAATGAAAATTCGAGTTCTATAGCTCATTTTGTAGATCTCTAATCCCTCTCCAACTTTCAGTTTTACACCCAAGACGGATTCTCAATCAGGTGGGAGATAAAGACATCGAAAGTTGCCTCCCCGAGTTCTGGAAACCCAGAAATCTGGAAATTTCAGTTGAACAGGTAAACTTCGTCCTATCATATCTTCTTCAGCCGTGGGTGAAAATTCGCGTTCTATAGCTTGTTTTAAAGATCTTTGATTCCTCTACAATGCTTATGAAGCAACCTCAAGCCATTTCTCGATCTTATGGGAGATATAAGCGTCTAAAGTTCCCAACTTGGTCAGCACATAAAATCATCGTTTTCCAGAAAATCGAATTTGATTTTCCTCGTTGGTGCATCACCGGTATGTTTCCGACCAAATTACTCCGATGTTGACCTTCGTTATTGCATTATCGCTCAAACCCAACTATCAATTTGACCAATTGTACAATATAATGAGATAATTTGTCAAAATCAATTCGAAACCGGTATAAACCCTAACTCGAATTACCCAGATTCAAAATCCCTGATTCTTGCATGATAGCTATCGAAATTGGTACAATTAGAACCGAAATTTAAATTTCAAATCCAATGAAACAAAAATCAACGAATTTGGTTCTGTAGATTGAGAGAAATCGACAGATTCCCAATCGGCATTTGAATTGGGTTTCTGAAGAACTGGGCGAATATGGGCCGTCCGATCATAGTAAAAGGAGGAGCGGACGCCGAGATTAAAACATGGGAAATTATTAATATATTAAGTTATATAAATTCTAAAATTAAACCCTAACTTGTTGAATTAATTTAATGGCTTTCCCTAATGTATTTTGACACGAAATTTTAACCATAAATTTTATAAAATCTAGTTTATATTGATGTAAATTAATATGGGTTTTGAGTTTTTAAACGTAAATTATAATTTTTGTAAGTTTTGAGTATTATGGAATTATTTAGATAATTTAAAAGATATTTTTATGAAATAAATTTTTTATAATATGTCTAAAATATTATAGTTACTATATATTAAATTTAGGGATTTTTAGACAAGAAGAAATAGGTCTAAAAATTGTAATTCCGAATTTTTCCCAAGAAATATTATAATATATGGTTGTGAATGTAACAAAAATTAAAGTATAGATGATTAATAAACTTTGTAGGTTGAGAATAATATAATAATACTAAACTAATATTCAGTACAGAATGCTAAGAAATATTTTGAGTACAAACTTTTAAGTGAAGTAAAACGTATATATATATAAGAAATAAAATAGTAACATATGTTAAATCAAGGTATTTAATCAATCTATGTTTATACTAACTATATAATGTGGTGGTTAATATACTTAAATGAAACTAAGGAAAATACTTTATTTTATAAACCATATATCGGGTGTGGATATGTGTAAAAGTTATTAAAGATAATTAAATACAATAAAATTTCTTAAAGAATGTTTGGGATAAATCCTAATATATATATATATATACACACACATTAGAAATAGATAAAGGAAATAACATTCCTAGTGGGAAATATAATAAGAAGAATATATATACTAAACTTTAGGACTTTAATCAGTCTTGCAATAAATTAGTCAACGATAATTTAAGAGTTTAATTAAGCTAAACCTACGATTAAGAGTAAGTAATTGAAATAAAATTAAACGTATCCTTAACACAAACAAATTCAATGGCGTAGTTGATCACGATAAACTTGGAACTAGGTCGAGGTTGCACGTTTGAAACCTCGCAAAATCCTTTTAGGGAATTTAATTAAATAGTGAAAACGTAACGCGGGCTTGGGCTAACCTACTGGGCCCAAGTCTATGAACCCCAAAAGCCCACTTAATCAATTCAAAGAGAGTTTGGGCCACTCTCAGGGTTAAACCCTAAATCATTCCAGATTAAATGAAATGGGACTAATGGAAGATTTAATTAACGAGATCTTGCCCAGATCCTTAAGAGAGAGTAATTGTAACCAGAAACTATAAACTAGTAAGAATGAAAGATGTTTAGCATTATAGTTCCTTAACTAATCAATGCTTGGAACACCTTAATTATAGGTGATTAGTGGAGGTTCGCACTTTCAACTTTGGTTACTGTTTCTACGCATACCAGGTACAATTTCTCATACTTAGATGTTTTTGTTAACAGACGTTTTTGAAAAACGCTAACTGAGCTTAAATGAATTTCAAAAGAAAACTGTTTGTGTGACTAACTCAGCTTGATGTGACTAACTGAGCCTTGAATGTACAACTCACATGATCATTGGTTCCTCTTATCTGGTTGTCTCATTAGATATTAACTATCGAGGGTTTACGCCTCTACACTCTGTGGGACTGAGTGTTTTGGTATTGTACTTGTGTAGTTATTAATCTAGTGGGAATATGGGAAATGTCAATCTTGGTAAATTCTTCTTTTGACTCTAGATATCGTTTCATCCATGAGCTGAGTCTTTTGTTATGACGTGCACGCGTCTTCATTAGTAACAGTGAGGGGCTGTATATCCCTTGTTCTAAAAGGACGTGTTTAACAGTGAGGGGATGTATATCCCCTGTCCTAAAAGGACGTGACTGGCGGTGGGGGCCATCTCTCCCAATTGGTTTTATTCCGTTCTTGAGTTACTGGTGCTTGGATCTCTTCTTCATTCCTAGTCCTAGTGACTACTTGGGTCTTCCTACTCCTAATTGGAACTGAATCTAACACAAGCAATGGATGTTCACTAACTTATGGTGTGATTTCTTTTAAATGACTAACCTTATCTTTCTGTTATTTATCTCTTTTCTCAACTTGTTATCTTTACTTGGTGATTTTAATGTGCCTTGTTCCTCTGTGTTGTTTTAAGTGTTTGTCTACAAGTCATTATTTGTTAAAGAGTTATGTTTATAAGTTTGTTTTGGAGGATCGTATCAGTTCCATTCCAGGGAACTGACTCACCCCTCTCGGGGTGGGCTGCTTGGTTTTATCTTGCAGGTACGTATTGTTATACAGGTTGCCACAAAGAGTATGAGTGAAGGGGTTGGGGATTAGGATTTGTGGAGAGTTGATGTATTTTATTATTATTATTTTAGGTTATGTTTTCTTGAGTTCAGACCGTAGAATTTATAATTTTATAAGTTGTAATTGGTGAGGTTGGTGTCGGGTATTTGGAACCCGATGATCTGTAATCGTCTTAGTATTTTATTTTCCGCTACATTTATGTTAAATAGGGGCGTTACAGAAAGTGGTATCGGAGCGTAGTTACACTCTGAGCCAGAGGAAACTAGCCGAGTGAAATACTTAGAATATAGGTGCCCTTAAAACTGGGGAATTGGGGTAGAATTGGGAAGTGAGGATTTCAGAAAGACACGTTACCCTTGCCCCATACTACCCTTTACTTGCGTACATTACTACACTTATTCTTGAATGCTCTATCTTCGCACCGTCTCTAGGACGTTATAAACACTTCACACTCACTATGTAGATATCTAAACTTAATACACAATTTCTGAGTAACAAACACCGTCGTTAATAGTTAAATGTCTCGAAGAGGAGGAAGAAGAGGGGGTCCCCAGGTGGTTATGGACCCGATGCTATTATCCCTAAGGTCATAGCTCAAATCGTGACGGTTGCATTAGCTCAGCAGCAGGCTCAGATCCCTCAACCACCACCGCCACCACCTAACGGTCCACGGGAGTTCAACTGTCTGAAAGCGGTCAACGATCTTCGTCCCCCAGTCTATGAAGGCCAGCTTGTACCGAAGGCTTTGGAGAAATACATTGCTGAGATTTAAAAAGCTGTCACCTCTCTACATGTCCCAGCAGATCGCCAAGTGGACATAGCGGCCTACTTTCTCCAAGGGCCTGCTCATCGATGGTGGCAGACCGCCAGACCCGAGCTGACCGCCCAGGCAAACTTTGACTTCCAGGCATTTTTGGTGGCCCTAAGAGCTAAGTTCTATCCATCCTATCTACAGAAAAGGATGAGAAGTGAAGTTGAGCAGCTAAAGCAAGGGACTTCCTTTGTTGCTGAGTACTATGACAAGTTTGTGGAGTTGCTTGCTGTCATTGGAGAGGGAGCTTACACTCCGAGGTACTTGGTGGACAAATTTCATACCGGCTTGAACCTCAGGATCATGACCATGATCAGTTCCACCAGAGGAAAGACTTTACAGGTATGGAATATGACTTTGGAATTTCTGGTACGATAAGATTTCCCCACTAACACATATTGTAACGACAGGAACTAGCTGATGATGCAAACGACTACAAACCACCATTACTTATCAGGATTCTGTGCTAGGCAAGAGGAAGGGAAATTCTGGAGGAGGTGGAGGAAACTCTTCCCAAAACTATGAGAGGAAGGGCAAGTTCTTCAAGGGGAAGAATGAAAAGGCCATAGTCCCCTCACATACCGATGCTGAGCCAATCCGCTCCCAGCCACCTAGTGTTGAGATAAATTACAATCTACGATGTGGTTACATTTTGCTATCACGTTACTAACCTTGAACTGAAACAGGAAACCAATCTGTAAGATGGTACTTCTGCAGGAAGTGCGAGAAGGACCACCCGGGCAAGGATTGTAAGGGGAACCTAATGGATTGCAACCACTGCGGCAAGAAGGGCCACAGATCGTTTGAATGCTTCTTGAACCTGGATTCCAGGAACTACAAGCCACGCACCGGGTCAGTGACTAGAGCCCCAGCTGCCATTACTACTGGAGGAGGAGGTAGAGGTGGCGCAGGCGGTGCTGGACCATCTACCAACCACCCTGCCCAGAACTACCCTCAAAGGCCAGGTAAAGAACCAATTCTCAACCTGGTGGACCATGTCGAGGCAGTGAGTGATGACCTGAGTTCACTTGGTGAGGACTACCTTTCAATCGAAAGAGCTTAGATCATTGTTTCACTTCATTTCTTTAATTAAATTTTTCTTCACATTGTAAAGGGGTGAACTATAAATCCCTCTTTTCTTTTACATATTCGTTCTAAAACTAGTTGTGAACCTTGACTTGTTTACTTAATGGCAATTGTTGTTTTTCATTCAGCCTTCGATATTTGCTTTCCTGTATTGCCTATTTCCACACCCACCATTCCCTTTGAAGCCAAACCACCCCACCAGAGAAGTGTGAGATATTGAGACCCGGGATGATCTTATTACTAGAATTTTTGACCCAAGCTGACCAATATGCATTGATCCTCAAGATCAGAGAATTAGGTGTGAAAGGAGGAAACTTTTACACCCCTACCTTCAAGAACGGTTCAACTATGAAGGTGAAGATCATGTGCCTAGGTAAGAAGTGGGATTACACCACCAGAAGCTATGAAGAGGTGGAGGTGCCACCAATCCCAGGAGAGTTGCAGACCATCATTAGAGCTGCAGTTAAGGCAGCACAAGAATTGGAGGATGATCCCATCCCAGACCTAACCTCAGATGTGTGCATCATAAACTTCTATGGAAAAGAAGGTAAGCTAGGGATGCATCAGGACAGGGACGAGTCTCTAGAGTCCATCACCAGAGGAGTTCCTGTGGTGTCCATATCACTTGGAGACGACGCAGAATTCCTATTTGGAAATCAAAAGAGAATGGATCTTGCTACAAAGATCCTCCTGAAGTCGGGTGATGTGCTGATATTTGGAGGAGCAGCTAGACTTATCTTCCATGGGGTGAAGAGAATCAAGACCAACACAGCCTTCACATTCATCATCAACCAGACTGACATGAAACCTGGCCGTTTAAACCTAACCTTTAGACAGATATAGCCATGTATTTTGCAACTTCAGCATTGTAATCATTAAGATGCTCATGAAGACTTTGATAAGAATGGAAATCTTATGAATTTGTTGTGTCGTTGTAGGGGTTTGAAACTCAGAGATCAGGTTGACTGTGTTGAACAGGCTCAAGCGAAGAGCAATGGGATGGTCATCATAGGTATAACTACTAGCCCTGATTTGTTACCTTGGAAGAGTTGCTTGAAAATCTTAGAATCTACTCTATGGTTTCAAGGACGTTCTTAATTAATGGAGTGGAGGCCACTGTTTTGTTTGATTTTGGATCCTCCCATTCATTTATATCCCAGACATTCCATGCTAAGATAGATGCCCCTACAGAGGATATTCATGACTGCTCAGTCCTATTGCCATCCAGAGTGTTAATCAAGTGCAGTAAGCAATGCAAGGACTTGAACATACACATCAAGGGAGCAGACTTCCTTTTTGATGCCATTGTCTTCCCTGACATGGATTCAACATTATTGTGGGCATGGACACACTACAGCGGTACAAGGTAGGTAGACTACACTGTGCATAGCATTGCCTCCTCTTGAAGTCCGCTACAGGTATCACAGTATCATACCGAATGCAGCCCAAGCAGCCGACTGAAGGTTGTACCGACACTCTCTCTGATGAAAGAGATGTCCAAGGGCGCTACCATCTACTACTGTTAGGCCCAGGATCTGAGGGCGGATCCAAAGTTTAGGAGCGATGTTCCCATTGTGTCAGAGTACCCTAATGTTTTTCCAGAAGAATTACCTGGACTTCCACCGTTGAGAGAGATTGAGTTCAACATCGACCTCATACCTGGTACCGAACCGATTACCAAGGCTCCCTACCGGATGAGCCCTGCAGAGATGGTTGAATGAAGTGAAGAAACAACTACAGGAGTTATTAGACAAGGGTTTCATCAGACCCAGTGTCTCACCTTGGGGTGTTCTAGTGTGTTCGTCAAGAAGAAGGACGGAAGCATGAGACTCTGTATTGACTACAGAGAGCTGAACAACGTCACGATCAAGAACAAGTACCCACTGCCTAGGATCGATGACCTATTTGACCAGTTGAAGGGAGCGAAGGTGTTCTCCAAGATTGATCTGCGTTCCGGATATCATCAAATAGCAGTAGCTGAATCAATATAGAGAAGACAGCGTTCCGGACCAGATACGACCACTACAAGTTCACCGTGATGCTGTTTGGATTGACTAACGCACCAGCAAGATTCATGGATCTGATGCATAGAGTCTTCCAAGCCCAGCTAGACAAGTCAGTGGTCGTATTCATAGACGACATTTTGATCTTCTCCAAGAGTAGAGAGGAACATGAGTAGCATTTGAGGACAGTCTTGGAGATTCTGAGAGAGAGGCAACTCTATGCCAAGTTCAGCAAGTGTGAATTCTGGCTGGACAAGGTGTCATTTCTTGGTCATGTGATCTCAGCTAAGAGAGTTTCAGTAGACCTAGCTAAAATTGAGGCGGTGAAGAGCTGGCACAGACCCCACTCAGTGACTGAGATTCAGAGCTTCCTTGGGTTGGCGGGCTATTATAGACGCTTTGTGAAGGATTTCTCCAGGCTAGCTAAGCCCTTAACCTCTCTAATGAAGAAGGATAGCCCATTTGTATAGACAGAGACATGTGAGGTCTCCTTTCAGGCGCTGAAGGATGCTTTGACCACAGCTCCAGTATTAGTAATCCCTAAGGGAAATGAGGGATTCGAGGATTACTCTGATGCTTCAGGCAGAGGGATCGGTGGAGTTGATGCAGAATGGCAAAGTTGTAGCTTACGCTTCTCGACAGCTGAATAAGCACGAAGAAAATTATCCACACACGACCTCAAGCTCCTCGCCATAGTCTTCGCTTTGAAGATCTGGTGACACTATCTGTATGGAGCTACAGTTTGGATTATGATGGACCACAAGAGTTTGAAATACATCTGGACTCAGAAGGAGCTGAACCTGAGACAGCGTCGATGGGTTGAGCTACTAGCTGATTATGACATCAACCTTCAGTACACTGAAGGTAAAGGGAATGTCGTGGCAGACGCTCTGAGCAGAAGAGCATATTCACTTCTTGCTTTGATAGAGATGACCATGATAACTGAGGAGGTATATGCAGCTCAGGACAGTGATGTGTATCTATAGGGTGTCAGGCAGAAGTTAGCAGATGGTTTGACTGATGGTCTGAAGTATGACTACGAGCTAGACAGCGAGGGACACCTTCGAGTCAGAGGTAGACTCTACTTTCCTCAGGATGCAAAGAACTTCAGACCAGGATCCTCTCTGAAGCTCATTCCTCTACATTGTCAGTACATCCTGGAGCCACCAAGATGTACACGGATTTGAAGAAGTTATTCTGGTGGAACGGGATGAAGAGGGATGTAGCAGACTTCATCTCCCAATCTCTCACCTGTCAGAAGGTGAAGTTCGAGCATCGTCGACCAGGAGGCCAGATTCAGTCATTACCGGTACCCTGCTGGAAGTTTGACGATATCAGTATGGATTTTGTGGTCGGTCTCCCTCCAGCTAGAGGTGGATTGAACATAATTTGGGTGAGAGTCGATAGGTTAACCAAGACAGCCAGGTTCATACCTATCAAGGACACATGGAAGGTGCCCAAACTAGCTGAGGTGTTCACCACAGAGCACATCCGGTACCATGGGGTACCGAAGACGATCGTCTCCGATCGTGATGCACGTTTCCTTATTTGGTTTTGGCGTTAGGTACAGGAGGCATTTGGTACTCAGCTATGCCTTAGCATAGCCTTCCACCCTTAAACAGATGAGCAGACCAAGAGGACGATTCAGACACTGGAAGATATGTTGAGAGCGGTCGCCTTAGACTATCAAGGGAGTTGGGGTAGAGCGTCTACACTTGGTAGAGTTCTCCTACAACAACTCCTATCACTCGTCTATCGGCATGGCACCATTCAGGCTCTGTATGGCAGACCGTGCCGGACTCCTTTATCATGGTGTGACCCAACTGAGGCAGTTTTGATTGGTCCGGAGTACATTCAGAGACTGCAGAATGACGTCAGAGTTATTCAGCAGCACATGAGGGCAGCGCAGTCAAGGCTGAAATCTTACGGGGATCAGCGTACCAGAGAGCTTGAATTTCAGATCAGTGATATGGTCTTCCTACGAGTGTCTTTGATGAGAAGCATCTTCAGATTTGGGATGAGAGGAAAGATAAGCCCTAAGTATGTCGGTTCGTACAGGATTACGGAGCGCGTGGGCCCAGCAGCATATCGACCTGATCTACCAGCGGAGTTGGGGAAGGTACATGACGGTTTCATGTATCTCAGCTGAATAAGTATGTACCTGACCCTTCTCACGTGCTACAGCCAGAGAGATTGGAGATTGAACCTACACTGAGATATGAGGAGACTCCCATTCGGATCTTGGACACGAAGGTCCGAGAAACGAGACGCAGATCAGTCAAGCTAGTGAAAGTTCTTTGGGAGCATCATGAGGTTGAATAAGCTACTTGGGAGACTGAGGACTCCATGAGAGTGAAGTACCCACACCTATTCACATGATATTTCCCTACATTCTTGCCTTTAATGGGTTCTCGTTCGTAGCGGTACGAGGGCGTACATTGGCTCTTTTCGGGGGTAGTGCATACTCTTTCTTCGTCACCTCATCCAGATTATGCCCTATTTGTTTTATTAGTCGAGTGATAAAGAGGTGTATGTATGTACTTGATTTATACATTGTGTGATTCTTGATTTCTATCAATGAAATATCTTGGTTTGGTTGATGTTGAGTAATGAAATATCTTGGTTTGGTTTGATGTTGAGTAATGAAATATCTTGGTTTGGTTTGATGTTGAGTAATCTTGAGGGGAATTTGGAAATGGAAATGAATGGAAATACATTGTGGGAGAAATTACATTTGGTATGGATTAGTATGGAATTATGTTTGGAATTATTATTGGATGATCATCCTGGTAATCCTTGCCACCACACCTGAAGCGGTGTGAGTAGCTATTAGTTGGAGTTAAACTTCGAGACGAAGTTTCTTTAAGGGGGGTAGACTGAAATACCCCATAAATTAATCTAAATTAATTTAAGGGGATTTCTATTATTGAACCCTAAATAATACTATTAAATATTAAATTATTATATGATATTATGAATTTAATTGTAAGATTTATAAGTCAATAAATCTTGGAAAAATTTTAAAACCATTCAATTATATTATAAAGATTTTAGAAATATTTGAAACATTGATCTGGACCATAAAAGTCAATATAAAGTCATAGTAACCTTGAAGCTCCTTAAGCCTTGCTAGGGTCGACTTTTTGGAGATGGTCAAACCAGCCCATGAAACTTATTAATAAAAAGGTCATGGAAAACCAAGAAGATTGATAAAAAGAACGTTAAAAACGGATCATCCTAGCCAAAGTTATGATAAATTGAAGTTTAGAGCCAAAATTTAGAAGAATGCTGATGTGTCCAGGGCTGGCTGACTCAGCCGCGCACTCGGGACATGTGCCATGCCCAGTCAACACCGAATTCTACTGAATCGATTAAGTTTTTGTAAGTGTGGGCATGTCATGGGTCAATCTTTAGACATCTATATCTCAGCCGTTACTCAACCTTTTTGAATTCCATCATTTTCATTCTCTTCTCCTACAAACCCACTTTCTAACCATTACTCACACTAACCTAATTCCTTTACATCTGCTGAAAAATCGATCTGAAGTTGCTTCCCCAAAATCTGTAACCCAGATTTTCCTAAAAAACAGATCCGGCAAGGTAACTTCGTCTAATCATATCTCCTTCATCTTTCAATGAAAATTCGAGTTCTATAGCTCATTTTGTAGATCTATAATCCCTCTCCAACTTTCATTTTTATACCCAAGACTGATTCTCAATCGGGTAGGAGATAAAGACATCGAAAGTTGCCTCCCTGAGTTCTGGAAACTGAGAAATCCGGAAATTCCAATTGAACAGGTAAACTTCGTCCTATCATATCTTCTTCATCCGTGGGTGAAAATTCACGTTCTATAGTTTGTTTTGAATATCTTTGATTTCTCTACAAGTCTTATGAAGCAACCTTAAGCCAGTTCTCGATCGTATGGGAGATATAAGCATCTAAAGTTCCCGACTTGGTCAGCACATAAAATCATCGTTTCCAAAAAATTGAATTTGATTTTCCTCGTTGGCGTATCACCGGTATGTTTCCGACCAATTACTCTGATGTTGACCTTTGTTATTGCATTATCGGCTCCCTCAACATATCGTTTATTGGTCGATCCGGCGCTCCTGCATCTCCTGCGTTTCCATGGCTTCATACAAGTTTGCATACCCAACTATCAATTTGACCAATTATACAATATAATGAGAGAATTTGTCGAAATCAATTCGAAGCCGGTATAAACCCTAACTCGAATTACCCAGATTCGAAGTCCCTAATTCTTGCATGATAGCTAGCGAAATTGGTACCATTAGAACCGAAATTAAATTTCGAATCCAATGAAACAAAAATCAATGAATTTGGTTGTAGATTGAGAGAAATCGACAGATTCCCAATCGGCAATTGAATTGGGTTTCTGAAGAACTGGGCGAATCTGGGCCGTCCGATCATAGTTAAAAGGAGCGGACGGCTGAGATTAAAACATTGGAAATTATTAATATATTAAGTTATATAAATTCCAGAATTAAACCCTAACTTGTTGAATTTATTTAATGGCCTTCCCTAATGTATTTTGACACGAAATGTTAACCATAAATTTCTTTAAAATCTAGTTTATTTTTATGTAAATTAATATGGGTTTTGAGTTTTTAAGCGTAAATTATAATTTTTGTAAGTTTTGAGAATTATGGAATTATTTAGATAATTTAAAAATATATTTTTATGAAATAACATTTTTATATATGTCTAAAATATTATAGTTACTATATATTAAATTTGGGGACTTTTAGACAAGAAGAAAAGGTCTAAAAATTGTAATTCCGAATTTTTCCTAAGATATATTATAATATATGGTTGTGAATGTAACAAAAATTAAAGTATAGATGATTAATAAACTTTGTAGGTTGAGAATAATATAATAATACTAAACTAATATTTAATACAGAATGTTAAGAAATATTTTGAGTACAGACTTTTAAGTGAAGTAAAATGTATATACATATAAGAAATAAAATAGTAACATATGTTAAATCAAGGTATTTAATCAATCTATGTTTATACTAACTATAGTGTGGTGGTTAATATACTTAAATGAAACTAAGGAAAATACTTTATTTTATAAACCATATATCAGGTGTGGATATGTGTAAAAGTTATTAAAGATAATTAAATATAATAAAATTTCTTAAAGAATGTTTTGGATAAATCCTAATATATATATATAGATAAAAAATATAGATATATATACATTAGAAATAGATAAAGGAAATAACATTCCTTGTGGGAAATAATAAGAAGAATATACATACTAAACTTTAATAGTTGAATCAGTCTTGCAATAAATTAGTCAACGATAATTTAAGAGGTTAATTAAGCTAAACCTACGATTAAGAGTAAGTAATTGAAAAAAATTAAACGTATCCTTAAGACAAACAAATTCAATGGCGTTGTTGATCAAGATAAACTTGGAACTAGATCGAGGTTGCACATTTGAAACCTCGCAAAATTCTTTTAAGGAATTTAATTAAACAGTGAAAACGTAACGCGGGCTTGGGCTAACCTACTGAGCCCAAGTCTATGAACCCCAAAAGCCCACTTAATCAATTCAAAGAGAGTTTGGGCCACTGTCAGGGTTAAACCCTAAATCATTCCAAATAAATGAAATGGGCCTAATGGAAGATTTAATTAACGAGATCTAGCCCAGATCCTTAAGAGAGAGTAATTGTAACCAGAAACTATAAACTAGTAAGAATGAAATATGTTTAGCATTATAGTTCCTTAACTAATCAATGCTTGGAACACCTTAATTATAGGTGATTAGTGGAGGTTCGCACTTTCAAGTTTGGTTACTGCTTCTACACATACCAGGTATGATTTTCGTACTCAAATGTTTTTGCTAACAGACCGAAGAGACGTTTTTGAAAATCGCTAACTGAGCTTAAATGAATTTCAAAAGGAAACTGTTTGTGTGACTAACTCAGCTTGATGTGACTAATTGAGCCTTGAATGTACAACTCACATGATCATTGGTTCCTCTTATCTGGTTGTCTCATTAGATATTAACTGTCGAGGGTTTACGCCTCTGCACTCTATAGGACTGAGTGTTTTGGTATTGCACTTGTGCAGTTATTAATCTAGTGGGAATATGGGAAATGTCAATCTTGGTAAATTCTTCTTTTG
Source organism: Limonium bicolor (assembly GCA_023374045.1). Lineage (NCBI taxonomy): Eukaryota > Viridiplantae > Streptophyta > Magnoliopsida > Caryophyllales > Plumbaginaceae > Limonium > Limonium bicolor. Next base: position 300,258,808 of record CM041778.1, read on the forward strand.
ACTCTGGATATCATTTCATCCATGAGCTGAGTCTTTTGTTATGACGTGCACGAGTCTTTATTAGTAACAGTGAGGGGATGCATATCCGCTGTCCTAAAAGGACGTGTTAAACAGTGAGGGGCTGTATATCCCCTGTCTTAAAAGGACGTGACTGGCGGTGGGGCCATCTCTCCCAATTGGTTTTATTCCGTTCTTGAGTTGCTGGTTCTTGGATCTCTTCTTCATTCCTAATCCTAGTGACTACTTGGGTCTTCCTACTCCTAATTGGAACTGAATCTAACACAAGCAATGGATGTTCACTAACTTATTGTGTGATTTCTTTTAAATGACTAACCTTATCTTTCTGTTATTTATCTCTTTTCTCAACTTGTTATCTTGACTTGGTGATTTTAAAGTGCCTTGTTCCTCTGTGTTGTTTTAAGTGTTTGTCTACAAGTCATTATTTGTTAAAGAGTCAATGGTTTCCATCCCATGGCAAACTCAAAAGGACTCTTCCCTGTGGCACTACTCTTCTGCAGGTAGTAGCTAATCTGAGCAGCATCAAGTTACGCTACCCAACTCGTCTATGGAGTCGACAAAAATATCTCAAATGCTCCTCAAGCAAAGCATTGATCCTCTCAGTTTGACCATTAGTCTAAGGATGATAAGTAGTGGAGAACTTCAACTATGAGCCCATAGCACTAAACTATGAGGTCTAAAACCTCCCGTGAATCAGGCATCTTGGTCACTCACGATGTCTCGAGGCAAGCCAAAGTACTTGACTACATGGGTAAAGAACAATCTTGCTTTCACATGTGCAGTACATTCTGCAGGTGCTCGAATAAAGATAGTGTACTTCGAGAACCTATAACCACAACCAGCACTGAAGATTTCCCATCCACCTTTGGAAACCCAAGAAAAGTCCATGGATATGCTTTCCCAAGGTCTCTCAGCAACGGGCAAAGGATTAAGAAGCCCAGCTTCCTTCTTCCTTTTGACTTGTCCACTTGACACATATGACAAGTCTTCACAAAGTCTTAGACATCACGAACCATCTCGGCCAATAATAACTCCGAGCTATTAAACCCAAAGTCCTGTTCATACCTGGATGTCCTGCCCAATAGGTATCATGAACCTCTTACATCAACTCAAATTTGATGTGGCCTGCTGGAACCACTATAGACATATTCTTCTTCAAGAAAGCAAACCATCCCAAAGCTCGAACCTCTTGGTCTCTTTCTTGGTCACCTTAGCCATGATCTGCTGATAGAATGGATCAACCAAAGCTGCCTCTCGAATCCTCTCCACCAGATCTAATTGAATTCGTGACACACTGGTTATCACGGCTTGGCAACGTCAACTTAGTGCATCAAGCACCACATTGTCCCTCCCTAGCCTATGAACTCACTTGAATTCATACTCCCCCAGAAACTCTTGCCATCACGCTTGTTTTGAAGATAACTTCTTCTGAGTAGTGAAATAAGAATTGACCACAAGATCCGTCACCATAACGAACTTTGTGCCAATGAGGTAGTGTCTTCGAATCGTAAGACAATGCACTACAGCCAACATCTTTTTCTCATGGGCAGAGTATCTCTCCTCTACACCCTTTAGCTTCTTGCTTTCGAACGCACATGGCTGCCCATATTGCACCAGCGCTCCACTCAGGCCTCTGTCAGAAGCATCCGTATGCACCTCAAACGGTTTGTCAAACTCTGGCAGCCACAAGATAGGCTCCGAAGTCACCTGCTTCTTAAGACATTCAAAAGCATCCTCATGCTCCCTCGACCAAAGCTAGATGCTATTCTTCTTCAGAAGGTTGGTCAACCGGGCAATCTTCTTGGAATAATCCCTGATGAACCTTCGGTAGTAGTTGGCAGCCCAAGGAAAGATCTTAGCTAGTTCACGTTACTAGGTGCAGGCCAATCCGTAATTGCCTTCACCTTCACCGGGTCCATCGCGATAGCTCCATTCTCTATATATCACATGACCAAGGAACTAAATTCACCTTTGAGCAAAAGAACACTTTTTCCTCTTGACATAGAGCATGTACTCCCGAAGCTTGTCGAAGACTCTTGTAACACCCCTACCGTTAATCCTATGCTTATCGTCTAAACGTCCTGTAATCCTACTACGTCGCAGCGGAAATACTACTACTACTACGGCGGGTGATACAACGCCGCTAACCACCCATATGGCTAGCGAGGCTTACACTACCTACAGTTACAGTAGTCTGATGCCCTAAGTATACCGAGCTACTACATTACATTCCAAATATAAAAGATATATACTTACATTGCTGGATTACCGAGTGTACCAAGTATTCAATTACATTCCTTTCCAATCTTCCTAAAAGAATGAGTTTCTACACACTACTCATCTACACCATCTCAACATCCTTTCGCTATCCAAAAAGAGGTGTACCTTATGGTACACTGGCTAACAAAACATACAGCCGTGTACAACATAGTACACCTTTCACAATTCATCAATTACAGACAAAAAGAAATTAACGTAAACTCTTTGTCATCTTCACCCGTCTCGAGGACCTGCGTGTAGTAAAAACATCGCCCTAAGCGGCTCAGCAAAAGCTGCGCATAAACTCCGCATAAACCCGCTATAACGCAACGCGTGCTAACTAGGTACGCCGACTATTTAAGGTCGACTGTACATGCGGTTCATTAATTTCATACATACATGCTTTACATACATCATACAATCATGCTCAATACAATACACAATCCAAAACAACAATACAATAGCACACACCATACTTACCTTCAAACTGGTAAGCCAAATTACGCATCCGGGTTAATCGGAATGCAATTTACTCTTTTACTCATTACACATTACTTACTTTTACTTTACTTACTACTTTACCATACTAGTTTACTCATTCTTACTTACTTACTTTTACTCATGCGAAGTCGGTATGACCTCCGGCCCGGGGACTACTCCGTCCCAGCACCGGGATTTACTTGACTCACCAATCCGGGATGCTACCCATTTAAGGGTTTTGGGCCGCAGACCAGTTTAAGAGTCAGGAATGGGGCCAACCTCTTGTGACTCCGCATCCTCACGGGTGGCCGAAACTATATCGGACTTCTACTCATTCCAGTTTAATTACCAATTTAAGTTAGATTGGTTAGCTTGTTAGGAATCAGTTAGAAGTCCAATCACAAAACACATTCGGTCACGGTACAATACCTCATACATACACATACTCATATTCATCCATACATTTCATGAATTATACAAACTATGATTTAAAGAAGATATGCAACAAGGAAAAAATCTCATGATATTCATACGTAAGCATACTATGTCCGATTCGTGCGTTTACCTTATTTGGTGATCACTTAGCATACAACACACAAACCAGAGTAACCAAGGTAGCATACGGGGCATGAGGAATTCATACCGTTCACCATCGTACTTGTATCCCAACTTTCCTCCGGTGTTCACAATCCAAATCCTATGACATACATACAATCGAGTGATTAATCTAACTATCATTAACTTAACTCGGTTACTCGTACATTTCCTAACTCATACTTTCTATACCTTTACAATTCTTATACTTACATATGGTTTATTTTCTCTTTACTACTTTTAAACTTGTTTATACTCTTAATGACCTTTAAACATCCTTAGTTAAGTCCTAATTATCTTATACTATCATTACCATTCACTTCCTTACCTTAATACCCATTTAATGCACTTAATTTTACAAGTTTTGGTTGGTCCGGGACCTTGTCCGGGTCTTAAGTCCCGGACCAGCACATGGTCATACTCTCGGCAGGTTTTAATTGCATGGTCCGGGTCCTCATACTGGACTTGAGTCCCGGACCAGAGGCAATGAAAACTCTCGGGCATATTTCTTACTATGGTCCGGGTCTTCTTACCTAGGCTAAGTCCTGGACCCTTAAATCACTAAACTCACGGCATGTTTTTGTAGGGTGGTCCGGGTCCTTGCACTGGACTTAAGTCCCTGACCACCACCTGGGTTCTACTCTCGGCCTCATTTTGTGTACTGGTCCGGGACTTAGTCCTGGACTAAGGTCCCGGACCCTGCTAATTTTGTTGCAGATTTCAAGTTTTCTTAATCTGTTACAAACCACACATTGCCTAATTAATCCCCCGTTGTTCCTACACTTAATCCCACATATTTTAGCACCTAATTAAGCTCCTAAACATGTTAAATCCATTGCTAACCTATTACTCCTTTCATGCTAATTCACTCACTTAATTTTTTAGTTCTCATTTCAGCACTTACATTAACTTCCTCTAGTTGCATTATGCTACAGATTTCAACTCTTACTTTCTCCATCTTTAGCTCTCTCTCTCTTCTAATGTCATTTCTAATGCTTACAATACACTAGTTATCTCTCCTAACCTACCTACTAACTAGCTCATATTAAAATCTATTACAAGGACATACTTTACCTAGTTTTCTAGTTGTTAAGTGTTCTAGTTCTAGGTAAATTTTGAATAACCTCCCCTAAATTCTTACACTCTCACCACATCATTTATTCACACATTGCTACCCAATTCACCTGTTTTCAATAACGTCAACATACAAAGCTCTCACACATATATACTAACACTAAACACTCTTAAAATTCCTACACACTACATCAAATTCCTAACTATGTTTTGACAAGTTTTCAAATGTCTTTTAAGCTTAAAAATAGTTTAGTTCTTCCTACACATACACTGCTACTCATTACCATCTTACAATACCCATTTTAACTTCTAAAAATGTTACACAAGTATTTACAAACTACACAAAAGAGCATCATTTACCTTGTTCTTCTCTTGTTGTTCCTTCTTTTCTCTTCTTTCTTCTTTCTTTTCCTTTCCTCTTCCCACCGATTATACAACATCAATTCTCTAACACTACAGCCCATCAACACACACCACCATTTCAATACAAATAACTAAACCTTAACCATTCTTTAAAGCTTAAGGCACATTTTAGGGTTTAGGAATGTATTACCTTGCAAGGGTGTAAGTGAAGCTCAGGAAGGCTCAAGAACAAGGTTCCTACTCCACCAAAGAAGCCAAAATCGGCTAGAGTACAAAGGAACAAGCAAGGGTTTAGTTCAAATTTCATTTTTTCCACAAGGGCTAGAAAAAGGCAAGCTTTCCAGAATATTTTTACCTCAAAATAACAAGGAGAAGGAGGTGGTTCTAATGGTGGTCTTGAAGCTCCAAATGCAGCACTCCCATGGAGATGAAGATGCTTGTTTTCGAATTTTGAAAAGAGGGTAGTGCTCTCCTTGGTGAGAGGAACACAATGGTAGTATTTTTATAATTTTTGGAGAAGGTTTGGACACTTAACAAGAGGAGAGAAGTGAGGTTTTTGGTGAGTTCTTCACTTGTCCATGCCGCACCGATTAAAGAAGAAGAAAAATAGAGAGGAGGAAGATGAGTGATGTACGTTAGTGAGAGAGTAGAATCGAGGAGAGAGAGTAAAAGTGAGGGGGGTTTACTTTATTGCTTTTTATTGTTTTGTCTTTTGCAAATGAAAAGAGAATTAAGAGAGTGTGTGAGAGAGGGGAATAGCCATCGGCTGACACAGCCCACACACACAAGCTCTACATTTTATTTTAAAAGTGGACACACTAGTTTGAGTTATTTATGTTTCTACCCCACAACTTCCCGTTTTTGACAGTTTTTACGATTTTCTCGTTTTATTGATTTTATTGGTTCTAGACCTTCACTAATATTTATTAGTGACTATTTAGTTGACTTAAATTGTTACGAGTCTATTTGACCCGCTTAAAGTCACGTTTTCCTGGTTCCTCGAAAAACGCGCTTTAAGGTTCGTTAGTGTTTTTAATCCGTTTTCTTCGGGATTTGTTCCCTTGTGATTATTTAGACTTCATTAAGCTTCTAAAGTACTTATTAGCCTAATTAATCACTATTTTTAATTACGGGGTATTTCAATCTACCCCCCTTAAGAAACTTTGCCCTCAAAGTTGCTCAAGGTTAAGTTGAGTAAATTACTCAGAACCCCCTTGAGGATTTGGGATATTACAGTTAATCACCTTGTGTTTATCATAATTATTGGTAACCACCTCAAGGTTAATGTATCTTTGACTACGAGCCCTGAACTATAACTCTGTGATCAGAAAGTTAACTATGTGTTGACCTATCAGCTTAATCTCATTAATAATGCTAGGCTCGACGACAAAACTGCTTAATCAACATTGTCTAACTCTCTCATCCCACTTTAGATGCATTTTCAAGGCAGGGTTAACATTTTAGGAAAATAACAATACAGATTAAGTATTGTTTTTGTCCAGCATGGCATTATTAATATGATTAAGCTGATAGGTCAACACGTAGTTAACTTCCTAATAACAGAGTTATAGTTCGGGGGCTCGTAGTCAAAGATACCTTAACCTCGAGGTGGTTACTAGTAATTATGATAAACACAAGGGGGGTAACTGTAATATCCTAAATCCTCAAGGGGGTTCTGAGTAATTTACTCTTAATAGTTTACTAATTCTACTCATTAGGCAACCCAATTGCCATAATGTGTCTTACTACACCTATGAGGTGTTTACTGCCTTTCACATTACAAACATACACAGATCAAGCATCATACGAATTCATACACAATGCACATTTCCATTCACATCATATCCACATTACATAATACACACTGCAATTCATAATACACATTACACCAATACACCATACATTGCACATACGCATCCATACACTACACACTACACATACATACACACTCGTACCAAATACGCTCCGCACTACATGTGCCATCTAAATATAATAATACCTACACACTATGCAATGCTCACCCCGAAGCAATGCAGAAGCAAAAAGGCTCTACCCCCCTAAAAGGGGTACGCCCCGTACCCGTATGTACTACATAATAGACTATCTAGTCTATGAATAAATGTGGGTACTTCGCCTTCATGGCATCTTCCAACTCCCATGTCGCTTCTTCGACATCATGGTTTGACCATAAGACCTTCACCATTCGTATAGACTTATGGCGAGTGTCTCTGGTCTTCTATCAAGGATATCATGGGGGTTTCAACATATCTCATGGTCGGCTCTGGATAGTCTCTCGGGCTCTAGAACATTAGAAGGATCAGAAATGTACTTCTTGAGTTGTGACACATGAAAGAAATCATGGACATGCCCCAATTCCTCAGGTAGTGCTAACCTATAGGCTACGGATCCAACTCTTTCGGTGATAGTGTACGGCCCTACAAACTTTGGGCTTGGCTTGCCCTTCTGACCAAAACGGAAACGCCCTTCATAGGTGAAACTCACAAGAACACTTGGTCGCCCACGGCGAACTCAAGGTCACGTCGTCTCACATCCGTATAGGATTTCTGTCTATCTTGGACTGCCTTCATATTGGCTCGGATTTGTTGCACTTCCGCTTGGACTTGTTCTAAATACTCTGGTCCTATGATGACCGCTTCACTTGACTCATCCCAACACAAAGGTGTACGGCAAGGTCTACCATATAGGGCTTGGAAAGGCGACATCTTAATCGAGGCGTGATAGCTATTGTTGTATGAAAACTCGATAAGATGAAGCTTATCTAACCAACTCCCCTAAAAGTCTAAGGCACATGCCCTAAGCATGTCCTCCAGTGTCTGGATGATTCTTTCTATCTAACCGTCGGTCTGAGGATGGAAGGCGGTGCTCAGCTTCAATTCTGTTCCCAACGCTTCCCGTGTAGCTCTCCAGTGTCTCGAAAGAAATCTGGTGTCGTGGTCAGATACTATAGTTTTCGGGACTCCGTGATGTCTGACAATCTCCTTATCGAACAGCTCTGCGAGCTTCACTACCTTCCAAGTGTCCTTCATCTGTACGAATCTGGCAACTTGGTGAGGCGATCGACTACAATCCAGATCATGTTAAGTCCTCCCCTGGCAGGTGGGAGTCCTACAACAAAATCCATGGAGATATTGTGAAATTTCCACTCCGGAACTGGCATCGATTGTACCATTCCGCCCAGTCTACGATGTTCAAACTTTACTTTCTGGCATGTCAAGCATCTCAATACATACCGTCACATCTGACTTCATCCAAGACCACCAGAAGTACCTCTTCATGTCTTTGTACATCTTGGAGGCTCCTGGATGGACTGACAATGTGGAACTGTGTGACTCTCGCAGGATGCGATCCCTTAGCTTAGTATTGCTTCGGGGGACGCATAGCCTGCCATTCAGCCGAATCAGGCCATCTTCATGTAGCTTGAAGTCATACTTCTTCTTCTCAAATGTACCATTTGTGATCTTCTGTCTGATTTCGGTTAGGTAAGGGTCGCTGAACTGAGCGTCTCGCACCTCGTCAACCAAGCTAGAAGAAGCGAGTAGTGAATGGAGCGAGTGTGCTCGACGACTCAAGGTGTCAGCTACAACGTTTGCCTTCCCTTCCTTATATTGTAGGTTGATGTCGTAGTCTGAGAGAACTCCATCCATCTTCTCTGTCTCAGATTCAGTTCTTTCTGTGTATATACATACTGTAGGCTCCTGTGGTCGGAGTAGATGGTGATGCTTACCCCATAGAGATAGTGTCGTCATATCTTCAAGGCGAAGACAATGGCCCCTAGCTCTAAGTCGTGTGTCGGGTAATTCTCCTCATGCTTTTCAGCTGGCGGGAGGCATAAGCTACAACCTTGCCATGCTGCATGACTACGCATCCCATTCCCTTTCCTGATGCGTCGCAATACACCTCAAATCCCTCTGTACCCTCTGGAAGAGTAAGGATGGGCGCTGAGGTCAATGTGTCTTTCAGGCTCTGAAATGATACTTTGCACTCGTCTATCCATACAAACGGTGCATCTTTCTTCATCCGTGTAGTCATGGGCGTAGCGACTTTCGAGAAGTCTTTTACAAAATCTCTAGTAGTAACCGGCTAGACCAAGAAAGCTCCGAATGTCGGTAACACTCTTGGGTCTAGGCCATGATCGTACAGCTTCAATCTTAGAAGGGTCAATGAGATACCTGCGCTCGAGATGACATGACCGAGGAATGATACCTGATCGAGCCAGAACTCGCATTTGGAGAACTTCGCATACAGCTGGTTCTAGCGTAGTGTCTCAAGTACTTTCCTCAGGTGAATTTCATGCTCTTCTACTGATTTTGAGTATACAAGGATGTCGTCGATGAAGACAACAACCGAAGTGTCCAACTGCTCACTGAATAGACAGTTCATGAGGTCCATGAATTTTGCTGGTGCATTTGATAAACCGAATGGCATGACGGTGAATTCGTAGTGGCCATATCAAGTGCGGAATGCCATTTTCTCAATGTCTTGCTCTCTGATAGCAATCTGATGATACCCAGAATGGAGGTCGATCTTGGAGAAGACTGAGGCTCCTATCAGCTGGTCGAATAGGTCATCGATGCATGGCAATGGGTATTTATTTTTTACTGTGACCGCATTCAACTCGCGGTAGTCAATACAAAGTCGGAGACTACCATCCTTCTTTTTCAAAAGAGGACCGGGTCCCCAGGGTGATACGCTCGGGTGTATGAACCCTTTGTCGAGAAGATCGCGTAATTGCTCTTTCAAACTATGTCATTTCTGCGGGTGACATGCGGTACGGTGCCCTAGCAAAGGGACAGGTACATGGCAAGAGTTCAATCTCAAATTCTACTATTCGTTGAGGCGGTATGCCGGGCAGCTCCTTAGGGAATATGTCAGGGAATTCAGATACGATGGGTACTTCAGGATTGAACTTTGGATCTCTCTCCAGGTATTGTACATAACACAGATTACACTTCTTTGCCCTTTCTGAGCTCCTGGTACATAGCCATGGCGGAGATGACTGTGGTCGAAGGCTCTCTCGGTCTCTGGCGGTAAGATACTGTAACCCAGAAGGACTTGAGCAGTAGTCGATGCTTGGTGTAGAGGATTCTACCCTTATGCCACGCCAACCAATTCATTCCGACTAATACATCGAATCTCAACCCATTAAACTCGATGAAGAAGATGAGAAACGATTCGCCTTTGATTTCGATGGTGGTTGACTTGTAATACTTGGTGCACTGCACTCGCTCTTTCGATGGGAAAGTAACCAGGAAATTCGGTAGCTCATCCACATCTAGCTTCAACCTCTTCACAAAAGATGGTGATACGAAGGGTGTGAGAGGCGCCAGAGTCGAATAACACATTGGCATTCAATGCCGTTCACTGGGAAGGTTCCGTTAAGATGGTGCAGCTTTTACCGGCTTGTGTTTCGGTGAGGATACTCAGGTACCTCGGTACCGAGTCCACAACCTATTGAAGTCCCAATTGATAATTATTGATGGTGTACACAAGTGGAATTTAAATCAACACTGCTCTTTATTAATAAACCAACCATCATACATATGTGTCTCTAATACACGTTACTAATAGATTACATGATACTATGATTTAATACTTCCTAAAGGTAAGGTTCAGGCGTCCTGGTTTCATGTGTGTGGCATTGATTATTGCCGGTGGTGCCGTATTCAACTTGATCTTATTTATCCCGTGATACAGCATCCTAGATTTTCCACCCACGATTAGGACATCTCCTGATCTCAATACCAGTTTCTGTGCATGGTCCACACGCTTCTGCTCACTATACATAAAGATGGCGTCATCACCAATGGACCAACACACTACGGGCACTCCTTGTTCAAGAGATTCTGCGGTCTCGTCCTGTCTTGGTGTAACCCAAGTCGTCCTTCTTTCTCGTAGACATTGACGATACAGAGGTCGCTTCGATTGCGGGGATCGGGTCATTCTACCATTGTTGTGCAAGTTCTACTGATTGTGTGACAAGTGTTAGAAATTCTGGAGGTATTGTCGGTGGCGTCGCTCTGTCTTGTAATCGTGTCTCTTGGTATGTCTTGGTATAAGGATTCCAGTCCTTTCCCAAGCACATCATCTTTAGTTCATCTTCGCTCCGCTGGGGAATTCGGGTGTGTATAAAATCTCCTTGACCCAATTCCTAGTTCGTTGCATCGACGGATGATTGAAATTGGGCGTCGGGTGTCAGGTATTCCTTTAATAAAATTATACCTTGTCGGATGACCTAACATGCTCTGTAGGTGTGTAGTAGTGATTGGTGATGTCGGTCTCTTCTTGATTTGTGGTTTCGAGGTATCGGGTAGCTGATACTAAAGCTTCCTATGGTTATAAAATTTCATCTACGGTGAGTACTAGTTTCAACTATTTCATTTCATGCTCAACATACTTTTCTATTCATTTACTCATGCATTCACTCAAACAATTACTTCAATACTTAGTCATGCTTTTCAAGGATAAAGGTTCAGTCAATTACCTAGGCCGGACTTAGAAACCGGTCCATCTCTGTCGATAATGTTGCAAGGGTAGGATGCCTGCTGCGGGCATGGTGCCCATCAGGGAACCTCTTGGTTTGGCCCTGCGGCGCCTGCTGGGCTGGTGCATCGCCAGATGCAACCTACTTGCCTTCCCTCTGCTTATAGCTTTGGAAGTTCCCTCTTGGTTTGGCATTCTCTGGGCAAAAGTTGGCTCGGTGTCCGGGCTTCTGACATTTGTAGCACCAAATTTCTCTCCCATTGCAATCTAGGCCGGGATGATCTTGGTTGCACTTCCTACATACATATGCACGGTTGTCGGAGTAGTTCTTGGTGAAACCGGAGCCAGACCCTAAGGTTAAGAGAGTTAGCACATTTGTGCGTGGATATATGAGATATGGTACTTATACAATTACAAATTTAATTTAGAAGTTTACCCTTAGGTGGGTGTGATCTCAGTGGCTTCGCAGCCACCGGCGCAGAAGAACCAAGTTGAAGAAGCTCAACTGGTTTGCCCTTCTCCTGGGCACTGCTCCCACTTGGGAAGTTCTTTTGGGTTTGCTAAAAGAATTTCCCTTTCTTCTTTTTCCAAGTTTTCCCCTGGTTCTGCTCCTCGGCACTAGTGTTTTTGTTATTGGCTGGCAAGTGATCTCAACGCGAGATGCCGCGTGATAACACTCCTGAAGTTTCAGGTATTAGCCGGGATTCTTAATTAAAAGATAGAGGTAAAGATTTAAGGATTTACAATGGTACTAAGGGTTAAACCGATATTTACCTGAAGAGAGGTAAATCTGGTGTCGCCCATACCGTACCGTAGGCGATGGCTCAGACCGCCATAAAAGCGATCGACCAACACCTGGCCGGTGTACCCAAGGTCGGGTAGAAGTCGTAGAAGAGAGGTGAAGGTACGGTAGTATTCGTCTATAGACATCTTCTCTGTCATTCTCAGAGCATCAAGCTCTAACCGTTTTCTGGTTTTGACATGCTCGGGTAGTATTTGGATCGGAGGAGGGCTGTGAATGATTCCCAGTCGAAGGTGGGATCAGCAGCATGATCGTTCTTGATTAGTTTCCACTAATCCATGGCTGCATCCTTAAGGTAGTAGGCGGCTAGTCTCACTCGAACTCTAGTAGGACATTCGAGAGTCTCAAATGCAGTCTCCATTTCGGAGATGTAAGCTTCGAGCATAGCAGGATCGCTCTCGCCTCTAAAGCACGGAGGTCGGAGATCTGCGATAGCTCTTACCAAGTTTACTTCTCTGGGTAGAGGGGGCGGGATTGGTCCCGTTTGAGTCTGTTGGTTCTGTTGTGTTTTCTGCATAGCAGTGATTACTTGTGGTAGCATCTGTGCTACCGTGGCGGCGACGATCTCAGCTATCGTCTGCGCGCCAGGTCCTTCAGAGGCTTCGCCTCTAGCTCGGCCTCGGCCTCGTCCTGACATCTGAACATTTAGCATTTACATTAGGCTTTGCAAGATGTGACCTAAGGGTCTTGTATTTAAGCAAAGATATCGTCCCTAAGAACGTCAAGGGTAGTTGTTAACACCGGTAGTTCTTAGTTAGGTTTCTAAGTATTCGTTGTAAAACGGTTGAAATCCTAACTCGGTAATCCGTGTGCTCGGTAATTATAGGTCATCAGAGCGTAACTACGCTCTGATACCACTTTTTGTAACACCCCTATCGTTAATCCTATGCTTACCGTCTAAACATCCTGTTAATCCTACTTCGTCACAGCGGAAATACTACTACTACTACGGCGGGTGATACAACGCCGCTAACCGCCCATACGGCTAGCGAGGCTTACACTACCTACAGTTACAGTCTGATGCCCTAAGTATACCGAGCTACTACATTACATTCCAAATATAAAAGATAATATACTTACATTGATGGATTACCGAGTGTACAAAGTATTCAATTACATTCCTTTCCAATCTTTCCAAAAGAATGAGTTTCTACACACTACTCATCTACACCATCTCAACATCCTTTCGCTATCCAAAAAGGGGAGTACCTTATGGTACACCGGCTAACAAAACCTACAGCCGTGTACAACATAGTACACCTTTCACAATTCATCAATTACAGACAAAAAGAAATTAACTTAAACTCTTCATCATCTTCACCCGTCTCGAGGAACTGCGTGTAGTAAAACATCGCCACAAGGGGCTCAGCAAAAGCTGCGCATAAACTCCGCATATACCGCATGCTAACTAGGGTACGCCGACTATTTAAGGTCAACTGTACATGCGGTTCATTAATTTCATACATACATGCTTTACATATATCATACAATCATGCTCAATACAATACACAATCTAAAACAACAATACAATAGCACACACAATACTTACCTTCACACAGGTTAGCCAAATTACGCATCCGAGTTAATCGGAATGCAATTTACTCTTTTACTCATTACACATTACTTACTCTTACTTTACTTACTTACTTTACCATACTTGTTTACTCATTCTTACTTACTTACTTTTACTCATGTTAAGTCGGTATGACCTCCGGCCCGGGGACTACTCCATCCCACCACCGGGATTTACTTGACTCACCAATCCGGGATGCTACCCATTTAAGGGGTTTAGGCCGCGGACCAGTTTAAGAGTCAGGAATTGGGGCCAACCTCTTGTGACTCCGCATCCTCACGTGTGGCCGAAACTATATCGGACTTCTACTCATTCCAGTTTAATTACCAATTTAAGTTAGATTGGTTAGCTTGTTAGGAATCAGTTACAAGTCCAATCATCAACACATTCGGTCACGGTACAATACCTCATACATACACACACTCATATTCATCCATACATTTCATGAATTATACAAACTATGATTTAAAGAAGATATGCAACAAGGAACAATTTTATGATATTCACAAGTAAGCATACTATGTCTGATTCGTGCGTTTATCTTATTTGGTGATCACTTAGCACACAACACACAAACTAGAGTAACCAAGGTAGCATACGGGGCATGAGGAATTCATACCGTTCACCGTCGTACTTGTATCCCAACTTTCCTCCGGTGTTCACAATCCAAATCCTATGACATACATACAATCGAGTGATTAATCTAACTATCATTAACTTAACTCGGTTACTCGTACGTTTCCTAACTCATACTTTCTATACCTTTACAATTCTTATACTTACATATGGTTTATTTAATCTTTACTAATTTTAAACTTGTTTATACTCTTAATGACCTTTTAACATCCTTAGTTAAGTCCTAATTATCTTATACTATCATTACCATTCACTTCCTTACCTTAATACCCATTTAATGCACTTAATTTTACAAGTTTTGGTTGGTCCGAGACCTTGTCCGGGTCTTAAGTCCCGGACCAGCACATGGTCATACTCTCGGCAGGTTATAATTGCATGGTCCGGGTCCTCATACTAGACTTGAGTCCCGGACCAGAGGCAATGAGAACTCTCGGGCATATTTCTTACTATGGTTCGGGTCTTCTTACCTAGGGTAAGTCCCGGACCCTTAAATCACCAAACTCACGGCATGTTTTTGTAGGGTGGTCCGGGTCCTTGCACTGGACTTAAGTTCCGGACCACCACCTGGGTTGTACTCTCGGCCTCATTTTGTGTACTGGTCCGGGACTTAGTCCTGGACTAAGGTCCCGGACCCTGCTAATTTTGTTGCAGATTTCAAGTTTTCTTAATCAGTTACAAACCACACATTGCCTAATTAATCCCCCGTTGTTCCTACACTTAATCCCACATATTGTAGCACCTAATTAAGCTCCTAAACATGTTTAAATCCATTGCTAACCTATTACTCCTTTCTTGCTAATTCACTCACTTAATTTTCTTAGTTCTCATTTCAGCACTTACATTAACTTCCTCTAGTTGCATTATGCTACAGATTTCAACTCTTACTTTCTCCATCTTTAGCTCTCTATCTTCTAATGTCATTTCTAATGCTTACAATACACTAGTTATCTCTCCTCACCTACCCACTAACTAGCTCATATTAAAATCTGTTACAAGGACATACTTTTACCTAGTTTTCTAGTTGTTAAGTGCTCTAGTTCTAGGTAAATTTTGACATAACCTCCCCTAAATTCTTACACTCTCACCACATCATTTATTCACACATTGCTACCCAATTCACCTGTTTTCAATAACGTCAACATACAAAGCTCTCACACATATATACTAACACTAAACACTCTTAAAATTCCTGCACACTACATCAAATTCCCAACTAAGTTTTGACAAGTTTTCAAATGTCCTTTAAGCTTAAAAATAGTTTAGTTCTTCCTACACATTACACTGCTACTCATTACCATCTTACAATACCCATTTTAACTTCTAAAAATCTGTTACACAAGTATTTACAAACTACACAAAAGAGCATCATTTACCTTGTTCTTCTTCTTGTTTTCCTTTCTTCTTCCTTCTTTCTTTCTTTCTTTCTTTCTTCCTCTCTTCCCACCGATTATACAACTCAATTCTCTAACACTACAGCCCATCAATACACACCACAATTTCAATACAAATAACTAACCCTTAACCGTTCTTTAAAGCTTAAGGCACATTTTAGGGTTTAGGAATGTATTACCTTGCAAGGGTGTAAGTGAAGCTCGGGATGGAAGAACAAGGTTCCTACTCCACCAAAGAAGCCAAAATCGGCTAGAGTACAAAGGAACAAGCAAGTTTAGTTCAAATTTCATTTTTCCACAAGGGCTAGAAAAAGGCAAGCTTTCAAGAATATTTTTACCTCAAAATAACAAGGAGAAGAGGTGGTTCTAATGGTGGTCTTGAAGCTCCAAATGCAGCACTCCCATGGAGATGAAGATGCTTGTTTTTGAATTTTGAAAAGAGGGCAGTGCTCTCCTTGGTGAGAGGAACACAATGGTAGTATTTTTATAATTTTTGGAGAAGGTTTGGACACTTAACAAGAGAGAGAAGTGAGGTTTTTGGTGAGTTCTTCACTTCTCCATTGCCACCGTTAAAGAAGAAGAAAAAAGAGAGGAGGAAGATGATGTGTACGTAAGTGAGAGAGTAGAATAGAGGAGAGAGAGTAAAAGTGAGGGTGGGGTTTACTTTATTGCTTTTTATTGTTTTGTCTTTTGCAAATGAAAAGAGAATTAAGAGAGTGTGTGAGAGAGGGGAATAGCCATCGGTTGACACAGCCCATACACACAAAATCTACATTTTATTTTAAAAGTGGACACACTAGTTTGAGTTATTTATGTTTCTACCCCACAACTTCCCGTTTTTGACAGTTTTTACTATTTTCTCGTTTTATTGATTTTATTGGTTCTAGACCTTCACTAATATTTATTAGTGACTATTTAGTTGACTAAAATTGTTACGAGTCTATTTGACCCGCTTAAAGTCACGTTTTCCCGGTTTCCTCGAAAAACGCGCTTTAAGGTTCGTTAGTGTTTTTAATCCGTTTTCTTCGGGATTTGTTCCCTTGTGATTATTTAGACTTCATTAAGCTTCTAAAGTACTTATTAGCCTAATTAATCACTATTTTTAATTACGGGGTATTTCAATCTACCCCCCTTAAGAAACTTTGCCCACAAAGTTGCTCAAGGTTAATAGTTGAGTAAATTACTCAGAACCCCCTTGAGGATTTGGGATATTACAGTTAATCACCTTGTGTTTATCATAATTATTGGTAACCACCTCAAGGTTAATGTATCTTTGACTACGAGCCCCTGAACTATAACTCTGTGATCAGAAAGTTAACTATGTGTTGACCTATCAGCTTAATCTCATTAATAATGCTAGGCTCGACGACAAAACTGCTTAATCAACATTGTCTAACTCTCTCTCATCCCACTTTAGATGCATTTTCAAGGCAGGGTTAACATTTTTAGGAAAATAACAATACAGATTAAGTATTGTTTTTTGTCCAGCATGGCATTATTAATATGATTAAGCTGATAGGTCAACACGTAGTTAACTTCCTAATAACAGAGTTATAGTTCGGGGGCTCGTAGTCAAAGATACCTTAACCTCGAGGTGGTTACTAGTAATTATGATAAACACAAGGGGGGTAACTGTAATATCCTAAATCCTCAAGGGGGTTCTGAGTAATTTACTCTTAATAGTTTACTAATTCTACTCATTAGGCAACCCAATTGCCATAATGTGTCTTACTACACCTATGAGGTGTTTACTGCCTTTCACATTACAAA
Source organism: Limonium bicolor (assembly GCA_023374045.1). Classification (NCBI taxonomy): domain Eukaryota; kingdom Viridiplantae; phylum Streptophyta; class Magnoliopsida; order Caryophyllales; family Plumbaginaceae; genus Limonium; species Limonium bicolor. Next base: position 300,276,269 of record CM041778.1, read on the forward strand.
CATACACAGATCAAGCATCATACGAATTCATACACAATGCACATTTCCATTCACATCATATCCACATTACATAATACACACTGCAATTCATAATACACATTACACCAATACACCATACATTGCACATACGCATCCATACACTACACACTACACATACATACACACTCGTACCAAATACGCTCCGCACTACATGTGCCATCTAAATATAATATAATACCTACACACTATGCAATGCTCACCCCGAAGCAATGCAGAAGCAAAAAGGCTCTACCCCCCTTAAAAGGGGTACGCCCCGTACCCGTATGTACTACATAATAGACTATCTAGTCTATGAATAAATGTGGGTACTTCACCTTCATGGCATCTTCCAACTCCCATGTCGCTTCTTCGACATCATGGTTTGACCATAAGACCTTCACCATTCGTATAGACTTATGGCGAGTGTCTCTGGTCTTCCTATCAAGGATTATCATGGGGGTTTCAACATATCTCATGGTCGGCTCAATGGATAGTCTCTCGGGCTCTAGAACATTAGAAGGATCAGAAATGTACTTCTTGAGTTGTGACACATGAAAGAAATCATGGACATGCCCCAATTCCTCAGGTAGTGCTAACCTATAGGCTACGGATCCAACTCTTTCGGTGATAGTGTACGGCCCTACAAACTTTGGGCTTGGCTTGCCCTTCTGACCAAAACGGAATACGCCCTTCATAGGTGAAACTCACAAAACACTTCGCCCACGGCGAACTCAAGGTCACGTCGTCTCACATCCGTATAGGATTTCTGTCTATCTTGGACTGCCTTCATATTGGCTCGGATTTGTTGCACTTCCGCTTGGACTTGTTCTAAATACTCTGGTCCTATGATGACCGCTTCACTTGACTCATCCCAACACAAAGGTGTACGGCAAGGTCTACCATATAGGGCTTGGAAAGGCGACATCTTAATCGAGGCGTGATAGCTATTGTTGTATGAAAACTCGATAAGATGAAGCTTATCTAACCAACTCCCCTAAAAGTCTAAGGCACATGCCCTAAGCATGTCCTCCAGTGTCTGGATGATTCTTTCTATCTAACCGTCGGTCTGAGGATGGAAGGCGGTGCTCAGCTTCAATTCTGTTCCCAACGCTTCCCGTGTAGCTCTCCAGTGTCTCGAAAGAAATCTGGTGTCGTGGTCAGATACTATAGTTTTCGGGACTCCGTGATGTCTGACAATCTCCTTATCGAACAGCTCTGCGAGCTTCACTACCTTCCAAGTGTCCTTCATCTGTACGAATCTGGCAACCTTGGTGAGGCGATCGACTACAATCCAGATCATGTTAAGTCCTCCCCTGGCAGGTGGGAGTCCTACAACAAAATCCATGGAGATATTGTGAAATTTCCACTCCGGAACTGGCATCGATTGTACCATTCCGCCCAGTCTACGATGTTCAAACTTTACTTTCTGGCATGTCAAGCATCTCAATACATACTCCGTCACATCTGACTTCATCCAAGACCACCAGAAGTACCTCTTCATGTCTTTGTACATCTTGGAGGCTCCTGGATGGACTGACAATGTGGAACTGTGTGACTCTCGCAGGATGCGATCCCTTAGCTTAGTATTGCTTCGGGGGACGCATAGCCTGCCATTCAGCCGAATCAGGCCATCTTCATGTAGCTTGAAGTCATACTTCTTCTTCTCAAATGTACCATTTGTGATCTTCTGTCTGATTTCGGTTAGGTAAGGGTCGCTGAACTGAGCGTCTCGCACCTCGTCAACCAAGCTAGAAGAAGCGAGTAGCGAATGGAGCGAGTGTGCTCGACGACTCAAGGTGTCGGCTACAACGTTTGCCTTCCCTTCCTTATATTGTAGGTTGATGTCGTAGTCTGAGAGAACCTCCATCCATCTTCTCTGTCTCAGATTCAGTTCTTTCTGTGTATATACATACTGTAGGCTCCTGTGGTCGGAGTAGATGGTGATGCTTACCCCATAGAGATAGTGTCGTCATATCTTCAAGGCGAAGACAATGGCCCCTAGCTCTAAGTCGTGTCGGGTAATTCTCCTCATGCTTTTAGCTGGCGGGAGGCATAAGCTACAACCTTGCCATGCTGCATGACTACGCATCCCATTCCCTTTCCTGATGCGTCGCAATACACCTCAAATCCCTCTGTACCCTCTGGAAGAGTAAGGATGGGCGCTGAGGTCAATGTGTCTTTCAGGCTCTGAAATGATACTTTGCACTCGTCTATCCATACAAACGGTGCATCTTTCTTCATCCGTGTAGTCATGGGCGTAGCGACTTTCGAGAAGTCTTTTACAAATCTCTAGTAGTAACCGGCTAGACCAAGAAAGCTCCGAATGTCGGTAACACTCTTGGGTCTAGGCCATGATCGTACAGCTTCAATCTTAGAAGGGTCAACTGAGATACCTGCGCTCGAGATGACATGACCGAGGAATGATACCTGATCGAGCCAGAACTCGCATTTGGAGAACTTCGCATACAGCTGGTTCTAGCGTAGTGTCTCAAGTACTTTCCTCAGGTGAATTTCATGCTCTTCTACTGATTTTGAGTATACAAGGATGTCGTCGATGAAGACAACAACCGAAGTGTCCAACTGCTCACTGAATAGACAGTTCATGAGGTCCATGAATTTTGCTGGTGCATTTGATAAACCGAATGGCATGACGGTGAATTCGTAGTGGCCATATCAAGTGCGGAATGCCATTTTCTCAATGTCTTGCTCTCTGATAGCAATCTGATGATACCCAGAATGGAGGTCGATCTTGGAGAAGACTGAGGCTCCTATCAGCTGGTCGAATAGGTCATCGATGCATGGCAATGGGTATTTATTTTTTACTGTGACCGCATTCAACTCGCGGTAGTCAATACAAAGTCGGAGACTACCATCCTTCTTTTTCACAAAGAGGACCGGTGCTCCCCAGGGTGATACGCTCGGGTGTATGAACCCTTTGTCGAGAAGATCGCGTAATTGCTCTTTCAACTATGTCATTTCTGCGGGTGACATGCGGTACGGTGCCCTAGCAATGGGACAGGTACATGGCAAGAGTTCAATCTCAAATTCTACTATTCGTTGAGGCGGTATGCCGGGCAGCTCCTTAGGGAATATGTCAGGGAATTCAGATACGATGGGTACTTCAGGATTGAACTTGGATCTCTCTCCAGGTATTGTACATAACACAGATACACTTCTTTGCCCTTTCTGAGCTCCTGGTACATAGCCATGGCGGAGATGACTGTGGTCGAAGGCTCTCTCGGTCTCTGGCGGTAAGATACTGTAACCCCAGAAGGACTCTTGAGCAGTAGTCGATGCTTGGTGCAAGGATTCTACCCTTATGCCACGCCAACCAATTCATTCCGACTAATACATCGAATCTCAACCCATTAAACTCGATGAAGAAGATGAGAAACGATTCGCCTTTGATTTCGATGGTGGTTGACTTGTAATACTTGGTGCACTGCACTCGCTCTTTCGATGGGAAAGTAACCAGGAAATTCGGTAGCTCATCCACATCTAGCTTCAACCTCTTCACAAAAGATGGTGATACGAAGGTGTGAGAGGCGCCAGAGTCGAATAACACATTGGCTTCAATGCCGTTCACTGGGAAGGTTCCCGTTAAGATGGTGCAGCTTTTACCGGCTTGTGTTCGGTGAGGATACTCAGGTTACCTTCGGTACCGAGTCCAACCTATTGAAGTCCCAATTGATAATTATTGATGGTGTACACAAGTGGAATTTAAATCAACACTGCTCTTTATTAATAAACCAACCATCATACATACTGTGTCTCTAATACACGTTACTAATAGATTACATGATACTATGAATTTAATACTTCCTAAAGGTAAGGTTCAGGCGTCCTGGTTTCATGTGTGTGGCATTGATTATTGCCGGTGGTGCCGTATTCAACTTGATCTTATTTATCCCGTGATACAGCATCCTAGATTTTCCACCCACGATTAGGACATCTCCTGATCTCAATACCAGTTTCTGTGCATGGTCCACACGCTTCTGCTCACTATACATAAAGATGGCGTCATCACCAATGGACCAACACTACGGGCACTCCTTGTTCAAGAGATTCGGCTGTCTCGTCCTTGTCTTGGTGTAACCCAAGTCGTCCTTCTTTCTCGTAGACATTGACGATACAGAGGTCCGCTTCGATTGCGGGGATCGGGTCATTCTCACATTGTTGTGCAAGTTCTACTGATTGTGTGACAAGTGTTAGAAATTCTGGAGGTATTGTCGGTGGCGTCGCTCTGTCTTGTAATCGTGTCTCTTGGTATGTCTTGGTATAAGGATTCCAGTCCTTTCCCAAGCACATCATCTTTAGTTTCATCTTCGCTCCGCTGGGGAATTCGGGTGTATAAAATCCTCCTTGACCCATTCCTAGTTCGTTGCATCGACGGATGATTGAAATTTGGGCTTCGGGTGTCAGGTATTCCTTTAATAAAATTATACCTTGTCGGATGACCTAACACTGCTCGTTGGTGTAGTAGTGATTGGTGATGTCGGTCTCTTCTTGATTTGGTTTCGAAGGTATCGGGTAGCTGATACTAAAGCTTCCTATGGTTATAAATTTCATCTACGGTGAGTACTAGTTTCAACTATTTCATTTCATGCTCAACATACTTTTCTATTCATTTACTCATGCATTCACTCAAACAATTACTTCAATACTTAGTCATGCTTTTCAAGGATTAAAGGTTCAGTCAATTACCTAGGCCGGACTTAGAACCGGTCCCATCTCTGTCGATAATGTGCAAGGTAGGATGCCTCTGGGGTGCCCATCAGAGGACCTCGGGATCCATGTCCCTGCGGCGCCTGCTGGGCTGGTGCATCGCCAGATGCAACCTCCTTGCCTTCCCTCTACTTATAGCTTTGGAAGTTCCCTCTTGGTTTGGCATTCTCTGGGCAAAAGTTGGCTCGGTGTCCGGGCTTCTGACATTTGTAGCACCGAATTTCTCTCCCATTGCAATCTAGGCGGGGATGATCTTGGTTGCACTTCCTACATACATATGCACGGTTGTCGGAGTAGTTCTTGGTGAAACCGGAGCCAGACCCTAAGGTTAAGAGAGTTAGCACATTTGTGCGTGGATATACGAGATATGGTACTTATACAATTACAATTTAATTTAGAAGTTTACCCTTAGGTGGGTGTGATCTCAGTGGCTTCGCAGCCACCGGCGCAGAAGAACCAAGTTGAAGAAGCTCAACTGGTTTGCCCTTCTCCTGGGCACTGCTCCCACTTGGGAAGTTCTTTTGGGTTTGCTAAAGAATTTCCCTTTCTTCTTTTTCCAAGTTTTCCCCTGGTTCTGCTCCTCGGCACTAGTGTTTTTGTTATTGGCCTTGCGCTTAAGCGCGGTTTCTTCATCCCTTAGCTGGCAAGTGATCTCAACGCGAGATGCCGCGTGATAACACTCCTGAAGTTTCAGGTATTAGCCGGGATTCTTAATTAAAAGATAGAGGTAAAGATTTAAGGATTTACAATGGTACTAAGGGTTAAACCGATATTTACCTGAAGAGAGGTAAATCTGGTGTCGCCCATACCGAACCGTAGGAGATGGCTCAGACCGCCATAGAAGCGATCGACCAACACCTGGCCGGTGTACCCAAGGTCGGGTAGAAGTCGTAGAAGAGAGGTGAAGGTACGGTAGTATTCGTCTATAGACATCTTCTCTGTCATTCTCAGAGCATCAAGCTCTAACCGTTTTCTGGTTTTGACATGCTCGGGTAGTATTTGGATCGGAGGAGGGCTGTGAATGATTCCCAGTCGAAGGTGGGATCAGCAGCATGATCGTTCTTGATTAGTTTCCACTAATCCATGGCTGCATCCTTAAGGTAGTAGGCGGCTAGTCTCACTCGAACTCTAGTAGGACATTCGAGAGTCTCAAATGCAGTCTCCATTTCGGAGATGTAAGCTTCGAGCATAGCAGGATCGCTCTCGCCTCTAAAGCACGGAGGTCGGAGATCTGCGATAGCTCTTACCAAGTTTACTTCTCTGGGTAGAGGGGGCGGGATTGGTCCCGTTTGAGTCTGTTGGTTCTGTTGTGTTTTCTGCATAGCAGTGATTACTTGTGGTAGCATCTGTGCTACCGTGGCGGCGACGATCTCAGCTATCGTCTGCGCGCCAGGTCCTTCAGAGGCTTCGCCTCTAGCTCGGCCTCGGCCTCGTCCTGACATCTGAACATTTAGCATTTACATTAGGCTTTGCAAGATGTGACCTAAGGGTCTTGTATTTAAGCAAAGATATCGTCCCTAAGAACGTCAAGGGTAGTTGTTAACACCGGTAGTTCTTAGTTAGGTTTCTAAGTATTCGTTGTAAAACGGTTGAAATCCTAACTCGGTAATCCGTGTGCTCGGTAATTATAGGTCATCAGAGCGTAACTACGCTCTGATACCACTTTTTAACACCCCTATCGTTAATCCTATGCTTACCGTCTAAACATCCTGTTAATCCTACTTCGTCACAGCGGAAATACTACTACTACTACTACGGCGGGTGATACAACGCCGCTAACCGCCCATACGGCTAGCGAGGCTTACACTACCTACAGTTACAGTTGATGCCCTAAGTATACCGAGCTACTACATTACATTCCAAATACAAAAGATAATATACTAACATTGCTGGATTACCGAGTGTACAAAGTATTCAATTACATTCCTTTCCAATCTTCCCAAAAGAATGAGTTTCTACACACTACTCATCTACACCATATCAACATCCTTTCGCTATCCAAAAAGGGGTGTACCTTATGGTACACCGGCTAACAAAACCTACAGCCGTGTACAACATAGTACACCTTTCACAATTCATCAATTACAGAGAAAAAGAAATTAACTTAAACTCTTCATCATCTTCACCCGTCTCGAGGAACTGCGTGTAGTAAAAACATCGCCCCAAGGGGCTTAGCAAAAGCTGCGCATAAACTCCGCATATACCGCATGCTAACTAGGGTACGCCGACTATTTAAGGTCACTGTACATGCGGTTCATTAATTTCATACATACATGCTTTACATATCATACAATCATGCTCAATACAATACACAATCTAAAACAACAATACAATAGCACACACAATACTTACCTTCACACAGGTTAGCCAAATTACGCATCTGGGTTAATCGGAATGCAATTTACTCTTTTACTCATTACACATTACTTACTCTTACTTTACTTACTTACTTTACCATACTTGTTTACTCATTTCTTACTTACTTTTACTCATGTTAAGTCGGTATGACCTCCGGCCCGGGGACTACTCCATCCCACCACCGGGATTTACTTGACTCACCAATCCGGGATGCTACCCATTTAAGGGGTTTAGGCCGCAGACCAGTTTAAGAGTCAGGAATTGGGGCCAACCTCTTATGACTCCGCATCCTCACGTGTGGCCGAAACTATATCGGACTTCTACTCATTCCAGTTTAATTACCAATTTAAGTTAGATTGGTTAGCTTGTTAGGAATCAGTTACAAGTCCAATCATAAACACATTCGGTCACGGTACAATACCTCATACATACACAACTCATATTCATCCATACATTTCATGAAATATACAAACTATGATTTAAAGAAGATATGCAACAAGGAACAATCTTATGATATTCACAAGTAAGCATACTATGTCTGATTCGTGCGTTTATCTTATTTGGTGATCACTTAGCACACAACACACAAACCAGAGTAACCAAGGTAGCATACGGGGCATGAGGAATTCATACCGTTCACCGTCGTACTTGTATCCCAACTTTCCTCCGGTGTTCACAATCCAAATCCTATGACATACATACAATCGAGTGATTAATCTAACTATCATTAACTTAACTCGGTTACTCGTACGTTTCCTAACTCATACTTTCTATACCTTTACAATTCTTATACTTACATATGGTTTATTTAATCTTTACTAATTTTAAACTTGTTTATACTCTTAATGACCTTTTAACATCCTTAGTTAAGTCCTAATTATCTTATACTATCATTACCATTCACTTCCTTACCTTAATACCCATTTAATGCACTTAATTTTACAAGTTTTGGTTGGTCCGAGACCTTGTCCGGGTCTTAAGTCCCGGACCAGCACATGGTCATACTCTCGGCAGGTTATAATTGCATGGTCCGGGTCCTCATACTAGACTTGAGTCCCGGACCAGAGGCAATGAGAACTCTCGGGCATATTTCTTACTATGGTTCGGGTCTTCTTACCTAGGGTAAGTCCCGGACCCTTAAATCACCAAACTCACGGCATGTTTTTGTAGGGTGGTCCGGGTCCTTGCACTGGACTTAAGTTCCGGACCACCACCTGGGTTGTACTCTCGGCCTCATTTTGTGTACTGGTCCGGGACTTAGTCCTGGACTAAGGTCCCGGACCCTGCTAATTTTGTTGCAGATTTCAAGTTTTCTTAATCAGTTACAAACCACACATTGCCTAATTAATCCCCCGTTGTTCCTACACTTAATCCCACATATTGTAGCACCTAATTAAGCTCCTAAACATGTTTAAATCCATTGCTAACCTATTACTCCTTTCTTGCTAATTCACTCACTTAATTTTCTTAGTTCTCATTTCAGCACTTACATTAACTTCCTCTAGTTGCATTATGCTACAGATTTCAACTCTTACTTTCTCCATCTTTAGCTCTCTATCTTCTAATGTCATGTCTAATGCTTACAATACACTAGTTATCTCTCCTCACCTACCCACTAACTAGCTCATATTAAAATGTGTTACAAGGACATACTTTTACCTAGTTTTCTAGTTGTTAAGTGTTCTAGTTCTAGGTAAATTTTGACATAACCTCCCCTAAATTCTTACACTCTCACCACATCATTTATTCACACATTGCTACCCAATTCACCTGTTTTCAATAACGTCAATATACAAAGCTCTCACACATATATACTAACACTAAACACTATTAAAATTCCGGCACACTACATCAAATTCCCAACTATGTTTTGACAAGTTTTGAAATGTCCTTTAAGCTTAAAAATAGTTTACTTCTTCCTACACATTACACTGCTACTCATTACCATCTTACAATACCCATTTTAACTTCTAAAAATCTGTTACACAAGTATTTACAAACTACACAAAAGAGCATCATTTACCTTGTTCTTCTTCTTGTTCTTCCTTTCTTCTTCCTTCTTTCTTTCTTTCTTTCTTTCCTTTCCTCTCTTCCCACCTATTATACAACTTCAATTCTCTAACACTACAGCCCATCAATACACACCACCATTTCAATACAAATAACTAACCCTTAACCGTTCTTTAAAGCTTAAGGCACATTTTAGGGTTTAGGAATGTATTACCTTGCAAGGGTGTAAGTGAAGCTCAGGATGGATAATGAACAAGGTTCCTACTCCACCAAAGAAGCCAAAATCGGCTAGAGTACAAAGGAACAAGCAAGTGTTTAGTTCAAATTTCGTTTTACCCACAAGGGCTAGAAAAAGGCAAGCTTTCAAGAATATTTTTACCTCAAAATAACAAGGAGAAAGAGGTGGTTCTAATGGTGGTCTTGAAGCTCCAAATGCAGCACTCCCATGGAGATGAAGATGCTCTTTTTCGAATTTTGAAAAGAGAGTAGTGCTCTCCTTGGTGAGAGGAACACAATGGTAGTATTTTTGTAATTTTTGAAGAAGGTATGGACACTTAACAAGACGAGAGAAGTGAGGTTTTTGGTGAGTTCTTCACTTCTCCCTTTCCACCTGTTAAAGAAGAAGAAAAAAAGAGAGGAGGAAGATGAGTGCTGACGTAAGTGAGAGAGTAGAATAGAGGAGAGAGAGTAAAAGTGAAGGTGGGGTTTACTTTATTGTTTTTTATTGTTTTGTCTTTTGCAAATGAACAGAGAATTAAGAGACTGTGTGAGAGAGGGGGATAGCCATCGGCTGACACAGCCCACAAACTCTACATTTTATTTTAAAAGTGGACACACTAGTTTGAGTTATTTATGTTTCTACCCCACAACTTCCCGTTTTTGACAGTTTTTACTATTTTCTCGTTTTATTGGTTCTAGACCTTCACTAATATTTATTAGTGACTATTTAGTTGACTAAAATTGTTACGAGTCTATTTGACCCGCTTAAAGTCACGTTTTCCCGGTTTCCTCGAAAAACGGGCTTTAAGGTTCGTTAGTGTTTTTAATCCGTTTTAAGGATCCGTTTTCTTTGGGATTTGTTCCCTTGTGATTATTTAGACTTAATTAAGCTTCTAAAGTACTTATTAGTCCTAATTAATCACTATTTTTAATTACGGGGTATTTCAACTCTCTTCACATGCTCTACATGCTCTTCAATGTTGGTGTTGTACACAACAATATCATCCAGATAGACTACCACGAATTCATCCAAGAAGTCATGCAATACCTCATTCATTAGATTGCAGAACATTGCACGAACATTACAGAAGCCGAAAGTCATCACCAAGAACTCATTCGATCCACAACGAGTCACACAAGTCGTCTTACCTTCATCGCCCTCTGCTATCCTCACTTGTCAATACCCTGATCTCAATTCCATCTTGGTGTAGATCATGGCCTTGGTGAGTCTATCAAACAAGTCTTCCTAGTGAGGAATAGGTTATTTGTTATTGACAGTCACCTAATTTAATGCCCTGTAATCGATGCACAACCTCAAGGAACCATCATGCTTCTGCTAAAACAAAATTGGTGCTCCACAAGGTTCTCTTGAAAGACAAATAAGACCAGCACTCATATGTCCATCTAACTGCTTCCTCAACTCCTTCAATTCCATTTATGCCATTCAATAGGGTGGTTGCGCAGGAGGTACCGCTCCTGGGACTAACTCTATGCGATGATCTGTCTCACGTCTCGGAGGTCAGGCCATTGGTAACTCGACTGGCATCAAGTACGACTTCATGAGATCTTTTGTCACTGTAGGAACTTCTCCTACCTCTTCCCCCTCTTGTGGCCCGGTACCAATCAACAAAAATCCTCTAGATCCATCAACTGAACATCAACCAGGGCTTCACTTGCCTGCGGCTCCTCTGAACCTTCGTCCACCTTCATGTAAACTACCATAGCTGGCAAAGGTGTAGCCTTTCTAGCTTCCAAAGTGGCCAAATCTGCATGTCTCAACCCTTTCACGAAGCAAGGCATCCCTTCTTTCATGACCATGAGGCCATTCAGATGTAAGGCTGGCATCGCCTTGGTTGCTCTCAGAAAATAAGCTCCGAGGATCATGGGGAAGTCTCGTATCTCAAGAAGATCGAAGTTCACATCACTTGCCAATCGTCCACCTTGACGGGCGCCTTAACCGTGCCCCAAATAGGCATCGGTTGTCAGCCCTAGCGAATCCTTGCCTTTCCCTGATAGCAAAGCCCATGGCCATCACATTCTTCACATTGATCAGGTTACTCGTCACTCCTGTATCGATCATAGCCATCACCTGGATCTTGTCACCGATCCTTGCATCGACATAGAGCAAGTCTCTACTCCCCCAGGAGCTAGAATATCAATGACCGCAGTGCTAGATCAAAACGGAACTCCCTGATAATAGAAGGTTTGGATTGTCGCTTGCATCACGTCGAAGGCGCTCCTGAGCCTTTTAGAAGATCCTTGGAACTGATCACACACAGGTTCCTGCCTTATTGCAGCCACGACTATCGTCCCGCAGTAAGGGTTTGTCAAAGGAGACACATGCCCGCACATAAGGGTCTACACGGCTCTCGCTTGCATGGTGTCCAACACTTCTACGGTTGCTTGCTATCCCTGCCTATCCTTGTCTTTGGTTGCTCCCTTGGTGTCCAACACCAGGCGTGCAATGATCACCTCCAAGCTTTGGCTTAGCGCCCTCACGTGGTGTGCTACCACCATCACAACATCTTGGTAGTCGTTGAAGTCACTAGAAGACCTGCACATCACCTCAACTTGGGTCACAAGTCGATTGAGCACATCAATCACAGACAAGGCTCCTCCTTATTCAAACAAGGAAAGGAGATCATTGGCTTTGACCAGCAGCTCATTGCAATCCACCAAAGCCGCAAGAGAACACACCATGGTTGCGGTTGAGCAAAGTGAGCAACTGTAACCTTCTCAAGTGTAGATTTCAGTGGGAGGGAGGGAAGGTCAAACTTTTTTATGTGATGGGGCTCAGATACCACACTTGTCACACGAGAAAATACTCACTATGACCGGCTTAACTTACACCCAAGTCGATTAGCCACCTCGCCCTTCGACCGCACACATAGGTTGTTCGGAACCAAACTCCTTACAAACTCCTATGTGCCTCGCTTCTTCTTCCTTCTAGATCTTCAACTCAAGGATGACCCAACTCTGTTGTACAAGCACGTTTTACCAACCACACGGTAGCTACCCAATCCAACACTACTCCCTTACAAGATTGGAGAAGTAACGAGTCTACTTTACTGGTGGGACGAAGAGGTAAGAAGTGGTCCTAGACCCTTCCACACTAATGGCATCTCAAACGAGAAAAGAGAGCCCAACCTCTTCTTGTGAGACGTAGATATCTTTAGGGAATTGTGGGATTAGCCAAGAACAAAGCTCTCTCTTTGTTTACTCACAAAAGACGCATGTAATGGATTTATATCTAGCCTCTACCGCCCTCATTCCCTTTGATAGTAACCATTAGTAACTTCCTTTATTAAATACGGGGAGTTATGATTCACCTTAGCTTCCTCCATTAATGAACCCATTTAGTTGTTAGAGATACCTCAAGAGTCCCCTTTAAATATAGGCACTAGAAGATTGGGAACCACCTCCATTACTAGGCACCATAAATAAAGGGAGTTGGTGGCTCTTCCTTAACCCATTCGGTTACAGGGGAGTTAATATCTCAATAAGAAACAACTCTTGATTCACCCCATTAAATGGGTAATCAGTAAGGCTTTAGGCAATCCTTCAAGAATACCAACCAACATTATCTTAAATAAGATATTTAAAAGGAAAGCTAGTAACATCCGTAACCGCCATATTAATAGGAAATTCCCTGCTCATAAGTGAGATGTTATTAATGTAACGTCATAACATTCACTCCATCAACGGGTCAAGAATTACTTAAGGTAATTCCCGGAATTACCGAGGGACCATAGTAAAACCCATTTTTATTGCAACACTCTATGCTATACATGCACCTAGCACAGTGCCCACAGCTCGCAGCGTGTCTGCAACTCTCAGTGTGCCCACGCATATGCGCAGCCAGCGCTCGTGTCAATGTGTGACACCCGCACTTGTTTCTCATGAAATGCCCTTGTCACCGAAGCCCCGTTCATGCGGTCATAGCTAGTGCCCGTGCCTAGCACACCCAGCACCCGTGTCATGCAATGTCGTGCAATGTCGTGACAGCTCAAGGCGTCCCAGGCCCTTGTCTTAAGTCTTGTTGAGTCCGCCATGACAATGTCCTCGACACTCCACCGACACAGTACTACTACCGCCTCGCGTGCTTGGGTGAGCCCAGCTCACCTGGCCAAGTGCAACTCACTTGCCAACCTCGTCAGGTCATCCTGCGCATGACAACGTCCCAGGGCCTCGAACCCATCACTTGTCACTACTGTGTCAAGCCAATCTTTCTTGACACGGCCCGCACGTCACTACGTAGCCCCGAGGCACTCTTGTGGTAAATAGTGAAGAAACACAACCCATCACACATAAAACCTTGTACTTAGGTGTTTCTCATTCAATAAACAATCAAGGGGTGTGCACAACTTTACATTCCTTGGATCCAATTTAAAACAAATGTTACAGCTGGTGTTACAATCCTAAACTCCAAGGGTGATTAGCGCTAGAACCCTAACTCCCAACAACCACATGAACACACGGGAATATCGGTCACCAAGTGTTACTTAATGTAAGGGAACTTGGAAGCTAGGCATGCCAAGGAGGGCATGTGGGTGTCTTGGGGCTACGTGCATTGAAGTACAGGCCGTGTCACTGAGAGCTGGTCGTGACATGGGTGAGACAAGTGATAGGTTCGAGTCCCTAGTACATTCTCGAAACATAGAGGTAACCCTTGGTCGTGAGCTGGGCTCACCTTGGACATAAGAGGATGGAACTAGTCTTTCAGATTGGGGCTTGACAGGTGGTGTTGATCAAGACGGGATAATGCAAGTCACATGGCACAACCAATGATAACACTGGTGTTATGAGCTAAGGACTAGAATAGGAATTACATGAGTTCCCGAAGAGCCAACTGCAACATAAGAGTCACTAGGGCTTGGTATTGACATGGACTTGTCATGAAAGGAGGCTGACGCCATGACTAGTCACGACATGGGCCTTGAGCTTGTCTAGGGCTTAGTAGGTGCTTAGAGTTAGTTGCAATGACGAGGCACGATATTGCATAACACGGGTGCTGGCTGCGCAAAGTGTGGGCGCTCGCTGTGACGACATGCGCGGGGCAATGCTAGACACGGGCCTTTGGTGCTGGCTGTGTCTGCATACGCAGGGGCAACGTTTGACATGGCAATAGGTGTTGGCTGTGACAACGTGCGTGAGTTTCGGGTGACAAGGGCATAGGCATTGGCATTGGCTGGGGCGCATGCATGGGTGTGAGGCACTAGCTGCATGGGACGCTAGGCATGGGGAGCCCGGGGCAAGCCCGACACTCTAGTATAAGAGCTTGCCTTAGATTACGTTTTGCTGATTTGATTTCCTTATCTTCTCTCTAATTATTTGGTAATGATTAGAGGTCCTTTGGAGGTAATGATTGGTTGTTACAAGTTTGGTTAAGGCCTTGGGTAATACTGGGTTTTACAGGGGTTGTTACTGTATGTACTTCTACGGCACGCTTTGGATTGTCTTTAGGACTCCCTCCTTAATGGTTGGAGCAGTTTTGGTTTTAAATGGGAAGAGTTTTATGTGAATTCAATTATCTCATTTGATTATAAGATTAAAGGGTTGGATTTGGAACTCCTCTCTTAATTAAAGGCGCATGGGTTATGGAATACTAACCACTTTGTTGTCACCTTAAATGTCTTGTAACTTATGGTGTTAATGCTGATGAGTTAATTGGAAAAATTGGAAGGATAAGGTAGTAGAAAGATGAAAGATTCCTAATTAAATGCATAGAAGAGGTTTAATTAATTATTCAACTGATAACAGCTCAAAGGGTAGCTCTATCTCCTTCATTAATGGGTGGTTTAAGGAATTAATTGAGGTGATTCTCAATTAAGTGGATGGGGCGGTTTTTATGCTGTCCATATTCCTTCATCTATTGATGATTATTAAGGATATTAATGATGGGGGTTACACATCATTAAGTGGGCTGCTTGTTAGTCTTATCTCCTTAAGTAACTGCTGCACTTATTAAGAAGAGTTACAACATTGGTGAATGTATATCCTTATAAATAGGAATGCTAGGCGATTGGAATGAGACATCTCTACATATTCATTCATCTATCTCTCACCAAGTGTTAAACTATATTTGTTCCTAGAGTTTCTCTAAGAGATAACCCTGCACATTTGAGAGTGAGAAAGATAGAACTTGGAGTTCTTGATCTCAAGTCCCAAAGTGAGAAACCAAAAGTTCATAGAAAGACGTTGTTCTACATTTGTAAGTTCTAGGAGAGAATTGTGTGTTCTAATTCCCCCTCCTTGCTTCTTGGAATCTTGGCATGATGTTGTGAACTCCAAAGGCTAACCAGAGTCATAGTTAGCGCCAGTTGTCTAGCTCCACACATACTCTCGGAGTTGAGTGGTTAAAAGAGTACTCGGCTAGGGTTGACTCATCAAGCTGTGGGCGGTATTATGTCTAGGTCCCTTTTGTTTTGGTTCATCCTAGTTGGTACAGTGGTGTTGTTATGGTGGTGAGCGCTAGAGATCAAGGGGAGCGGCTGATCAACTTGGGCTTGAGTTGAGCCGGTCATAGTGCCTATTTTTAGCGTGTGACAAGTGAGGTATCAGAGTTGCAAGCACAACAAACACACCAAGAACCTGCAACAGAGAGGTTCTAGGATGAATTCGACACTCCTTCTTCATCACCAAATCAAGTTCCTTCATAGGCGGAACTATTTTCTCTTCATCGACACCAATCTTCATTATGAGGCCGGGGAGCTCATGCGGGGGTCATCTAAGGACGCTCCATTGGAAGAATTAGTTGGGAGAGGAAAAGAGGAATTGCATCTAGGCTGGAGTTCTTTAGTCCTCCACTTTGACTTTCTATTGCGACGATGATCAAGGAGATGAAGAGAGTGGTGACCAGATTTGAGAGAGCTAGGCTCGTCTCAAGGAGGTGTGCAAGAAAGAAGGTGTGGTCTTGAAAAAGTCCCCAGTTCCTGAGGAAGTAGCCAAGGGCGAAGCATGCCAAGGTAGTGTGCAAGTACAGCCACAATATGCTAGTCCAACCCATAAGGTTCACACGGTTCAAGTAGTAAAGGTGTCGGGCATGCGTCATGAGCCCAACCGGGTGCACGGAGCACGCTAAATGGATTAACCAAGGGGTGACATCAAAAATGTGGCACGCTGAGTACTGCAGCACGATGGCAAGCGCCAGGAGCATCATCAACAATATAGTAGAGCAACGCTTTGCCAGGACGAGGGTGAAGTCAAGCGTGACTCCTTCCGATGTTGGCTTGAAGGATGGTGATCGGGGGCAGCTGAGAGATGCCCAAGGTTCTTCCTAGTGGATGGCTTTGAGACATGTTCCTATATGGAGGTTTGACCCGCAGAGAAGAGGCATTATGGTGATGCCTAGGGCTCCTTGTGTCAAGCAACGACGGACCCTAAAGGGAGTCCAAAAGCCTGAAAGCGGTCAATAAAAGGTTTCTCAGGGTAGAGCTCTTTTGAAGTGGAACAAGAGGCCAAGAAGAATGGTTGGACCAACTTCATAATTTGGCAAGATGCTCATGATGGCTCATGAAGCACCACTTATAGTCAACGGGATCAAAGAATCCATGCTCATAGGTGAGGTGGACCTTGACTTTGGTGAGGCGTCATCGGATGAAGATCCAGTTCCTAAAGTGAAGGATGAATCATGCGAGAAGCTAGTGGAGTGTAATGGAGGCTTGGCTAGCAAGGAGGTAGAGCATGTGGCAGAAGAGGTAACCAATGACCGTCTTTTGTGCACACACATTGATTTTGCTCCTTACGCTCCTGGTAAGAAGCTGCTCTCCATTAAAGTGGCAGTTCCTACCAGGGCGGAGATGAAAATTATGGCTCATCATCTTATCGTGACACCCAGTGTTCCTATCACTGAGGTGAAAGGACATGGGATAACGGTAGGTAATGGCCAAAGCGTGGAGGTGCTTGAAGTTCTTCGCGTCAACACTCAAGTTGCGGAGTGGTGCTCTACTCAAGAGTTCGAGTTGGTGAGCAAGACTAATATGCCTATGGTCCTAGGAGCGCTGTTCATCTACGACTCCAGAGCTAGCGTGAACCTTCACATGAATGGGATGACGTTGCTTGCAGGTGGAAAGCCTAAATGGTACGAGGTGATGATCCTACCTTATATTATCTATTCAACCCTCCTTAAGAAGGTGGTACCTCTAGCCAAGTGAGGGAGTGCTCACTGTTGGTTCAGGAAAAAATTGTGTTGCCTTCTCCTCCAAGGTAATACTTATGACGAAGATTATGATCGGATCTTTGAAGTTGAGTTTGTAGTCCTCTAGATGAGATTGGCTTAGGAGGTTGTCATTATCCAGAGTTACTCTTACTTTTTTTTATTGTTGGACAATCATTGTAAACTCATTTCCCCTAAATGGATGAATAAGATTTCCTTTTCGTTATACTTCGGGAGTGTTTGCAACTTCCACTCAACGTGTGAGTAAGGGCAGAGGGTGCCTAGTTGTGATAGGTTGACATGGGAGTAAAAGGGAATGGTTTTGAGAGTTGGACTCTCAAGAAGGAAATGGTGAGTTGGTTGTGACGCAAGTTCAGTTAGGGGAGCTGATTTAGTGGGTTGCAAATAAGAGTAAGGATAAGGCGGAGGGAGGAACAGGAGTGTTTTAGAGCATGAGGAGGCTTGGAGTCCTAATTTCCAAGTGATGCCACATCCCGAGGGTGTGAGGTTAGAAATTAAAGGGGTGTTCGATGGAATCAGGGTTAAGATGAGGTAGCCACATTCGAGGAGAAGCACTTGGAGTGGATCAAGAGGGTGTTCCAAAATGTTGAGATGCAGTGCAAGATGTTAGAGGCACGGCTATGCGAGGCAAGCCAGGAGTTGATTGACGGTACATTAGGCGCACAGGGCATCGATAGAGTTGTGTTGATGAGGCACACAAGGCCTTGACATGCAAGGGCACCTTGACACGCATGACACTGATGACGATAGGTGCACAGGGTGATTGATGCCACGAGTGCGAGGCGCTGGGCGCGAGGCATTATGTACGTGGAGTTTTGATGAGTGTAGAGGCGCTGGGCGCAGGGGACTAAGGCACACTTGAGGTAATTCAAAACCCTTTATCGTTATGCCCCTTTACTGGTTTATGTAGTGTTCTATTGGGTGGAGCGGGTTCACAAGGATAGACCATAAGAGACGTTGAGTGTCTCGAAGGGAGGAAGTTACCCATGTCACTAAAGAGCTTCAGAAGGGAGGTTCCAAAGGTAGAGTGACCTGGCCATGATAGGTGATTCTTTTGAGGCTTACTAGGATGTGAAATGGCCTGAATGTTGGAGTCATAGTCATTCCTATGTGTCGTGATTGTGCTCACTTTCCCCGGGGGAGTAGTTGGAAGCGCAAGGGAAGCATGGTGGACCTGAGGCCACAAGATCTTACCAAGCTCGGGCAAAGGTATGACAATATGCTTTGTGCTTAATGTTGGATTAAGCTAGTTGTTTTGATAACAACAAGGGGGCGTGAGGGTGCCACATCAATAAACTATTTGGGAAATTCTTAGGGTGAGAGTCCCAGTGTTATACTCAAAATTTCAACCCCCCCCCGGAGGAGAGTCTCTACTAATAGGCTAGTAGCAAGGTTCCCAGTTCAATCGGCACATTTCAGAGTACTAGGGACAGCTTAGTCATCTCCAAGGGCATTTTCGTATTTTTCAAGGCTCCTAAGCCCCCTATAGGCTTTCTCTCTCCTCCAAATAAGGGTCAATCAATTCAAAATGCTTTGAAATTTTAACCCATGATAGGGATGCATCTGAAGCATAAATGGCGTTGGAATTTTGATTTTTCGATTTCCAATAATTTCTAGCAATTTCTGATTGAATCTGAGAGAAAATTGAATTTAAAAATATCCATATTCAAAAAATTCGATTCCACTTTAGAAAAATCAGAAATATCATCCTTTACCCATGTGTGAAATTTCATAATCAAATTCCTTTTGGAAGCCCTTGAGCTAAAACGTCGGTAATCTCGTTTTACCGGATTTTTCTATCTTTAAGAAGCCTATAAAGGAACCTTATCCCATGATAACATGAGAACCTCAAGAACCCTAAACCCAAATAAGGCAGCCGTCTCTTCTCTTCACGTTTTTATACAACATCCAAGCACCAAAATCACATCAAAAATCCCCGAAATCACCATCTAACCATTTTCAACTCCCAACACATTAACAATCATCAAACATCAATCCAAACCACCCAAAACGTGAAGAACACCTTCAACAATCAACAACCAGAAGCTCGGGTCGAACTCATCCGGAACCGGCACCATCGGAGCCTCCGAAAATCCCGACAGAAGAATCCTCCTGAATTCGAAGGTAAAAGGTGCAATTCTACTTTTCTAACTCTCCATGCCTTATTAACTCTCTGTCAAATTTTGGGTTCAAACTAACCTTTTTACGCTTCTGTATTGCTATTACTTTTGTTTCTTCCTTGTTACTTGTTCGTCAAGTTTCGTACATAATTCGACTTCAAACTGCAATCTTTCCATTACTAACGAATGTGTATACCTTTCAGGCTACACGTGCATAAATTTTGGAGCCAAAAAAACCCTTCGGGAACCACCATAAAACCCCTGTCCATGGGTGGTCCGGGATGCTCGGACCTATGGTCCGGGACCACGGTGGGTTGTCCGTGGCCACGACCCCACGGACGGCGGCGGGATTTTAAAATTTTTAAAAATTTAGGTTTTGCTAAATATGTCCGCGCTACGGACGTCCTGTCCGTGGCCCGGACTTTTCAAATTTTTGTTTTCTGTTAATTCGACTTTTATTTTCACATAGATTTAACTAGGGTCCGTGGTTACGACATTAGGTCCGTTGCTACGGACGGAAACCATAATTTGACCTAATTCTGCTCCGAAACCCTAGTTTAGGTAAATTTCAACTTTCACTTGTATTTTCAGTCAAAAAATGCTAAAAAAAAACAAAAAAAAGAAGTCTCGTGCGCCTTAGGTTAAAACGACTCGTAATAAGGCCTAATTAAACTAAGTAGAGGAAAACGACTTCTAGGGTAATGAAAGTAATTGAACCCTAATTAAGTCGATATCAAGCCCCCGAACACGAATCTCCTTCCTAATTTGATCTAGGTTAAAATTAGGTGGACTCATAATAGGTTCCAGTGAGCTAGTTTAGTTTTAATAATCATTGTTATATGACATAGTTATTAACCTTAGGTTTAATGGACCTAAAACCCGGTTAGATCCTAATCAGCTTTAACCACACATGATAAGGGTTTAAAATCGAGGCTCATAGACTGGCGACTCTGCTGGGGACAAACTTCTTAATTTTAACTTGTTTAATTTTAAGAAAGGGGCTTAACTCGAAATTTTTATTATGGCTTTAATTCTTTGTTTGTTTACTTTGTGCGCATTTAAATTTATGTACCTTTGGCATCATATGAGAGCGAGGGTCCACGCAAACCTATTCCACCCCGGGACCCGTTTGAGGGTCCCCTGTCAGGGACTCACACCTTTTAGGTGATGTGTAATAAACGGGGGAAAGAGCGGATGTCATCGAACCACATCCCCTTAAACCTGGGCTTTAGCCCCAAGCGTTTTTCCTGGCATTGCCCTTACCTAGCCCATTGTTTGGTCATCAAAGACTTGACCGTAGACGCACACCTTCAGGTGATGTGAAAAAGTGGGGAAGCCCAAAGAGAATAGCGTGCAGCCCTATTCGTTTGTGGCGACCTGGGCCCACGCCCCAAGCACCTCTCCGGATCGATCCATACCCGATGGATAAGTGTCAAGTGAGGACATGTGGAATTTGTATGGGCCTTGTCTGCTTGTGTGATCGGCCTACTACCCGCCTAGGAATTGATAGGAACTTTTCCTACATCAACTCAGCTCAACCTGAATTTACGGTTTTATTGTTTGCGGCCCCAGAGGCCTGTTTGGTTTGATATGTGGAACATTTGGGCTTCGGCCCAAAGTTTAGACTTAGGTGATTTCTCTCTTTCGGCCCAATTTGAATTATCAATTTAGTTCCAGGCCCAATGAAAAAAAAACAAATCCCCTAAAGCGATCCATTAAAATCCATCAGGCCTTTCCTTTTCGAGCCCATTCTAGTCCAGGAAGACTTTTTCACTCAGGTTTTGACCCACTATCCTAGATGGGTATCATCTTCAGGCCCAATCATAATCACTCGGCCCAAATTCCAATTCACATCCAAAACATGGTTTAGAAATCACTTCGGCCCTGCGCTTTACTTCTAGCCCCAACACATTCTGGCCCACGCTCAATTCTCAGAACATTCCGGCTCAAGAATCACGCTCTTCAAACATTCAGCCTAGGCACCAGTTCACAGCTCATGAATCATTCCGGCCCATGTGCCTTCCTTCCAACTCATTTCGGGTCTCAGTGCCTACCCACAATCTTCGAACATTCCATCATATGCTTTTCTGTAGCCCAAACAAGTTTTACCTAAAACTTCTTCACGGTCCAGAATTTTAGCTCAATCCACTTTTGTTTTCCAACGATAAGCCCGAATCCCAAGTATGGCAGAGGGAGGAAATCCAGTCAGCATGGAGGCCCAGTTTGCAGCCTTAGAGCAAAGGTACATGGCTGCCTTTGATGCCATGGAACAAAACATAGGTCACCACTAATGACATGGAGGCTAAGTATGTCACCATCATCGAAGAGCTGAAAAGCAAAATCAATTCCCTTGAGGTTGGTCATGAGGAAAACATTTCAGGAAAGATTGCTGACTCTGGGAACGAGCGTGACTACATCGAAGTTAACTCTGTTGAGGCCCAGGATGCACAAAGATTTGTAGGGCAAGTCGTCCCGGACCGCCAACTAACTGCAGAATTAAGGAAGGCCCTGAAAAGGATTGAGCGCATGGAAAAAGCTAGCAAGCCAGCTGGTTTCGATTACTCTTCTATGGAATCGTACCCCGAGGTTAATCTCCCTCTAAAGTTGAAGCTACCCACACTTGCTCTATACAAGGGTTCCTCAGACCCACAGGTCCATCTGGCGATGTTCGATAGGGAAATGTCCATCCTCAGGTTGAATGACATGCAGAAGGCCAAGGTTTTCGCCCGTTATCTCGATGAAATACCTCAACGTTGGTACTTGACTCAGAGGATGAACACCAAAACCTATGAAGAGGTTTGTGAGGCTTTCCTGCACCATTTCGAGTATGCTAAGAATCTTGAAGTCACCAGGTCCGACCTTGCCAGTACCCGGCAGGGAAACAGTGAATCAATGTCCGACTTCATCAAACGGTGGAGGATGAAAGCCGCTGCTATGCCTACAAAAATGGATGAGCAAGAACAAATTCGAATGATTGTGGACAATATGCAGAGACAATACAACAACGAGCTGAGTTGCACATACTTCCCTAATTTTGACATGTTGATGGGACAGGTAAGGGTCATGCAAGAAAAGATTCACAAAGGCGAGCTGAAGCTGGGACAACCCAAAGCCCAGGGTGTGAGTATCGAGACCTTTAAGTTAGGACCGGCCAGAGTAGCTCAAGTTTTGTACCGAGTGAGCACCATACAAAAACCCAGTGCTGCAAAACAGAGCATCAAGGCCTCACCTCGATCCAAGAGGTTCTCTGCACCGAGACAGTTTACCGACATTGGTCGGCCTCTCAGTCAAGCACTCGTGAAGCTACAAGAGCTAGACTTACTACAGCCTCTCACACCTAGTCCTGGGATCTCCCAAGCCGAGGAACATCTCCATCAGTTCTGCCAGTTTCATCAACTACCAAGACACAGTACTGACGACTACAGAGCATTGAAGCACAAGATCGAAGACCTTATAGAGCAAGGACTCCAGTTTGTTGAGTAGGCAAAAGTCTAGCAGTGTTTTGTTTACTCATTTCAATTGTGTGGGAAGTTTATCACATTTCTCTTTTAATGAAGTTTAGATTTGAAAATTTCAGTTTTTTCGACTTTTTCAGTTTGTAATCACAAAAATGATAATAAAAGAAATGTGTTCGTTCACCTTGCATCTTGCTCATTAGCAAACATTTCTTAAAACTAATGTTCATGAAACGGTCATTTCTTGGCAACTGAACAAAACGACTTGTCTTTTGTTCTAAAAGATGAACATGTCCAACCAAACACCACTACTCACCCCAAAACATGCAAGCAACCCACGAAGCGGTTCAAGTCTACATTTGTCAAATTGTTGTTATAAACCCTGGATTAATACTGGGGGCAATCTGAGTTTAAGTTCGTCATCTTTCACCTTTCGTTTAAATATGCGAACAAGTCTCAGAGTGAGAATTCACGAGAGTGACTTGAGCGGAAAAACCAAGAGTGAACGAGCATGTCATTTTTACACGACTCTGGTGAGGCCACATTCAAAGGTGAGGTAAACGGCATAACTCCGACCGAAGGAGATAATTTGTAAATTTACTCTTAGACCTACGAAAAGTAACAACGAACGGATACACAACTATCAGGAATGACGAAGCACCTAGGTACAACACCACATAGCTAAAAGCTTGTAAACCCTGACATTAAACCCTAGGCACCCCCGCTGAGCCTTTCATATATCCCTTTTCGATGTTGCAAAGCTCCACAGAGCAAGCCAGCCCGTTGAATAACCAACCCGGTGACCAAAGGAAGCGAGAGCCTGACTCTCAGATAACGTTTTCATCAGTCCAGAGAAGCAAAGCCGCTATCAGCATGACGAAGTGATCCGCAAATGGTCCCAAAGTGACACAGGATCAAAAGAGCTCACATCAAAATAGCTCTCAAAACTCAAAACCGGGAAACACAAGAACCCCGAAGGCAAAGTCAAGAAAGGATCAAACAAAGAGGCAAAACCGAAGTGCCTCGAGGAAATCCAAAAGATGAAAAGAGAAATAGTGTAAAGGACAACTTTAAAAGTCCAAGTCCAGAAGCTCAAAAACAACGTCAACATGAAGCAGTTAGACGACTTCAAGACAAGGAAGATGAATCTGAGAGAAGACGCAAGTTGCAGCTTGGTCACCCACTTAAGCTCCACATACCTCAAATATCCCTCCATGGTCCCGTTGTCCTTCATCACACCCCGTGGCCACGTTATAAGCTTTAAAGACTTCCGACTTGATAGTTGTGTGTCCAATCACATGAAAGTAACAGATCAAATGCGTAAATCCATCAAATATCGAATTCAATGGTCTAGAAGTTGTGACTGTAGGTGAGGAACGAGTGCAAGCACCAAACACGCCGAGTGTAGGTTAGGAAGCACCACATAAAAACATAAGCCCTGACCCTGTGAGGACGAGACTCGTTCACATGTTTAATAAAAGAAAATACTGGGGGCAATCGATCGGAACGATCGATTGCCACGAACTCTAGCTCAGATTGTCTTGAGAAAAATACTGGGGCAATTGTTGGTTCCAACAATTGCTATGACAACACCAATTGGAACCCAGAGCTTAAACATCACCACCACCATCACACACCACCGGCCCGCATAAGCCCTTACCTCCACATCAAACACCACAGGCCCACATAAGCCCTTACCATTACATCATACACCATACCCCACCGATTGCATGTTCATCTCCTAGGAGATAAATTACAAGTCCGAAGTCTATGGTTAGGAAATGATAATTTCGCTTTCCTTTTCATTAAACAGATTATTCTTCAAACACTACCACGTTTGGCACCTCTTTCAGCAATTTCTTGTTTTGGACAAATTTCCTACATACACTTTGATCGTATTTTGACATGCACATCCTCATTGCCACGTTTGGCACTTTCATAATTAACTTTCATCATGACCATTGCATCTATTCGTATGAGACTCCTCGTCATGATTCAGGGATACAGATTCTCAGCTGAAGGTACAGATTCTTCAGGGATACAGATTCTCAGCCGAAGATACAGATTCTTCAGGGATACAAATTCTCAGCCGAAGGTACAGATTCTTCAGGGATACAGATTCTCAGCCGAAGGTACAGATTCTTCAGGGATACAGATTCTCAGCCGAAGGTACAGATTCTTCAGGGATACAGATTCTCAGCCAAAGGTACAGATTCTTCAGGGATACAGATTCTCAGCCGAAGGTACAGACTCTTCAGAGATACAGATTCTCAACCAAAGATTCAGATTCACCAGAGCAGCAGAACTCACTAGAGCAGCAGAACTCACCCGAATAGAAGAACTCGACCCAACACCAATTTTCAATCACTGATAGGTAGTCAACGCCTCAGAAAAGCTTGACATCATCTCATTCATTATAGCTAGTCAACGCCTTAGAATATCTTGACATCATATCATCCTTATAGGTAGTCGGCGCCTTAGAATAGTCTGACATTACTTCATTATTACCTTTAGGTGGTCGACGCCTTAGAACCGCTCGACACCCTTCCACTTTACTCATAGGTAGTCAGCGCCTTAGAATAGCTCGACGCAACTTGTCGGATTGCACGTGCGGTCTTTTAAGATCCAAAATTTCGGGGTATCACTCAAGCATCAACTAGCCTTTTCATTTCCATTACAAAGTCTAGTTGACGGGGGGCAATCTGTTATACCCAAAATTTCAACCCCCCCCCCCGGAAGAGAGTCTCTACTAATAGGCTAGTAGCAAGGGTTCCTAGTTCAATCGGCACATTTCAGAGTACTAGGGACAGCTTAGTCATCTCTAGGGGCATTTTCGTAATTTTTCAAGGCTCCTAAGCCCCCTATAGGCTTTCTCTCTCCTCCAAATAAGGATCAAATCAATTCAAAATGCTTTGAAATTTTAACCCATGATAGAGGATGGCATCTGAAGCATAATGGCGTTGGAATTTTGATTTTTCGAATTTCCAATAATTTTCTAGCAATTTCTGATTGAATCTGACGAGAAATTGAATTTAAAATATTCCAATATACAAAAATTCATTCCACTTTAGAACATCATCCTTTACCCATGTGTGAAATTTCATAATCAAATTCCTTTTGGAAGCCCTTGAGCTAAAACGTCGGTAAATCTCGGTTTTTACCGGATTTTTCTATCTTTAAGGAAGCCTATATAAGGAACCTTATCCCATGATCAAATGAGAACCTCAAAACCCTAAACCCTCAAAGAAGGCAGCCGTCTCATTCTCTTCACGTTTTACACATCCAAGCACCAAAATCACATCAAAAAATCCCCGAAATCACCATCTAAACACATTTTCATCTCCCAACACATTAACAATCATCAAACATCAACCAAACCACCTCCAAAACGTGAAGAACACCTTCAACAATCAACACCAGAAGCTCGGGTCGAACTCAATCCGAACCGGCACCATCGGAGCCTCGAAGAATCCCGACGTGAAGAATCCTCCTGAATTCGAAGGTAAAACAGGTTGCAATTCTACTTTTCTAACTCTCCACGACCTTATTAACTCTCTGTCAAATTTTGGGTTCAAACTAACCTTTTTACGCTTTTGTATTGCTAATTACTTTTGTTTCTGCCTTGTTACTTGTTCGTCAAGTTTCGTACATAATTCGACTTCAAACTGCAATCTTTCAATTACTAACGAATTGTATACCTTTCAGGCTACACGTGCATAAATTTTGAGCCGAAAACACCTTCGGGAATCACCATGAAACCCCTGTCCGTGGGTGGTCCGGGATCTCGGACCTATGGTCCGGGACCACGGACGGGTTGTCCGTGGCCACGGACACCCAGGACGGCGGCGGGATTTTAAAATTTTAAAAATTTAGGTTTTGCTAAAGTATGTCCGGGCCTATAGACGTCCTGTCCGTGGCCCCGGACTTTTCAAATTTTTGTTTTCTGTTTAATTCGACTTTTATTTTCAATAATTAACTAGGGTCCGTGGTTACGGACATTAGGTCCGTGGCTACGGACGGAAACAAAATTTGACCTAATTCTGCCTCCGAAACCCTAGTTTAGGTAATTTCAACTTTCACTTTATTTTCAGTCAAAAAATACTAAAAAACAAAAAAAAACAGAAGCTCGCGCACTTAGGTTAAAATGACTCGTAATAAGCCGTAATTAAACTAAGTAGAGGAAAAACGACTTCTAGGGGTAATGAAAGTAATTGAACCCTAATTAAGTCGAATATCAAGCCCCGAACCCGAACTCTCCTTTCCTAATTTGATCTAGGTTAAAATTAGGTGGCGACTCATAATAGGTTCCAGTGAGCTAGTTAAGGTTTTAATAATTGTTATATGACATAGTTATTAACCTTAGGTTATAAGTGGACCTAAAACCCGGTTAGATCCTAATCAGCTTTAACCAACACAAGATAGGGTTTAAAATCGAGGCTCACACCCAGAGTCCAAGACAACTTGAGATTTTATCAAGGACATCAAAGCTTGAATGGGGGAGGATGTTACAATCCTGAACTCCAAGGATGATTAGCGCTTGAACCCTAACTCCCAATGACCATATGAACACACAGATTTTCGGTCACCAAGTGTTACTCAATGCGAGGGAACTTGGTAGTTGGGCTTGCCAAAGAAGGCATGTGGGTGTCTTAGGGCTACGTGCACGAAAGTACTGGTCGTGTCACTGAGCACTGGCCATGACATGCATAAGATAAGTGATGAGTTCGAGTCCCTGGCACATTGTCGAAGTGTAGAGGTAACCTGATGAGGTTAGGCGAGTCTTGTAGACTTGGCCGTGAGCTGGGCTCACCTTGGACACAAATGGGTGGAACTGGTCTTTCTGACTGGGGCTTGATAGGTGACATTGATCGTGACGGGATCATGCAAGTCATAGGGCACAACTAATGATAACATTGAGTGTTATGAGCTAAGGACTAGAAGAGGAATCGCACGAATTCCCAAAGAGCCAACTGCAACCTGAGTGTCACTAGGGCTTAGTCTTGACATGGACTTGTCATGATAGGAGGCTGTGGCACGGGGTGAAGCTAAGGTGTGTTGTTGTCAGTGGGTGATGCCATGACTAGTCACGACATGGGCCTTGAGCTTGTCCAGGGGGTTGGCAGATGCCAAGAGTTAGTTTTCACGATGAAGCGCGATGTTGCATTACACGGGTGCTGGTTGTGCAAGGCGCAGAGACTGGTTGTGACTGCATGTGTGAGGCGTTGCTAGACACGGGCACTAGGTGCTAGTTGTGACTGCATGCGCAGGGGCAATGTTTGACACGGGCACTAGGTGCTGGCTGTGACAATGTGCGTGAGCATTGAGTGACAAGGGCAAAGGCATTGGCTGGGCAGCATACATGGGTGCAAGGCACTAGCTGCACGGGAGCCTAGGGCACGCCCGAGACTCTTATTGAATAGCTTGCTTTGGATGTTGTTTTGATTTGGATTTCCTTATCTTATCCCTAATTATTTGGTAATGATTAGAGGTCCTTTGGAGCTAATGATTGGTTGTTGCAAGTTTGGTTGAGGCCTTGAAAATGGGTTTTATCGGGGTTGTTACCATATGTGTTTCAATGGTACGCTTTGGATTGTCTTTTGGACTCCCTCTTTAATGGCTGGACCAGTTTCGGTTTCAAATGGGAAAATTTTTATGTCCATTCAATTATCTCATTTGATTACAAGAATAAAGGGTTGGTTTTGTAACTCCCCTCTTAATTTAGGGCGCATGAGTTATGGAATTCTAACCACTTTGTTGTCTCCTTAATTGCCTTGTAACTTATGGAGTTAATGCTGATGAGTTCATCGGAGAAATTGGAAGAATAAGGCAGCAGCAAGGTGAAAGGTTCCTAATTAAATGCATTGAAGAGGTTGAATTAATTATTCAACTTATAGTAGCTCAAAGGGTAAGCTCTATCTCCTTCATTAATTGGCACTTTAAGGAATTAATTGAGGCAATTCTTAATTAAAGGATGGGGGCGGTTTTATATCCTTTATCTTCCTTCATCTAGTACTGGTTATTAAGGATATTAATGATGAGAGTTACGCATCATTAATTGGGTTATTCGTTAGTCCTAACTCCTTAAGTAACTTCTGCACCTATTAAGATAAGTTACAACATTGGTGAAGGCATCTCCCTATAAATAGGAATGGTAGGCGATTGAAATGAGACATCACTCATCCATTCATCTGTCTCTCACCAAGTGTTAAACTATCTTCATTCCAAGAGTTGCTCCAAGATATAACCCTGCATGTTTGAGAATGAGAAAGATAGAACTTGGAGTTCTTGATCTCAGGTCCCAAATTGAAAAACCAAAAGTCCTCAGAAAGACACTACTCTATATTTGCAAGTTCCAAGAGAGAATTGTGTGTTCCAATTGCTACTCCTTGCTCCTTGGAAGCTTGGCAAGATGTTGTGAACTCCAATGACCAACCAGAGTCATAGTTAGCGTGAGTTGTCCAGCTTCACACCTACTCTCGGAGTTGAGTGGTTACGGGAGCACTCGGCTAGGGTTGACTCGTCAAGCTGCGGGCGGTATTGTGTACAAGTCCCTCATGTTTTGGTTTATCCTTGTTGGTACGGTGGTATTGTTTTGGTGGAGAGCATTTGAGATCACAGGAAGCGGCTGATCAACTTGGGCGTGAGTTGAGCCGGTCATAGTGCCAACTTTGGAGTTCACAACGGCTTGCCAAGCTTCCTAGGAGCAAGGAGGGGGAATTGGAACACACAATTCTCTCCTGGAACTTGTAAATGTAGAGCAGTATCTTTCTATGGACTTTTGGTTTCTCATCACTTTGGGACCTGAGATCAAGAACTCCAAGTTCTATTTTTCTCACTCTTAAACGTGCAGGGTTATCTCCTGGAGCAACTCTTGGAACGAAGATAGTTTAACACTTGGTGAGAGACAGATGAATGGAAGTGTAGAGATGTCTCATTCCATTCGCCTAGCATTCCTATTTATAGGGAGATACCTTCACCAATGTTGCAACTCTTCTTAATAAGTGCACCAGTTACTTAAGGAATTAGGACTAACGAACAACCCACCTAATGATGTGTAACTCCCATCATTAATATCCTTAATAACCAGTAATAGATGAAGGAAGATAAAGGACATAAAACCGCCTTATTCCCTTAAATGGGAATCACCTCAATTAATTCCTTAAATCACCCATTAATGAAGGAGATAGAGCTTACCCTTTGAGCTGCTATTAGTTGAATAATTAATTCAACCTCTTCAATGTGTATAATTAGGAACCTTTCACCTTGCTGCTGCCTTATCCTTCCAAATGCTCCAATGAACTCATCATCATTAACTCCATAAGTTACAAGACAATTACGGAGACAACAAAGTGGTTAGTATTCCATAACCCATGCGCTCTTAATTAAGAGAAGGAGTTACAAATCCAACCCTTTAATCTTGTAATCAAATGAGATAACTGAATGCACATAAAACTCTTCCCATTTAAAACCAAAACCGCTCCAACCATTAATGAGGGAGTCCAAAAGACAATCCAAAGCGTACCGCAGAAACACATACGGTAACAACCCTAGTAAAATCAAATTTTATCCAAAGCCTCAAACAAACTTGTAACAACCAATCATTAGCTCCAAAGGACCTCTAATAGTTACCAAATAATTAGGGAGAAGATAAGGAAATCCAAATCAGCACAATGCAATCTAAGGCTAGCTCTTCAACAAGAGTCTCAGGTGTGCTCTAGGCACCCCATGCCTTGTGTTCCACGTAGCTAGTACCTCGCACCCATGCATGCGCCCCAGCCAATGCCTTTGCCCTTCTCACCTGATGCTCATGCATGTTATCACAGCCAGCACCTAGTGCCCGTGTCAAACATGGCCCCTGCACATGCAGTCACAGCGAGCATCTAGTGCCCGTGTCTAGCATCACCTCATGCATGCAGTCACTGCCAATGCCCGCACCTCGTGCATCCAACACCCGTGTCATGAAACATAGCGCCTCGTCGTTAAAACTAACTCTTGGCACTTGTGAACCCCCTAGACTAGCTCACGGCCCATGTCATGACAAGTCATGGCATCACCCACTAACAATAGCACGCCTTAACCCCCGTGCCACCGCCTCCTGTCATGACAAGTCCATGTCAAGACCAAGCCACAATGACACTCAGGTTGTAGTTGCTCTTCGGGAACTCATGCGATTCCTCTTCTAGTCCTTACCTTATAACACCAAGTGTTATCATTGGTATTGCCCTGTGAATCACATGATCCCACCCGTGCCAAGGACTGGAACCCATCACTTATCTCATGCGTGTCAAGGCCGGCTCTCAGTGACACGGCCTGTACTTTAGTCCACGTAGCCCCAAGATACCACATGCTCTTCTTGGCAAGCCCAGCTTCCAAGTTCCCTTGCATTAAGTAACACTTGGTGACCAATAATCCCGTGTGTTCATATGTTTGTTGGGAGTTAGGGTTCAAGCACTAATCACCCCTGGAGTTCAGGATTGTAACATCCTCCCCTAACCAAACTTTGACGACCTCGACAAAGCCTCATGTGGTCTTGGACTCAGGGACTCTCACCCCAAGAATTTCCCTAAATAGTTGATTGATGTGGCACCCTCACGCCCCCTTGTTGCTCTTGCCTTGCAACCATCAAAACAACTAGCTTAATCAAATATTAAGCACAAAGCGTATCGTCATACCTTTTACCCGAGCTTGGTAAGATCCTATGGCCTCAGGTCCACCATGCTTCCCTTGCACTTCTAACTACTCCCCCAAGGAAAGTGAGCACAACCATGCTGCATAGGATGGACTACGACTCCCAAAGTCTGGATATTTCACATCCTAGTAAGCCTCAGAAGAATCACCCATCATGGCAAGGTAACTCTACCTTTGGAACCACTCTTCCAAAGCTCTTTGGTGACTTGGGTAATCTCCTCCCTTAGAGACACTCAACGTCTCTTGTGGTCTATCCTTGTGAACCTGGTCCACCTAATAGAACACAACATAAATCAATAAAGGGCATAACGATAAAGTGTTTCGAATTACCTTAAAGTGTGCCTTAGTGCCCTGCGCCCAATACCTCTGCACTCATCAACGCTCTGCATAATGCCTCATGCCCAGTGCCTTGCACTCGTGTTGTCGATCACCTTGTGCACCCGGTGCACCTGTCGTCATCAGTGCCATACGCGCCCAGCAAGCCCTCGTAAGTCAAGGCCCTGTGTGCCTCATCCACACAACTCTGTTGATGCCCTGTGCGCCCAGCACACCCTTAATCGACTCCTGGCTTACCTCATATAGTCGTGCCTCTAACATTGTGCACTATGTCCCAACACTTGGAACAGCCTCTTGATCCACTCATAAGGCTTCGACTCAAATCTGTGGCTACCTCGTCTTAGGCCTGATTCCCTCTACACCCCTCTAATTTCCAACCTCACACCCCTGGGATGTGGCACCACTAGGAAATTAGGACTTCAAGGCTTCCTTATGCTCAAGAACACTCATGTTCCTTCCCCCGCCTTATCCTTACTCTTGCTTGCAACCTACCAAATTGGCTTCCCTAACTAAGCTTGGGTCATAACCAACTCACCATTGCCCCCCCTTTGAGAGTCCAACTCCTAAAGCCATTCTCTTTTACTCCCATGTCAACCCATCACAACTAGGCACCACTTTGCCCTGACTCATACACTGAGTGGAACTTGCAATCACACGTGAAGTATAACGAAAAGGAAATCTTATTCATCCACTTAGGGGAAACGGGTTTACAATTATTGTCAAATAATCAAACATAACTAAGAGTAACTCCGGATAAGGAAAACCTTCTAAGCCAATCTTGCCTAGAGGAATGCATACTCGTCTTCAAAGAGGCGATCATAATCTTCATCATAAGTATACCTTGGAGGAGAAGGCGGCTCGATCTTTACCTGAAACAAAAGTGAGCTCTCCCTCACTTGGCTTGAGGTACCACCTTCTTGAACAGGGTTGAATGGATAATACAAGGTCGGATTATCACCTCATGCCCATACAGGCTTACCATCCGTAAACAACGTCATCCCATTCATGTGAAGGTTCATGCTAGCTCTGGAGTCATAGATGAACGACGCTCCTAGGACCATAGGCATATTCTTCTTTCTCACCAACTCAAATTCTTGATTAGAGCACCACTCCCCAACTCGAGTGTTGACTCGAACAACTCCAAGCATGTCCATGTTTTGGCCATTACCTACCACTATCCCATGTCCTTTTGCCTTGGTGATGGTAAGACCGAGTGTCACAGCAATATGATGAGCCATAATGTTCATCTCTGCCCCGGTATCCACTAGAGCTAAAAACCTCACCCTTTCTTCCACTACCTCTTTAACGGAGAGCAGCTTCCTACCAGGAGCGTATGGAGAAAAATCAATGTGTGTGCACAAAAGACGGTCATTGGTTACCTCTTCTTCCTCATGCTCTACCTCCTTGTTAGCCACGCCTCCGTTACACTTCACTAGCTTCTCGCATAATTCATCATTCACTTCAGGAACTGGATCTTCATCCGATGATGCCTCACCAAAGTCAAGGTCCATCTCACCTCTAAGCATGGCTTCTTTGATCCCGTTGACTATAAGTGTTACTTCACGAGCCATCACGAGCATCTTGCCAAATTCTGAAGATACTCCAACCATTCTTTTTGGCCTCTTGTTACGCTTCACAAGAGCTCTACCCTGAGAAACCTGGTCTTGACCACTTTCAGGCTTCTGGTCTTCCTCTAGGGTCCATCGCTTCTTGACACAAGGAGCCCTAGGCATCACCATAATGCCTTTTCTCTGCGGGTCAAACCTCCACATAGGAACACATCTCAAAGTTATCCTCTCGGAAGAACCTTGGGCATCTCTCAACAGCCCCCGATCTCCATCCTTCAAGCCAGCATTGGAAGGATCATGCCTGACTTCACTGTCGTCCTGGCAACACATCGCTCTACTATGTTGTTGATGTTGCGCCCGGGCTAGCCATCATGCTACGGTACTCAGCACCCCACCTCTTGATGTCACTCCTTGGCACATCCTTGTAGTGTGCTCTACGCACCCGGTTGGGCTCATGACGCTTGCCCGACACCTTTGCTGATTGAATCGTGCTCACCTCAGGCGTTGGACTAGTAGATCATGGCTGAACTTGCACACTACCTTGGCATGATTCACCCTTGGCATCTTCCTCAGGAACTGGGGACTTAGTCACGACCACACCTTCTTTCTTCCACACCTCCTCGAGACGAGCCTGGCTCTCCCGAATCTAGCCATCACTCTCTTTATCTTCTTGATCGTTGTCGGAGGAGAAAGTTAAAGTAGAGGACTCAAGAACCCTTGCCTAAATGTGCTTCCTCGTTTCTTCTTCCAACCACTTTTTCCAACGGATTGTCCTTAGATGATCTCCGCATGAGCTCGCCGGCCTCATAATGAAGGTTGGTGTCGATGAAGAGTGGTGACGAATAAAGAGTGTCGAATTCGTCCTAGAACCTCTCTATTGTAGGTTGTTGACGCGTTTGTTGTGTTTGCAGCTCTAATACCACACTTGTCACATGCCAAAATAGGTACTATGATCGTCTCAACTCACGCTCAAGTTGATCAGCCGCTCCCCTTGATATCAAGTGCACACCATAACAACATCATTACCGTAACAACAACCAAGGACTTGGACAAAATACCACATGCAGCTTGACGAGTCAACCCTAGCTGAGTACTCAACCACTCAACTCCGAGAGTGGGTGTGGAGCTCGACAACTCGTGCTAACTATGACTCTGGTTGGCCTTTAGAGTTTACAGCATCTTTTCAAGCTTCCAATGAGCAAGGAGGGGGAATCGGAACACACAATTATCTCCTGGAACTTGCAAACGTAGAACAGCATCTTTCTATGGACTTTTGGTTTTTCACTTTGGGACCTGAGATCAAGAACTCCAAGTTCTATCTTTCTCACTCTCAAACGTGTCGGGTTATCACTTGGAGCAACTCTTGGAATGAAGACAGTTTAACACTTGATGAGAGACAAATGAATGGGTGTGGAATGTCTCACTCCAACCGCTTAGCATTCCTATTTATAGGGAGATGCCATCACCAATGTTGTAACTTATCTTAATAAGTGCAGTGGTTACTTAAGGAGTTAGGACTAACAAACAGCCCACTTAATGATATGTAACCCCCGTCATTAATATCCTTAGTAACCAGCAATAGATGAAGAAAGATAAAGAACATAAAACCGTCCCATCCCTTAATTGAGAATCACCTCAGTTAATTCCTTAAACCGCCCATTAATGAAGGAGATAGAGCTTACCCTTTGAGCTAATATCAGTTGAATAATTAATTCAACCTCTTCAATGCATTAATTACTTAGGAATCTTTCACCTTGCTACTCCCTTATCCTTTCAATTGTTCCAATTAACTCATCAGCATCAACTCCATAAGTTACAAGACAATTAAGGAGACAACAAAGTGGTTAGTATTCCATAACCCATGCGCTCTTAATTAAGAGAAGGAGTTACAAATCCAACCCTTTAATCTTGTAAACAAATGAGATAACTCAATGCACATAAAACCCCTCCCATTTAAAACTAAAACCGCTCCAACCATTAAGAAGGGAGTCCAAAAGACAATCCAAAGCGTACCGCAGAAACACATATGGTAACAACCCCAATAAAATCCAATTTTACCCAAGGCCTCAACCAAACATGCAATAACCAATCATTATCTCAAAAGGACCTCTAATCATTACCAAATAATTAGGGAGAAGATAAGTAAATCCAAATCAACACAACAAAGTCTAAGGCAAGCTCTTCAACAAGTGTCTCGGGCATGCCCCGGGCACACCATGCCTTGCGTCCCACACAGCTTGTGCCTCGCACCAATGCATGCACCTCAGCCAATGCCTATGCCCGTGGCCCCCGTTGCTCACGCACATTGTCACAGCCATCACCCAGTGCCCGTGTCAAACATCACCTCTGTGCATGCAGTCACAGCCAGCGCCTAATGCTCGTGTCTAGCATCTCCCCGCGCATGCAGTCACAGCCAATGCCCACGCCTTGCGCAGCCAGCACTCGTGTCATGTAATATCATGCCTCGTCATGACAACTAACTCTTGGCACTTGCGAACCCCCTGGACAAGCTCAAGGCCCATGTCGTGACTAGTCATGGCATCACCCACTGACAACAACACGCCTTAGCTTCGCCTCGTGCCATGGCCTCCTGTCATGGCAAGTCCATGTCAAGACCAAGCCACAATGACACTCAGGTTGCAGTTGGCTCTTCGGGAACTCGTGTGATTCCTCTTCTAGTTCTTAGATCATAACACCTAGTGTTATCATTGGTTTTGCCCTGTGACTCATATGATCCCACCATGATCAATGTCACCTGTCAAGCTCTAGTCTGAAAGACCAGTTCCACCCACTTGAGTCCAAGGTGAGCCTACCTCACGGTCAAGTCTCCAAGACTCACCTAACCTAGTCAGGTTACAACTACATTTTAACAACGTGCTAGGGACTGGAACCCATCACTTGTCTCACGCGTGTCATAGCCAGCTCTCAGTGACATGGCCCGTACTTTAGTGCACACAGCCCTAGGACACCCACAAGCTCTTCTTGGCAAGCCCAGCTTCCAAGTTCCTTTACATTGAGTAACACTTGGTGACCGATAATCCCAGTTGTTCATATGGTCGTTGGGTGTTAGGGTTCAAGCACTAGTTACCCCTAGAGTTCAGGATTGTAACAACTGGTTAGTTTCTGCCTTTCTTGTCCCCAGGCAGCCTACATGGTTGTGTGCCGGCTGGGCACCCAAGTTCCCGAGGGCCATAATGACTACATTGTACCCGCGAATGGGGATGTCGGGACGTTTGGACTCCTTAGTAGTGTTGGGCCCATATTGCCCACACCTACGGCTAGGTGAACTATTCGTGAGTCCCCCCAGGCTGCCTGGAGAGCATCCGCTAGACGCAAGAGTGCCTAAAACAAGTCTGAAGACATGTCCCACTATCTCTAGCTGGGGTAGAGGGCTCCAAAGGCGATAGGGCCTTACCAATATGTCAGTGTCTCTATTATTGAGTTAGGCTAGTGTGTGCTTGTCGTATGACTGGTTCCGCACTTGGGCAAGTGCGGGAGTACGAGGGGTGACGCATTAAGTTGGGACTTGTGTCTGACACAGTCGAGATGGTCCAGGTGGTAGTGAGTGCACTATGTAGCCCACGCTAGTGCGCCCCTACTGAAGGTGCATTGGCACTAGGGTTGCTCCACAAGGGAATGTGTTCATTTAGTGGAGTGTCACGCACATCCATGCCTTTGGGCAAAGGGGTGTGAGGATGTGGGAACTCACTATGGGGTGGTCAGTGCATCGATGACTAGTCTAGGTATATTATCCGGACACATACCCAGACCAGAGTGAAAAAAAAGCCAGAGAGTTCAGTGCTAGAGTGGTCCGGGTTTATAGACTCGGACATAAACCTAAACCAGATTGAAAACTTGGCAGAAAGTTCATTGAGGGGTTGGTCTGCGTTTGTAGACCTGGATGCATACCCGGACTAGGGTAAAATATGAGCAGAAGCTTCAGCAAGGGCTGGTTCAGGTTTATAGACTTGGACATTGACCTGAACTAGGCATATAATGCAACAGAATGTGTGTTTTCTCTCGTTCAGTCCCGTCTTGGTCTCTAGCCTCATGACACACATCCCAAAGTTTTGTTCAAGCATCCGAACAACTCCTTTTCATCGTTTTATCGTGCTCCATCAAGATTTTACCTATGTTATAACCAAAATGTATAAGTTCACTAATATTTACCAAATATTCTATAAAGTGGTGAAAATAGGTTATATCCCAAGTAGAATGTAGGTGAATATAAACCTCATAATTACATATTTTCACCACTTATCATCATTCAACCGGCGTTGACACATGCTGTCTGACCCATGTGGATCGGTCATCTGGAGTGGTCGATCTAAAAAATGTTCTTCGTTTTAGCCCGGATGGATTTGTTTTCTCCTTAATGTTAGTCTCTTTGTCTACTTCGCTTAATTACACTTTGAAGATAATTTGCGTGATATGTTTGTATTTTTTTTGCTTATTTACGCTCTTTTACCATTTATATTTTCAATACTGCAAGCATTAGTTGGCTACACGTTAGTATTATTTGTCGTTAAGGGTGAGAATGATGATGGATTTGATGATGAAGAAGTAAGCATAGGACCAAGTTATCTTTTTCGTACGAGCCAAATATTTGCAGACATAGAAGAGGCTGCTTGTTATGTGATACACGTTTCCAAGAATAACAACATATATTAGACAGATTGATAGGGATGATGGTGAACTAGTGCTGACATGCGAGAAGTATGGCAAGAATAGGCCACGAAATAGCCAAGTTGAAGCGTCCTCATCTAGTCAAAGGTGGTGGCGCACTATGAAGAAGTGCAATTGTCTCTTCCACATAAGCATCCGCAGTGGACTGGTCGTTGGGTGGTTAATTCTAGCAATGCAACTGATGCATGACGATGAATTTGCTCGTAGTCGTCACTCTCATTTTGTGTTTCTTGCTTCAGCGCAGATGTAAGAGCAAGCATGAAGAGCTTCCACAAAAGCAGAGTTGCGCCATGATAGATGTGGGCCCATCTACATGATAAGAACCCTAAGAGCACGGTGGACAAAACTTCGATTCGTAACTTGGTAGCAAATACAGGTGTTATACCTTGAATTTTAACCCCCGGAAGAGAGTATCTAGAAACACAGGTACTAAAAGGGAGCTTGGTCAAATAGCAAGGATTCCCAGTTCAATCGGCACATTCCGGGGTGCCAGGAGCAGTTTGGTCATCTTCAGGGGCATTTCTGTAATTTTCCAAGGCTCCTAAGCCCCCTACAAGCTTTCTTTCTCCTCCGAAGAAGGATCAAATCAATTTGAAATGCTTTCAAATTTTAACCCACGATAGAGGATGACATTTTGAGCATAATGACGTTGGAATTTTGATTTTTCAAATTTCTAATAATTTTCTAGCAATTTCTGATTGAATCTGACGAGAAATTGAATTTAAAAATATTCCAATATTTAAAAAATTCGATTCTACCCCGGAAAAATCAAAATTATCATCCTTGACATGTGGCTAAAATTGCTTTGTCAGATTCTTTTAGGAAGCCCTTAATTAAGATTCCGAAAAATCTCATTTTCACTAGATTTTCTTTATCTTTAAGAAAGTCCATATAAAGGAGCAAATCTCTTGATAAAATCAGGATCACACAAGCTCAAGAACCCTAAGGAATTAGAAAATACAGCCTCTCTCCACTCTTAAATGTTTCCCAACACCCGGCCACCAAAATCATACCAAAATTCCCCCGAAATCACCATTTAAACTTGTTTTCGAACTCCCAAAGCACAAAACATCATCAAAATCCCAACAAAAACCATCGAAACGTGTGAAACACCAAGAACAATAAGTGACTAGAAGCCCAGTTCGAAGTTCCTTCGAATCTGCCATCAATGAGGCTCCCAACGAATCCCAACGTGAAGAATCATTATGAATTCGAAGGTAAAACAGGCGGGAACTTTAATTTTCTAACTCTTCACGACTTTATTAACCTTATCTCAAATTTTG
Organism: Limonium bicolor; assembly: GCA_023374045.1. Taxonomy (NCBI): domain Eukaryota; kingdom Viridiplantae; phylum Streptophyta; class Magnoliopsida; order Caryophyllales; family Plumbaginaceae; genus Limonium; species Limonium bicolor. The sequence continues at coordinate 300,315,911 of CM041778.1, forward strand.
GGTTCAAACCAACCTTTTTTCGGCTTCTGTATTGCTAATTGTTTTCGCTACTACCTTGTTACTTGTTTGTTAAGTTTCATGCTTAATTCGACTTCAAACTGCGAATATTTGAAACTAACATCTTGAAAATTTTTCAAGCTACGCGTGCATAAGTTTTGAGCCGAAAACATTGTCGGGAACCACCAAAAACCCACTATCCGTGTGTAACACCCTGGATTTTGCCTTAAGACATAGATTACCAACGGTGAAAACGGCTTCAAAAACGGACCCCAAACGAGGTCTAAAAGAGCAAAACAAACTTGGTCCGAGCTTGTGTCCGGACATGGGAAGTTCGGACACAAGTCGAGAGTTGGAAAGTCTGAAAACCAGAGGCGTCCGAACTTGTGTCCGAACTTCAAAGTTCAGACACAAGTCGTGTTTCAAAGTCCAAGAATTCTTACGCGGCGTGTCCGAACATTGGTCCGAGCTTACAAGTTCGGACATAGGTCGAGACTTGTAAGTCGGCCTCGTCCTCGCATGCTGTCCGAACTTCAATGTTCGGACAGAAGTTCGGACACACCAAAACAGAGGAAACACCTTAAACTCTCGGGGCCTGTCCGAACATGGATGTCCAGACGGACGTTCGGACAGGTCCTGATATGCATCTTCACAAGCGAAAACAGTACCAAACCATCACCAAAATAAACATAACAACTTAGCAACCAAAGAAGAATCATCACCATGACTTAGTACCTCAAATAACCATAAGAAAACCATCGAAAGATCTCTTATACATAAAATAATTCCCCAACAAAACACTTCAACTAAGTAGCAGCGAAACAACAAAACCCAAAAGGCGTTACCGCCACACTCTAGCAAAGAGTGCTCAGGCTTTAAACTACAATTCAAATGCCAAAACGTTCCCAAAACTTGTAAAGCATATCAATTCCAAAACATAACTCAACTCGAAATAATGCGTAGAAATTATCCAGTCATCCTAATCTATGTGATAGCGTGTCCCAATCCCCAATTCAGCCATGACTACCTGCGACCATAAAACTAGGGCTGCCCAAAAAATTCCGAAACCGCGGTATCCGACCGAAACCGAAGTGAACTGTACCTGTTTTTAGGTTAACCGTACCGGTTCTTGCGGTATGGTTAACCGAACCGTGTAAATTGACCGGTTTCGGTTTCGGTAACGGTATTAAATTTTCCAGAACGGTTAACCGCTCGGTTAACCACGGTTAACCGATTATATAAACAATAAAAATCTTTAAATATTAATGTTCATCTTATATACTACCTCCGTCCCACCAGGATTGTCCTGTTTGCTTTTTGGCATGTTTTTCCACATCAATATTTAACATATAAGATAAGCTAATTTCATAAAACTAAAATCATCAAGATATAGTTTATTATGTAAGGAATCTATTACATAACTTAGATTTATAAAATTATTTTATCTTATATGTTAAATATTGAAGTTAAACAATGTCTTCAAATAGTAAACAAGACACTCCAGGTGGGACGGAGGTAGTAATAATTAATGTTAGCTATTGAGGGATTATGCACAATATTATATTTTTTGTTACATGTGTTTGATTTGCCACTCAGGATTTAGGTAAACGATCGATGTTGTACTATAATAATAATGGTTGGTTTTCATCAATAAAAAAAATACACGGCTACAAGGTTAACCGATAAAACCGAACCGAACTAAAGGTTAACCGGTCTAAACGGAATGGTAATGGAATCGGATTTTAGAAAACCGAATTAAACGGTTAACCGAATCCGGTTAACCGATCTAAATGGAATGGTAACGGAATTGGATTTTAGAAAACCGAAGACCCGGTTAACCGAAAGCGGTTAACCGAATAAGGCGGTTAACCTACCATGGGCAGCCCTACATAAAACAACAATAGAAACCGCGAAGGGGTCGCGCAAATCAGTAAAACTGAGTAAACATTGCCTCAACTTGTAAAATACATTTTGAAGCTCCTTTTTCATTTACAAAACATTAACTCACACCACAACGTTAACCAGTTTCACAAACACCAAACCACCATAAATAAAACATTTTGGGGGAGAACTTTCCAAGAATCAAATGAATGACTTACACGCACGACCCCAAATCGGGTCGCAATAATAAGAATCTCACCTCACTCTACGTCTTAAGTGTGCACACCCCCCAGAAGGTAACTTATGACCCAAAGGAGTAGAATTAGAGCTTAACTGCAAGTAATGTCTGCAGGCAAATAATAAGAAATCCACGGGATACATAGTACCTAGTACCATAATTACACGGAGCGCCAATAAGGCACCAACAATATACACGGAGTACCAAGAGGTACCAACAATCCAATAACCAATTCAAAGAAAGCCTCCCAAAACGTTTATTCAAACCCTTTGCAAAACATCTTACCAGAATACACAGGGAAAAATTATTCCCAAACCTTCACAATCTCAAAACCACAGTAAATCCAACCATCGATAATCGCGAAACACAGAGGTAAAGAATGTTGAGCACAACATTTACCTGGATACGCTCACCGCCACAGAATCACTCAGCAAGATCAGCAGTAGCGTTCGTCAGGGAATTCGGTGTCTAGAATTGTAAGCAGAAACACAATCAGGAACTACTCAAATACCAAAGAATTAACTATCTAACCTTACCAGTGGATTCCCCTTACCCTTCTACCAGAACCGGCACCAGAGAAGCGGCCTAACAGCGACGGGGAAAACAAGAACGTGAATTTAAGAGGGGTTGGAAGCTTGAAGAAAGAGAGGAGCGTAGAGACGGCGTAATGAAGATGAAGAAGATCGTGGTAAAGATCGTGAAGTTAAATAGGGAATAAATAACATAATAAGTAGAAATAAATTAATATACATTTGATTTAAAAGGAGAGAGAATTGAGAAGTAGTTAGTAAAATAATTACCACACTAATATTAATCTGAAAACTGAGTAATCAAATAATGCTAAAAATCATGGAAGGATCTAGATTCAAGATTAGAGAGATAAATTATATTTGGTTAAAGTAAAAATAGAAGAAGGACTAACTAATCGTTAGTAAAGAATGAGAAGAATTATCTAAATAAATAGATAAAAGAATAAATACATAGTAGCTGAATAAATAAGTTAGGAAGAGGAAATTATTTTAGAAAGAAGTAAAATCAAATTTGTATTCTTAAACATAATAAAGTTGTTTGAGACGAACGTATATATATATATATATGTATATGCTTCTCTGGGCCCTTAATAATTCTGTTAATAACATTCCCGACTATATGCTAATTTAATCCTATGCCAAAATTCACGGGTATTTCATCTCATCCCCCTTAAAAGAAAGCTTCGCCCTCGAAGCTAAGCCTAGACAATGCCCCAACCAAAACTGATTCTGAATGCTGAATCCAACTGAACTTGACATTAGTCTTAAACGGTTACCTGCTCGAAAAGCTGAGGGTACTTTCTTCATTTCCTCTTCGACCTCCCACGTCGCCTCCTCAGTCCCATGATTCGACCACAACACCTTGACCATTCGGGTGGACTTCGATCGGGTCTCTCTGGTCTTGGTGTCCAGTATGGGGTATTCCTCGTACGATAGGTTCTGCTCCAACTCCAGCACCTCAGGCTGTAGAACGTGGGATGGTCGGGAACATAACGCTTCAGCTGAGAGACATGGAAAACATTATGGACTCTCTCAGCTCACCAGGTAGGGCCAATCTGTAGGCCACCTCTCCAATTCTCTCCAGGACCTCGTAAGGACCCACGAATTTGGGGCTCAATTTCCCCTTCTTCCCAAATCTGGTTACCCCTCTCACAGGAGACACCTTCAGGAAGACTCTATCACCAACTTCGAATTCAACCGGTCTCCTCTTTAAGTCAGCATAGGACTTCTGCCTGTTGGGCCGCTTTCATTCGGCTCTGGATGATCGGACCTGCTCCATCGTCTCCTCTATCAGCTGGGGTCCCAATATCACTGTCTCGCTGATGTCGCTCCAACATAAAGGGGTTCTGCATTTCCTCCCATACAAGGCTTCATAGGGAGCCATCTTAATGCTAGAGTGGTAACTGTTATTATATGAGAACTCCACCAGATGAAGTCTGTCTGCCCAGGTCCCCTGAAAATCCATGACACATGCCCGAAGCATGTCCTCTAAGGTCTGGATGGTCTCTCCGTCTGACCATCTGTCCGGATGGAAAGCAGTGCTCAACTTCAATTTAGTACCCATAGCCTTCTGAAACTGCTGCCAGAAATGTGCCAAAAATCTCGAGTCTCGATCAGATACTATCGTCTGAGGCACGCCATGGTATCTAACCACATACTTAATGTATGCATCCACTAACTGACTCATAGACCAAGTGCTCTTCATAGGTATGAATCGAGCGGACTTGGTGAGTCGATCCACGATCACCCATATCTGGTTGACTCCACCCTTCGCCGGCGGTAGCCCAACTACGAAATCCATAGAAATAGAGTCCCACTTCCATTTGGGTACCTCCAAAGGCTGCAACAATCCTCCCATCCTCTTATGCTCGAACTTCACCTTCTGACAGGTGAGGCATCTAGACACGAACTCTGCTACCTCTCGCTTCATCTTAGGCCACCAGAACAGCTTCTTCAGATCCTTGTACAATTTATCTCCGCCTGGGTGGACTGAATAGGGAGTATTATGAGCCTCCTTCATCAGTCTCTCTTTCACATCTTCACAACTCTGAGGGACGCACCAACGGCCTCTGAATCTAAGACTGCCATCATTGTGGATTTCGAACCCTTCTGCCTTCCCCTCCTTCAACTTCTCCCTGATTCGCTCCAACTTAACATCGCCAGGCTGCCCTTTGAGTATTCCCATAAATGTCGGAGAAGCACTCATGGTACAGCTTCACCTCGTGCTCTACTCCCCAGATTCCATCACCTCCAAATTCAACTTCTGAAACTCACGAGCTAGCTCATCAGGAAGGACCCACATGGAGTTCACTGAATGACTTCTCTTCCTGCTTAATGCATCTGCTACCAAGTTGGACTTCCCTTCATGATACAGAATCTCCAAGTCATAGTCCTTAATCAGCTCTAACCATCGTCTCTGCCTCATATTCAATTCTTTCTGGGTGAAAATATACTTGAGGCTTTTGTGGTCGGTGAAGATCTTGCACGAGACACCATAGAGGTAGTGTCTCCAGATCTTGAGTGCAAAAACCACTACTGCTAACTCCAGGTCATGCGTCGGATAACTGGTCTCATATTCCTTTAACTGCCTCGACGCGTAGGCTATGACCTTCCCATGCTGCATCAGGACGCACCCTAAGCCATATTTGGAAGCGTCGCTGAAAACTTCAAATCCATCTGTCCCTGAAGGCAAGGTCAGACTGGAGCTGTGGTCAACCTCTCCTTCAATGTCTGGAACGCCTTCTCACAGTCGCCGTCCCACTGGAATTTAATCACTTTCTTCATAAGGTTGGTGAGAGGTCTTGCTATCTTCGAAAAGTCCTTCACGAAACGTCTGTAATACCCTGCCAAGCCCAGAAAGCTTTACTTCAGTCAGGTTACTGGGCCTTGGCCATTCTTTTACGGCCTGAATCTTCGACGGATCTACTGAGATGCCTTCTCTGGTGATGACGTGGCCCAGAAATGCCACTCGGTCTAACCAGAAGTCACACTTGGACAGCTTCGCGTATAGCTTGCTCCCTCAATGTCTGCAATACTAGTCTCAAATGCTCCTCATGCTCCCGTTCGTCCTTGGAATATATAAGGATGTCATCTATGAAAACCACCACGAACCGATCCAAATAGGGGTGGAAGATACGGTTCATGAGGTCCATAAAGACAGCTGGGGCGTTGGTAAGTCCAAAGGGCATCACCAAGAATTCAAAGTGCCCATACCTAGTCCGGAAGGCTGTCTTCGGGATGTCTCTCTCTGCTACTCTGAGCTGGTGGTACCCTGACCTCAAATCGATCTTCGAGAAGGTCCCTGCCCCTTGCAGCTGGTCAAAAAGATCGTCTATTCTCGGCAAGGGATATCTGTTCTTTACCGTGATCTGGTTCAGCTCCCTGTAGTCTATGCATAACCTCATACTCCCGTCTTTCTTCTTCACAAACAAGACCGGGGCTCCCCAAGGCGATACACTAGGGCGAATGTATCCCTTATCCAAAAGATCCTCCAACTGGGTCTTCAATTCCTTCAATTCTGAGGGTGCCATCCGGTAAGGAGCCTTCAAAATCGGCGCTGAGCCTGGCACAAGGTCGATGCTGAATTCCACTTCTCGGTCTGGCGGCATACCCGGAATCTCGTCTGGGAATTCGCTTACTACTCGGATCTCCTTCTTTTCGTCCGGCTCCTGGCTCAGGTCTTGGACATAGCAAAGGTATGCTTGCTGTCCTTTCTTTACTTGGGAGAGAATTGTCATTGCTGATACGAGCTTCACTCCGGGCTTCTCCTCCACATTTCTGTACGAGACTCTCCGTCCCGACGGTCCTCTGAGAATAATTTTCTGCTCGCTGCAGTCTATCCTTCCCTTGTATTTGCTCAGCCAATCCATCCCCAGGATTATATCAAAGTCGGTCAAGGCGAATTGGATCAAATCTATTACAAATTGCTCCCCTTTGATGTCTATACCTACGTCTTTCATTACATTCTTACAAGTAATCACCCGTCCCGATGGTATAGATACAGCTATAGGAGAAGTCTCACAAATCTCATCCCCAATTTCCCAACTAGGCTATCAGATATAAAGGAATAAGTAGCCCCCGTATCAAAAAGAATGCGTGCAGGAGTAGAACCAAGAACAGTAAAGGTACCTGCCAACACGTCTGCCTCGGCCTCGGCTTCCGCCCGACTCATCACATTTATCTTCCCTGGAGCCCGCTGCTGGTTGCCTCGGTACTCCCCTTGGCCTCTATTGCCACCATTGCCGCCCTCTCCATTACTACGCTGAGGAGCATCCCCACGCTGACTCTGATTCGGGCCTCTGCCCTGCTGGTCGGACTGCCTGAATGAGCGGTCGCCACTGTAGCTCTCTGCTGACTGCCTCCCTGGGAACTCTGAAAGCACTCGAACAATCGGTGTCCCCGCCTTCCACAACGAAAGCAGGTGACCAAGTTCCCCTCACAATCTTTCCCTGGGTGATCCTTGTTGCACCTCTTGCAGTAGAAGTGCCTCTCCTGTCTGATCTCTCCTCTCTGAGACTGGTGCTGGGGCTGGTCACCTCGTCTCTGATCACCCCTTTGATCTCCCCCATGTCTCGGCCTCCCGTCTCTGCGGTCCGAGTAAGGCTTCCACCTCTTCTCCTGCTGATGTCTGTGGGACTGATCCTCTCGTCCTCGAGGCTCATCTCCTCCCTCCATCTTCCTCTTATTACCAGCCAGGACCTCCTTCCTCTTCTGCTGCACCCTATACAGGTTAGCAGCCTTCCCGTACGCATCTTGGAGCGTCGGGATTGTCAGCACGCTGAGGGCCTCCTGTAGACTCCAGTTTAGCCCGCCTACAAACCTCTGCACCTTCGACGCCTCGTCGGGAACCATCGTAGGCGCGAACCTGGCCAGCTCCAGGAACTTCGAATGGTACTCCTTGACACTCAAAGATAACTGCTTGAGTTCTGAGAATTCCAAGTACTTCTGCATCCTGACATGCTCGGGGTAGAAGCGCCTCCTCATGGCCTCCTTCAGGCCATCCCAACCGAAATCAGGCCCAGCCAATAACACATCTCTGTTGGCGGACCACCAGATGTCTGCCTCACTCTTGAAATAGTAAACTGCTGCGTTTACCCTTCGGTCAGCTGGACAATTGACTGCCTCAAAAATCTTGTCAAATTCTCTTATCCAGTCCTCAAGTAGCACCGGGTCCTCCTCTCCCTTGAAGGATATGGGCTTCAGATGGGCAATTCTCTTAGTGTAGTCCTCCGGCACATTATCCCTCTCGCCTGCCTCTGGACTATCTGTCCCAGGTTGAGAGCCAACTCCTGCAACTGCCTCATGGGGTCGTTGGCGGCCATCTGAGCTCGGCGACTCCTACTTCTGGTGTGGTATGGAAAACTCAGTCTGTCAGCCAGTCCTGCACCCTAGAGCTCTATGCGAACTCCTGATTACATGTACTAAGCAAGGTAAGCAACATCCACCCATATCCCCATATATTAAGTCTCTACCCCATATTAGGAGCTAACACATCTAATAGCTCCAATACCAGTACGCAATACTCATTCGGTTATGCTAACATTATCACAATCATTGTAATACACAAACGGAGAATGAACTTCAATATCCATACAGTATAACATCACATACATAGTATCGCAGGCACTACGATTCCCCAAACGGCTTACCCCACATTTTAGTTCCTTTTTAATCCAAATTTTATCTTATTTACCAAACACGGCTCTGATACCACCTTGTAACACCCTGGATTTTGCCTTAAACATAGATTATTAAATTACAAAACCAACGGTGAAAACGGCTTCGAAAACGGACCCCAAACGAGGTCTAAAAGTGCAAAACAAACTTGGTCCGAGCTTGTGTCCGGACATGGGAAGTTCGGACACAAGTCGAGAGTTGGAAAGTCTGAAAACCAGAGGCGTCCGAACTTGTGTCCGGACTTCAAAGTTCGGACACAAGTCGAGTTTCAAAGTCCGAGAATTCTTACGCGGCGTGTCCGAACATTGGTCCGAGCTTACAAGTTCGGACATAGGTCGAGACTTGCAAGTCGGCCTCGTCCTCGCATGCTGTCCGAACTTCAATGTTCGGACAGAAGTTCGGACACACCAAAACAGAGGAAACACCTTAAACTCTCGGGGCCTGTCCGAACATGGATGTCCGGACGGACGTTCGGACAGGTCCTGATATGCATCTTCACAAGCGAAAACAGTACCAAACCATCACCAAAATAAACATAACAACTTAGCAACCAAAGAAGAATCATTACCATGACTTAGTACCTCAAATAACCATAAGAAAACCATCGAAAGATCTCTTATACAGAAATAATTCCCAACAAAACACTTCAACTAAATAGCAGCGGAACAGCAAAATCCAAAAGGCGTTACCGCCACACTCTAGCAAAGAGTGCTCAGGCTTTAAACTACAACTCAAATGCCAAAACGTTCCCAAAACTTGTAAAGCATAGCAATTCCAAAACATAACTCAACTCGAAATAATGCGTAGAAATTATCCAATCATCCTAATCTATGTGATAGCGTGTCCCAATCCCCAATTCAGCCATGAGTACCTGCGACCATAAAACAACAATAGAAACCGCGAAGGGGTCGCGCAAATCAGTAAAACTGAGTAAACATTGCCTCAACTTGTAAAATACATTTTGAAGCTCCTTTTTCATTTACAAAACATTAACTCACACCACAACGTTAACCAGTTTCACAAACACCAAACCACCATAAATAAAACATTTCGGGGGAGAACTTCCAAGAATCAAATCAAGCTTACACGGCGACCCCCAAATCGGTCGCAATAATAAAGAATCCAACCTCACTCTATGTCCTTAAGTGGCACACCCCCCAGAAGGTAACTTGTGACCCAAAGGAGTAGACATTAGAGACTTAACTGCAGAATGTCTGCAGGCCAAATAATAAGAATATCCACGGGGACATAGTACCTAATTACACGGAGCGCTGAATAAGTGTCCAAATGAGCATGTTTTATAGGTGTTTCATATATTACTTAGCACTTTCTTGCTCATTTCTCACTTCGGTTAGTTTTCCTCTAGTTTATGTTTTATTGTTTATCTCACAAAATTATTGGTTAACATGAGGAAACCAAGCTGGAGTAAAGTAGACGAGGAGACGAACGCATAGACGCAAACGGCTCAGAAAACGGGGTCCAAATGAAGAATCTAGAGCCGTTCAAAGTTTGAAGGAAAATAGGACAAGAACACATTGTGTCCGCATGGGCAACCGCCCCAATATGGGCGGACAAGACTACTTGCAACCGCCTAGTATAAGGCGGACTCCAGGGCGGACAAAAAGAACCGCCTAGCTAGAGGCGGATGTAGGCGGACATAAGGGAACCGCCTGTATTGAGGCGGTTGTTTAGGCGGACAAGACCAAAGTAACCGCCTGTTATGGGGCGGACATGTAAGCGGTCGTGACTAAAAAATCAGTCACGAACAGTTTTTCTTCATCGCGCCGACTGTCTGCAACTCGCCATATCCATCTACTCCGCCTACCTTAATTCGCTCACGCGTTTTGGCTCTGTCCCCTACAATTAATGAAGCAATCAATGAAGCAATCAATCGGCAATCAAATCCTCCACTCCAGACTACCTCTTCCCTTCCTCTATAAATACCCAGCTCCTGCAACCTTAAATGAGCGTACGGAGAAAACCAGAAAATCAGACTACGCTCACCACATTCCATTCTCTTCTGTCAATTCTCTCCCGTGCACCACAACACGCCATTCGCTTCCACAGAACTCAAACACTCCAAGTCACTCATTCCACATAAATTAACCTACGTACACGCTTCATTCTTCGTTCTCTCCATTTCTCCATTCACAGCTCCGCATTAATATTATGTCCAACCTCTGTCTGACTTATTACCAGTTAATATGTCAGGCTAAGGAGGATTTGCTTCGGGCGAGGGTTTAATTATGGTTTGTTAGCTGTGTAATATATTTCTACCGGTTAAAATAAATTCAGTTTGGTATGATTAAAGTTTTGTTTCTCTCCCTTTTTAATAAATTTCATCTATTTATTAAAAAGCCTTACTAAGTCTGTTTTTAATTTCATCGGTTAGAAACAGATGGGTTAATTAAGCCGTAAAACTGTAAGAACTTATTTTCATCGTTTAAGTTAATACATGTTGCAAGAATAAAATTCCTCACACTCCTCTGCCGTTTACACGCATTTTGCTTGAGTTTTCATCGGACCTTGCATTACAGGTAAACGAGTTCTTATGAGTTTTCATCGGACCTTAAGAAAATAACAGGAATCTTGCCAAATTATTTTATTAAACCGGTAGAGATAGCACAATTAATAAAATCATATTAACCTGAACCCGAAGTTCCGTTTAATTCATCTCATTTCACTTAATTAATCTGTTATTTACTTTTCAGAAACAAGTCAATTAAACCCCCCTCTTGTGACACGCTTAGGTACTACTTATCTCACTATAAGTCCCACGGTTCGATAATCCGGTCGCTTACACTTTTCTATACTATCACGACCGGGATTTGTTTGTAGCCCGATGTTTAATTTGAGTTTTAATTTCTTTTCTTTTAATTTTACACCAGTTTAACCACTCATGATATAAACGTCTGCAAGCGCCAATAAGGCACCAACAATATACACGGAGTACCAAGAGGTACCAACAATCCAATAACCAATTCAAAGAAAGCCTCCCAAAACGTTTATTCAAACCCTTTCACAAAACATCTTACCAGAATACACAGGGAAAAATCATTCCCAAACCTTCACAATCTCAAAACCACAGTAAATCCAACCATCGATAATCGCGAAACACAGAGGTAAAGAATGTTGAGCACAACTTTTACCTGGATACGCTCACCGCCACAGAATCACTCAGCAAGATCAGCAGTAGCGTTCGTCAGGGAATTAGGTGTCTAGAATGTAAGCTGAAACACAATCAGGAACTACTCAAACACCAAAGAATTAACTATCTAACCTTACCAGTGGATTCCCCTTACCCTTCTACCAGAACCGGCACCAGAGAAGCGGCCTAACAGCGACGGGGAAAACAAGAACGTGAATTTAAAAGGGGTTGGAAGCTTGAAGAAGGAGAGGAGCGTAGAGACGGCGTAATGAAGATGAAGAAGATCGTGGTAAAGATCGTGAAGTTAAATAGGGAAAAAATAACATAATTAAGTAGAAATAAATTATATACATTTGATTTAAAAGGAGAGAGAATTGAGAAGTAGTTAGTAAAATAATTACCACACTAATATTAATCTGAAAACTGAGTAATCAAATAATGCTAAAAATCATGGAAGGATCTAGATTCAAGATTAGAGAGATAAATAAATATTATTTGGTTAAAGTAAAAATAGAAGAAGGACTAACTAATCATTAGTAAAGAATGAGAAGAATTATCTAAATAAATAGATAAAAGAGTAAATACATAGTAGCTGAATAAATAAGTTAGGAAGAGGAAAATATTTTAGAAAGAAGTAAAATCAAATTTGTATTCTTAAACATAACAAAGTTGTTTGAGACGAACGTAAATATATATATATATATATGTATATATTGCTTCTCTGGGCCCTTAATAATTCTGTTAATAACATTCCCGACTATATGCTAATTTAATCCTATGCCAAGATTCACGGGTATTTCACCATGGGTGGTCCATGATCTCGGACCTATGGTCCGGGACCACAGACAGGTTGTTCGTGGCCACGGACACCCACGGACGGCGGCGGAATTTTTTTATTTTCGAATTTTTAGGGTTTAACGATACATGTTCGGGCCCACGGACAGCCTGTCTGTGGCCCCGGACTTTTTCAAAATTTTGTTTTCTGTTTAATTCGACTTTTATTTTCACATGGATTAACTGGGGTCCGTGGTTATGGATATTAGGTCCGTGGCTATGAACGGAAATAAAATTTGATCTAATTCTGCCTCTGAAACCCTAGTTTAGGTAATTTCAGTTTCACTTTAATTTTTTGTCAAAAAATGTTAAAAAATACAACAAATCAGAAGCGTGCACTTAGGTTAAAACGACTCATAATGTCATAATTAAACTAAGTAGAGGAAAAACGACTTCGAGGGTAATGAAAGTAATTGAACCCTAATTAAGTCGAATATCAAGCCCCTGAACCTGAACTCTCCTTTCCTAATTGATCTAGATTAAAATTAGGTGGCGACTCATAATAGGTTCCAGTGAGCTAACTTAGGTTTTAATAATTATGGTTCTATGACTTAGTTATTAAACTTAAGTTATAAGAGGACTTAAAACCCAATCAGATCCTAATCAACTCGAATCAACATATGATAGGGTTTAAAAATCAAGGCTCACAACAGGAAGGAGGACCGTGTCGGGCGTACTGATGTAGCATCGCGCATGCATTTATTGGATGAATGTAAGTACGACTGGTATTTCGAGAAAGATCCAAGTAAGTGTCCTAACTTCTTTACGGTCCTTGTGTATTTTGTTGTCCTATTATGAATTTTTTTCACAATGTTCTTTCACAATAATACTAGGTTGAGGCATATCTTGTTCACACACCCGATTAGGCTCACGCTATTTTAGATGTTCCTGTATGTAGTGCTCATTGATATAACTGACAAGACAAACAAGTACAAGATGTTGTTAGTTGAGTTCATCGGAGTGACATCATCGACAAGAACTTCAATATTCCATTTTGTTTTGTAGTGAGAGAAGATAAGTCTGCCTACACTTAGATTCTTTTCCAGCTGATGAAGTTGATGACTTCCCTCCCTCAAGTTTTTTTAACCGACAATGAAAAGGCCTTAGTGAAAGCACTTTCAGTGGACTTTCCAAGTGTGCACCACCTTCTATGTCGGTGGCATATCGCTAGGAACGTGGTTGTGAAAGCGGTCAAGATTTTGTGCTGCAACAAAAAGTCGTAAAAGAAATAGCATATCATTGACAAAGGATTTTCTAGGCTTCTACTCTTGTAGAGTACGACGAAGACTACGGACGATTAATCAAGTCGTACGGGAGTAAACATCCTTTTATGGTCTATTTAGAGACCACGTGGCTATGTTAGCTTGAGAAATTTGCAAAGCCATGGGTCAAGCAAGTCAGACATTTCAGCAACACATCAACTAACAAGTTCTTAAATAATTTGTCAATACGTAAGTGTTCACTTTTGGGATTGTCTGATAACATTGTAGCTAGTGAGTTGTTCTTGTGCAAAGTGAAAAACACGCATTTGGCTCTAAAATGCTGGCTTCACACATCTACCGAATCACTGGACACAAAATTTGAAAGTATACACAGGTTTATCGAGGGATATCACTTCAAGATAAAGCAAGACTTCAAGTTTTCCCTCAATATGAGAGTAATGCAAGACCAGTAAATGCCTTTTCTTAGTTTGGTGGGTTGTGTGAGCCTCAAATGTTGGAGTTACTTCAAATAGAGCTAAAAAGTGGTCAGTGTATTATTGATCATGCATGTGGATTGGAAGAAGTGTGTACCATTGGCGAGTGTCCAAATGAGCACGATGTAGGGGTGTATTTCATATGTTTTATCAACACTTTTCTTACTCATTTCTTCACTCTAATTAGTTTTCCTCTAGTTTTTGTTTTACTGGTGTTTGTACACATTTTTTGCTTAAAATTGAGGAATAACATATCTAGAAGCAAAGTAGACGAAGAGAGAAACACGCGGGCGCAAACACATCTTAAATCGGAGCTAAAACAAAGAACATAGAGTATTTTGAAGTCCGACCTACTAGACATGGGTCAGTCAAAGTGGTGTCCTGCTCTCTGTGTGTGACCGGCCCATCCAACCGCCCCAGTGGGTTGTTCGGACTACAATCACGCATGTGCTTCCGTCAACACTTCTAAAGTGGACCGACCCATCAAAATGCCCCAATGGGTCGGTCAGACGCAATTTTTGCCCCCTCATAATCTTCTACCACCCGGCTCCACCTAAAAGATAGACCACAAGAGCCGACTCCAAGGGAGAAAAGAGAAGAACAAGAGGAGAAGAAAAAGGAGGTAAATTGCACCTCCATTGAAGCTTCGAAGCTCCTCCCATGGGTATTTCTTACTCTTTCTCCCTCATTTCTCTTCTCCTAATGCTTGAGTGGTCTCATTGTACTTTAGGATGGGGGTTGGACCCCAAATCCCTAATGTTGCTTGTAATACTTACCTCATTATAGTAGTTGATTTTATCTCTTAAACGCTTCAAATGCTTTACATTGCATTTATTGTGGTTCCTAACAAAAGTATGATTTGAGTTAGAGATTAGACAAATTGAGGGATCAACCCTAACTTTCATTTCTCTTAATTTGGGGGTGGAACTTTAGGGCTACTGTTAGAAGCTTTGAATTAATGCTATCTAGTGATTATATCTTTCTTTGAGTAAAGGGGTGTATGATTAATTAGGTAAAATTTGATTGGTCCATGATTTGAGGAATCTTTACATTAGCTCTAATAGACAACTAAAGTGAGGTATGTGTATGAGTTTGTTTGGGTATATTTGGGTGATTTCCTCCATCTCGGAGTACATCTATCCTAGTTTAGTTATTTTATTTTTATTGTTTTATTTGTTTTCCATCTATTAAACCAAAACCCTGAAAACCCCCAATTTATATTTATGCACCTTTTGTTTATATTATTGCATAACTACTAAGCTTATGATTAATTAGATAGTGGTGAACTCCCTGTGGATACGACACTTATTGTGCTACTTCAAATGGGTTCACTGCCCATAGTTAGCAAGATATATTTACATACATTTTTCACAACAAGTTTTTGGCGCCGTTGCCAGGGACTACGGTCCAACTATCTAGTTTTTTATCTATTTAGTTTTGTGCCTACTTTTCATTTCCTTAATTTTCCCTTTTGTGTATAAACTTTTGTTTCTTTCTTTTTAGAGTCTTAATTCTAATGGACGGTCATTATGGTCAAGCAAGAGGTTGGTATGGCACTCCTATGGTACAGTGTAAGATTGGTACAACCTGCGATCAAGATGTTGACTGTCAAGGGTACGGAGCACTCCATTTGTGGCCACCTTGTGTGAATCTTATCTCTAGATTATAGGCTTCCATGGAGGTCCAATTCTTTGTTATCAATCCAAACCCCACCAAACAAAACATCAATCAATGGATCGTGTGGCAAGAGTGTAGAGGAGACCACGAGAGTGCTCTTTGTTATGAAATCACGGTAGGGGTTGATTCACCCAAATTAGTGGATCTTATTACTAGAATGAACACCCTCAACATTGACCAGCTCATTGCATTAGCTTGAAGAGAGTAACAATCATAGAGCGAAATGGTTCGTGAAGTGAAGAAGCAAACTAAGGATGAAGACCTCGACATGAACCAACTGAAGCTCTATGCGGAATTAGAAGAAATAACTATGATGATGAAAGCTCAGCTAGATATAATATTGCAACAACCGGAGAGCGAAGTGGTTAATGAGGTGAAGCACCCTACTGAGGACTTAAGTTGTTTTCCACCTCCTCCCTTGTGTGAATATGAGCATCTAATGCCACTGAACCATCTAACGCCACCTCCATCTGAGTCATCAGAGGAGAGTGCAACGATCAACATCAAGGAGCACCCTCCCTCTAAAGTTGATTTTCACCAAGGCTTTTCCCATGAGCCTCATCAAGAAGATGAGGACATTTATATCCTCAGATTTGAGGAGGAACCATCAAACATTGATCTTCACCTGGAGGATCAAGGCCATCTTCACCCATGCTTAAGTGATGAATGGTGGAAGCTCAAAGTCCACCCGCTAAGTGTGAAGGCCACCTTCCCGTTTGATCCTGGACCAGAGATAGAAGACAAAGTCCGTCCCGGAGTTCTCCCCGCACCACTCAATGAAGATAAGAATGTATTCATCCTTAAATTCGAAGAGGAGGCTCCACCCCAGTTTGATCCTCGCACCAAGGATCAACAACATCAATCCTTCCACCTGAAGAAAGATCAGTGGAGTTAGCTTGGAGCATTTCTTAGTCACTTGTGTGCTTGGTTTTGCTTGAGGATAAGCAAAAAGGTAAGTGTGAGGGTGTGATGAGTGTCCAAATGAGCATGATGAATTGGTGTATTTCATAAGTGTTATCAACACTTTTCTTGCTCATTTCTTCACATTAACTAGTTTTCCTATAGTCTATGGTTTACTTGTGTTTTTACACATTTATTGCTTAAACATGAGGAATAACATATCTAGAAATAAAGTAGACGAATAAAGGAACGTGTGGGCGCAATTGGACTCAAAATCGAAGCTAAAACAAATAAGATAGAGCATTTTGAAGTCCGACCTACCTAGTAGACCGACCCATGTAAGCCGGTCAAAGTGGTGTCCTGCTCTCTGTATGTGACCTCCCCATCCGACCACCCAGTGGGCTAGTCGGACTAAAATCACGCACGTTCTTCCACCCAATGGGCTCCTTCCTCATAATCTTATACCCCCAGACTCCACACGGAATACAAACCACAAGAGGTGGCTCCAAGGGAGAAAAAAAGAGGAAGAAGAAGAAGAAGAGGAGAAGAAGGAGGAGAAAAAGAAGAAAGATTCCACCTCCATTGACGCTCTCAAGCGTCTCTCATGGCTATTTCTTACTCTTACTCCCTCCTTTCTATTCTCCTAATGCTTGAGTAGTCTCGTGATACTGTAGGATGGGGGTTTAACCCCAAATCCCTAAATGTTGCTTGTACTACTTACCTCATTATAGTAGTTGATTTTATCTCTTAAATGCTTCACTAATGCTTTACATTAGTCTCGTTAAATCTCATTTCATGTACCAAAAAAAAATCCTAACCGTTATTATCCTAATTTTAGGCAATCGATCTAATATATTATTCTTGGTTGATTATGCATTATCCATAGCTCTTGCAGTCTCTTTGCTGGCTGGGTCTACTAGTAACGAATATGAGTTCAAGGGAACTCTGTAACAGGCTTAAAAATGACACTTGGCTGCCATTCTCAAATATATAAAAACATATATATAATGTCATTATTCTTGCTTTGTTGAGATTTTGCTATACCTGCTCCGACAACTCAAATTACTCCCATCCCCTCTTATCCTGTTACTGTTATCCTATTATCTAAACACCATGGTACAAATTAGCCTGGTGCAGATACTCTTACCCCGCCTTGCAGCCTTGCCAGTATCATCATCAATACGTAAGAGATCATCATGAGGCCAATGGTGTTCATAATCATCCTCTGGACCCGAATTCTTCATTTTCTTTTCCATGGGGTCTTGGCTCTCTGATCCAGTCAAAAGGTATTTCTAGAAAGGCTAGTTTGGTTTAAGGAGTAATTGTTTACAATTCTATGAAAAACAAAAGAACTTCTTACATTCTCTTATTCGTATTACAACTTTACTTGTCAGCCAACAAACGACTAAGAGAGAGAGAGAGCTCACACACAGAGCAGCCTTTAAATTTTTCATCCCAAAAACTACGTGGTTTCCTCTTTCCCTTCCTACCATTTTTACCCACACCGGCCACTAATACTTATCCTCCAGTATCTGCTGTCTCTCCAGTTCAATGATCCTTTCAGTCAAGCTGCTTAATGAACTGTTCGCGGTAGCATTGCTGCTTCGGCATTCGGACAATTCCTTTCTAAGGCTCCGCACAAGTTCGTTCAGTTTCTGAATACTCCTTTCCTGGGATAAGATGATCTGTGCATGCATAAAACACAGAACCTATTTCACATTACAACCAGAACAATTCACCAAAACATTTTGAAAAATATTTTTGATCGATTCAGCATGTAACTAACAGTTGCATACCAACAGAATTGATCATGATCAACAGATGTCAGTACTATATCACAAGGTGTGCCGGTTATCACAAAACTATAATAACAAACTTGAATGCACCCAAACAATATCTCCCAAACAGGCCCATTATTGTTTTTATTAACAATGCTTGCTGTCTTTGAATGCACCCAAACAACAGTAACTACCATCAAACGTTGTGTACCTATTCTGAACAGCAAAGTGAAGTTCACTAAGCGGTTAGTTCAGAAATATACCCCCTCCCCTTCTCCTTCGACATCTAAATTTACTGATAATGAAACTAATTATCCACAGAAGCATGACAGAACAGAAGACAAAGATATGCAATGCGAACATAAAAGATAAACGGGCCATAAATTGGCAGAGCTTTTTACTGATAAAAAAATATCGGTAGAGAGCCATCGACATTGACAATAGAAAGCCAAGACAAGTTATGCAACTTAGTCTTAATCCTAAACTACTATGACCAGTAACGAAGAGCAAACACAGTTGCACACTAGACCCAGCAGACAGCTAAATACTGAAAATTGTGAATGCACCACTTCTGACATTGAACATCAAAGTTGAAGCCACCCAAATCTGAATCCAACACGACACCAATACAAATTCCTGCTATGTTTGGGGGCATAATTTCTGAAACTCGGGCCTACAATACGCTTAAGTGGGTAAACTAAATGGGGAGGATCCGGGAGCGACAAACACAGAAAATGCAAGTTAAAATCACCAGCCGTTTTTGTTTACAATAATTTATTACGGTCCCAAACGTCCTTAGTAATAGCAACCAGGACAGAATAGATAGACAGTAATCAACAGCTAAAGGCACGGTTCAGCTACAAAGGCACAAAAGTAGAACACAAATTATTGAAAGGAAAAAAGATGGAAAAGAGAATGCAGGATTAAATTAACCTTCTCCTTAACAGCTTCCTCCCTGGACGAGACTTGCCGCGGGGAAGCTTCTGTTTCGCTAACAAGAGGCTGCCTCCACTCGAATTGGCTAGTAATTACCAGTATCATCAACAGGAAAACGAGCAACATCGGCCTCGACATTGCTGTTGCTGCAAACCAAGCTCTCACTCCCTAACACACTCAATTACACACACAGATACACAGACAGACTTGCATAAAGCTTATGTTTCCAAGTCAATACAAAAGTTCACTAAGATCGGCTAACATTTCTCTACAAGCCTCCACACTCCAAATAATATACACCAATCAAAACCCTAATTTCCAAACCACAGTAATTCTATGGAAGAGGCAAAAAGGAAATGAGGAAGTATAAACAGGAAGCCTAATCTCAAAACACCACGTAAAGGGAACCGGGCGGAGTTTTACAAATTGAAACCTGGAATGCACAGCATGAACTCGATTACTGGAAGTGGCGACGGTTTCCCCAATCCAGAAGTGGCATTACAGCAAGCTAGTGAGGAAGAGTTAAGAAACAGAGAAAGAAGTATCCACAGATGGGAATCACGCTTAGGCCGAGTGTGTTCGTGGTTAGGTAAAGTGTTGCAATCGTTCTTCCAGTTCAGGTATCTTCTTCGACTGGCAGTTTCCTCCGTCACAGAGAAAATGATTAGCTCAGGAGAGGAGAGACGAACTCAATTCTCACCACGATAATTATTTGTTGAAGGGATCCACGAGATGACTAGTTGATTAAGGAATTTCGTAGAGAATCAATCCATTGCAAAAACGTGAGAGGGGAAAGTTGGTTAAAGTTGTTTAATCGTCGGTGGATGACAGCGTAGCGGTGGAGAGAGCGAGCTCAGCCCAGTGGGATATGGAGAGAGACAGAGGAGCAAATAGAAATGAGCCGCAATGTTAATATTACCTGTACATTGGTGATGTTGATTGGCTGCCGACTGATAGGGTTATGTGAAGGCCCGGTCCACATTCAAAAGGCCTATTAAAAGCCCAAGATTTTCTGACTTGTATACATGGCTTGGCTTTGATGTTCATATGATCACCTTTTGAGATGTTTTGAGATCTGTTTTTAGTTTCATGATGAATTCAGTTTGGATATTTTAGATTTATTTAAAAATTAAATTTATTATATTTTTTTATAGATTTTAACAAAATTTTATAATAGAATTTAAAATTTCGGCTAATCGAATTATTTAAATTTAGACAATTTTTTTAAAAAAAAATATTTTTTTTTCTAATTCTAGTCTTTAGTGACAAATAATCAGACAAAAATCTTAAATATCGCTTAATTGAAATCAAAACTAACTAAATTTTGGATTTCAATCGGTTTTTGGATTTTCACTAAAAAAAATTTAGATTTTGAATAATTTGGATAACGCTTAATTCGTTTTTGATGTTAATTTGGATAATTCGGTTTTTAACCGAAATAACCAAAGTCCAATTTTTTTCAACAATTTGAATTTCAGTTAACCGAATTCTGTAAAAAAAATACGATAGTCACATCATCAGTAATAACTATCTCAAAATAAATTAATGATGCATTAATTGTGATATGAGGATAAATTTACATTTGAATACGGCCAATGTTTTTGGTAGTTTCACAAGAGCGCTATGAAATTCTTAAATAATAAGTAGGACCAATGATGGATCAAGTCAAAAACATAAAATATACTTCTAAGGTTCGCCAGGCAATGAAAAGGAATGTCATTTCCCTTTACGAGTAAAAGTCTTCTCTTGGTGTTTGTTACAGGGCATAGTTCTTACAAGATCACTAATACAATATCTATGTGGAAACTCTTACACTGATTTATGTTTATGCGGTAACCATGAAACACTTTTGCATGTGTTTTGTAAATTGTAATAGCACATCACAGTTGTGGCATCAAGCAACTCTTCATGGGCCTGTTAATTTGACTACTGATGGTGCTTTTCTAGATTGGTGTCTTCGTTTCTATATAACAGTTTCGTTGCCACACTTAACTAAATGTGTTCTCATATTCTGGAAGATTTGGTATGCTCATTGTCAGGTTTCACATGCCAGGGCACCGAGTTTGAGCCATACTTGAGTTCAGGCAAACTCATATTTAGCCATTGCAGAGTTAGGTAGCAATTGCAGGTTAAGGCCTCCTCTTAAAGGTGTTGAAAGCTTAGTAGATGTGAATTGCTGGGTAGATGCAAGAAGAGACAAACATGGCCGTTCTGGTTTTGGCATGATATGCAGTAGGAAAGGAAAGGTGGTTGCTGCAGCAATTGAAGGCGGAAGAGGATCATATCACCTCTCCAGGGCGAGGCAAAGCCATGGTTTTTGCTCTGTCTGTTGTTTTGCGTTTACAATTGAAGATAGTTTGTTTTAACTTAGATAGTCTAATAATCATAAAAAAATTTAACCATGATGGTCGTGTTGGGAGGATGAAGTGAAATGGGTGTTGGTCGAGTTTTTAAGACAATTATGTTACATGGATTTTGTTTCGGTGCAGTTTTGTGGGAGAGAGCTTAGTACTCCTGCGCATCTGTGAGCAAATGAAGGTAGAAAAAGGAGGCTGAGTGTGTGACATGGTTTGGCAATGTACCTGATTGGGTATTATGGTTATGCTAATCAATACTAGATGTTGTTTTTAAAAAAAATCTTAAATCTAACATTTTATAGTCTTGAAAAGTGTTTGAGATGGATCAACTTACGTACAATGGCCAAGTTTTGGTGTGGTCTTTATCCGAGTTTAGCAAGACACTATCCCAAGCCCATGCAATGTTTGAAAAATTGGAATGCAAATCCCCGTTGTATACATGACCTTGGACATATTAGTTTGTTTATCAATATGTGTGTATTTCATCTTGTGGTTTTATAAAGCTTTGCATGCAAGATCCAGAAGTTGTTATTTTGTTGTTGCATACAAAAGATCAAGTGAAAACAGTGTTTTTCTGTCATTAAGAGTGTGTACTGTGTAGTAACTTCATTATTTGTTATTAATCCCTTGACATCTCAGATACCATTACAGTGTTTCTGATGGAAAATATTTGTGCTATTCTTAGTTGTGCCAAATAAATACACATGTTTGTTTCTTATATATTCTTTATGAAACAGTAGATGAAGGGAAAATGTTGTATGTTCTTTTGTTGAACTTACGTTACTGGTTGTTTTATCTTTAATTACGTACTTTTATGCGGAGAAACCACATGTGTGATAGATAAATTACTAGTAAAATATTTAGTGCAGTTGTGCCAAAGACAACCATTTGTTGGGGCTTTTTTGTTTTTCCCCGGATGAACTATCATATAAACACTTTATTAAAATCCTGTAATTGTCTTTTGTATTTAAGCAAAATATTCTAAGACTTGACTTTGCTTTGCGAAACCGCAGTTGAGGTACTAAAGTTGAGTCTAGTGTTATTATGATGCATTTTTTTTCATCTTATTGCTCAAGTGACTATCTTGGTTGTGTGCTTGAATCACCTGGAACAGTTACAATGAATGTCGTGTAGATACTTGAGTTGTACTCTTGGGGTTTGCTTCTACTTCTACAGCAATGTGCAGTTGGTTTTTTGGTAGTTAAGCTCAAATTAGTAATGACACATTGTAATATTTTTTTGGTACCTAAGATGGGCAACTGTGATTTCCTTTTGTTTTCGCTTATCTCCACAAAGAGGTATTGTAATGAAGCTGGCATTACTACACAAGTTGGCATTTAGTTGATATTACCTCCGTAATTTGGTCGTAAGCATACTATAAATAAATATTATGCGCATATTGCATTGTATTGAAACTGAATATTATGACCAAAATGTAATGAATTACCAGGTTGTGGTGTACTTGAATGCTATTAATAGGTTGAACTCGTACTAAATGAGGATGTAATAAAAAAACTCTCTTTAGCATTTTATTATTTTTTTAGAAATTATACTTCTACTGTCGGTTAAATTTTAAAGACAGTCACCTAATAATACTCTGTGGTATCGGTTATTAGTTGAATATGACAACATAAATTCATATATCTCCCTCCGAAACAATCTAAAGCCTCAGTTTTGCACACCTGAAGCGTTGGTTCAAAAAACCAACTCTGTAGTACATATCTGAAACCTTGTTTCCAAAAATTGATGCCCTGGATATTCACCTAAAGTGTCAGCCTGTTAAGCGATGGTTTTAAAACCGACGCCTTAAGGGCTTTATAACCAACAATATGGGTGTTTTATGTACTTGTGATGCCAGCTGGAGATGAAACTGGCTTATTCTGGCATTTGAATGAGCAAAGTAATTTTCATGGATCTGGTCCCAAGCTTGTTCTGCTGTTGAAAGGCCAGTGATCTGGCCTACAATTGAGCGAGTGACAGAGATGAGATAAGGACAAGTTGGTCATGTTGCATCCATTGTTTGTATTCTAGGTTGGGTTTGCCGGCAATCGTGGGAGATGAACAAGGGTAAGACTTGTCAACATATTGGTAGAGGTCATTGCCTCTAAGAAACAACATTATCATACATTTCTATAATTTGAAATTGGCTGTGGATAAAATGGATTATGTGTGAGGGGTTGATGATGTGATAGACTGAGAGACAAGGGTCTTAGATAGAGTTTTAGAGCCGTTGTTAGCATACTCGGATTCTTGAGATGCTATTGTTTTCATTGTATGGGGCTACGGAAAAGAAGGGTGAGAGTCAAAGAGAAAAAATAGCTGCAATGGAAGGTGTAACACCCCCAAACACTGACCCAGGAGTTAGGGGTATTATATGACGCATATTATTACTTAATAACACAAGGCTCTAACTATCGCACGCAAATAACCAAAATAAAGGCCCAAAACGAATACTTGTATAAATAAGTATAGCGTAACAAAATATAACAGGGTATTCTCAGACCCAAATACAAAGCAGAAGTCAAAGAGTAATTGTCAAACACTACTCAGGCCCGTAGGCTACAAAGGCTAAGCATAATGTCGCAAAAGAACTAAAATAGCACAAGCAAAACTCCAGAAGCTCAACAGGTGATCCTCGCTGATCAATCTGCAATGTTAGTAAGAGTAGGGGAGTGAGCATCCAACTATGCCCAGTAGATGACTAACATCATCAACTAGCAAGCTCAAAACATTTAATAAAATGTTATCAAATCAGAAGTAAATAGAGGAAGTCACATTCCAAGTCCGAAAGCAGAAACAGAAGTCCAATCACATTAGACTAAGCAGAGTTCAAAGCAGACAGAGTCAGAAACAGAAGGGGACCCTAGTTAATCACAACATACAGACAGAACGGATACAATCCGTGAACAGAACAAGGAAACATCACTCGTGAGCAGAACAGGTGGAACACCTGTGAACAGAACGGAGAACACACCCATGAATGTAGAAGGACGTCCTACGCAGCGCGTTACGACATAGCTAAACCAGCCATCCATGGTTTAGATATAGAGATAACTAGGTCCCAAAACAAAAGCTTAAATACAGTTAAGCATATGTGCATTAGAGGCACCATAACATTTAGATATCTTGGAAATCAGAAGGGGAATCAAACCCCACAAACGGAAGTCAAAACGGAGCTCAAACGAGCAAGATAGGCGTAAACAGTGCTATGTCCGAACTTGTGTTCGAACGTTAAAGTTCGGACGCAAGTCGAGACTCAAAAGCCAAAATCAGACAGATGTCCGAACATGT
The DNA here is from genome assembly GCA_023374045.1 of Limonium bicolor. NCBI lineage: Eukaryota > Viridiplantae > Streptophyta > Magnoliopsida > Caryophyllales > Plumbaginaceae > Limonium > Limonium bicolor. Next base: position 300,340,850 of record CM041778.1, read on the forward strand.
GTCCAAACATCAAAGCTCAGACACAAGTCGAACTTAAAACAGAGGCAGAGACAGAGGGGTGTCCGAACATCAAAGCTTGGACGGATGTTCGAACGCTTTACGGAAATCAAATACACGTAATGTCCGAACATGTGTCCGAATGTCTAAGTTCGGACGCATGTCGAAACAAAATCAAAAGAACCCTTGTGAGTGTCCGAACATGTGTCCGAACGTCAAAGTTCAGACGCATGTCGAACCAAAATCAGAGGGTGTCCAAACTTCTGTCCGGACTTACAAGTCTAGACACCATTCGAGACTTGTAAGTCAGACTCGTCCTCGCTCCCCGTCCGAACATCGAAGCTCGGACAAAAGTTCGGACACGTTCAAAACTTAGAAAAACAGAACGCAAACAGGGTCTGTTCAAACTTCAATATTCGGACAGACGTTCGGACATGCGGAAAAATGCAGTTTACAGAATCGTTTTGCCCATGAACCAGAGGCTCAAACACATTCAAATTGACAACAATTTGCAGAATACAACCTTGGGGGTTTGTAACCATCAAAACAACAATTAAATAGACATAATCTTAACCTCAACGCAGAGACATTTCACCAATTAAATCCCAGAAACTGAAACCCCCCAAGGCTGAACATACTAGCCAAATTCGAAAGCCACCTACCTCATAATCAGTGAAAGAATTCCCAAGCTGCAGTAGAAAAACCGACCCAAGTGCGGACCGCAACACAATACCAACAGCCACTGAGATTCCTTAGCAAATGCAGAGACGAAACCCCAATCAGAAACCGACAGAACTTCCCAAATTCAGAAACCATGAATAACGCAGTCACAACCCTTACCTGAATCTGACAATAATTCTGCAGCAAAGATCAAGAGGAGGAGATCGACAGACAGGCACCGGTGAAGAGTACTGATTCGCAATCAGATTGAAAGGGGGTAAATAAGAATGGAGGAAGTTCTCAAAACCAGAATCCAGAACTGAAATGGAATTGACAAACCACGAGACCACCTGATTACAATGAAGAAGGCGAAGTAGAAACAGAATACACTAACAGCGTAGCCAAGTCTTCATAGATCGAGATAGCAGAATAATGTTGAGGAAGAGAGAGAGAGATGGGAGAGAGGAGCGTACTGACAATATTCAAAACTGAAGAGGTGAGGAAGTCGTGAGAACGTGACTGGAAAGGACGGGATTAATTATTAAGAGGATTAATAATTTAGGAAAAACTAATTCTCACCAGAAAATGAAATGGAAGGGGGGGAGACTTCCTCGTCCTTGCCTTTAGTCAAAAGGACTCCCACATCCTGAATCCAAAATAATTTAATGCAAGCCACTTGTGACAAAATAAAATGTAAAAATTCTGAAACCAAACTTTGGGTTATAACATCACCTCCCCTTTAAAAGAATTTCGTCCTCGAAATTGAACGTACCTACTAATCGAAGAGGGAAGAAAACTTAGAGCACACTTCACTCTCCACTTCCAAGGTCGCCTCCTCTTCTGACTGACCCGACCACTGGACCTTGACCAAAGGCATGGTCTTACTTCTGAGCTTACGAACATCTCTGGCTAGAATCTTCAAAGGGGCTACTTCAAAAGTGAAGTCCTCTCTCCACTGAAGTGGACCAAAATCAATAATATGGGACGGGTCTTGAACATATTTCCTTAGCATGGACACATGAAACACATTATGCACTCCTGCTAGCGATGGAGGCAAGGCCAAATGGTAGGCAACCGGTCTGATCCTCTCCAGGATCTCAAAAGGGCCAACGAAGCGAGGACTGAGCTTGCCTCTCTTCCCAAACCGCACAACTCCACGGACTGGAGAAACCTTCAGGTACACATGATTGCCCACCTCAAAGTCTAGAGGTTGTCTCCTCTGATTGGCGTAGCTCTTCTGACAACTCTAAGCCACAAGCAGACACTCCTTGATGGACTGAACCTTGCCCACGGCATCCTCGACCAAGTCTGGACCCACTACTGCCCTCTCCTTCTGATCATCCCAACAGATGGGTGACATGCACCTCCAACCACACAGAGCCTCGAACGGGGCCATCTCGATGCTGGACTGGAAGCTATTATTATAGGCGAACTCTATCAGTCCCACGTGATGATCCCAACTACCCCTGAAGTCGAACACACATGCTCTAAGCATGTCCTCCAAAACCTGATCCGTCCTCTCTGTCTGCCCATCTGACTGCGGATGATACACTGAGCTGAAAGACAATCTCGTCCCCAAAGCCTGATGCAAACTCTGCCAGAATCTGGATGCTAACCGTGGATCTTTGTCAGACACAATCCAAGCAGGAACCCCATGCAAACGCACTATCTCATCCATATACAACTGTGCTAGGCGATTCAAGTGAAGGTCTTCTTGACTGTCAAGAAGTGAGCACTCTTCGTGAGTCTGTCCATGATCACCCAAATTGCGTCGAATCCCCTCGAAGTCTTAGGCAGTCCCATGACAAAGTCCATGCCCACGCTCTCTCATTTCCACTCCGGGACTGGAAGAGGCTGAAGCAAACCAGCTGGTCTCTGATGCTCTGCTTTGACCTGCTGACAGGTATAACATCTGGATACAAAGTCAGATATATCCCTCTTCATGTTGCTCCACTAGAATGTCTCTCGGAGGTCTTGGTACATCTTCACACCTCCTGGGTGTACCGAGTACAGGGCTCCATGAGCCTCCTGCATAATCTCCCGTCTCAAAACACCGTCTGTAGGCACACAAATACGGTCTCTGAATCTCAGGCAACCATCCTCTGAAACTCGGAACTCAGACTCCTGACCAGCAGATAACCCCTCTCTGATCTTACACAAACCGGCGTCGAGCTCTTGACTGGCCTTGATCCGGTCGATCAAGGTAGGCTGAATTTGCAAAGCTGCCAACATCCTAGACCTCTCTATATGGACGACCCAGATACCCATACACTACAACTCAAGAGCAGACCTCTGCACACCTGACAAAGCACAAACAGCTCCAAACGGGCCTCTCTTACTGAGCGCATCAGCAACGACATTCGCTCTACCAAGATGGTAGAGGATCTCCAGATCATAATCATGTAACAACTCCAGCCACCTCCTCTACCTCAAGTTCAACTCCTTTTGAGTGAACAAGTACTTGAGGCTCTTGTGGTCCGTATAAACCTTGCACGAAGCTCCATAGAGGTAGTGCCTTTAATCTTTAGAGCAAACACTATAGCAGCCAACTCCAGATCATGGGTCGGATAGTTCTTCTCATATGGCTTAAGCTGACGAGATCCATATGCAACCACCTTACCATGGTGCATCAGAACACACCTGAGTCCCCTATGGACGCATCACAGAAGACCTCTAGTCCCTCAGTCCCCTCTGGAAGAGTCAAAATCGGCGCAGACGTCAGCCTCTTCTTCAACTCCTAAAAGCACTACTCATAGGCCTCGCTCCACTCGAACTTCACCTCCTTCTGTAGTAGGCGAGTCAACGGGATCACCAACTTGGAGAAGCCCTCCACAAATTTACGATAGTAGCCCGTTAGTCTAAGGAAGCTACGAATCTCACCAACATTAGTGGGCCTGGCCCACTCAGTAATAGCTCTAATCTTCTTCGGATCCATGGAGATACCATCCTTGGAAACGACACGCCCCATGAATACCACCTGGTCCAACCAGAACTCGCACTTCTTCAGCTTCGTATACAGCTCTCTTTCCCTAAGAATCTGGAGAACGGTCCTCAGATGCTCCTCGTGCTCCTCTATTGATGATATCTTGGTGTATTCCAAGAGTGCTGCGGAGCACGAGGAGCATCTGAGGACTGTTCTCCAGATTCTTAGGGAAAGAGAGCTGTATACGAAGCTGAAGAAGTGCGAGTTCTGGTTGGACCAGGTGGTATTCATGGGGCGTGTCATTTCCAAGGATGGTATCTCCATGGATCCGGAGAAGATTAGAGCTATTACTGAGTGGGCCTAGCCCACTAACGTTGGTGAGATTTGTAGCTTCCTTAGACTAACGGGCTACTATCGTAAATTTGTGGAGGGCTTCTCCAAGTTGGTGATCCCGTTGACTTGCCTACTACAGAAGGAGGTGAAGTTCGAGTGATATCATCAATAAACACCACAACAAACTGGTCCAAGAACGGCTTGATGACTCGGTTCATCATGTCCATAAACACAGAAGGCACATTCGTCAAACCGAATGGCATCACTAGGAACTCATAATGTCCATAACGAGCCCTGAAGGCGGACTTAGGCACATCGTCTGCCTTAATCCTCAGCTGATGATAACTGGACCTCAGATCGATCTTCGAGAACACCTTAGCTCTAGCTAACTAGTCAAACAAGTCATCTATGCGTGGGAAAGGATACCTATTCTTAATGGTAACCTTATTGAGCTCCCTGTAGTCGATGTATAAACGTATACTACCATCCTTCTTCTTAACAAACAGCACGGGCACTCCCCAAGGCAACACACTCGGGCGGATGAAGCCCTTATCCAACAGCTCCTGCAACTGGATCTTCAGCTCCTTAAGCTCAGCAAGCGCCATTTGGTATGGAGCCTTAGAAATCAGCTGTCTCAGGTGCGAGCTCGATCGAGAACTCCACCTCTCTGATAGGGGGAAGCCCCGGCACATCGTCCTGAAGCATGTCGGGGAAGTCTCTAACCACTGGGATATCCTCCAACTTCGCATCCTTGCGAACCTCAGGGATGTAGCACATAAATCCCTGACATCCTTTCCTGAGATAGTGAAACGCCTGCGTGGCTGAGATGACTGGTGGCGAGCACGGGATTCCATTCCCTACTACAGTCAGGCGGGGCTGACCCGGCTCCTCAAATGTAACTCTCGATGCAGCACAATCAATATGGGCATGGTGGGCAGCAAGCCAATCCATACCCAGAATCACATCAAAATTGGTCATCTCCATAGGGATGAGATTAGCATACAGAGTCCTATCTCCGACTAACACAGGACTTTCCTTACAAACAGAATTCAGAAGCATTGCAGAATTCCTAACCAAAGGACTATGCACACAGAACTCAATATCCAGGGGAACACCTTAGCTCTGGCTAACTGGTCGAACAAGTCATCTATGCACGGGAGAGGATACCTATTCTTAATGGTAACCTTATTGAGCTCTTTGTAGTCGATGCATAAACGCGTACTACCATCCTTCTTCTTAACAAATAGCACAGGCGCTCCCTAAGACAACACACTCGGGCGGATGAAGCCCTTATCCAACAGCTCCTGCAACTGGATCTTCAGCTCCTTAAGCTCAGCAAGCGCCATCCGGTATGGGGCCTTAGAAATCGACTGAGTCTCAGGTGCGAGCTCGATCGAGAACTCCACCTCTCTGACAGGGGGAAGCCCCGGCACATCATCCTGAAGCATGTCGGGGAAGTCTCTGACCACTGGGATATCCTCCAACTTCGCATCCTTGCGAACCTCAGGGATGTAGCACAGAAATCCCTGGCATCCTTTCCTCATATAGTGAAACGCCTGCGTGGCTGAGATGACTGGCGGCGAGTACGGGATTCCATTCCCTACTACAGTCAGGCGGGGCTGACCCGGCTCCTCAAATGGAACTCTCGATGCAGCACAATCAATATGGGCATGGTGGGCACCAAGCCAATCTATACCCAGAATCACATCAAAATTGGTCATCTCCATAGGGATGAGATTAGCATACAAAGTCCTATCTCCGACTAACACAGGACTATCCTTACAAACAGAATTCAGAAGCATAGCAGAATTCCTAACCAACGGACTATGCACACACAACTCAATATCCAGGGGCACAGCAGGCAAACCGAGCTCACCCACCAACTCAGCAGAAATAAAAGAGTGGGTGGCTCTAGAGTCAAACAAGCCGAAAATATAACGAGATGACAGCTGGAGAATACCTGTGATAACTCTGTCCGTGATCGGTCCCTCTCTCCAGCCATCGCATAGACTCTGGCCTGGCTCTAGGGCTTCTTCTGCTTAGCCCGGTCTTGATCTTTGTACTCCGAAGCAGACCCTCCAGTCCTACCTCTAGAACTACCTCTACTCCTCTCGGCCTGAGGGTTGTCAGCAATCCTATGCTCCAAGGAACCACACTTGAAGCAAGCTCCAGACTTCTTGTAGCAGTCCCGACCTCGATGGAACATGCCACAAACCTGACACTTCGGAACGGACGATGAAGAAGACAAACCACCTCTGTCCCTCGAGCCCTGACGGTCCCCTAATCGGTCTCCAGTGGACTACTTCTTTTGAGAAGCAGACTGATCCCTCCTATCGCTCTCATCGGGCCTCTACTTCCTCATCTGGTCCTTCCCACTAGACTAGCGGCCCCTCAGATCAGCCTCCACCAACAGGGAAACATCAGTAATGTCCCTGAAGGTCTTGTGACACAACGGCGTCACAGTAGCGGATGTTAGGCCTCAAACCGCTCTCGAACTTCCTAGCCTTCCTATGCTCGTCCAGCTCAGGTGCAAACTTCGACAAGCTGATAAACTTCCTGACGTAGTCCTCCGCACTCATATCTCGGCCCTGGCGAAGCCGGTTATACTCCAAGATGTGCTGATCCTTAGACATGTCGGGGTAGAACTGCTTGTTGAACTCCCCAGTGAACTGGTCCCATGTCCAGGGCTGTGGGAACCTCCCCATCACGGACCTCCACCACTCCTTAGCCTCAGCCTTAAATAGGAAGGTGGTAAAATCAACCTTCTGCTCCTCCTCTGAACCCATGACCGGAAGTAGGTCCTCCATCTCAGTCAACCAATGACTGACCTCTTGGGGATCTCCTGCCCTATTGAATGCTAGAGGCTTCAACTTCATGAACTCCTGAAGCACCTTTACATTCCTCCCTCCAGCAACGGCAGCCTCAGCTCCGACTGCACCACCACCAGCTGCTCTACCAACCGTTCCTCCTCCAGGGGCTCCTCCAGCTGCAACTGTCTACAGCCGCTGAGTCATAAACTACTGGACCGCCTCAGCGACATCGCCCTAGGGAGTGACTGGAGCTCTTCGTGGTGGCATTCTGAAAATCCATAGAGCACGCAATTCAGACTCGAAACTCCAAAGCACAAATATTGACTACTAACTGACTGACTAAGCTAATTCCCATCAGATTAGAACCTAGAGCTCTAATACCACTAAATGTAACACCCCCAAACACTGGCCCAGGAGTTAGGGGTATTACACGCCGCGTATTATTACTTAATAACGCAAGGCTCTAACTATCGCACGCAAATAACCAAAAAAGGCCCAAAGCGAATACTTGTATAAATAAGTATAGCGTAACACTACCCAGGCCCATAGGCTACAAAGGCTAAGCATAATGTCACAAAAGAACTGAAATAGCACAAGCAAAACTAGAAGCTCAACAGGTGATCCTCGCTGATCAATCTGCAATGTTAGTAAGAGTAGAGGAGTAAGCATCCAACTATTCCCAGTAGAAGACTAACATCATCAACCAGCATGCTCAAAACATTTAATAAAATGTTATCAAATCAGGAGTAAACAGAGGAAGTCACATTCTAAGTCTGAAAGCAGAAACAGAAGTCCAATGACATTAGGACTAAGCAGAGTTCAAAGCAGACAGAGTCGGAAACAGAAGGGGACCCTAGTTAATCGCAGCATACAGACAGAACGGATACAATCCGTGAACAGAACGAGGAAACATCACTCGTGAGCAAAACAGGTGGGACACCTGTGAACAGAATAGGAAACACACCCGTGAATACAGAAGGACATCCTACGCAGCGCGCTAAACCAACCATCCACGGTTCAGATACAGAGATAACTAGGTCCCAAAATAGAAGCTTAAATACAATTAAGCATATGTGCATCACATGCACCACAAAGCATTAAAATAGCTTGGAAATTAGAAGGGGAATCCAACCCCGCAAACGAAGTCAAAACGGAGCTCAAACGAGCAAGATAGGGCGTAAACAGTGCTATGTCCGAACTTGTGTCTGAACGTCAAAGTTCGGACGCAAGTCGAGACTCAAAAGCCAAAATTAGACAGATGTGTGAACATGTGTCCGAACATCAAAGTTCGGACATAAGTCGAACTTAAAACAGAGGCAGAGACAGAGGGGTGTCCAAACATCAAAGCTCGGATGGATGTTCGGACGCTTTTTGGAAATCAGATATGCGTAATGTCAGAACATGTGTCCGAATGTCTAAGTTTGGCCGCATGTCGAAACAAAATCAGAAGAACCCTTGTGTGTGTCTGAACGTCAAAGTTCGGACGCATGTCGAACCAAAATCAGAAGAAGCAGCAGAGGGTGTCCGAACTTCTGTCCGGACTTACAAGTTCGGACACCATTCGAGACTTGTAAGTCAGACTCGTCCTGCACCCCGACCAAGCATCAAAGCTTAGACGAAAGTTCGGACACGTTCAAAGCTCAGAAAAACAGTACGCAAACAGGGTCTGTCTGAACTTCAATGTTCGGACAGACGTTCAGACATGAGGAAAAATGCAGTTTACAGAATCGTTTTGCCCACAAACCAGTTTCTCAAACACATTCAAATTGACAACAATTTGCAGAAAACAACCTTGGGGGTTTGTAACCATCAAAACAGCAATTAAACAGACATAATCTCAACCTCGACGCAGAGAAATTTCACCAATTAAATCCCAGAAACTGAAACCCCCAAGGCTGAACATACTAGTCGAATCCGAAAGCCACCTACCTCGTTAATCAGCGAAAGAATTCCCAAGCTACAGCAGAAAAACCGACCCAAGCACAGACCGGAACACAATACCAACAGCCACTGAGATTCCTTAGCAAATGCAGAGACGAAACCCCAATCAGAAACTGACAGAACTTCCCAAATTCAGAAACCATGAATAACACAGTGACAACCCTTACCTGAATCTGACAATAATTCTGAAGCGAAGATCAAGAGGAGGAGATCAACAGACAGGCACCAGTGGAGAGTACTGATTTACAATCAGATTGAAAGGGGGTAAATAAGAATGGAGGAAGTTCTCAAAACCAAAACTCGAACTGAATTGGAATTGACAAACCACGAGACCACCTGATTGCAATGGAGAAGGCGAAGTAGAAATAGAATACACCAACAGCGCAACCAAGTCTTCACAGATCGAGATAGCATAATAACGTTGAGGAGAGAGAGAGAGAGATGGGAGAGAGGAGCGTACTGACAATATTAAAAACTGAAGAGGTGAAGGAAGTCGTGAGAACGTGACTAGAAAGGAAGAGATTAATTATTAAGAGGATTAATAATTTAGGAAAAACTAATTCTCACCAGAAAATAAAATGAAAGGGAAGGAAGACTTCCTCGTCCTTGTCTTTATTCAAAAGGACTCCCATGTCCTGAATCCAAAATAATTTGAAGCAGGCCACTTGTGACAAAATTAAATGCAAAAATTATGAAACCAAACTTTGGGTTATAACATAAGGTGCTTCTGATACCATAGTGGAAGAATAGAAAATTGTATTGATTCGTATTGATTACTACATAGGTAGATGTCAGAACTAGCATGTATTCTATGTGTAATAGCTAGAGTGTATTCTAGGTTTAATATTGTATACATACCCGGTTCATTGAACTCAATTACAGAACCAGGAACCAGGTATATAGTCTTAGGATTTTCTTTCTTTAATCAATCTCTTCTTTGTATCACTTGAGCGGATAGAGCTCTATAATAAAAACTCATCTCGTTTCTCTTCTTCACTCAACGGAAATACAAGATTCGTTAGCCTAAGATTTGCATGAGGGACAACAGTCACAAACTACTACAAGGAGAGCAAGTTTGTACTCTACCCAAATATCTCAAAGCCTCATGAAATAGTCCATAACAAATTCCTCCCCTTGCTTTAGATTTGTGATCTAGTTCTTGAGGCTGTGGAGGGTGGTTAGATTCTTTAACCATCGACACAACCACTGCCAGATTTCCTTCGACTCGTCACAATACATGATGCTTCTCCCTATATTCGGCGCAAAAGATGAGATAATCAAGGAACAAACTAAGGAATTTACCAGTTCCAATGCTGCTAGGCGCACCGGATCTTGACTGCTCGGACATTGTACAGTTCCTTCGACGAAACCTAACTTGTTTTAATCTTTAAGTGCCCGATGCATTCCCCATTTCCAACAAAGAAAACCCTCTACGGTGAACTTTGTTGTTAGCAGCTGCCCTAGTTATTTTGTGGCATGGACGTAGAGTGGATCGCTTGAATCGATCATTGGCAAGCCCCTACTAGATGCTCTATTTTCATGTGAACCATCACCGGATTGCTTAGAGGCTTATTTTTTACTTAAATACATGTCAATTTTAACAGAGAAGAAAACGAGATGAGTTTTCATGGGTTTTCAAAGGAAGCAAGGAAGTGGAGGAGTTGTTATCACTTTTTAATGGGTTTGAACAAGTAATATATCCACCTGCGAGGAAAAATCCTAGCAATGAAAGAGACACCCACTCTAAAGAAGCTTTTTCCTTTGTAATCCAAAAAGAACAACAACGAATTACTTTGGATTCAAAAGAAGATGAGGAACAATCTGTAGCCCTAATTCTAAAGGAAACAATCAAAGTTTTCCCCCAAGCAGACAAAGATAAAACTTCACTCCAACAATCCCTAAAAATGGAGCTAAGAAGGCTCTGAACAAGTTCACTTGCCTTGGCAAGAATGAATTGCTAAAATGCATGAGTTACGGGAAGATTGGGCACTCCAGAAACGACCGTTAGATGAAAACAAGAAGACTAGAGAAGCACGAGCCACCACTGTTGTTGAAGAAGAGAGAAAGGGAAACTTGGGGAAGAATGAAGGAAGCTTTGAGTCGCCAGTTCATGGGGTGAGTACAGACCAACTCGAGTAATTGGTGAACTACCTACAACAACACAAAGTTTCCAACAGATCTAACAACCAAACTAGTTTTAGTGATTTCTCAAGTAATCCTCAACCAAACATTAATTTTCTACCTTGCTTAATTTCTGATGGTGATCTAGTACTAGAGAAACTAAAGAATTCATGGATTCTAGACTCTCGTGCTACATAACACATTAGTGGAAATAAGAACCTATTATCTAATTATGAATTTATGAACAACAAAAGAGAAATAACATTACCAGACGACCATAAGAAACTTGTTCATAGCACACCAAGTTTACCTGTTAATGATGTTAAATGCTTAGGAAATATCATGTATGTTCCATCTTTCAAATTTAACCTAGTTTCCGTGAGTGACATAATTTTTAGAGTTATCAATAGTTTTCTATGCAATTTTTTGTGCCTTGCAAGATTCTGAAAAAATGTTTTCCAAAAGATTGGGAGGCAAATATTTGCCCTGTATTTTCTTGACATGTATGTCTTAAGTTATTTTATTGCTAGAAATAAGGATGTTAATGTTATGTGCACAAGTCTTAGTAAACACACTGAAGTAGATTATTCTAGGAAACTATCCTTGTGACTCCATAGATTGGGTCACATCCCTCTAAAAAAGATGTGCAATTCCTGAAGTAGGTAGTAAAGGTCTTTTTAGTTCAGATGCTGATATTTTTCCTTGTATTCTGTGTTTTAAAGCAAAATGTATAAATTTTCTTCATCAACCATTAAAACATATCAACCTTTCAAAATGATTCACTTAGATATTTGTGGTCCCATGAGATCTCATACAACAGAGGGATACATATATTTCCTTACAATTGTAGATGATTTTACTGGAGGAACTTGGGTTAGACTTCTAAAAAAAGGGGCATTTAGCAGATAAAGAACTTCATTATTCTCATTGAGAGACAAATGAACAAATAAGTAAAACTAGTTAGAAGTGACAATGCCAATGAATTAGAGAAGTCACTAGAAAGAATTGAATTTTTCACAAGTAGAGGTCATACATCAGACTAGCTGCCCTCATACTCCCCAACAAAATGGGGCAGTTGAGAGGAAGCAAGGTCACATAATGGAAGTAGCTAGAGCTCTCCTTTTCCAATCTAGGTTGGACACATTTTTTAGGGATACTGTGTTGAGCGAGCTACTCACATAATAAATAGAATACCAAGTGAAGCTATAAATAACTTAACTCCCTTTGAAAAGCTTCATGGCATTAGACCTAATTATAATGATTTAAGGATCTTTGGACGACTCTGTTACATCACAAACATAAAAACCAAATAGAAGAAAACTTGATTCAAGATGTTATAACCCAAGGTTTGGTACATAATTAATTTCATTTAATTGTTATCTTAAGTGGGATTACTTTATTCAGGACATGGGAGTTCTTCTGATTAAAGGCAAGGACGAGGAGGTCTTTTGCCATTTATTAATTAGGTAAGGATTAATTAAGTTAATAAATTCTTTTATTAACTTTCCTGATCACGTTTTGAATCGCATTCTTTTCCCAAAATCAAAATCCTCATCTGACAGTTTCTCGCGACGCTCCCATTCTCTCCCTCTGCTTAACATTCTTCTCTTCTTCTTCTTCTCGTTCTGTCAATCCTTGCTGCTGCTGTGGAATATTGAAGTTCGGTTGTGATTCCCTCTGTTGCAATTCCGGTTCAGATTAAGGTAACTACGTCGGTTTGTTCTTCTTCGATTCTGGAATTTGAGATTTTCCCCTTGTCCTAATTCTTCCTCTACAATCTGATTAGGAATCAGATTTTGTCCAGTCCCATCGTCGATTTTGCTTCGGTTTGCTCTCTCTGTGATTTGTGGTTGAATTCAGGTAAGGATTGAGAATCCGTTGTCGTGGCAGTTTCTGGATTGTGAGACTTCCTTATTTTTTAATGGGAATTTTCCTACGTTTGTATTTATTCAGAGGTTCGGGACTGTGTTTTCAGTGTGCGTTTCGGTACCTTCATTGGCTGGGCTCTGCTGTTCAGATGTTGGGTTCATTTCTGCTAATTGATTGAGGTAGGTGGCTTTCGGATTCAGCTAGGGTGTTCAGCCTTGGGGAGTTTCAGTTTCTGGGATTTAATTGGTGAAATGTCTCTGCGTCGAGGTTGAGATTATGTCTTTTTAATTGTTGTTTTGATGGTTACAAACCCCCAGGGTTGTTTTCTGTAAATTGCTATTGATTTGAATGTGGTTTGAGCCTCTGGTTTGTGTGCAATTCATTTATGAAAACTGCACTTTTCGACGTGTCCGAACTTTGATGTTCGGACAGACCCTGTTTACGTTCTGTTTTTTTTTTAGTTTTTAAACGTGTCCAAACTTCCATTCGAGCTTTGATGTTCGGGCGGGGTGCGAGGACGAGTCTGACTTACAAGTCTCGAATGGTGTCCGAACTTGTAAGTCCGGACAGAAGTTCGGACACCCTCTACTGCTTCTCCTGATTTTGGTTCTACATGCGTCCGAACTTCGATGTTCGGACACTCACAAAGTCTCTTCTGTTTTTGTCTCGACATGCGTCCAAACTTTGATGTTCGGACACATGTTCGGACTTTGCGCGTATCTGATTTCCAGAAAACGTCCGAACATCCGTCCGAGCTTTGATGATCAAACACCTCTTTGTCTCTGCCTCTGCTTAAGTTCAACTTGTGTCCGAACTTTGACGATCGGATGTTGGTGAAAATAGTGGTTAAACTATCTTGCTAACTATGGGTAGTGAACCCAATCATTGTAGTACAACAAGGTCGTATCCACAGGGACTTCGTAACTATCTAGCTAATTAGAAGGTTAGTAAATGTGCAAGAGAATATATAAAAAAGTACATAAACGGTAAATGAGGGGTTTAGCGAGTGGCAATCTTGGTGTTGGAAAAATAAAAATAATTAAAAGCTTTAAATAAAAACTGTTGTGTGTGAGGTGGATGGAAAAATGTGCTAAGGAAGGTGGAATCGCACAAATATATTTTAGACTTTAATTATAATCCTAATTTGCTCTATTTGTCTGTTTAGGAATTTATCTTGTGGCCTCCCTAAAGCATAGGTAAGGTCAACTCTTAATTAATTCAATAAACTCTTTACTAACAGAAAAAGTCTAAATCATTAATTAAAATTAAGCAAAAATTACTTTAATAACAACGATGGATTTTATCAGCTAATTAAGGTGATAATATCTAACGTTTGTTTCTCTTCGTGGTCTATTCTCTAATTTACAAAACCATTGAAATAAGAGAAACCGTAAACGTGTAAAAATGATCAGTTCTTAAACATTTAATAATTTAGAGAGATAAAACAAATATTTATAAGCAAATTCAGTATTATAAATAAGCCTGAGTTATTTGGGGTCAAACACCCATCCTAAGCACACTAGTACAAAAAATGCCTATTTCGGCGCCCCTATTTCGGCGGTTGTAACAATAACCGTTGAAATAGGTGCCCCGAAAATTCTATGTCCAAAAAAAGGCACCTATTTCGGCGGTTCCTAGCAAGGAACCGCCGAAATAGGTGCCTTTTTTTGAAATAGAATTTTTGGGGCACCTATTTCGGCGGTTCCTAGCTAGGAACCGCCGAAATAGGTGCCTTTTTTAGACATAAAATTTTTGGAAGCCTATTTTCCCGGTTTTTTTTCAAAAAATTCGGTCAGCGGGAAAAATTCAGCCTATTTCGGCGGTTCCTAGCCAGGAACCGCTGAAATAGGTGCCTTTTTTTAAACTAAAATTTTTGGAAGCCTATTTTCCCGGGTTTTTTTTTCAAAAAATTCGGACCGCGGGAAAATTTCAGCCTATTTCGGCGGTTCCTAGCTAGGAACCGCCGAAATAGGTGCTTTTTTTAGACATAAAATTTTCGGAAGCCTGTTTTCCCGGTTTTTTTTTCAAAAATTCGGACCACGGGAAAATTTCAGTCTATTTCGGCGGTTCCTAGCTAACAACCGCCGAAATAGACTTTATTTCATTATATATATCGCAGCTGCTCTTCATCTCTCTCCTCTCACGGTAATTTTGCAACTCTAACTGGCGAATGTACATGCTTTGCGCTCCTCTCTGCATCTCCCTCACCAGATTGAAAACGGGATTGAAGTAGTTCATTCTAGAACCGGTAATATACTCGAACTTATCTTTTTCTCATTGGAGAACAAGCTACATACATGCTCTGCGCCTTTCATTCTCTTTGTTTTGTCTGCGCATCTCTTCATTCTCTTCTTGTGTCTACGCCGATGTAGTGACAAATCACCGAAACCGCTGCATCTCACTCACTAGATTGAAGACGGGGCTGAAGTAGTTCATTCTAGATCCGGTAATATACTCAAACTTATATTTTTCTTTTTGGAGAACAAGAAACATACATGCTTTGTGCCTATTTATTCTCTTTTTTGTGTTTGTGTCTCTTTATTCTCTTCTAGTGTCTGCGCCACTACAATCTCTTCACACTCACGGTGATTTTGCAAGGCGAACAAGAAGCTTACATGCTCTGTGCCACTGTTCATTCTCTTGCGTTTGCGCCTCTACAGAGATGCAAAACTGTTGCATCTCGCTCCCGAGAAAGAAGACGATGCAGCTAAATTTTTTTATTTTTTAAAAAAATACCTATGGCGGTGGTTGTTAGCTAGGAACCGCCGCCATAGGTGTGTTTTTTTTTTGAAAACCACCTATGGCGGCGGTTCCTAGCTAACAACCGCCGCCATAGGTGTGTTTTTTTCAAAAAAAACCACCTATGGCGGCGGTTGTAGCTAAGAACCGCCACCATAGGTGTTCTATCTCGGCAGTTGTACAACCGCCGAGATAGGGTCTCATCCCTATTTCGGCGGTTCTAGAACCGCCGAAATAGACCTTTTACAACCGCCGAAATAGGCCCTTTTTGTACTAGTGGCACAAATATAAAAATTACTCAAACATTGAACAGAAATGAAAATAAAATAAAGATAGAAATGGCCATTATTTTGGAGACTGCTGAAACGGGTGTGCTACTCGCTTCTGCTCCAGCTGCTTCTCTTCCTTTCTTTTTATTATGCTTCTGCTAAATATGTGAGTGAGTGTGGTGGAGTGGAAAAATAAAATAAAATGGAGAAAGTGAGGGAGAAGAGAATGGAATGGGTCGTAGGATTTTGGAGCAGATGATGTGTGAAATGGTGCTGGAATTGATGGGTTTTTATAGGAAAATAAAAGGGAGATTTGTGTGGTAGATGGATAGATTGATAGGTGATTTAGGTGGAGCAAAATACGGATTGACGGTGCCTAAATTGAGTACACAAAGGCTGCTGGTCGGTTATAATTATTTTCCTCCGTTTTCTGCCTTTTCGGCGCGTGCTGGAGCTGTCCTTTGTGTACAAGTTTGGACAATTCTTATTTTGCCTCTAAAATCTTCGTCCGAACTCCTTTTTCTATCCGTTTGCGCCTACGCGTTCGTCTCTTCGTCTACTTTGCTCCTAGCTTGGGTTTCCTCATGTTTAGCCAATAAATCTGTAAGATAACCAATAAAACATAAAACTAGAGGAAAACTAACTAAAGTGAAGAAATGAGCAAGAAAAGTGCTAATATAACATATGAAATACACCCATAAATCATGCTCATTTGGACACTTATCACACCCCCACACTTACCTTTTTGCTTGTCCTCAAGCAAAACCATGTACCCAAGCAAGTAGGGAATGCTCAATACTAACAAATATTATTATGAAAGGTAGGATAAGGAGGTGAACAATACACGGCTTAAACTTTTTGAGGAGTGTGAACCATCACCTACTGGTGGCATAGGTGTGCTCAGGGTAAAAATAAAAATTAGAGTTCTGGGGTATGATCCGGAGTGCTTCAATGCTTCTCAGTTTAGGTGACTTTGAGAACTTTTACCATGGCCAACTTCTCTCAAGAATGGGCATTGAGGAGAAAACAAAAGGAAAAATAGATTTATGCATTTGTTTCACTTTTGCATAAGAGATGAGAAGATAATATGTAGGCATCAAGCCTTTGTATGTAAGAACACTCAACTCTCTTTGTTGGTTACTAATGGCATCTCGCAAGTCCCTTGTTTATTAGTATTTTTTTGATAGAGAAGCACCCCTTAGCAATCCCTAAGAAAGAAGACAGAAGGAACCCCTGAGCGATAAAAATCCAACCATTTCAGATCATTTGGTCACACTGCATAAAAATTCTCCTAAAAAGTAATCAAAATGAAAAATTTTGCACCATGTATCCCACAATTCATAATAGTATTTGTTTTTAAAGAGAACAACCTACATCAACAGGGTCCACAATTTAAATTTTGGACAAACACAAGATAAGTAGAGAGATTATCATTTTAAGCACAAAATTTCACCGAAAAGGGCACTCCCCCATACTTAAATTGAACAATGTCCTCATTGTTCACCAGAAAAACAAGGGAAGGTTTCAGAAGACCTTTTTGGTGAGTAGAAAAATAGAGAAAACACAATGGTCATAATTAAACATTTGAGCACAGAAGCTATCCACAGCAGAATTCAGTAAAATAAAAGAAACTAGTACTCCCCTGAAATTGTTTTTGCTTGCGATAAAGGAATTCCCCCACACTTGAGCTTCAGCCTCAAAGTAGCGTAGCTTGGTTGCGGTGTAGAAATGAAGTTGCACCTGCATAAGACACTAGAAGCAACCATACTACAAACGGGGTTAAGAGGTAGCAAAAACAAAATTTAAAGAGAAACTGAAAATTAAAAAAAATAAAAGCAAATGAAAGAAAATTTCATCCGGGTTGCCTCCTGGGAAGCTGCCCTTCTTTAACATCTTTGGCTAGACAGTACCACCATGAAGTCATCCGGGATCGAATATGAACGTTGAAGTCGGCTTCAACGGGTGGGTGGGGCGGGCATCATGAATAATTGAAAAATGACCCGGATCAAAAGGAAAAGCTATCCCAACACTTAGAATGTAGAAGTGTAAGCTCCACTGATCTTTAGTCAGGTGGAAGTGTTTAGATTGTTGATCCTTGGTGCGAGGATCGAATTTTGGTGGAGCCTCCTCTTCAAAATTAAGGATGAAGACATCCTTATCTTTAATTAACGGTGCAGGGAGAGCTCCGGGACAGACTTTGTCTTCTATCTCTGGTCCGGGATCATAGGGGAAAGTGGCCTCCACACTTAGCGGGTGGACTTTATGCTTCCACCTTACATCATTGTTGCTTAGGTGGGGAAGGCCTTGATCCTCCAGACGAAGATCAAAGTTGGATGACTCCTCCTCCTCAAATTTTAGGATGTAGATATCCTCATCTTCTTGGTGAGGCTCATTGGAAGAGCCTTGATGGAAATCAACTTCAGAGGGAAGTGGCTCCTTGAAATTGATTATAGCACTCTCTTTTGGTGGCTCGGAGGGAGGCGGCATCTCCTCCTTCTCAAGGTTTAGGATGTATCCACCCTCATCTTCTGGGTAGAGCATGGAGAAGGAGGGGAAATAGTAGTTGACTTCAGAGGGAGGAGACTTCATGAAGTCAAATGAGAAACTCTCTTCTGAGGAGTTGTATTTATAGTCAAGCTGATGGTTGTTTGGTGATAGATTCTCTGATTCGAACAGGGGAGGAGTTGAAGAGTAGCTTAAGTCCTCAGCAGGTTGTTCCTCCTCGTGAACCGATGCATTCAGTTGTTGAACTAGTTGCTCCATGTGTTCTAGCTGAGCTAGCGTTCTTTGCTGGATCATTTTGGATGTTCCACTTTTTAAGGTAAAATTTGCCAACATTTCCCTCAAAATGGTGTTGTCTCTTTCTTTTGCAACCATAGGACAATGGGAACTCTCATGATATTCTCCGCATCTCTGACATATGTCCCATTGATTGTAGTTTTCTACGCCATAGGAGTAACCATACCAACCTCCTGCTTGATCGTAGTGACCATCCATCAGAATTAAGTACCTAAAAAAAACAAAAATTTGTACACAAAATGGGCAAATAAAGGAAATGAAAATCATGCACAGGAACTAAAAAGGTAATAAACAGATAGTTGGACCGAAGTCCCCGACAACGGCGCCAAAAACTTGTTGGTGAAAATAGTGGTTAAACTATCTTGCTAACTATGGGCAGTGAACCCAATCATTGTAGTACAACAAGGTCGTATCCACATGGGCTTCGTAACTATCTAGCTAATTATAAGGTTAGTAAATGTGCAAGAGAATATATAAAAAAGTACATAAATGGTAAATGGGGGGTTTAGCTAGTGACAATCTTGGTGTTGGAAAAATAATAATAATTAAAAGCTTTAAATAAAAACTGTTGTGTATGAGGTGGATGGAAAAATGTGCTAAGGAAGGTGGAATCTCCAAAATATATTTTAGACTTTAATTATAATCCTAATTTGCTCTATTTGTTAGTTTAGGAATTTATCTTGTGGCCTCCCTAAAGCATAGGTAAGGTCAACTCTTAATTAATTCAATAAACTCTTTACTAACAGAAAAAGTCTAAATCATTAATTAGCATAAGCAAAAATTCCTTTAATAACAGCGATGGATTTTATCAGCTAATTAAGGTGATAATATCTAACGTTTGTTTCTCTTCGTGGTCTATTCTCTAATTTACAAAACCGTTGAAATAAGAGAAACCGTAAATGTGTAAAAATGATCAGTTCTTAAACATTGAATAATTTAGAGAGACAAAACAAATATTTATAAGCAAATTCGGTATTATAAATAAGCTCGAGTTATTTGGGGTCAAACACCCATCCTAAGCACAAATATAAAATTACTCAAACATTGAACAGAAATGAAAATAAAATAAAGATAGAAATAGCCATTATTTTGGAGGCTACTGAAGACGGGTGTGCTACTCGCTTCTGCTCCAGCTGCTTCTCTTCCTTTCTTTTTATTCTACTTCTGCTAAATATGTGAGTGAGTGTGGTGGAGTGGAAAAATAAAATAAAATGGAGAATGGGGGAGAAGAGAATGGAATGGGTCATAGGATTTTGGAGCAGATGATGTGAGAAATGGTGCTGGAATTGATGGGTTTTTATAGGAAAATAAAAGGGAGATTTGTGTGGTAGATTGATAGATTGATAGGTGAGTTAGGTGGAGCAAAATACGGATTGACGGTGCCTAAATTGAGTACACTAAGGCTGCTGGTCGGTTATAATTATTTTCCTCCGTTTTCTACCTTTTCGGCGCGTGTTGGAGCTATCCTAATCGCCGCGTCCGAACTTGTGTCCGAACTTCCAAGTTCGGACACCATCGGACAAGTTTGGACATTTCTTATTTTGCCTATAAAATCTTCGTCCGAACTCCGTTTTTCGATCCGTTTGCGCCTACACATTCGTCTCTTTGTCTACTTGCTCCTAGCTTGGGTTTCCTCATGTTTAGCCAATAAATCTGTAAGATAACCAATAAAACATAAAACTAGAGGAAAACTAACTAAATTGGAGAAATGAGCAAGAAAAGTGCTAATATAACATATGAAATACACCCATAAATCATGCTCATTTGGACACTTATCATCGGACACATGTTCGGACATTCATCTGATTTTGGCTTTTAAGTCTTGACTTGCGTCCGAACTTCGATGTTCGGACACAAGTTCGGACATCGCACTGTATGCGCCCTATCTTGCTCGTTTGAGCTCCGTTTTGACTTTCATTTGCGGGGTTAGATTCCCCTTCTGATTTCCAAGATATCTATATGCTTTGTGGTGCCGGTGATGCACATATGCTTAACTATATTTAAGCTTCTGTTTTGGGACCTAGTTATCTCTGTATCTAAACCGTAGATTGCTGGTTTAGCTATCTTGTAGCGCGCTGCGTAGGACGTCCTTCTGTATTCACGGGTGTGTTCCCCGTTCTGTTCACAGGTGTCCCACCTGTTGTGCTCATGAGTGATGTTTCCTCGTTCTGTTCACGGATTATATCCGTTCTGTCTGTATGCTGTGGTTAACTAGGGTGCCCCCTCGGTTTTTGACTCTGTCTGCTTTGAACTCTACTTAGTCCTAATGTGATTGGACTTCTGCTTCTGCTTTCGGACTTGGAATGTGACTTCCTCTGGTTACTTCTGATTTGATACCATTTTATTAAATGTTTTGAGCATGCTGGTTGATGATGTTAGTCATCTACTGGGCATAGTTGGATGCTCACTCCCCTACTCATACTAACATTGTAGATTGATCAGCGGATCACCTGTTCAGCATTTGGAGTTCTGTTTATGTTTACTCAATGTTTTAGAGACATTTATGTTTTAGCCTTTGTAGCCTACGGGCCCGAGTAGTATTTGATAATTACTCTTTGACTTCTGTTTTGTATTTGGGTTGGAGGTGCCCTGTTACGTTTTGTTACGCTTTACTTATTTATACAAGTATTTCGTTTTGGGCCCTTATTCTGATTGTTTGTGTTTGTTAATTAGAGCCTTGCGTTATTAAGTAATAATACACGGCATGTAATACCCCTAACTCCTAGGCTAGTGTTTGGGGGTGTTACAGAAGATCTTTCCACTATATATCATGGAAACTATAAAAACACAAAAGAAGCATGGTGCTATCCTTAGAAGAGAAAACCATAAAAGTTAGTCGTGACATAACCTTCTTTGAGCACATTTTCCTTTAAAGGAAAGGAAGGGAACAAAATATTGAAAAACATCAAGGAAGAAGCTAATGATTTTTCTTTTCCTCCTTCTAATCACTATTTTGAGGATGATCTCTACAACTGAAGATATTGAAATTAGAGTTGAAACAAACAATGATGACACATTAACTGATGAGCAACCTCCTGAACAAGAGATCCAACCTAGTGAAGTCATTAATCTGAAAAGATCTACACGAACACATAGAGCCCCTTTTAAATATGATGATTACATTTGTTCCACAACCCTGGGTAATAAGGATATGTTCTCAACCATCATAGCTGAAAGGCTAGATCAAGAAAATCTAAACATTCTATTCTACAAAGTCTCACTGGTTTCATACCAAGTCAGACCATTCTCTCTTAATCCCTTCATCAGAATGCCAACAATTTTCTTTATCAATTACACAGTGAAATACCCTGAACCTAATTATAGTGATTAAATCATTCTAATATGGTAATTAAGGGCCTAATAGTGCCTAAAGAATATTGGTGAAGAAAATAAGCCAAAAGAAAAGAGAAACGCTTAAAAAGCAAAAAAAATGTAAAACGAGTGTTACATAACCGTAGGAGTTATGTGACCATGACTAGGATCCTAGGTGGGTTCCTAAGGCTTAATTATGCCTAAATGAATATGTGGGAACAATTCCTGAAGAAAATGGATCCATAAAACGGATTAAAAGCACAAACGAACCTTAAAGCACGTTTTTCGAGGAAACCAGGAAAACACGACATTAAACGGGTTAAATAGACCCGTAATAATTATAGTCAATCAAATATCTATAATTAAGTATTATTGATGGTCTAGAGTCATTACAATTAATTTGACGAGAAAATTCCGGAAAACAGGTTCTGGTGAGTGAATAGAATAAAAACTAGAAACTTGTGGGGTGTAAATTGAAATAAGAGGAAAATAGCCTCTCCATTGGTAATTAAAAATCAGAAACCCACTGTGTGTATGAGTGGGGACAATTTCCACTCAGCCTCCCCTCTATCTATTTACTCTTTTGTACAAAATGACAAATTCAAAAAGTAAAAAGCACTTTTAATTCTCTCTCCTCCCCATTTCTCTCATTTCTCCCGTACTCACTCATCCTCTCTGATTTCTTCTTCTTCCTTTGGAGCCAGCCATGGAGATTTCCCCATCCCCATACAGCACCTCCCTTATTTCTTCATTTTGACTCCTCAAACAAGCTCCAAATGCTACAAAAATTATACCGTTGAATTCCCCTTGTCAAGGAGATCATCTCCCCCCCTTCAAAAATCGAAAAGCTCCACTTTGACCTCCATGGGTGTAGCCTTCTTGGTGCTTGAAGAAGAGTATTTGGACCTCCTTCATCTCCTTATTACTCCAAGGTAAAAAGAAACTCAAGAGCTCCTCCTTTACTAGCTCATTCTTACAAAATCAAAATTCATACGTGAACCCTCTCTTCTTCTATTTCCAGCCGATTTTATTAGCCATTGAGAAGTGCTAGAATCCCACTAATTTGGTTTCCAAAACTCTCCATTTGGATACTTGAAGGTAACCTCTAAGTTAAGCCCTAAACTAGCTCTTGAAAATTCTAGTTTTAGTGAGGGATGTGTGAATTAATTAGCTTGTTGTGTATGGCATGGGAATCTGATTGTAGCTAGCAATCTAAACCCATTGGTTGGTGTGAAAACAAGAGGAGAAAGAAAGAACAAGAGAAGAAGGAAGAAAAGAAAGAGAAACCGAAAATTCCAAGGTAAATGAACTTACCTTGAGTTGACTTTGTATGTCTTGCGGAACAGATTTTTGAATGTCGATTGTATAAGAAGTTTACATTGTTTTAGTATTGTATAATGCAACTGCAGTGTATGATAGAAATGGAGTATTTAGGTTGATTTACATTGTTGAATAAATGCCTTGGAGCCTAGCTGAATGAGTGTATATGTGCAGAAAATTTAATGTGTGGTTAGTGCTTGAAGTAATGTGGAAATTGGGATCAATGTGGATGAGCTAAATATGTGGTGAGAATGATACAATTTTAGGGGAACCTCTGTCAAAATTCTTGTAGGAAACTTAGTGACTTAAGTGTCTTAAGGAGAAGAAATAACCTAGGTTGAACTAGGTGTGTTTTAGAGTATGATGAAATAGTTAATCAGCTTGGAAACTAGATTTGGAAGGAAGGTTGTATTGGGTAAGACTTGGGATGAATGTAATGGAAATAATGCAATGAAAGAACCATTTGTTTAGTGTAGAGAGGAAGAGCAAAAATATGTAACAGAGGGTTTAGGAGCATTACAGTGGGAAATGGTGTAAGGAAATCAAGGAATGGGTGATTAGTTTAAGGAATGAATTAAGGAAGTTTAGAGTGTTGATTTAGTGCTAAAACATGCTAGAGTTCATGTGGGAATATTGGTAAAGAAAAAGGCAAATGATTGAAGTGAGAATAGAGCTTAAAACTGTAAATTTGCAACAGACTGAATTGGTACTTGTTTGCAAACAAGTACGCAAACAAGTACATAAACTAGGACTTGACAGAAACTCTCGCTGAAGGATGGTCCAGGCTTGAAAACAAGTACACAAACCCGGACGACCTTAAAAACTTGATAGAAACGTCTCTGAAGAGATGGTCCAGGTTTGTAAACTGGTACACAAACCCGGACCACCATAAAAACTTGGCAGAAAGTCATTCCAGGGTTTGGTCCGTGTTTGTAACCCCGGACATAAAAACGGACCAGGCTAAAAAGTGTCCAGGAAGTGTTTTTAAGCAAGTAAAAGGTGGGGAATTGAATGGTATTGATATTATAAGATTGTTAAGACTTAATTAATGACATATAAAGGTCATTAGAAGTGTAAACAAGCTTGAGAAGTAAGCAACTTATGTGAATGAATTTGAAATGTAAGGAATTAGTAACTGTAAATCGGGAAACACTAAAGATGAAATAGGTTAGGTTAATTATAGGTAATTAACCGCTCGATTCTATGTATGTTATAGGATTTGAATGAATTAAACACCGAAGAAGAGTCGGTGAGTCCAAGGACAACGGTGAACGGTATAATTTTCTCATGCCCTGTATGCTACCTTGGCTACTCTGATTTATGTGTTTTTGTGCTATGTGACCACCTAAACAAGATAAAACGCACTAATCGGATTTATTTCACCTTCTTGTACTTGTAGTGTATTGCTTATTGCTGTTTGTATAATTCATGAAATGTATGAATGATGATGAAGTGCTGATTGTGGTTGTACCTTTGTGCTAACCCTTGACTTAGTGATTGTGAAATGTTTCTCACTAACTCACTAACTAAGTAACCCCTCTAACTTTGAGTAAATTGATAAATTAGAAGTATGTAAGAAGCCCGATATAGTTTCGGCCACGCATGAGGATGAGGAGACACAAGAGGTTGGATCCGATTCCTGGCCTTAATCTTTTCCATGGTCCAAACCCCTTAAATGGGTAGCAACCTGGATTAGTGAGCCACCCTAAAGCCCGGTGGTGGGACGGTGTAGTCCCTGCCTGGAGGTCACACCGACTTAACTTGAGTATAATGTAAGTTAATATTTGTATGAGTAAGACCAAGGCTGGTGTAAGTCGTATGGTCCTGAGTAAAAGAGTAAAGAACATCCGATTAACCTGGATGGGTAACTGGCTAACAAAAAATGAAGTACGGACTTGTGAACTGTATCCCATTGTATGTACGGTACTCTTGCATGTATGTATCTCGTATGTATGTACCTTGTATGTTGTAATGTTGTATGTAATAACATGTATGCATGTAAAATGAACTTCATGTATTCGACCAAGTAGTCGACGTACCCTCGTTAGCACGCGGGGTATGCAAATTTCATATGCAGCTTTTGCTGACCCCTTGGGGCATTGTTTTTATTTTCCAGGTACCCAAGAAGTTTGATGGCCGATGTGTGAGACAGGTTAGCTATGCTTAGTAGCTAGGGTTAACTTGGTTATTGTAATAAGTTGTATGCGGGCTTGTAGCCCATTTGAATTGTTGGTGTACCCAGTGGTACACCCTTATGTACTTGAAAGCATGTAGAATTGTGAGGACATGGGTAGGAGGTTAGTCCCTTAATGAGTATGTATAGACATGTGAAAGATGTTGTACTTTGGTATTGTACTTAGGAAACTCGGTATATTGTATGGTAAGTATTGAGCAATGTATTGAATGGAGAATTGTTGTACTTGGTTTGTAATTGAAGTGTGAACTGTATTATTTGTACTCGGGTATTCTGGTCCATCAGACCGATGCTATAGTGGATGTAGGCCTTGTTAGTTACGTGGGTGGCTAACGGCATTGTATCACCCGCCGATGTGTATGTATTATCCACTGCGTAAGTATGGAAGTACAAGCAGATTAGACGGTAATGACGAGATTAGCGGTAGGGGTGTTACACACAGCCTACATGAACCTTTAAACTACAAAAATCCAAGTAAACATCCTATATGGGTTAGGGCTATGATCGAGAAATTTGAAGCCTTTAAATTAAATAACACATGGTCCATTATTGATTTGCCAAAGGGGAAAAGACCCATTAGTTGTAAATGGTTATATAAAACCAAACTCAAGGCTGATGGCAGCTTTGAAAGATTTAAGGCAAGATTAGTGGTTACGGGTTTCATACAAAAACAAGGTTTAAACTATGAAGATACTTTCTCTCCTGTAGTTAATCACGCTACAATAAGAGCCCTTGTTATAATTGCAATTAAAAAAAGGATGTGTCTAAGATCAACTTGATGTCAATAACGCATTCCTTCATAGAGATCTCCATGAAGATGTGTATATGACCATACCTGAAGGTCTCAAGATTCATAGAGAAAATAAAGTATATAAAATGCGCAAATCAATTTATGCACTTAAGCAAACCTCTTGTTAATGGTATGAGAGACTTGCCAAGTTCTAAAAGAATTTGGGTTTTCATAACTCACAAAATGATCAATTACTCTTCATAAAAACAAATAAAAACAGCACCAATTTACTAGGTATTTGTGTAGATGACATCCTAGTTGTTGGAAACAACAAAAACGAAATAAAACTTCTGAAAAACCAGCTTGATTAGGAGTTCAGGATTATAGATTTAAGCAAACTTAATTATTTCCTTGGGATGGAAGTTTTTGAAACAAATGGAGGAATAATTATGGCACAACCAAAATACTCCAATTAGATAATTAAGACTTTGAAATGGAACAGATCAGAACCACTGTCTCGCCATGCCTTTAAACATCAAAATTTACCAAGATTGTAGACACAAACTTGAGAACCCTACAGTCTACATGTTCTTAGTAGGAAAATTAAATTTCCTTACTAACACTACACCCAACATTGCCTATGATGTCCAATACCTTAGTCAAATTGTACAATCTTCAACTACAGAGCACCTTAAAGCCGTGTACCATACTTTGTCTTACATAAAAGGTACTTCAGGTTTTGGTCTGTTTTTCAACCATAAAAATAACTTTAATCTAGTGGCTTACTGTGATTCAAATTGGGCTTCATGCCAAATCACAAGAAAATCTATACCTAGCTACTACACTATGCTTGGTGGATCCCCTCTGAGTTGGAAGTCAAAGAAATATATATATGTCTCACTGTCCCCTACTGAAGTGGTATATAGGGCAATGAGACAAGTCACTAGTGAACTAAGTTGGCTAAGCATATTACTTCATTAGGTAGGTCTCACAAACATTACCCCAATTCCATTAAACTATGATAATCTTGCTGCATTACACATAGCAAAGAATCTAGTTTCTCACGAACGCACAAAACACATTGAACTAGATTGTCATTTTATGCGTAAGAAATTACAGGAAGGACTAATCCAAGTCCAATATGTTCCCAGTAAACATCAGCTGGCTGATGTCATGACTAGACGTTAACATGTAAACACTATCAATATATGTTTGACTCTTTGGGTTCGTAGGAACACAATGATCATGGATGACTTCACTGAAGCGCAAAATGCACAATTTTTTACATAGTACGTAACACCCCAACTACTAATACCGTGATTATCGCTTAAACCTCCATGTCATTACAGTAATATCGCAGTGGAAAATCATACTAAGTTGGTGTTACCGCCGTTAGTCACCCACATGACTAACTAGGCCTATTCACTTACATGTTACGGTCAAACTAACTGAATAATTCCCCGAGGAAATTTACAACATAATCCATAATCCGTACTGAGTATAATACAACCCAAAATCCAAATACATAATCATAACAATGAGAGTACAACCACTTCTCATGTATACAATTAATCAATCCCAATACTTCTATCCACTCCTACTCTCAAGATGAGTCACCTGCAATCAAGTACTTTAAAAATAATATGGGTGCCTCGAGGGGCTCAGCACCTTTGCTGATATGATAAACCCACATGCTACCGGGGCTACACACAACTAATTGGTCATATACATGCAATTGATTTTTACACATGCAATAATAATAATACGAAGTGCAATAACATACAACACATTAATCACTGAATAACATAACTCCACGGATTGAACATCGTAATGGAAGTTCATAGAGTAAGTTAGTTTCTTTTCGTTCGTAGACCCGAGAGATGTGTGAGCCTCAATTTTTAAACCCTATCCTATGTTGATTTATGTTGAACAGGATCTAGTCGGGTTTAGGTCCACTTATAACCTAAGTTTAATAACTAAGTCATATAACCCTAATTATTAAAACCTAAGGGAAGCTCACTGGAACCTATTACGAGTCGCCGCCTAATTTTAACCTAGGGTAAATTACGAAAGGTAGAGTTCGGGTTTGGGGGCTTGATATTCGACTTACTTAGGGTTCAATTACTTTCATTACCCAAGAAGTTGTTTTTCCTCTACTTAGTTTAATTACGGCTTATTACGAGTCGTTTTAACCTAAGTGCGCACTTCTGATTTTTTTAGAGTTTTATCATTTCTTGACAAAAATTAAAAGTGAAAATTGAAATTACCTAAACTAGGGTTTCAGAGGCAGAATTAGGTCAAATTTTGTTTCCGTCCGTGACTACGGACCTATTGTCCGTACCCACGGACCCTAGTTAATCTATGTGGAAATAAAAGTCGAATTAAACAAAAAACAAAAATTTGAAAAGTCCAGGGCCACGGACAGGATTTCTGCGGGCCCGGACATTGTTTAGAAAAAACCTAAATTTTTGAAAAAATTAAAATTCCGCCACCGTCTGTGGGTGTCCGTGGCCACGGACAACCCGTCCGTGGTCCCGGACCATAGGTCCTAGGTCATGGACCACCCACGGACAGGGGTTTTCTGGTGGTTCCCGATGGTGTTTTGGGCTAAAATATTATGGGTGTATAGCCTGAAAGATTTACAATATGTTAGTAATCAAAGATTCTCAATTTGTAGTCGAATTAAATACGAAACTTAATGCACAAGTTAGTGAACAGAAGCAAAGAAAACGACAATTCAGAAGCATAAAGGAATTATTTCGAACCCAAAATTTAATATAAGGTTGGATTAACCATGGGGAATTAGAAAATCTGGGTTCCAACCTGTTTTACCTTCGGATTTGAGGTGTTTCTTCACGTCGGGTGTCTTTTGGTGCCTCGTCGGAGTCGTTTCTGGTTTGGGTTCAAAACCAGCTTCTGACTACTGGCTATTGGTGATGTTCTTCACATTTTGGAGGTGGTTTGGTTGATGTATGATGATTGTTGAAGTGTTGGGAGTTGAAAAATGTGTTTAGGTGGTGATTTTGGGGGGTTTTTGATGTGCTTTTGGTGCTTGGATGTGTAAAAACGTGGGGCACTTGTGACGGCTAGGTTTTCTGACTTTCTAGGGCTCTTGGAGTTCTGATTTGTTCAAGGGATAAGGCTCCTTATATAGGCTTCCTTAAAGATAGAAAAATCCGGTAAAAACCGAGATTTACCGACGTTTTAGCTCAAGGGCTTCCAAATGGAATCTGACTGTGAAATTTTAAACAATGGTAAAAGATGGTATTTCTGATTTTTCTAAAGTAGAATCGAATTTTTGGATATTGGAATATTTTTAAATTTAATTTCTCATCCGATTCAATAAGAAATTGCTAGAAAATTATTGGAAATTCAAAAAATCAAAATTCTAACGTCATTATGCCCAAAATGTCATCCTTTATCATGGGTTAAAATTTTAAAGCAATTTGAATTGATTTGACCCTTCTTTGGAGGAGAGAAAAAGCCTATAGGGGGCTTAGGAGCCTTGAGAAATTACAAAAATGCCCCTGGAGATGACTAAGCTGTCCCTAGTACTCTGAAATGTGCCGATCGAATTGGGAACCCTCGCTACTTGACCAAACTAGCCTATTACTAGAGACTCTCTTCCGGGGGGGTTGAAATTTTGGGTATAACAAGATGTTTAATTCTTGAATCTAATAATAGCTCATCTTATGTTAACCGCTCTTTAAGTAGAACCGTTAATACTTCATCCCATTGTTTACCTTGTCAGGTTGTAAGTAACCCTAGCCAGCGGCCGAGAACTGCACGGGTTAAATAAACAATAATTCTTAAACAAATTGGGATTTAGGTGATCCCACCGCATCATCTTAATCTGGCCTCCCACCTCGAACTGTAATTCAAGTTGGTCGAGTCTGTTTGTCTACTCTAGGCGACAAGTCAATAGACGAGTCTCAAACGGAAGTTAGATCTGATACAGATACCGACCTTCTACTTCATACATGCATGACCGGAGTTGGTCCCGGATTCCTCTCCCCCCAAGTTAGACATTGGTGAGGAGTCTCACAAAATAAATTTGTTAGTTAAATCTCATAGGATATTAACTAAGTAATATTTGGGAGTTAATCAATGATCTCACACATTGTCCAAGGTTAGACATTTTCGTATATGGGAAACGTTGCTAATCTCTAACCATTATCTTATGGTACATACAAGTGTTATTACTAATCAAAGTTAGTATGCAAGATCAAAGGAAAGATGGTATAGTATGATACAAAACATGAAGGAAATAACGCAGTTTTCATGCTTTAATCTTGTTTAGTCATAACACATAAAAAAGTAGCACACAAATCAAGGGACACCTCAGTAGTAAGTAAGCTGCAAGTAAACCATACCGTACACCTGGAGATTGACTAGCTCTTAAAACAATGCTCACCTAACCCAACGAACACCTTCGACTATCTAGATCCTATAATATCATTGAGTCAAGTGGGTTAATTTCTTTTATTAACCTCATTTACTCGCTATCGTATATGACGTTTGTAACACCCCAACTTAATCCAATCGTGGTTATCGCAACTTAACAACATATTGAAATACCCCGAACTTAAATATGGTGATTAATTTATTTTAGTATGGTATTTAAGGGCCTAATAGTGCCTAAGTAATTTTGGTAAGGAAAAATCAATCCAAAAGAAATAAAGAAACGTTTAAAAAGCGAAAAACGCTAAATGAGCGTTAAATAACCATAGGAGGTATGAGACCTCGGTTAGCGTATTATGTGGATTCCTAGGGCTTAATAAGACCGAAATAATATATGGGAACAAGTCCCGAAGAAAACGGAACCAAATA
This sequence comes from Limonium bicolor, assembly GCA_023374045.1. Lineage (NCBI taxonomy): Eukaryota > Viridiplantae > Streptophyta > Magnoliopsida > Caryophyllales > Plumbaginaceae > Limonium > Limonium bicolor. Next base: position 300,371,697 of record CM041778.1, read on the forward strand.
ATGTATTAAAACGCTAATAAAGCTTTAGCGCACGTTTTTTGAGAAAACCCAAAAACATGATTTTAAGTGGTCAAACGAACCCGTAAAAATTATAGTTCATTAAATAACTATAATTAAACATTAATGGGAGCTTAATAACCAATAAAATTAAAGAAACGAGAAAAATTCCGGAAAACGGGCCCGGTTAGTGAATAGTGCTAAACCGGGTAAATTAACGAGCTTTTCTGTAAAAGACGAAAAATGCTCCAGCCTGTTACAGTTAAGTGGGCCGGTTTTATTAGTGAGTCATCCCCCTCACTCACATACAAATAAAGAAAGAAAGAAACAAAAAGGAAGAGAGAGTAAAGTAAAAAGCATAAAGTAACTTTTTTTTACCTCTCTCCTCTCATTTCCTTCTCTCTCTCTCCTTCCTTTCCTTTCTTCCCACCGTGAGCTGCCTTCTCCTCCCCTTCCTGGTGATTTGAGCTGCTCCACACAGCAACCATGGCAGCCTCCCTTTCCCTCCATGCTCAAGTCATTTTAGAGCTCCAAATGAAAAACCGAACACATATTCTTCTTCCCCTCTTAAAGCTCCACACTTCTCTCTTTTCGAAATTCGAAAAGGATGAGTTTCATTTTCGTGGGTGTTGCCAATTTGAAGAGAAAAGGGCACCACCTTGTAGCTTGGAGCCTTCTATTTCTTCTAAGGTAAAAAGTTCCAAAGAAAATTCATTTTTCTTCACCTTTCTCTCTTGACCGATTTTTGCTCTTTGTAACACCTTGTTTTCTTCTTACTTTGGAGCATTTTTTCAACTCTCCAATGGTGGAGTAATCCTCTTCTTGATTCAAGGGTGAGAACCCCTCTCAAAAATCTCCAAAGGTAAAACCCTAACTTGTGCTCTAAGCCCTTTTTATTGAATTGGAATTCTCTAAGGGTTTAGAAGAATAATTAAAATGCATTTTTGTGTTTCTTGGGTGTTGGGATGGAGTTTGACAACTCCATTCCCATTTGACCGATTTGTGCAAGAAAGAGAGAAGGAGGAGAAATGGAAAAGAAAGGAAGAAATTATAAGCTCAAGGTAAGAGCTCCTTCCTAATGATAAATTATAATGCATTAGAGTAATGGGAATGGGTAAACTAATTAATGAACCCAAAATATTGTAGTGGTATTGTAATTGTGGAAGTTTGAGAATTTGTGAGTAAGCATGTGTATTGTAGGCCTTGGAGCCAATTGTAATGTGTATGTGTATTAGTATTGTTGTTTGATGGAAGTATTGGAATAGTGGGATTGCCTTGTGTGCTGGTAGGACCCTGGTATGGGTGTGGCTAGATTAGGGATGAAATTGGTGAAAGAGAGTTGGACTATGACGAAATTTTAGTAGGAAATGTACATTTATGGATGACTTGGTGAATGGGAGAACCAAGGTGTGTATTGGGGTTAGTAGAGATGTTTAGTAACTATGGAATGGTGGTTGTAGTATGAGAAATGAGAAGGTAAAAATCTGTAGCAAAGAGTATCAAAAATGCATTGTAGAAACTAGGAAAAACTAGTGTGCAAGATTTGGTAAAAAGAGAGTTGGACTTTGGTATAGGTATTGTAATTGATTGGAAAGGAATTGGAATGGTAAGATGAAGTTGGGACAAGATGCAAAATGCAAAGAGGAGTGTAGGAAATACACAAGAGTGCTAACTGTAACAGAGAGGAAGAAAAATCTGTTGAAATGGAGCAAGTATTGGGTAAGGTTTTGACTAAAGTGTTGAGGAGGTTTGGAACTGGATTAAGGCATGTTTTAGGGTGCTTAAGCATGTAGGAAACATGTGGAAAGGTTAGGAAATGATTAGAGGTGAATTAGGGGTTCAAAACTGGTCAAAAACTGTAAATTTTGACAGTTCCAGGGTTGGTCCGGGTTTGCAAATCGGTACACAAACCCGGACCATAGCAAAAACGTAGCAGAAAGTAATTTCAAAGGGTGGTCCGGGTTTGTAAACCCGGATATATACCCGGACCACATGTAAATAAGGCCAGAAACGCAATTCAGAGTCTGGTCCGGGTTTGTAGACCCGGACACAAACCCGGACCATCATAAAAATTTGTCAGAATGTGTTTTAATGGGTCCTAATGATGGGGAATTGATTGGTAATGGTTTTAGGAGTTGTTAAGGCCTTGTTTGGTGATATTTAAAGGTCATAAGAAGTGTAAACAAGTGTAGAAAGTGAGTGAGAAGTAAGGACATAATCCGACATGAGTTAAACTAAGTATACCGGGACAACGGGGTAAGTACGAGAGTAGTAATTATTGATGTACAGTGTGAGCATAGCATTAATAACTATGTTTGAAACATTACCAGTGGAACAAGTGTGAACCAAGGAACAAGGGAACACACGGTAAAGCTAACCCCGGTGAAAGGTATGATTTTCTCATGCCCCGTATGCTAATCGAGTTACGTTGATTTGTGTGCTGTATGCCGGCTAATCAAGACTAAAGCATGAAAACGGTTTATTGTCTTTCATTGTATGTCTTGCTGTATGTTGTATGAGCTAACCCTTCTTGATTGATTGTGTGGCTTCACTTATTGCGTAGACCGACTCATAGATGAGTATTGTTGTTTAGTGACTCGTAGTACGAGTTATGTTGTGAACTAACGGAAACGTAGAAACACACTAAACTTACGGGCCAATAAACGATAACACAAACCAATGAACTCACTAGAATGTGAGAGAGTGTACGGGAGTGGTAACCTCCCGATAACGGTAGGAGAACCGAAATGAACAATCCACAATCAATAAGTAGTGGAAGTATATAAATAAACCCCATTAGAGGAATTAAGGTTGGTGCAAGTCATGAACCATGAGAGTAGTAAAGAATGATGAGGGATCTTCAAACCCCTTAGGAAATTAGTCGACCCACTATGAGAGGACCCGACTGATGTGAGTAATGTCCCGAATATGAGAGTATTCGATACGTTGGGGAAACCCTTAAATCTGAGAATACTAGACGGTGGTAATTCCCTAAGCTAGTGGAGGTTATCAAGAGAGATACTTCTAGGCTAATCCATGAGATTGTAAGACACTCCAAGAGAGGAGTGTTGGGAATTTGAGTAGTCCAGAAAAAATGGACATTCGTATATGAGGAGCTGAGTGTATAGCCCTTTGTATTAGTAGGCCCGGTGGCGAGTCTTGTGTATGACTCCGCCCGGAGGCCAAAAGTAATGAGTATTGAGTATTGCGTATGTATGAGTAAAGTAATTAGTATTGAGTAATGAGTAGTATGAGTATGTAATGAGTATCGAGCAATGAGAAGTACGAGTAAGGAGAAGAGTATGGGTACTGAGTATGCGAGAGCAAGTGATGAGTACTGAGTAAGAGTAAGCAATGGTATCAGTGAGTACTAAGTAAAGCATGAGTGAAATAATGAGTAAGGTATTGAGCGTAGTGTGAGTAAAACATTGAGTAAGTAAGATTAAGCTTGGTGTAAGCCTTGTGAAACCGTGTAAGGAGAAAGAGAGCATCCGATGAAACCGGATGAACAAATAACTAAATGAACGGTTGACTAACAAATTGTTTTCCTTGGTAGGTAACTAACCTTGTATAAGTAAGTAAGTATTGTTAATTGTATTGTGTAGTAATAGTATGTATGTATGCATGTAAAATGAACTCCATGTATATCCAACCCAAAGTAGTCGGCGTACCGCGGTTAGCACGCGGTATATGCGAATTTCATATGCAGCAATTTTGCTGAGCCCCTAGGGGCGACGTTTTTATTTTTACAAGTATTCGAAGCTGACCACCGTTCGAGAGAGTAGGACGGGGATTGCTATGTAAGCATGGGTTGTTTAATTATGGGATTTGTATTCGAATTGTAATGTGAATTTGGAAGTCCAAACTGTATCGGTAATTTAAGGATTGTAGTAGACTCGGTATAGTATTGTATTGGAGTTGTAATTGAATTATGGTTGAGTATGCAAGGGAAAGTAATGTATTGTGTAGAGTACTCGGTATGTTCAATTCATCAGACCGATAGTATGTAGTAGTGTAGCTGGCCTTGTTAGTCACGTGGGTGACTAGCGGCATTGTACACTCGCCGTTGTGTATGTATTATCCGCTGCAAAGGTAAGTATTTGTACAGTAATGACGGTATTAGCGGTAGGGGTGTTACACATATATATATATAAACATCGCAGCGGAATTTAATATACACCAGGACCTTGCTACGGTTTGATTTACCAGAATACACCAAACTTAAAAAATTTACAACCATTTATCCAAAATACGTACCAACCGAGTTTCCAAGTATCTTAAAGACTAACATAATTTATCACAAGTTCTAATATCAACAGACGGGTGTACATGCACATCCCGTACTCAAAATAAACCATCCTAAGTCTACCCGCTCCTACTCTCGAGGTGGGTCTTCTGAGGCCTCTTTCTTGCAAAATTAATATGGATGCCCCAAGAGGCTCAGCACCTTCGCTGGTATGATTCTCTTATAGCCCCCAAGCTAACGGGGCTACTACGACCACTTGTCGATAGCATGCGGTTGATTAATAACATAACATAAATAAGAAGTGCAATAAACGCCACACCACATATGAACAATTATAGTTGAAACACAATGAACGACTTAAAGGCGTTCCTTAAGTAAGTGAGTTAACATTTAACTCCTTAAGTTATTATTTCTCTTAATCTCAGTCCATTCTTATCTTATCTCAAGTCTTATCTCAGTCTCATTGCACCAACCATCCTTTAACTAGAATCGGTTGTTTCTTAACTCGATCTTTATTTTTGTCGGTTCAAAAGTAACCCTATCCAATGAGCTATTAACTCCATTGGTTTAAATAAACATCATTTCTTAAATTTGGGATTTAGGAGATCCCACCGCATCATCTTAATCTGGCCTCCCACCTTGAACTGTAATCCAAGGTGGTCGAGTCTATATGTCGACTCTAGGTGACAAGTCAAAGACGAGTCTCAAGCGGAAGTCGGATCTGATACAGATACCAACCCCCTTGCCTTAACATGCATGACCGGAGTTAGTCCCGGATTCCTCACTTCCCCCAAGTTCCAGTTAGTAGAAAGTCTTAAAGACGAAGTGTTAGTTAAACCTTTTTCGGGTATTAATCTTATCTCAACCATTGTTTACTAAACATAGTTAGTAACTAACCTCAAGGTCAAGTGTGTTAGAACAATGCAAACACACAAGAATCTCAATAGTCCGGTTGCATGCTTTTTCTTGTTTTAGTCGAAACAAAAAAACAATTAGCACACAAGCCGAGGGACACCTCATTAGCAAGTAGGCTACAAGAAAACCATACCGTACACCGTCGGTTGTTCGGTTGTTTAATCCCCTTCTGAGTCCAAACTGTCAAATCCTAAACATTCATCCAATTTAGGTTGTTAATTACTTCCAAATTACTTAGGTCACTTAGCCATTAATGATCCCTAACTAATAACCACTAAGTCCTTATAAACTTAACCTTAAATAGTTAATTCATTTTACTTAGCTTAATTTCTTAAGTTCTTATATGCTTACCTTTCTAATCATCATTACCTTCCTAATGATGGACTACTAAGGCCACTCTTTATTTTCTGTGTGTTTTTTATAAGGGCCAACCGACCCACCGACCGACCCAACCCCCTTGGTCGGTCGGAGACAGATTCTTCACCGACTTGAAAATTCCTACTCGACCGACCCAGCCAAGGCCGGTCCTAAGATGGGTCCATTGAAGAAACATTCTAGTTCTCTAATTTTTACCCGACTGAACCAGACAGGGTCGGTCCCTAAGGTCGGTCGAATGCAGAAGCATTCCTGGCTGGTTTATTACAGTCCGACCGCCTAGACAAGGTCGGTCCACTGCAGAACCTCTTCTTTAAATGTCCAATCTACTCCAAACTCTTCCACAAGTTCCCTAATATGTTCTAACATCATTTAGGAACTTAATATCCCCTTAAATTATCCATCAACTCCTTGATAAACCTTCCATTTAACCCATTGATCTTTTCCTCAACTTCTTACAAAAATTCCTAACACTTAACACTTAACCCCTTACACTTCCAACATCTCAACTTGTCTAAAACTTCAACTAACCAAAGTGTTCCTTTTCAACCAATATAACTTCCCCTCAAGCGTTATTACTAATCCATCTTTCCTTTACTCAAGTTTCCCAAACATTCTCAAAGTCATATACTCTAGTTCATAGTCACACTTTCACAAGTCATTATCCTTATTTTTCCTTCAAACTTTGCACAAGTCTTACAACTTCTCTTATCATGGTTTTGGTACCTTAAATTCACCATGCTATCCTCTAGTTCCTCCTAGACACCTCTAGGTCATCCTAACACTCAAAAACATCCTAGCTCATCCTTTTTACCAATTCACCCTTATTCATTCCAAGGACAATCTAAGTCATAAAGTTCATTTGAACACTTAAAAACATCTTGTTTCTTCACCAAATTTTGTCATGGTCTCCCTAACACTTTCTTAAACCAAAACATCTAGATTTTCATCCTTAAGCAATTAAGAACACTCAAATCCTCATACAACTTTCTCTACACACAATTTACACCCAAACTACACTACATCATAATATAGTGCATAAACTTAATTTGCTTGGCACCTAGGCCCTTAAATGACTTGTCTCTTAGGCCCTTAAATGACATAAACTTATACACTGAATTTCCACATATAATAGCCTTCAACCTGCAAATACACACAACAATGCTCCCATAGCAATATAAGTGTCTTGTAATTCACCTTAATATTGTTTAACTATCTCAATTCTCATTTGCTCCTTAGTCACAAGTTCTCAAATATGATCATGTTCTATCTCCTAGGTTTATAGCCCTTATATAATGTAAACTCTAAGCTACACTTATCATCTATCTAAATCCCATCCCTTAAAGCAATAAACCACCTTAAGGTAAGTAATTTACCTTGTTTTTCTTAACTTCTCTAACTTCCCTCCTTGGTTTCCTTGATTGATTTTCGGCAAGCAACTTTAGTTCTCTTGCCATGTTCTAATCCATATTCAAATAATCTAATGAGCACTAAGCAACATGCCTAAACTCGTAGAATTCAATCCTTGGAGTCTCAAGATGGACTTGGTAATGAATCAAAGAGGACCTCCACTAGTCCTTGGAGAATGAAACAAATCTAATTCAAGGGATAAAACAAGACTCCATGAGAAGATGATTTTTGGCCATAGGTAAAAATGGAGGAAACTTAGTTTTTCTTTAGGTTTTTTACCTTGAATGAATAGAGAAGCAAAAGAGCTCTTCAAACTGAATTTTTCCCTTCAATGGAGTTTCTCCATAAAAACAAACTTGAGCTTTGAAGATTTGAAAAGATAGAATGAAAGAGCTTGCTCCAACTAAGAGAAATATATGCTAATTAGTTTTTGATTGGAGCAATAATGAGTATTTGGTGAGCAAGTGAAGGTGGAGAAGAATGGAGTTGGTTCTTACGTTAATGGAGATGGAAGGATGAAGAGGAAACCGGTGGGGAAAGGAAGAATGAAGAAAGAAGAGGTGAGGGGTGAGCTTATGTGAGATCTTTTCTTAAAAAGGTGAATAGTTCCTTACTTACTTTTCCCTCTTCTTTTCTGATTTTTTGAAGTCCATGGTGACTCATCACCTTGAAAACCGGCCCCTCCTTATTAATGAGATATTTATGGGCTTTTTGTCCAACTAATTAAGTAAAGTTGACTAAAGACTAATTTGGGCACTATTTCATTACTATTCACAATTAGTGCACATATTTGTGACATTTAGTTTCCCATTGATTTAGGGTTCCTAATGTGATACTAAGTAGTACACAAGTTTATTAAGGTGTAATCTTGGGCATTTAGCCACTCAAAACCCATTTCTAAGGCAACTTTTCAAAAATGTGCTTTAAGAGTCCTTAAAGCACAATTTATGTTTTAACTTTTTTTTAGCTTGGTTTCTTTCGTAATTGATTTAACATGTCCATTATCATGTTAATAAGGTCCAAGAATGATATTTGGGTGCTAATCAAAGTACTCTAAGCTTAAAGCATGTTTTTGCTTAAATTGCTATTATGTGGTTTCCTTGTGTTTTCTTTGGTTTAAATTGTTTCCTAATGTTTCTAAGGCATTTTTTAGCCTTCTTTATCTTAGTTTAACATATAAACACCATAGCTAGGTTTGGGGTATTTCAACGTCTTTCCATCTCTATAATTGCCTCAATTTAGCTAACTATATGTGTGTATATATGTAGTCTTATAAATTCCAATGTTCTACTATTGTTATATTACCCTCTTAATTAAATTTCTTACTATATACACATGCGTATATATTCACATATAAGTTCTCACAAGTCTAAATATATATATATATATATATTTAAAAACATCATATTAACTCTTCAAATACTTTCCAAGCTTTACAATTGAATTTAATTAATCGTGCCATTCCAATCTCTAGTTAATTACTCCAATGCTCCAATTATATATTACTCATTAGTCGGTAATAATAAGTTTCAAGGTCACTCCTATATTACATTAATCATCATGACTTATAATGTAATCCTTACTATATACATGTCCATATGTAAATACGTTCCCATAAATTTAATGTTACAAGAATATATACACTCATATCATAACAATTTTAATCCACAAATATTATATACACACACATACATACATATATATATATATGGTTTCTCTAACACTAGCCTTATACCTTTACTAATTTTGTAGGACAAATGCTTAACCTTAATGGCCATCACTTAATCAACTTACTAAAAGTTATTAGTCTCATCAATTCCAATGCTAACCCATTATATATATATAAGTTCTCATATAAATAGCATCAACTTTAACACTTATAAATTAATACCAACTTTATAAAACAATTCCTTACATAATTAACTCTCAATTAATCTTTACCATCCTTGTGAACCAAGCCCCAAATCAAATGGCCCATGATACTTTCCTTTTTTACTTCATGTGGGTTATATTATCCCATAATCTTGACCCCATTCTATATGTTGATTCCTTTTAGATTCTAATTGGGTTTAATCCCATTACAAAATATAATCATCTAGCTAGAATCCCTATTGTCTAGTTCTAAATAACATCCATTTCTGATTGAATCTTGAGTCCAGATTAATTTCTCCTTTGTTATTTCAGTGGGCTCCTTTAGCCCACTTTCCTAAACCCATCTAATTGATTTGTCAAGATTATTAAATCTAACCCACTTTATTGTTTTGACCCAGATTATTAAGGCCCAAGTTAATTATCCTAATTAACTTAGTTTTTAAGCCCAATTTCAATTTTGACTTGCCTAGTCTTGACTTAAGTCCAAATCCCTAGTTTAAGCTAATTCCAATTTTGATTAACTTCAATTTTGACCATTCAATTTTGATTTTGACCAACTAATTTCAAGTTTGACTGGTCAGAATCCCTAAATCAATTTTGACTGATCTTTTCCAAATTGTAATTTAGCCTTAAGCTTACAGAACTTCAATTCACCCTTAAATTTTTTTCCAATTTTTGTTTTTGCCCCAAATTTCTTCAAATTTACGATTCCACCCTAATTATACTAATATCCAGAAATCCTAGATTCTAACTCCGAAAGCCCTAATTCAATCTAAGAATCCCTAAATTCATAAATTGGACCCCTAATTTACCGATTTCACTCAAGAAATCCTAACTTAATAATCCTAACCCTAATCAAATTTAATTCTAAATTTCGGTCACACAATTTACCAAATCTAGCCCATATTCGGATGTATTTGACAGAAGTTTTAGTTCGCACAAAACTTAAACTCCAAATTCAACCAGATTACTAAATTTTAACATAGTTTTCGATTCTGTCATCTACCAAGATTAATTCAAACTTAGAATGCATCAAAACATGAAATAAACCCTAATTCGGATTGAAGTCCATGTACAAATTCAGAAACTCGAAACTATCACACATTAACAACAGCACCCGATTTAACCTAAATTCGTACAAGATTTGAAGGAAAAATCGGCTACCAATTGCCGAACAACAGAAGAGAAGCAGGAGATGAATTTTTTCCTATAATTGGGTTTGGAAAAGGGATGTTACAAGTAAAAGAGTTAGATTACTTCAAGTAGGAGAAATACAAAAAATAATAGTGATAAAGTTGAGGAATTACACAGTGCAAGGAACACATTAACCCAAGTACTTCAACCCCCCCAAAACAGAAATAATACCGACAAAAGGATTACAAAGGAGTTTTCCCTCAAACTTTGGGATTCAGGAATCGGGACACTCATGGCAAGATGTGGGTGATGGTATACTCCTGTTAGGACATATTATAAAGTTGCATATCCCAGGTATGTTTGTTGGTGTGGATCCAAATGACCCGAAGGTTACCTCGGGTCCGGTCCGGATAATTATGTGTTGTGTGACAAGAAGATATGGGTGTTTAATTCTTCTTCTGCAATATTATGTTGATTACATATAGCATGTTGATTTATGATGGGAACTCCAATGATTTTACCTTATGAATGTTATCACAACAAAATCCTTGTGATTATTCGAATAAGAATGGGCTGTTTGCCAATTGGTAAACCTGTTAAACTAGATAGAGATACATGTGGTACCAAAATATATACGTTAAGAGAATATGTTACCACTGAGTAACTTGGAAAGAAACGTAACGTGATGTACAATACTATGAAATGGAAAGTTTGGTTATGATGTTATGGTATACCTCCTAAGAATGACTTTTAGGAATAACTTTGGAAAGACCTTGATAAGACACTAATACTTGATTTATATGATCTGTGTTTTATATGTATGATTACCCTAATCAGTACTTGGCTAACGGGGAAGAATGAGAGTTATGAGAGTAGCTTAGAAACAGAATACCTACGGGGTTCTTGTCACGCATTTTGGTGCACCGAGTGGATGACGACTAACTGGTCCACTCAAATATTGGTATTGGTGTTGGTATTGGTATGATGAGTGGATGATGACAAAACCGGTCCACTCAGACATTGGTATTGGTATTACAAGCAAATGACAACTAGCAGTCCGCTCAAATGTTGGTATGATTCATTATGATATAATTCAACGAGCCTGATGTGCTCGTTGACTTGGTAAGGGGCCAATGCCCAGGTTGATCCACCTTCGAATAGGGTACGTGTCACTTCCTACACGTGACACGTGGTGAAAGTGAAGATACGCGCGATGGGAAATTGGAGGATCTCTAACTTATGCTAACAGTCGCCAAATGGTACTGAAAATGATTGACTTGTATTAAACATTATGTATGAAACTTGAGTATAATGATTGTGTTGCTTATGTTATGCCTTGTTGTGATTGTTTGTTTACTATGTTTTAATTATTATATTTAAGCATGCTTGTTATATATTTATAAACCAGACTTGCATGAAATGAACCTGCATGCTCACTTGATAAATACCTGAGTTAATTATGAGGGTTCAGGAAGATTACATGATACATATAAGTAGCTGGGAGACGAGCTGGCCGACCCTCCAACAATGTTTTTTCCAGGTGTGTAGATTGACAACTAAATGGCGAAGAGCGGGTTGGGGTAGGTTTTATGTTTTGGTTTGATAAAACTTGGGCTAAGCCCTGAGTAGTAGAGTTGCTCACAGTTATAGATAAGATTTGGGTTAGACTGTTATCTGGTAAGCTATCTCTGTCATCACAACGTTTGGTTGGTGTTGGTGTGTGGCTTTGGAGGCCTTGTCACATGTGTTGGGCACGTGGCGGCGGTAGCATCTCTTTAAGTTAAATACGTGGTTGTAGACTTCCTCTGTAAATAATGTATGTGTATATATTAAATGATGTTTGGAGAGATAATTAGGTTTATGGAAAAGGGATGTTACATAGTACAAATTGTGCTTTTTAGGGGGGGTATTAGAACTAGCATGTAATCTAGGTGTTATATGTGTAATAGCTGGAGTGTATTCTAGGTCTAATATTTAAATAGACCCATTTCATTGAACACAATTACAGAACAGGAACCAGGTATATAGTCCACTATAAGAAAAAGATGTTTTAGCTACCGATGAATGCTACTACACATATATTGGTATCTAAATTGGAAAATTGCTACTGTTTTTAATGTTATTAACAAAGTGGTTGCCTTTATGAAATACCCCTGACTAATTAAATATTTATTAAACATATAATCAATCAAATTAAGGCCTAAACATGCCTTAAAACCCCATTTAAACACAACAATGTTTGTCAGAAGCAAAAAAAATACACCCTTTGACCTTTTAGGTAAATATATGCCCAAATGAACTCCTTAGGACCTAAAATTAAGTCCTAAGCATTATAACCCATGAATGAACACACAATTAAACCATTATAAAAGGAAACCAAGCTCAAAAACACTTAGAACACAAAATGTGCTCTAAGATTCCTTAAAGCTCATTTTTGTGAGATTGTCTTCAAAATGAGTTTGTTAATCTTAGGGCCTTGATACCCTTAATATACTAATATGACATAATGTACCACATTAGAATGCCTAATTCAAAGTTTTCAAAAAAAAAATCAGAAATATGTGCATTGGTTTATGAATAGTACTCAAATAGTGCAAAAATAACATTTAATTTTCCAAGTTAGTCAATGGTCAACACTCCTCCTTTGACCTTGACCATATATTTCCGCCTGATTAGTGGTATCCTTACCTATTATCCGGCTCCATATATATATATATATAGATTATATGACACATGGTTAATTATTCCTTAAAGTAAGATTTACCTTACTTTACAAACTTAATCTAGTCAAGGCAAAGTCTTTACCTTGACTACTCATTTCCGCCTTCCTAAAGAGTCATCTCCATCCATAGCAACCTTAACCTAGCTAGTAATGAGTCATCTAGGACTATTCCTAACGTTAAGGGTTTTATGACATCTTTACACTTAATCATGGTTAAGTCAAAAGAAGACTATTCCCTTGCTTTATCCTTGCCGCCAGCTTTAGAGGCTTTCTTCAGCATTAGGAAATCTCCTAAAATATCTAAGGATGACTCATCCAAGACTATTTACTAAAATATGACATTATCTCCTATAAGCTAAAATTTCTTCTTTTCTCTCATTACCTTTTCTCTCAGCCTTAACACCACACCCATCCAAACCCTCTCTTTTGTTCTTCCAAAACTGTGAGAGCAGCACCCAGCTTCAAGGTCATCATCTTGAGTTGTAAGTAAGCTCTTGGAAACATCCTGATGATCATAATCTTCATCTCTTTCTCCTCTTTCCAATGGTGTGACTTACTCCATTTTCATCCAGCCATTTTATCAGAGTTGGGGCTAGAAGAAGAGGGGTTTTATGGTTGAAAAATAGAAGGGAAAGGGAAGTTCAAAGCTAGCTAAACTAAGGTAAAAACATGCTTAATGCATGAGATCCTTGTTCTTCTTCATTTCTGAAAATTCCCCTTACATTCCTAAGCTTGTTTACTTCCTTCTTGCATGAAAAAATCAGAGGAGATACCAACTCCATGAAGGGTTGGGTCATTTGGAGTTAAGGAACTTCAAAAAATTCCATTTCATAAGGTAAAACCCTAGGTTATACTCATGTCATTATCGGTTATATACCATGGTTTAAATGGTGCTTTAACACCTTATTTTGCCTAAAATTCAGGTGTGAACCACCTCCTAATACTCCACCATATCAAGGTAAAAATCCGAGCTAAATGAGCTTGATTTTGTCCTTAATTAGTTGGTTATGTCACAAGCCTAACACACTTTTTTTCCCTTGCAAAAATGCTGCGAATGTGTGCTGGAACCATGGGATTTTTCTGCTGCACAAAAGTTATAGAAGTCAAGCCTAAAAGAAAACCTAGCAAAGTAAGGAAATTTACCTTTTAAATGTTGTACTAACCAAGTTCATATGTGGATTAATGTTGAAAAACTAACCTAAACTACTCGGTAATTAGGCCAAGAATACTAGGAGTTGTTTGGTGGATTTGGTGACTCAAAACTAGGTAAGGAAATCTTACCTTATGTTATATATGAGTTTTATAAATTTTTGTAACATATTAATTCCAGCCATGGGGTTAAAGTTGATAAATAGCTTAATTAGGCATTAAAATGTCTTATAACATTTTGGTTAATTAATTTAGTGCCTAAATGACCTATAAGGTCAAGGGAATAATTTATGTGTCAAAAATGCAATTTTAGAAACTAATGGGAGGTTACAGTAAAAAGTCGTAAGGTTGCTATGTCATATGTGGCATTAAATGTAATTTTATTTATATGTTAATGTTGTAATAAGGCCATGCACTTTAGGCCATTTAATTTTATGTTATATTAAGCTTAAAATGAATTTAAAGTTGTAATAAACATTACCAGAAATGTTCTGGGTTCATTAGGTAATTAAAATAAATTTTGGAGGCTAACTACAGGTTATAACTAAAATTAGGCATTAAAACTTATTCTATGAATTTTATAAATGTAATAAAGTTTTATGGCAAAAATGTAATTTCTGAAATGTTTTGGGTCAAGCGCGTAATAAATGAAACTCTGGTCATCAAAACAGTAAGTCTATAGGTCAATATAGACCATGTTGTTGGCCTTGAACAAATTTAATGACATAAATAATAAATTTATGAACTTAAAGTAACATTATAAGCTAAATGTAAAATTAATAAAATTATTGGGGTAGAATGGTAAGTACCAAAGTTAAGGGTTCAGATGGTTAATATAACAGTTTATATCTAATATAAAGTTTGGAAATTTTTGGAGTTATATAAATGATTTTACAAAGAAAAGTGTATAATATATGGTTTTGATGACATTAGGAAGTATATAGTATAACTTGTGGTCAATGTTTAAATAAGGAAAGTTTGGGGCGGAAAAAGAAATTTAAAACAGACATATGTTTCTTCGGAAATTAAGTAACACAAAACTATTGGTTATACAAATTATAAATGTTAATAAACTATAATATAACTTATATATAACTTATTATAATATATGTGGTAATTGTGTAAATATAGAAACTTATGTTGCTGGAAAAATAACCAAAACAGACCATAGGTCTGTTCGGTAATTAATTATAAAAATGTATAAACCATAGGTTATACAAGTTACAAGCATAAATGATGATATAATATATGTTAAATATTAATGTTATAAGATTTTTGGTCGAAACTATATCGGACTTCTACTCATTCCAATTTACTCAATACTTACGTTAGGAGTTAGGTAGTTAGGAATTAGTAGAAGTCACACATCCAAGCCCACAATAATACATTACTCACACCCACATCCGTACAAGGTACAATACATTACACAAGTACACTACAAGGTACATACGCACTTCATCTTCATCCATTCATTTCATGAATTATACAAACTAAGTGTTCAAGACAAAATAGCAGAACAAATATAAACAAGCACAAGTAAGTGCATTAAAGTCCGATTCATGCATTTATCTTATTCAGGTGATCAAATAAGCACACAAATCGGGGTAACCAGGTTAGGATACAGAGCATGAAGAAATCATACCTTTCACTAGGATTTACTTTACCGGGTATCCTCACGTTCCTTTGGTTCACTCTCGTTCCTCGAGTCTTATTCTGAACCAATGACTACTTGCCAAATGGTTCAATAATACTAAGCATTACAGTACATACATAATTACTACTCCATTACTTACCCTGTTATCCCGTTGTTTTGGTTTAACTTAATGTTCTTAAACTTACAACTTTCTTAATCACTTCTCCTACTTGTTTTACACTTCTTAGGACCTTTAAAGGTCACCAAACAAGGCCTTAACAACTTCTAAAACCATTACCCATCAATCCCCCATGTTTAAAACCCTAAAAATCACATTCTGCAACAATTTAGGGGTGGTCCGGGACTTGGTCCGGACCCAAGGTCCCGGACCATGCACTGAAGTTACTCTCGGCCTATTTTTCATTGTGGTCCGGGACTTGGTCCTGGACCTAGGTCCCGGACCATGCCAATTTTTGCTCTCGAGGTGTTTTTAAGTGCGGTCCGGGACTTGGTACATATCCTAGGTCCCGGGCCCTGCTAAAAACTGCTACAAAGAGCATTTTTCAACCCCTAATCAACCCTTAATCCACCTCCAATCATTCCATAATCTTTCCACATGTTTTGTACATGTTTAAACACACTTAAACACTCACTAAAACTCCTTAAATCCATGGTCGAATACTTATTCAACTTCTTGTTCAAATTCTACAAATTTCGATTCTCATTTTCACACTTTGCACACTTGTGCATTCCTACACCTCTCTTTGCATTTTGCACTTGGTTCTAATTCCATTACCATTCCAATTCATTCCAAAGCACTTACACTATCAACACACAAGTCCAACACTCATTTTCCTAAGTCTTGCACATTATTTCCTCCTAACTTCTCAATGCATTTTAATACTCTTTGCTACAGATTTTACACTCTTATATCCTCATACTACAACTACCACTCCATGGGTTCTAAACCACTTTACTCAACCCAATACATACCTTGGTTCTCCCATTCACCAAGTCATTCCAAAAATGCACGTTTCCTACTAAAATTTTGCCATAGTTTACCTACAAATTCTAACTTCTCCACATACATATTTTTTCACCAATTCATCCGTAATCTAGCCACACCCTTACAAGGGTCCTACCAGCAATCAAAGCCATCTTAATACATCAATACTCCATCAAACAACAATACCAATACTCATACACAAATTATTTGGCTCTAAGGCCTACAATCCACATACTTGTTCAGAAATACTCAAACTCCATAACTATAATACTAATACAATATTTGGGGTGCTTTGATTAGTTTACCCATTCCCATTACTCTAATGCATAATATTTAGCATCAAGGAGCTCTTACCTTAAGCTCTTAATTTCCTTCTTTCTTTTCCAATTCTCCTCCTTTCTCTTTCTTGCACAAATCGGCCATATGGGGAATGGAGTTGCCAAACTCCATTCCCATCACCCAAAGCACACAAAAACAAGTGTAATTAAAATACTAACCCTTAGATTTATACTAATTCATTAAAGTGCTTAAAAACACAAATTCTAGGGTTTACCTTTGGAGTGTTTTAAGAGGGGTTTTAGCCCTGATTCAAGAAGGTGATTCCACCACCATTGCAAGGTGGGATTATGCTCAAAAGAAAGAGAAAAATAGAGCATTACAAAAGGGGTAAAAATCGGTTACAAAGGAGGATGAATGAAACTTGAGTTTTTCAGGAAGATTTTTACCTTAATGGAGAGAGGAGACTCCAAGCTACCCATTGATGCTATTTTCTCTTTGAATGGGGAAAACCTATGGAGATGAACTTCCTCATTTTGAAATTCTAAAAAGAGGGAAGTGTAGAGAATGATGAGGGGAGTAAGAATATGTAGTTTTTTTTGCATTTGGAGTTCAATGGAGAGGGGGCATGGAGAAGAAGAGGGGCTGCCATGGATGGTTGTTGAAGCTCCAAAATTGCCAGCCACAAGGGGAGGAAGAGAGAGAAATCGGTGGGGAAGAGAGGAGGAAGGAGAGAGATGAGGGAGGAAATGAGAGGTGAGAGAAAAGTGAGTTACCTTTTTACTTTTTGTACCTTCCTTTCTCTTCTTCCTTTACTTTACTTATTTATTATGTGTGTGAGAGGCTAAATTAATAGCTAAAACCGGCCCCCTATATTACTACTAGTTAGAGTGTTTTTCGTCTTTACAGAAAAACGCTCGTTATTTTACCCGGTTTTGGTACTATTCACTAACCGGGCCCGTTTTCCGGAATTTTCTCGCTTCTTTAATTTTATTGGTTATTAAGCTTCCATTAATGCTTAATTATTGTTATTTAATGATTTATAATTTTTACGGGTTCGTTTGACCACTCAAAGTCATGTTTTAGGGTTTTCTCGAAAAACGTGCACTAAAGCTCCATTAGCGTTTTAATACATTATTTGGATCCGTTTTCTTCAGGAGTAGTTCCCATATATTATTTTGGCCTTATTAAGCCTTAGGAATCCATATAATACACTAACCGAGGTCTCATACCTCCTATGGTTATTTAACGCTTATTTAGCGTTTTTTCGCTTTTTAAGCGTTTCTTATTTCTTTTTAGATTTATTTTTCCTTACCAATATTACTTAGGCACCGTTAGGCCCTTAAATATGTATTAGGATTACTTTAATCGCTAGATTTAAGTTCGGGGTATTTCAATATGTATATAAACCGGCCACAATATACATATGTATATAATATGGTTTCAAACCATGCAATAATAAATGACAAATGTTATCTTATTAGTATAATTATATACCACAAAGTCATAAAGTTTCAAATTTAAATATAACTTGTTATAATGAATAATGAGTGGTATAAAATATAGTCTAATGAAGAATAATAAGATGATATGTAATATAAACTAATGTTGCATGCATACATGCAACTATAGATTATAAACGTATCGTTATGCATGCGACCGAATCAGTTGAAATATATACGAGAATATATGAACATAAGTATAAGTGTTACACTTATAAATACTATGGATTGGAGTAATATAAATTCCAACTTTCGAAAACGCAAACTAAGACGTTTTATAAGAACCGACTCTTTTGTTAAAACCGAGTATTTGTACGTACTACGAGTAAGAGTTTTGGATAATGATACTTTAAAAAATAACTGTTGAAATCCGGGAAGTAATATCGGGATTACTGACGTTATTCGGAAAATACCGAGTAAACTAGTCATGTGGATAGACTTCTAGCATTCTTCGAATTTTTAGATCGTGCTTCAGACGGAGGCGCCTGATGAGCTTAGTGGCCTACTGCGCATCCTAGGTCTAAGGTGTATGGTATGTAAAGGGGTTTGATCTGAGATGTCCTAAGGACTTCCTCGGGCTCAGATTTGATGTGTGTTAAGTAATGATTGTGATGAATGTGTATGCATGAAGTGTGTTAATATTTGTTAATTCCCGCACTATTTTATCTTGCGTGAATGCCCATCGGGCTAATAATATGTCGACTATAGATCGAATATATACACATACCTGTACAAGCAATGTGTTTGTGACTGCCGCTATCTGACATACTCTACTAAGTACTATAAATTATGTAAATTATAACATAAGTAAAATACTTAGGAATGAGATACGACATCGTCGATCTCTAGAGCTTGGACTCGAACATGAATACGACCTAGATTACTTCTAGGCATGAGTAAGACCCACAGGGCAGCCAATAAATAAGTGAATTCTTCATACCTGACACTGTACTCGGGTAAGTGATTTACTAATCAAATAATTAGAGTGTGAATGTGTGTGATAAAATACCTAAACCCAGATAGCCACGGCTATAATGGTCTCATTGTATTCAATTAATGAGAATTGATGATTACAAAGTATAAAGTGGGGAGTATTTATACTTAGGGATACAGAGTAGATAATAAGAGAATATAAGAGGGTAACTTAGGAAATAAACCAACAGCCCCCCTTAAGTCTACCCCGTACAAACTAAATCATCTATGAGATATAAACCCACTCTATGCAATATTTTTGTATAATCTGTGCCGCCAAGACTCTTCATCAGAAAATCTACCAGTTGCTTTGTATTGATATATGTTGAACCTGAATAAGCCCTTCACGAATCTTCTGTCGAACAAAGTGTATGTCAATCTTGATGTGTTTGGTTCGTTGATGTTGGACTGGATTGCGGGCAATGTAGACTGCAGACTTGTTGTCACAGTTGACGGGAACCGGAATGGAGCCGTCGATGCCTAGTTCATGAATGATTCTTGTCAGCCAAGCAAGCTCGCATGTGACGTTTCGCATGGCACGATATTTGGCTTCGGCACTGGATAGTGAAACACTCTTCTGCTTCTTCGATTTCCATGCAATTGGGATCCTTTCTAGGAGGATAATGTAGCCAGACACAGATTTTCTTGTGGTTGGGCAACTAGCCCAATCACTGTCACAATATGCGTCCAGTGAGAGAGATGGAGTGTTGTTAGAAGGATACCATAATTAGTGGTACCTCTAAGGTATTGTAAAGTATGAAGAGCTGCATTATAATGAGTAACTCTCGATGTTTTTAGGAACTAACTAAGAAGTTGAGTCGTAAACCCGATGTCGGGTCTTGTGAGTGAGAAAATTCAGTTTCCCGATGAGGCTACAATATAGATATGGGTGTTCAAGGAGTTCCCCTTGGTCTCGATGTAGTTTGCATCCAAGAGGCAAGGGAGAGGGGGAATGTTTTCCATGCATAGTATCAAACTCCTTAATGAGGTCGTTACAATATTTTCGTTGGGATATAACAAGACCTGAGTTTGTGTGAAGGAATTCCATTCCAAGGAAGTAGCTCAGTTTTCCCAAGTTCGGTTTTGATTTTGATTCCTTGTCTAAGTGCTGTTTAATATATGTAATTTCTGTAAGATCATCTCCAGCTAGGAGAATATCATCTACATATATTGCGAGATGAGTGATATGATTGTGCTGACGTTTGCTGAAAAGGGAATAATCGTTGTCGGATTTGGTATACCCTAGAGTCTCGAGAAGATCACTCATCCTAGCAAACCATTGACGGGATGCTTGTTTTATACCATATAAAGATTTTCGAAGGCGACATGCATTAGCAGTGCCATTTGTTTTTAAACCTGGGGGAAGGTGCATGTATATTTCTTCATGGAGATCTGCATGTATAAACGCATTGTTGACATCCAGTTGATGTAAATGCCATCCCTTTTTAACTGCAATAGCAAGAAGAGTAGTGAGTGTGGACATACGGACAATGGGAGAAAAGGTTTCTGTGTAGTCAGATCCAAATTGTTGACTGAAGCCTTTGGCTACAAGACGAGCTTTGTAGCGTTCGATGGAGCCATCAGCATTAAGCTTGGTCTTGTAAACCCATTTACATCCAATTGCCTTTTATGTTTTGGGAGTTTAGTAAGTTCCCAAGTGTTGTTGGAAGTAAGGGCATGCAGTTCTTTGTTCATAGAATCTATCCAATGTTGGCTCTTGGAAGCTTCTTCATATGAAGAGGGTTCGTGCAAGTTTAAAATTATGTCATAGTGCACAGCATTGGTAACGACATTTGTATATATAGATCTATTTGGTGTAAGATCTGTTAGAGTATGAATATAATCGTTTTTTGTAGTGATAACATCAGTGGCATGAAATTTGTTAAGTCTATCATAAGGGATATCACTAAATGGATCAAAATGTGGTGAAGTAGTATGAGAACCAACGACATAATCTTGAAGGTATGAGGGAGCATTTCGGGATCGTGAAGATTGACGAAGTGTCTGGGTATCGAGAGTGTCATTGTTGTCATTTTGAGATATGACGTGTTGGTCGTTCATAGAAGTATGTGTGTCATCAGTATGTATGTCATGCGTATAAGGTGCATGTTGTGTTTGAAGCTGATCATTGTCATGAGAAGCAATATGTTCGTCTTGTGTATCATGCGTATAAGGTGCATGATCGTTGGGAGGATGTGAGGGGTAGGAGGTGGTGTGTTGGTGTTAGATGTAAAAGTATCCAAGGAATCAGGTAGACGTAACGTAAGTGATCCTGATCCATGTGGTATGTGTAGTGTCACCATGTGGTAGAATGGGAGAATGAGTATCAAGAGATATATTGTCCCTTTTGAAAGGGAATGTGGACTTGTGAAATATGACATCACGAGATATAATGATTTTGTAATCAAAAAGGCGTAACAACTTGTAGCCCTTTTGTCTATCTGCAACGCCTAAGTGAATACAAGGTGTTGATCGAGGATCAAATTTTCCTTTGTTGGTTCCAAGGACCATGGCATATGCAAGACACCGGAAAACATGAATATTTTTATAGTCGGGTTTATGGTTGTGCAGGCGTTCGTAAGGAGATATTCCTTGGTTAGCATTACTAGGGAGACGATTTATTATGTATGTGGCTTGTAGAATGCATTCCCCCCAATATAAGAGAGACATGTGAGTGGAGTGGAAATGTAATGCACGAGCTGTCTCCATAAGATATCTGTGCTTACGTTCAACAACCTCGTTTTGTTGGGGCGTAAGGGCACATGAAGTTTGGTGTATAATGCCAAGATTGTTAAAAAATAATTTCCCTTTGTTATACCCAAAATTTTAACCCCCCCGAAAGAGGGTCTCTACTAATAGGCTAGTAGCGAGGGTTCCCTGTTCGATCGGCACATTTCAGAGTACTAGCGATAGCTTAGTCATCTCCAGGGGCATTTTCAAAATTTTCCAAGGCTCCTAAGCCGCCTATAGGCTTTCTCTCTCCTCCTAATAAGGGTCACATCAATTCAAAATGCTTTAAAATTTAAACCATGATAGAGGATGACATTTGAAGAATAATGGCGTTGGAATTTTGATTTTTTGAATTTCCAATATTTTCTAGCAATTTCTGATTGAATCTAACGAGAAATTGAATTTAAAAATATGCCAATATCCAAAAAATTTGATTCCACTTTAGAAAATTCAGAAATATCATCCTTTACCCATGTGTAAAATTTCATAATCAAATTCCTTTTGGAAGCCTTGAGCTAAAACGTCGATAAATCTCGGTTTTTACCGGATTTTTCTATCTTTAAGGAAGCCTATATAAGGAACCTTATCCCATGATCAAATCAGAATCTCAAGAACCCTAGACTCTCAAAGAAGGCAGCCGTCTCTTTCTTTTCACGTTTTGAACTCCAGAGCCACAATCAAACACCAAAATCTCACCAAAATCCACACCAAAACATATTTTTCAACTCCAACAACACATCATCCATCATCAAACCTCACCAAAACAGCGCTAAAACGTGAAGAACATCAAGAACAACAAGGAGTCAGAAGCTCGGTTCAAAGTTCTTACGGATCCGCCATCAACGAGGCCTCCGAAGAATCCCGACGTGAAGAAACACCACGAATCTGAAGGTAAAACAGGTTATAATTCTATTTTCTAACACCCCACAACCTCATTAACTCTTTGTTAAATTTGGGATCGAAACAACCCTTTTCGGCTTCTGTACAGCTAATTACTTTTGTTTCTGCCTTGTTACTTGTTTGTCAAGGTTTCGTACATAATTTGACTTCAAACTGCAATCTTTCAATTACTAACATATTGTATACCTTTCAGGCTACACACACATAATTATTTAGCCAAAAACACCGTCGGGAACCACCAGAAACCCCTGTCCGTGGGTGGTCCGAGACCTCGGACCTATGGTCCGGGACCACGGACGGGTTGTCCGTGGCCACGGACACCCTCGGACGGCGGCGGGATTTTAAAATTTCAAAAAGGGAAAATTACATCCCCTACCCATGACGTTTGGCGAAATTACACACCCCACCCACGAGGTTTCAAAAATTACTTTGCCCGCCCATGTGGTTTCCACAATTTTACATCCAACAACTTTTCAAATATTTGATCAACTTAAAAGAAGGTTAAATGTTTTCCAAAATTGATGAAACTTTACTTGAATGATGCTAAGGTGTTATATTTTTGTCCAATGCCAAATCCAAAGTTTTTTAAGGTCATATAGGACCCGTGGGACCCAATGAAACATGAGAATGTTCTACAGGTCCCACAGATCATATATGAGCTTAAAAAACTTTGGATTTCATGTTTTACCAAAATATAACACTTTAGTATCGTCCATGTAAAGTTTCATCAATTTTGGACAACATTTAACCATCTTTTAAGTTGATCAAATATTAGAAAAGTTGCTGGATGTAAAATTGTGGAAACCACATGGGTGGGCAAAGTAATTTTGAAACCTCGAGGGTGGGGTGTGTAATTTTACCAAATGTCATGGGTGGGGATGTAATTTTCCCTTTAAAAAAATTTAGGTTTTGCTAAACAATGTCCAGGCCCACGGACATCCTGTCCGTGGCCCGGACTTTTAAATTTTCGTTTTTCTATTTAATTCGACTTTTATTTTCACATAGGTTAACTAGGGTCCGTAGGTACGGACATTAGGTCCGTGGCTACGGACGGAAACAAAATTTGACCTAATTCTGCCTCCGAAACCCTAGTTTAGGTAATTTCAACTTTCACTTTATTTTCTATCAAAAAATGCTAAAAAACACAAAAAAAACAGAAGCTCGCGCACCAAGGTTAAAACGACTCGTAATAAGCCGTAAATGAACTAAGTAGAGGAAAAACAACTTCTAGGGGTAATGTAAGTAATTGAACCCTAATTAAGTCGAATATCAAGCCCCCGAACCCGAACTCTCCTTTCCTAATTTGATCTAGGTTAAAATTAGGTGGCGACTCATAATAGGTTCCAGTGAGCTAGCTTAGGTTTTAATATTCAATGTTATATGACATAGTTATTAATCTTAGGTTATAAGTGGACCTAAAACCCGGTTAGATCCTAATCAATTTAATCAACATAGGGTAGGGTTTAAAATCGAGGCTCACAGACTGGCGACTCTGCTGGGGACCAAATTCTTAATGTTAACTTGTTTAATTTTAAGAGAGAGGGCTTAACTCTAAAAATTGTTAATTTATGGCTTTATTACTTTGCTTGTTTACTTTCGTGCGCACTTTAATTTTCTGCACCTTTGCATCATATGAGAGCGAGGGTCCATGCAAACCAATTTCACCCGGGACCCGTTTAAGGGTCCCCTGTCAGGGACTCACACCTTTTAGGTGATGTGAATAAGCGGGGGAAAAGTGGAGGATGTCGTCTAACCATGTCCCCTTAATACCTGGGCCTTAGCCCCAAGCGTTTTCCTGGTAGTGCCCTTACCTAGCCCATTGTTTGGTCAGCCAAAGACCCGACCGTAGACGCACACCTTCAGGTGATGTGAAAAAAGTGGAGAAGCCCAAAGAGAATAGCGTGCAAGCCCTATTCCTTTATGGCGGCCTGGGCCCACACCCCAAGCACCTCTCCGGATCGATCCATACCCGAATTGGATAAGTGTCAAGTGAGGACATGTAGAATTCGTATGGGCCTTGTCTGCTTGTGTGACCGGTCCACTACCCAGCCTAGGAAATGATAGGAACTTTTCCTACATCAACTCAGCCCAACCCGATTATATGGCTTTATTGTTTGCGGCCCAGAGGCCCTGTTTGGTTTGATATGTGAAACATTTGGGCTTCGGCCCAAAAGTTTAGACTTAGGTGATTCTCTCTTTCGGCCCAATTTGAATTATCAATTTGGTTCTAGGCCCATGAAAAAACAAATCCACCTAAAGCGATCCATAAAATCCATCAGGCCTTTTCTTTTTGAGGCCCATTCTGGTCTAGGAAGACTTTTCACTCGGGTTTGACCCACGATCCTAGACATGAGTATCATCTTCAGGCCCAATCATAATCACTCAGCCCAGATTCCAATTCACATCCAGAACATGGTTTAGAAATCACTTCGGCCCATGCGCTTTACTTCTAGCCCAAACACATTCTGGCCCAAGCGCCCAATTCTCAGAACATTCCGGCTCAAAAACCACGCTCTTCAAACATTTCAGCCTAGGCACCAGTTCACAGCTCATGAATCATTCTGGCCCATGTGCCTCCCTTCCAACTCATTTCGGACCTCAGTGCCTACCCACAATCTTCGAAACATTCCAGCTCATATGCTTTTCTTGTAGCCCAAACAAGTTTTTCCCTAAAACTTCTTCACAGTCCAGAATTTTGGCTCAATCCACTTTTGTTTTCCAACAGATAAGCCCGAATCCCAAGTATGGCGGAGGGAGGAAACCCAGTCAGCATGGAGGCCCAGTTTGCAGCCTTAGAGCAAAGGTACGTGGCTGCCTTTGATGCCATGGAACAGAAACATAGGTCCACCACTAACGACATGGAGGCTAAGTATGTCGCCATCATCGAAGGGCGGAAAAGCAAAATCAATTCCCTTGAGGTTGGTCATCAGGAAAACATTTCGGGAAAGATTGTTGACTCTGGGAACGAGTGTGACTACATCAAAGTTAACTCTATTGAGGCCCAGGATGCACAAAGATTTGTAGGGCAAGTCGTCCCGGACCGCCAACTAATGGCAGAATTAAGGAAGGCCCTGAAGAGGATCGAGTGCATGGAAAAAGCTAGCAAGCCAACTGGTTCGATTACTCTTCTATGGAATCGTACCCCGAGGTTAATCTCCCTCTAAAGTTGAAGCTACCCACACTTGCTCTATACAAGGGTTCCTCAGACCCGCAGGTCCATCTGGCGATGTTCGATAGGGAAATGTCCATCCTCAGGTTGAATGACATGCAGAAGGCCAAGGTTTTCGCCCGTTATCTCGATGAAATACCTCAACGTTGGTACTTGACTCAAAGGATGAACACCAAAACCTATGAAGAGGTTTGTGAGGCTTTCCTACACCATTTCGAGTATGCTAAGAATCTTGAAGTCACCAGGTCCGACCTTGCCAGTACCCGGCAGGGAAACAGTGAATCAATGTCTGACTTCACCAAACGGTGGAGGATGAAGGCAGCTGCTATGCCTACAAAAAATGGATGAGCAAGAACAAATTCGAATGATTGTGGACAATATGTAGAGACAATACAACAACGAGCTGAGTTACTCATACTTCCCTAATTTTGACATGCTGATGGGGTAGGTAAGAGTCATGGAAGAAAAGATTCACAAAGGCGAGCTGAAGCTGGGACAACCCAAAGCCCAGGGTGTAGGTATCAAGACCTTTAAGTCAGGACCGGCCAAAGCAGCTCAAGTTTCGTACCAAGTGAGCACCATACAAAAACCCAGTGTTGCAAAGCAAAGCGTCAAGGACTCACCCCGATCCAAGAGTTCTCTGCACCGAGACAGTTTACCGACATTGGCCGGCCTCTCAGTCAAGCACTCGTGAAGCTACAAGAGCTAGACTTACTACAGCCTCTCGCACCTAGTCCTGGGATCACCCAAGCCGGGGAACATCTCCATCAGTTCTGCCAGTTTCATCAACTACCATGGCACAGTACTAACGACTATAGAGCATTGAAGCACAAGATCGAAGACCTTATCGAGCAAGGACTCTAGTTTGTTGAATAGGAAAAAGTCTAGTAGTGTTTTGTTTACTCTTTTCAATTTTGTGGGAGTTTATCACATTTCTATTTTAGTGAAGTTTAGATTTCAAAAATTTCAGTTTTTCGGCTTTTTCAGTTTATAATCACAAAAATGATAATAAACCACTACTCACCCCAAAACATCCAAACAACCCACGAAGCGGTTCAAGTCTACATTTGTCAAATTGTTGTTATAAACCCTAGATTAATACTGGGGGCAATCTGAGTTTAACTTTGTCATCTTTCATCTTTCGTTTAAATATGCGAACAAGTCTCAGAGTGATAATTCATGAGAGTGACTTGAGCAGAAAAACCATGAGTGAACGAGCGTGTCATTCTTACACGACTCCGGCGAGACCATATTCAAAGGTAAGGTAAACGGCATAACTCCGACCGAAGGAGGTAATTTGTAGATTTACTCTTAGACCTGCGAAAAGAAACAAAGAGCGAATACACAACTATCAGGAATGACGAAGCACCTAGGTACAGCACCACATAGCCAAAAGCTTATGAACCCTGACATTAAACCCTAGGCACCCCCCGCTGAGCCTTTCATATATCCCCTTTCCGATATCGCAAAGCTCCACAGAACAAGCCAGCCCGTGATGAATAACCGACCTAGTGACCAAAGGAAGTGAGGAGCCTGACTCTCATATAATGTTTTCATCAGTCCAGAGAAGCAAAGCCGCTATCAGCATGACAAGGTGATCCGCAAATGGTCCCAAAGTGACACAGAATCCAAAGAGCTCACATCAAAACAGCTCTCAAAACTCAAAACCGGGAGACACAAGAACCCCGAAGGCGAAGTCAAGAAAGGATAAAACAAAGAGGCAAACCCGAAGTGCCTTGAAGAAATCCAAATGACAAAGAAAAGAGAAAGGGTGTAAAGGACAACTTCAAAAGTCCAAGTCCAGAAGCTCAAAAACAACGTCAACGCAAAGCAGCTAGACGACTTCAAGACAAGGAAGATGAATCCGAGGGAAGACGCAAGGTGCAGCTTTGGTCACCCACTTAAGATCCACATACCTCAAATATCCCTCCATGGTCCCGTTGTCTTTCATCACACCCCATGGCCATGTTATAAGCTTTAAAGACTTTCGACTTGATAGTTGTGTGTCCAATCACGTGAAAGTAACAGATCAAATGCGTAAATCCATCAAATATCAAATTCAATGGTCTAGAGGTTGTTACCGTAGGTGAGGAGCGAGTGCAAGCACCAAACATGCCGAGTGTAGGTTAGGAAGCACCACATAAAAACATAAGCCTTGACCCTGTGAGGACGAGACTCGTTCGCACGTTAATAAAAGAAAATACTGGGGGCAATCGACCGGAACGATCGATTGCCATGAACTCTAGCTTAGATTGTCTTAAGGGAAAATACTGGGGGCAATTGTTGGTTCCAACAATTGCCATGACAACACCAATTGGAACCCAGAGCTCCAACATCACCACCACCATTCCACCACAGGCACACATAAGCCCTTACCTCCATATCAAACACCCCAGGCCCACATAAGCCCTTACCTCCACACCACCACTACACAGGCCCACATAAGCCCTTACCTCCACACACCACTACACAGGCCCACATAAGCCCTTACCTGCACATCAAACACCACAGGCCCACATAAGCCCTTACCTTCGTATCATACACCATACCCCACCGGTGGCATGTTCATCTCATAGGAGTTAAACTACAAGTCCGAAGTCTATAGTTAGGAAATGATAATTTCACTTTCCTTTTCACTAAAAAGAATTTTCTCCAAACACTGCCACGTTTGGCACCTCTTTCAACAATTTCTTGTTTTAACAAATTTCCTTCTAACAACCGGTTTCATAAACCTCATCATGGCCCATTTGGCACACATTCTAGTAAGTTGTGCCCTGGACATTTTCAATCCTTATCATTGCCATGATTGGCACATTTTCCAATGGTTTCTTGTTTTGAACAAGTATCTTTCATACATTTTGATTGCATACACCTCATCATCATTGCCATGTTTGGCACTCCAGCGATCAGTTTTCATCACAATCGTTTACATGAGACCGTTATCATTCCATAACTCGAAGATACAGATACTTCAGAGATACAGATTCTCAGCCGAAGATACAGATTCTTCAGAGATACAGATTCTCAGCCGAAGATACAGATTCTTTAGAGATACAGATTCTCAGCCGAAGATACAGATTCTTCAGAGATACAGATTCTCAGCCGAAGATACAGGGATACAGGTTCTCAGCCAAAAATTTAGACTCACCAGAGCAGCAGAACTCACCAAAGCAGCAGAACTCACCAGAGTAGAAGAACTCACCCGAATAGAAGAACTTGACCCCACACCAATTTTCGATCACTTATAGGTAGTCAACGCCTTAGAATAGTTTGACATCATTTCATTCATTACAGGTAGTCAACGCCTTAGAATAGCTTGACATCATCTCATTATATGTAGTTGACGCCTTAGAATAGTCCAACATTACTTCATTTTTATTCATAGGTGGTCGACGCCTTAAAATCGCTCTACATCCTTAAACTTCGCTCATAGGTAGTCAGCGCCTTAGAAAAGCTCGACACAACTTGTCAGATTTCAATTGCATATAGGGTATTTTAAGATCCAAAATTTTGGGGTATCACTCAAGCATCAACCAACCTTTTCATTTCCATTACAAAGTCTAGTTGATGGGGGGCAATCTGTTATACCCAAAATTTTAACCCCCCCCCCCGAAAGAGGGTCTCTACTAATAGGCTAGTAGCGAGGGTTCCCTGTTCGATCAGCACATTTCAGAGTACTAGCGACAGCTTAGTCATCTCTAGGGGCTTTTTTGAAATTTTTCAAGGCTCCTAAGCCCCCTATAGGCTTTCTCTCTCCTCCAAATAAGGGTCAAATTAATTCAAAATTCATTGAAATTTAAATCCATGATAGAGGATGACATTTGAAGAATAACGGCGTTGGAATTTTGATTTGTTGAATTTCCAATAATTTTCTAGCAATTTCTGATTGAATCTGACAAGAAATTGAATTTAAAAATATGCCAATATCCAAAAAATTCGATTTCACTTTAGAAAATTCAGAAATATCATCCTTTACCCATGTGTAAAATTTCATAATCAAATTCCTTTTGGAAGCCCTTGAGCTAAAACGTCGGTAAATCTCGGTTTTTACCGGATTTTTCTATCTTTAAGGAAGCCTATATAAGGAACCTTATCCCATGATCAAATCAGAATCTCAAGAACCCTAGACTCTCAAAGAAGGCAGCTGTCTCTTTCTCTTCACGTTTTGAACTCCAGAGCCACAATCTAACACCGAAATCTCACCAAAATCAACACCAAAACATATTTTTCAACTCACACAACATCATCCATCATCAAACCCTCACCCAAACAGCGCTAAAACGTGAAGAACATTAAGAACAACAAGGAGTCAGAAGCTCGGTTCGAAGTTCTTACGGATCCGCCATCAACGAGGCCTCCGAAGAATCCCAACGTGAAGAAACACCATGAATCTGAAGGTAAAACAGGTTATAATTCTACTTTTCTAACACCCCACAACCTCATTAACTCTCTGTTAAATTTTGGGCTCGAAACAACCCTTTTGGCTTTTGTATAGCTAATTACTTTTGTTTCTGCCTTGTTACTTGTTTGTCAAGTTTCGTATATAATTCGACTTCAAACTGCAATCTTTCAATACTAACATATTGTATACCTTTAGGCTACACGTACATAATTTTTTAGCCAAAAACATCGTCGGGAACCACAAGAAAACCCCTGTCCGTGGGTGGTCCGGGACCTCGGACCTGGGTCCGGACCACGGACACCCACGGACGGCGGCGGGATTTTAAAATTTCAAAAAATTTAGGTTTTGCTAAACAATGTCCAGGCCCACGGACATCCTGTCCGTGGCCCACGACTTTTCAAATTTTCGTTTTCTATTTAATTGACTTTTATTTTCACATAGGTTAACTAGGGTCCGTGGGTACGAACATTAGGTCCGTGGCTACGGACGGAAACAAAATTTGTCCTAATTCTACCTCTGAAACCCTAGTTTAGGTAATTTCAACTTTCACTTTTATTTTCTGTCAAAAAATGCTAAAAACACAAAAAAAAAACAGAAGCTCGCGCACCTAGGTTAAAACGACTTGTAATAAGCCGTAAATAAACTAAGTAGAGGAAAAACGACTTCTAGGGGTAATGAAAGTAATTGAACCCTAATTAAGTTGAATATCAAGCCCCCGAACCCGAACTCTCCTTTCCTAATTTGATCTAGGTTAAAATTTGGTGGCGACTCATAATAGGTTCCAGTGAGCTAGCTTAGGTTTTAATAATCAATGTTATATGACATAGTTATTAATCTTAGGTTATAAGTGGACCTAAAACCCGGTTAGATCCTAATCAATTTAATCAACATAGGGTAGGGTTTAAATCGAGGCTCACACCCTTCGTTCAAGAATCCTAACTTCATTGCATTGTCAGATCGAATTATTTTTAAGGTCTTCCAAAATTGAGTCTTGACATAAGCAATGAAGAATTTAATGAATGGGAAAGCATCGGATTTGTTTTTGAGTAATTTGACCCAAAGAGCTATACTATAATCATCAACAATGGATAAAAAGAATCGACTACCATCGTGTGTGGGTTGTCTAAAGGGGCCCACAAGTCTAATTGGATGAGATCAAATATAGCATCGCATTGACTATTGGAAATAGGAAATGGTAGTCGATGGTTTCTAGCCTTATCACATGAATCACAATGAAAGTCCATGGGTATACTTTAATTATCAACTATATCAAGTTTGGTAACTTTTTGTAAAGGTACATGACCTAGACGGTAATGCCATAAGATGGTGTCCCTATATGTAGCAAAACATGGAATAAAATCCATAGGAACAACATTATTGGAAAACAAACTATTAAAAGCAACAGACTTAGAAGCCCGGTATTTATTTCTCTCATGTATGAAGTTTTCTAAAGCATGAACATTCAAGATGTAAAGGCCATGAGTCTCTACTCCAAGTGTGACATGGGCTTTTGACTCAAGGTCCTGCAATTAACAATGATCATGATAAGTCAATAGGCGAGCATTTAATTGAATAAGAAGCTTCCGGATGGATAATAAATTAAATTGGAAGCTCTTAACATGTAGGACTTTATGGAGTATAAAATTTGGGGAAATTATAACATTTCCTATTCCGTCAATGTTACCTATATGACCGTCAGGCATAGCAACTTTATATGTGCAAGGAGTATAAGTTTTGTATCATATAAAGTTATATTTCCACAAACACTCTCAGTGGCACCAGAATCAATAATCCATTTTCCGTCTAAATAATTGGTGCCCTTACTGTTAACGTTGCAACAAAATAACTATGTATAGAATCAGTCATGATAGTATGAACATTGGTATTAAAAAAATCAAATAGATGCGCATACTGATTCAATTTGGATATAGTGTGCGTATTGGGTGGCATGCTCTCGCGTGTGTCAACTATGTCATGATAATCAGAAGCCTTTTTATTACAGCAAGCATGGTCACAATTATAAGTTTGGGCTGAAGAAACAATACTTGAAAAATTGATTTACCAGTGCAAGGGATCGGCCTTGGTCTGCTCCCAAATCATCTTGGGACACGATCTGGTTAGCAAGGGCTTGGATCTGCCTTTGAATGAGCCCACAGGGACATGCGAAGCTTGGCCCTTGAAGTAAGCAGTCAAGGCCTTCAGTTGGGAGTCAGAAATGTTGACGGTATCGCTAGGGTTTTCTCCAGCGCCATTGTTCTCTGGTTCACCATCTTCCAGAGTGACAGTGTAGGCCTTCTTCCCTTTAATTTTCCAGTGCGTTGGAAATTTCTTTGTCACTCAGAAGCACTGATCATACTCATGTCCTGTTTCTTGCACTTAGAGCATCTAACCCTTGGCTTTCCATCATCTTTCTGGATTTTGGAATTCGGTCCAGAACTCTTCTTCATGTTGGATGGTCCTGCTGCAACGGTAAAGGTAAGAGTGTCGGAGTCCTCTTTCTTGTTCCTTTTGTTCTGTCAGTGTTGCTCCTCTTGTCTAAGCATGGCGTAGAGTTTACCTACGGTTGGTAGAGTAGCAATCATGAGGATGTTTGACCGAATAGTTTCATATGAGTCATCCAATCCCATGAGAAAATCAAAAACCTTCTCGTTTTCCATGAATTTCTGGATTTCTCTTGCTGATCCACAAGTACAAGCTGGAAGGGTAACCAATTGCTGCTGCTCATTCTAGATTTTCACCCATCGGGTGTAATACTGGTTAATGGTTTGATTCTGTTGCTGTTCTATCTTTCTGGATTCTTGCCTTAATGTGTATAATCGCATCCCTTGAGCCTCTTCGAATCGATCACATACATCGAGCCAAATATATCTTGCGGTTGGATAATACATTACCGATTTGCGGACGGAATCATCTAACACAATATAGAGCCAACCTTTAACCATTCCATTTGATCGTTCCCATTCAACGCGTTCATCTCCATCAAAGTCATCCGCAACCAGAGTACCATCGACAAACCCTACCTTGCTCTTAGATGCAAGTCCGTTCAGGAAAATCTGCTTCCATGTATTGAAGCCAGTCCCGTTAAATTTTGGAGCCAAAACTATTCCAGGATTATCAGAGGGATACGTGATGAGGTACGCCTTTCTTTTGATCTCAGCTTTTTTCTGTGTAGATTTCTTTTTCTGAGTTTTTTCTTTGCGTACAATTTCCCTCTCTTCACGGCTTTCCTAATTGTAACTGTTTTGCTTTTTTCTGTGTTTACTTGGACTATCCTCATCATCCTTATCAGTTTCATATTCTAACTCACTCTCATTCTCTTCTTCTGCTTGCTTTTCGACTCTTGAGGCATCCATCGATACGCAAAACAGACGCGTGTTGAGATAGGCGATGAGAAGAACTTACAGTTTGCTGCGAATGAAGGAAGTGCCGATGGATCGCACTGCCCTGGTAGGATCGAAGGAAGATCGTAACACTATTTGTCAGTGGATCACGCTGCGTAGATTCCAATTTGTTTGATGTAAGGAGATCGAAGGGAATCGATCGGATCGGGATGAAATCTGTTTTATTTTGTTTATGGAAATCTGGATGTAAACAATGGTAGCGAGAGAGATTCTCGCAAGTAAGATTGATGTAGATTTGTGTGTGTATGGAGATTGGTTTGTAGGTATCAATCAGTTGATTCAAACGAGTGTCTGAATGTTAACGAAAGAGAGGTTTGAACCCGCTCTAATGCCATAATGGTCTCAAGTATTCAATTAATGAGAATCGATGAGTACAAAGTATAGAGTGGGGAGTATTTATACTTAGGGATACAGAGTAGATAATAAGAGAATATAAGAGGGGTAACTTAGGAAATAAACCAACAGGCTATTGGTTGCGCATAGAGATCTCTAGAGTTAACCCCGGATCGGGTCTACTCTTGTGAAATCCTGATGAACCTACATAAATCGTCAGGCAGAGTGTGCTACTGTTGGCACCAGGCCCTTGGCCATTTAAGGATGCCTTTAAAAAGGCAAAGTGGAAGCCCCAGGATCTCCTGATCCTTGGTGCTATGAGCACCTTGTGTGTATGTGGGACTACCGTCCCTGTGAGCTATTTCGGGTTGTCCTATCTTGACGCCCGATAGTGCTAACCAAATTACAACGGTATGTGAGGGCCCGGGGGGGAGGGGGGCGACCGATGTGATATGCGATGATTATTATAAATGATGTGTGTATTACCGCCTTTGTCTTTATTACCTGATGTTATGCAATGACGTGTGTTTTAATTGCAATGAATGTTGTATGTTCACTTACGTTTTTAAAGCTTTCAATATAAACTATAAATCGGCAAAGCATGAATGAACCTATTGCAAAGACGGTTAATAACAACTTAAGTGTCCACTAGGGTCCAAACCTGGCATACTCAATGTTTATCGCTGAGCCTACACTGCATTTTGCAGGTTGATGACTACTGACGAAGCCGAAGTGTGGGACCAGGTAGTAGGGCTTTTGCTTTTTGATTACCGCACGAACTTCTTACTGTATTAGGATAGACGTTTAATCTACTTATGGTGATGTTGCACTTATTTAGGTTACGGTTAGATGCTCACTTTCGTTGTATATATTTTTGGGACTTCGACTGTTGTATAGGTGGTATCCCGTTATCACCGTGGAGTTTATTTAATGTCGCTATTTTGTTATTGTATTTTGTATTGCTTCATCACTTGCATGGGCGAGGGATGACAGGTAACACGCGTGTGAGTTTTCTTTATCGTTTTTCCTTCCTCCGTGAGACGTGTTTATTATTGATACGTGAGAGATTAATACGTGATTACCGAGAGGGGTGTTACACTTTGTGCTACCATAATGACAATGTTAGCTAATTTTTTAGCCATTAGCTAAATGTCTACCACCTTACAAGAATCCTACCATCAATAGTAGTTATTTTATCTTTCATTTAGGTAGTTTTAATAAAAGTAATTTTGCTACCAATATGACTAGCTAAATTAATGAATTGCTACTACATGCTTATGCTAATCCAATCATGGTAGCTATTATGCTACATTTAAGTAACAGTAGCAAAAGATTCTAATCAATAGCTAAGTAACTACTATCTTAAAAGTTGCTATGACCATGTAGATAAGCGAAATTAGGAAATTGCTACTAACACTTGATTACGGTTGCTATTGTGCTACTTTTTTTTTGCTATGATAGCAAATATTTTTAACAAGTAGCTAAATTGCTACTGTGTTAAGTTTTGAAACTGCTAGACTAATAAGGTTGATGAAATTTTAGTTGATATTGTGCTAGAATATAAGAAATGGTAACCTATATTACTACTGCCATAGTGGATATATTACCTTCTTATATGAATAGTTTACTTTTTATAGTTTTTTTCAATATAGTACCCTCAGTATATTTTGCTTCTTACAAAAATTCTCTAATTCGTGAAAATTAATTAACACTACATACTACTACAAGAATTTATATATCATGTAAGACATATGCAACATAATATATTTTTGATACTTATAATATTTTTAATTTTCAAAGTATCACATGTACTAAAAAGATATAAAATAGAGTACATGTAATAATAATTTAAACTAGTACATAAGTTGTTGGTTAAAATTTACAAAATTAACATAAATTAGTTGTCAAACTAATTTAAATTAGTAAATTAAATATATATATATAATTTTAATTTCCTGCAGTTTTTATACATTTTATTATATAATTCTTTTAATTTACAAAAATCACAAAAATTAATAAAATATAAAAATACAATAAATAATAACAATTTAAATTAGTTAACTTGTTGGTTAAAATTTGCAAAATAAATACAAACCATATATATAAAATTCATAAAGGTTTAAATTTTTTGTAAATGATATATATATATATATATGTTTTATATAATTTTATACATTTTAAGCCAACATATAGTTTTATTTTTATTATTTTGACCGTACAAGATTAATGTAATAATATTATGTAAATTAAAATATCAATGTCGCTTAGTCAGACCTACATCTATTTTATTACTAATTTTTTTATATCCAATGTTCGATCATATCTCGGTAAATTTTTTTATTTATATTTAGAGTATCAAACATTCAATATGTACATGTAGTATGTATATATGTCACGAATAACTATCATGACCCAATGGTTAAGGTAATATATATCTAGCCCACATGTCACAGGATTTACCCTTGGTGTGTGTGTGCCCCAAGCGCATGGCTTTAGTAGAAAACCACACATGTGAATTTGTTAATAATAAACTAAGTAAAGCTACCACACATAATTGGTAGTAAAATTGCTACCAGAAGAAAGAGCAGTGCCAAACTCCCATGGCTTTAGTAGAGAACCACACATGTGAATTTGTTAATAATAAACTAAGTAAAGCTACCACACATAATTGGTAGTAAAATTGCTACCAGAAGAAAGAGCAGTGCCAAACTCCGATAGCAAATGAACAAAAGTGGTATATCCCATTCTAGTTGGCTACCACTATTATCGCTACCAATTGTGTCGGTAGCAAGCTAGAATTTTTCTTCTAGTGGTCTTAGGGTTTTCTTTCTTTAATCGTATCTCTTCTCTGTACCACTTGAGCTGATAGAGCTCTGTAATGAAAACTCATCTCGTTCTCTTCTTCACTCAACAGAAATATAAGATTCGTTTTCCTTCTCTATTAAAATTGACAGTAGACACTCTAAATATAGTATTGTGGTTACATATATTTTATGAAGATGTTTTTACTGTAGAACTCTAGAATGTTGTATTGATGATATGTAAAAAACTAGGTTTGGACTACGGACTTTTAATTAGGGTTGTTCACGGAAAACCGGAACCGCCAAACCCAAACCGAAACCGGAAACCCGGTCAACCAAAGTGGTTTGTTGGTTCAGTTAATCAAACCGTTTAATTTCCCGGTTCTGGTTACAGTTATAGATTTTAAGAAATCCGGTTAGTCGGAAAAACCGTTTTAAGTATTTTAATTTTTAATTTTTTTAGTATCAATATAAAACTATATGGTTAATTATTGGATTTACGAATTATACACTATAATTATTGGATTTATGAAAAATAAGTGTATAATTATATAGTTAATGGTTAGAATTATACTAAAAGCAATAAAATCTTACCAAAATTGACGGTTAACCAGTTTAATACCACATTAAAACCTGTAAAACTGCATTTTTTTTATTAATTTTTAGAAAAAAACACGTAAATCTATATCATTTTGGTTAACCGTTAAACTGGTAAAACCGCACCGAAACTGACAGTTCGAAATGAACCGGTTACGGTTATCAAATTTGACTAACCAAAAATCCGATAAACCGAAAAGCCAGTTACTTCGCTGTTTTTAATGCACACCTAGAAATAAAATCACTATAAAACAAAAAAAACATCCTAGATAAGACTAGTGAAAATGAAACAAAACATGCAACAAGTAAGAACCGCCCTAGATGAGACTCTCAAAAAAAAACATGCAGTAAGAAGATAATAACCTACAAAACCAGAAAAAGAAGGAAAGGAGAAAGAGAGAAAGGGAGAGGAAAAGTGGAATAATGTGACAGATGTTCATTTATAATAGGAGGACCCACAAATGTGTAGTTGACATTCTCTCAGTAGTAGTTAACCATAGTAGCATTTAAGTTATGTTGAAGTCTCTAACTGAGCCGATAGTTAGAGATTAATTCTCTCGCGTCGTGCAAAACGCAGCCAAAGCTGCGTTACAATTAAGCTCTGTGTGGTTATCCTCTAGTAACCAGACACCTATTCAATTTATAAAACTTTAAC
Source organism: Limonium bicolor (assembly GCA_023374045.1). NCBI lineage: Eukaryota > Viridiplantae > Streptophyta > Magnoliopsida > Caryophyllales > Plumbaginaceae > Limonium > Limonium bicolor. Next base: position 300,409,894 of record CM041778.1, read on the forward strand.
CACTTATATGTTGCCAGTTGTGCTGCACAATCTTCAAAAAGAGATTAAATTTCTAATCGCCGTCACCGAACTAGGCCTATATCAAACCAAAGATTATACCCGGAGAAGCAAGCTATAGGAAAGCTGAGGAAATGGTGGAAACAAGAGAGAGAACTCTAACCTTTATATATCACTACTCTCAATTAGAATATTTTCCCTCTTTTTTTTTTCATTTATTTTCCGTTAAGTACACAAGAGAAACAGTGGTAAATTGTGCGGAATAGAACTGCATGATGAATTCAAGTTCATTTTACCCATGCATGTTTTTAGATTCTCTTTATACATTTTCATTGTAAATTCTTTTGCCCTAAATTTTATATTTGGTGTGATCATAAAGTGGGTAGTTATTTGGAATCTCCAATAAAAAAAGGAAAATTCACGATATATCTCTGTTTTCTTTCGTAATTTACAATATACCCCTGTTGGTTTTTGTAATTCAACTTTCAACATGATTAAATGTTGTTCAAAATTGATAAAACTTTACATGGACGATGCTAAAGTGTTATATTTTGGTCTAATATCAAATTTGAAGTTTTTTAAGCTCATATGTGACATGTGGGACCCAATGAACATGTCACAATTTTCATCGGGTCCTAGAGGTCACATGTGAGCTTAAAAAACTTCAAATTTGATTGGACTAAAATATAACACTTTAGCATCGTCCATGTAAAGTTTCATCAATTTTGAATAACATTTAAGCATGTTTAAAGTTGAATTACGAAAACCAACAGAGTTATATTGAGAATTACGAAAAAAAACAGAAGTATACCATGAATTTTCTAAAAAAAATGTGCCAGATTATAGAAACCGCCGGTTAAGCAGAAGTCTAACATGATGAACAATTCATTATGATTCAGTAAGTAAGAGCTCAAACGTCTATAAAACAAAAACTAATCTTTATGAAAACAATCTATGAATAAGGTCTTAAGGGTATTCACAATGTCTAACTGTCGTGTTGGACTAAGATAGATAAGTGTACTCAAAGACAACGTAATTTTTATTTTTATTTCGTGTTGATAAAATATTTATCAAACTTGAAACTTTTATATGAATGATCAACCATAGGACAGAAGTTGCCGTAAGAAAGTAAAAAGTCTGTCTTAAGTTTATAAACTAGTATACATATTTTATATTGTATGTATAGCACGAGCACGTAGGTCGTTAACCAACCAAGCAATGGCGGAGCCAAGGGGAAGGAGGGAGCAAAGGACCCCCAACTTTACTAAATTGCACAAAAAAATAGTGTAAAAAAAAATTTTAAGAAATTTTTTACAAAAACCCCCTAATTATTTGTAATTTTATGTATACCCCTCAATTTTTATTCCTGGCTCCGCCCTGCAACCAAGGAAGTAGCTAGTGGTTTACCATGAGAGGTCAATGAACAAAACCAACAGCAGTAGCACGCACATTCTTTTGTTAGCCATTGGTATTCTGATTCTCCCACGCCTCCTCATCCAGAACCGCACTGCTGCTGCTGCTGCTGTTATACATTTTGCTGAACCCTCCTCCTCCTCTTCCCGCGAGGTGTCATGATTTAGGTCCTGATGATGATGGTCGATGATGAGCTTCGACTTTAGCCTTAGTCTTCTATTGGCTGTCCCTTGAACCTGGCGTTGGTAATTAGGACGTTGGACAGAAGCGGTGGCGGTGGTTTGTCTTTCCATGGCAACGTGGCGAAACGATGTAAATGGTGGTGGAGGGGACATCAAGTTCCAGCCTGCTTCATCCAGATCAATGATGTTGTTGTTTAGGATGTCTGCAAAATAATCATCTGCACGTTGAAGTGTTTTCGTAACGCTAAGACGAAGATGATGTTGCTGTTGGGAGAAATAGAAGATAGATGAAGATGAAGTAAATATGTGTGATTGATGTCTCATAAAAAATGTTTACACAACACCCTCTTTATATAGTAGTAGCAAGTGACTCTTGGATGCTACTCTTTGTAAGGGTATAACTTTACATAATAGACACGACTCTTGAACAACAGACACAACTCTTGAACAATTAAGTTATATTTTAACACTCCCCCTTAAACTTAATTGTTCATGACTCCTAACATAGAACGTAATTTACTAAATACGTCTTTCTTCAATGGCTTCGTGAAAATATCTGCAACTTGATCTTGAGTCTTCACGAACTTCAATTCTACTTCATTGACAGCAACACAATCACGGATGAAATGATACTTCGTGTCAATGTGTTTGCTCCTGTCATGAAATACTGGATTCTTGGCTAGAGCAATAGCCGATTTGTTGTCAACATAAATCTCCGTCGCCTTCTCTTGGAATGTCTTTAATTCTCTTAACATTCTTCTCAACCATATGGAATGACATACACATGATGTGGCAGCGACATATTCAGCTTCACATGTGGAGAGTGTGACAATCGGTTGCTTCTTTGAACTCCACGAAAATGCTGTGTCTCCCATGTAGAATACAAAACCTGTAGTGCTCTTTCTGTCATCAATATCTCCTGCCCAGTCACTGTCACTATACCCAACAAGTTTGTAGTCATCAGAGGATGAATAAAACAATCCATAATTGATTGTTCCCTTTAAATACCGGAGAATTCTTTTAGCCGCTTTAAAGTGAATCGTTGATGGAGACTCCATGTAGCGACTAATGAGGCCAACTCCAAAAAGAATATCCGGCCTTGTGCATGTCAAATATCTTAAACTTCCAACAAGACTTTTGAAAGTTGTAGGATCCACCTTTTCTCCTTCATCATTCTTCGATAACTTTGCGCCACAATCTACTGGTGTACATATCGAATGACAATCTTCCATCTTGAATTTCTTCAGCACCTCCCTTGCATAACTTTCTTGTGAGATAAAAACTCCATCGTCCTTTTGTTTTATTTCAATGCCAAGATAATAGGACATAAGACCAAGATCTGTCATCTCAAACTCCTTGGTCATGATTTTCTTGAACTCACCAAACATTTTTGGATTACTTCCGGTAAAGATCAAGTCATCAACATATATGCAGACAAGTAAGATATCATCATTCTTACATATCTTCACATAGAGGGCTGATTCATGTGGGCACTTGATGAAACCATTGTTTTGAAGATATTTGTCAAGCCGACTGTTCCATGCTCTCGGTGCTTGCTTCAAACCATACAAGGCTTTCTTTAGTTTCAATACTTTCTCTTCATGGCCTTTGACTTCATAACCTGGAGGTTGTTCAACATACACCTCCTCTTCAAGCACTCCATTCAAGAATGCTGATTTTACATCCATCTGATATATTTTCCATTTCTTCTGGGCAGCGAGAGAAACAGTCAACCGAATGGTTTCTAATCGGGCAACGGGGGCAAATACTTCACCATAATCAACTCCAGGACGTTGACTGTAACCTTTGGCTACTAATCTCGCCTTATATCTTTCTATTTCTCCTTTTGGGTTCTTCTTCAACTTATAAACCCATTTAAGACCAATAGGTTTTTCTCCTTTTGGCAGGGTCACAAGATCCCAAGTATCATTTTTCTCAATGGATTTGATCTCTTCATCCATGGCTATCCTCCATCTCTTCTCTTTCATTGCCTCTTCGAAACCAAGAGGTTCACAATCTACAAAATGACAATAAAGAGTACATTCCTCTTCATTTTCTTGTTGATCAAGTTCCCTATAGATATCTTCAAGTCTTCTCATCTTCAATGGTTCACTAGAATTTTCATCCGAGGAAGAATGTGATGTTGTTGCAGAGGATGTTTGTGTAGGTGTCACAAGTGATGACGGTTGTTGTGAAGTTATTGGTGTCGCAGGCTCAGGATTTGGTTCATCCTCTTGAACTTCATCGTTAGCGAGTGGGAAGAAACTATATTGCATCTTATCATCATCACTCCACTCCCAGACTTCTTCTTCGTTAAAGATAACATCTCTGCTCACCAAGATTTTTCCAAGACTTGGGTTGTAAAGCTTGTATCCTTTGGATTTCTGATCATAGCCAATAAAAATGTACTTCTTGCTTTTGTCATCAAGTTTTCTCCTTTCTTGATCGGGAACATGCACATGGGCGATGGATCCAAATATCCTTAAGTGAGACAAATTTGGCTTGAAGCCACTCCAGGCTTCTTGAGGGGTCTTGTCATAAAGGCTTCTTGTGGGACAACGGTAGGATAGATATACTGCACAATCCACCGCTTCAGCCCAGAATTCTTTTGGCATGTCCTTGCTCTTCAACATACTACGAGCCATATTAAGAATGGTTCGATTCTTTCTTTCTGCCACGCCATTTTGTTGAGGAGACCTTGGAACTGTCAGAAACCTTCTAATGCCATTCACTTCACAAAATTCATTAAATTCATGTGAAGTAAATTCACCACCTCTGTCCGTTCTCATTGACTTGATATTATATCCACTTTGATTTTCAATGAAAGACTTGAATTTCTTGAACATAGAGAAAACTTCAGATTTTTCTTTCAAGAAATAAACCCATGTCTTTCTACTATGATCATCAATAAAGAGTAGAAAGTACCGACTTGAACCAAGGGACGTTGGTGTGATTGGCCCACAGACATCGGCATGAATAAGTTCAAGTGATTTTCTTGCTCTTGTAGTGGATTCTTTTGGAAAACTCTTCCGGAATTGCTTTCCAACCAAACATCCTTCACAGAACTGTTCTGGGTGGTTGATATACGGGAGACCTTTCACCATCCTTTTCTGACCCATCGTCTTCAATCTTTCAAAGTTCACATGTCCAAGCCTCAGATGCCAAACCCAGGATTCATCTTTGACACAAGCTTTCAAACACTTTGCAACGGTAGTCTTAATATCAAGAATAAACATTCTATTTTCTGACATCGGCACCTTCGCAACCATTTTTCCATAACCATCCGTTAGGAAAAGCATACGATTTTTCATATTAATCTCATAACCTCCTTCCATGAGTTGTCCAATACTTAGAATGTTACTTTTCATGCTTGGTATGTAATATACATTACCGATGAATTGATGATCACCATTCTTTGTACGAATCATCACGGTGCCTTTTCCTTTGATGGGTACTTTGGAATTGTCCCCAAATGTGACAGATCCATTGATAGAATCATCGATCTCCACAAATTTGCTTTTATCTCCACACATGTGATTGCTTGCCGCATTATCAAGATACCACCCATTCGTTTTGACACCATTCTCAATTTGATTTGAGAATAGCAAAACAACATCATTCTCCGTTGTTTGTGCAAACTTGCATCTTCATTATTTGATTTTTCTGCACTCCAACAATCACGTGCAAGATTACCATATTTCTGACATTTGTAACATTGAATATTGTACCTGTCCCCTCTTTGATTCTGACTGTATCCTCTTCCTCGACCTCTGAAATTTTGGCTTCTCTCCCTAAAATTGTTTTGGTTTCCTCTTCCATATCCTCTCGTCCTTGTCTTCCTCAACCCCGGCCTCTTCCTCGACCACGTCCTCGTGTGGTCCTCTCACGATCATCATCTTTTAACGTGAGTTGTGTGGCTAGGGCTTGTTCAGTTGAAGACTCTTTTCTTTTTGTAAATCTTTCTTCATGGGCTTGTAGCGACCTCATGAGGTGATCTACTGTCATGGTCTCCAACTTTTGGGACTCCTCGATGGCCACCACTATGTAATCAAACCTTGCATGTAGAGAACGAAGAATTTTCTCTACCACACTTATGTCTTCAATTTTCTCACCATACCTTTTCATTTGGTTGACCACGGCCAGCACTCTTGTAAAATAATCTGCAACTGTCTCGGATTCTTTCATCCGAAATGCTTCGAACTCTCCTCGTAACGCTTGAAGGCGTACTTTCTTCACTTTTTCTACGCCTTGGTAAGAGTTCTTCAGGATTTCCCATGCTCCTTTCGCCGTGGTCTCGTTCGCAATTCTTGCAAACATGGTCTCATCTAAACATTGATAGATGAGGGTGAGGGCTTGCTGATCTCTCTTTTGTTGTTTCTTCACTTCATCGACAGGGGTTGCTGATGTGGATGTGGTGCCTTTTTCTACAATGTCCCATACTTCTTGGCTTCCGAGTAAAGCCTTCATGCGAATACTCCAATTCTCATAGTTATCTTTTGTAAGACGAGGAAATACAAATGGAAAATTTGAAGTCATTTTTTTTCTCCTTTTTTTCACTATAATTTCTCTTCCCTTCGTATATCTTCACACACTTTTTTTTACTTCCCTTCTTTTCTTCACCGTAACTCCTCCTTTTTTTTCAATTCTTTTCCCCCAAAGATTTTAATTTCCTTTTTCTCCTCCTTTTTCTTCTCCACGCCTGATATTCTCTTCTTTTTTCCCAAATCTTTACGTACTTTTTTCAATTTTTCTTCCTCCTTCTCGCTTTTGAATGCGCACGAATAGGGAATGCCTAATTTCAAGAAAGAAGATCTAAATAGAATGAAGATAATAATTGGGAGATTTTGAAAAAAGGGAAAAAAACTTCCAATATCTTCCACGCTTTCTTCTGTTTCTCTCGTCGAAAAATTTGCGAGCGCTTGGGATGGATGATGATGGCAACTTCTCTTTGTTGCAGCACGCACACACAAATCTTGCACAGAAGAATGAACCGCTTCTGTCTTCGCGTACAAAGGAGGAGCAGTTTTTCAGGGAAATTTTTTTAATACATATGGCTCTGATACCAGTTTATTGGGAGAAATAGAAGATAGATGAAGAAGTAAATATGTGTGATTGATGTCTCATAAAAAATGTTTACACAACACCCTCTTTATATAGTAGTAGCAAGTGACTCTTGGATGCTACTCTTTGTAAGGGTATAACTTTACATAATAGACACGACTCTTGAACAACAGACACAACTCTTGAACAATTAAATTATATTTTTAACAGTTGCACCAGCTGCTGCTGACGTCCGACGTGGGAAGATTCTGGAACATGGATGGAATCAGATCCTCCAGCTGAGCCGTTATGACTAATAGAGTGGGAACCATAGCTAGGACTGGTGCTACTGACACTACTACCACTACCGATTTTCCAAACAGAACCTTCGATTTCATTTTCATATCCTGGTTGTAGTTCAGATCCAAACCCACCGCGACAACCAGGGACGTCACTGTCAACAAATCTGTCTAGTGATGATGGGTTAGAGCTGCCACCACCGACATCATGATCGGAATTGGCGTACCTTGGAGTGCTAGTCCCGTTACTCCCTTCATCTGTTGTCGTGCTTGAATTCGTTAAATTTGATTCGTTCTTTTTCCTTAATCGACAAACTACCAGAGAGTCCTGCGTGAATGGAAGAGCTTTGTCATTCTTCTTAGTATTACTCTGTTTTAAAACAGAGTTGATCAATACGGACGTAGACGTAGTCGCCTGAAATTAATTTTTTTTACCTGTAATAATGATGATGATGATGACGATGCTCTTCCGATGCTGGGCATACAGTATTCGTGCATAATCCACTCAGTTCTCGTCCCTTTTGGAGCACGTCCGACATGGAACACGAGTGTTCGTTTCGTACCAATAACCTCCAACCCAGATTTGACATCACGTTCTTTTCCGGTGGCTTTCCAGTATCCAGTTTCCGTAGCGCGTCGGCTCTGTGAACCGTTGAGGTATTTCTTCACCCTTGGTGAGAAGAAGAACCACTCTGTATCAGACTCGATGATTGATTTCGCTGTCAAATAATTAATCAATCAATAAACACGATTTATATATATAGAGAGAGAAATAGAATTGTACTACTCCCTCCATCCCAACTTGAACGTCCTATTTACTATTTGGATATATCGTTTGACTTCAATTTTTAACATATAAGATAAATTAATTTTGAAAATTTAAGTTTTACATATAATTCCTTACATGATAAACTATATAATACAAAATTTAGTTTTATAAAATTATTTTACTTTATATGTTTAATATTGAGGTGGAAAAACGTATCAAAAAGCAAACATGACACTTATGACGGGACGGAGATAGTATAAAACAAACACCTGGGAGGTCCCATGGTTCGTGTTTACAAATATCGATCTCTGTGATGATCTCCACTGATTTATCTAATGAACCTTCCACTTTCCTTCGTAAGTAAAACTGTATTAGCTCTTGGTCTGTTGGACAGAACCTGAAACCTGGAAATCCAGACTTATTAGGCGTCGGAGGTGCTGATGCTGGTATCTCTGCCTCCTTCTTCTTCGATCTTTCCATTGATTTTCGTCTATCATTTGTTAGTTCACAAACTGAAGGACGCCACGCCAAATATATATATAAAAAGTGGAGTAGCTAGCCGACCTCCACCTATGATAACAGGTCGCGGTTGGATACGCCGCCCCATACGTTGTATTCATGCATGAAACTGCCAAGACAGAGCAGAGAGTTTGCGGCGGTTTATATAAGAGAAGCCACAAAGGAAAACATTCTTTTTCGGTACTACAATTCAATGCCAATAGTTAATTTAGCCTCGATCTTGACACTTAAGCAGCTGCCGGGTTTGATTTACACTCACACTGTTACAGCTAGATGCCTACGCGTCGTACTCGTGTAGCAGCATTCATAAAGCTTGATTTTTATGGAAGGACGACAATATTATGATGTCCAGATTACAAGCATCTACTTGCAGTTTCTAGAGAACAGCCATATGTCCAACCAAATCACATACGATCCCACTGTCATATGCTGGGCTGGAAAAACAAACAAACCATTATTGTATGTAGTTCCACACAAACAACTGATTATACTGGACCTTATACTAGATGTGTACTATATAGATTTTATACTACAATTAATTGAATCGTTATCATGTGTTTTCCAAAACTTGACAGAAGCCCAACTTGGCCACTTAACCTAATTTGGTAATTAAGCAGTCCTAGTAAGTGCCAGTAACACAGAACCACCATAGATCAAGGTGTGTTAAGGACAACAATCACAATTAGTCATTCAAGGATAGCCCAAGACTAAAACACGACAGAAACTACCAACTACTAGGGTACTAAAGTCATCTGAAGAAACTTAACAACACAATACCAAACGAAGAAACTTAAGATACTCCAAAGGTGAAAGATAAGAGAGGACATAGAAGAAACATCCAAAAACAAGGGCAAGATGACCCGTGGTAAGGTCAAGGGCTGCACGACCAAAGTCTCCGCACTTGCAACCCCACCCTTTGGTCTTCACTTTGCCTAGTGTCTTCAACGCCCATTTGGAGACACTTCAAAAGGTGGGATGGTGAGATCAAGTCTTGTATTCGCAACCCATAAAGGCTCAGAGGTATATCTCATATCGAGATTTGAGTAGTTATGAGAATGGTTTACAAGGATGCATAAGGGTACACTACAACAATAAGACCTTCCACTTTTAATTAGGCCCAAGTGAAAACAAATGGCTTAAGATGTGTAGTTTTCAGACGCGAATGACTTGAAAGTCAGGTTGTTGGATAGTTACTCATATGGGGTGTTTCATGGGGACATCTAGATCACCAGCCTTTTACTTATTCTATCGTCCCGCGTGGTGCACGATAGACATTTGTTGCGTTCGGCATGGTTGTTTTGTGGTTGTTTTGGTCTGGCTGTTTTGTGGTTGTTTTATATGTGGTAGTACATTATTGGAGTAGAACGTAGGACCCACGTGGGTCCCACGTGGGGACCACTCCCAAAACAGCCATAAAACTGCTTGCTCCGAACGCAGCCATTCATTTTGTTTAGAAAAATGTGGATCTAGGGACAGCTCGCATCTTACATGTTCCTTCTGCTCATCAATATGCTGAAATATTTATCACAACATGGAGAGCCTGGAGCTAGAGCCATATTAGAAGATGGAGAGTGTCATGTGTCAATAAGAGATTGGAGAAAAAATCAAGAGAAAAAATAGAAGAAATGAAAAGAGAGAAAACTACACACGCGCAGGGGAGGGGGCTGCATTGCTTAGGAGAGAGAATTTGTATTTTTTTAAAAAATGTTATAACTTATAAAATAAAAGTGCAAAAATAAAAAAAAATTATACCATTATTCATCATTTTTCGTGCTCTTCAAAACAAGATGCATCATGGATATGTTTTGGTAAACTTAAAATTTTATATTTTTTGAATGAGTATATATTAGATATTTTTCAAGTGAATCTTATTCATTAGCAAAATGAATATTCTTTAATAATAAAATGAACCTTATTCATTAGCAAAATGAATCATAACCCCAAACACTCTAAACACCACCCTAAGAAAGTTAAAAATGTCAAAGGTATTTTTATGGTTTGTAGTGTAGGTAGACCCTAAACCCTGCACCACAAAGATTACCCTACCCCCAAACACCCTAAAAACCACCCTAGGGAAGCTAAAAACTTTGAAGGCATTTTTATGGTTTGTAGTGCAAGGTTTAGGTTCACTTTTAAAAAACACAAAGGATTCAAGTTTGTGCTAGGATTAACTTTTACTACTATTAAAACAAAATATCCACTTTTCTTAAACCTTTGATTCACCTTTAAAAAACTTTTGATTCACGTTTCTTAAACCTCTGATTCACTTTTTGTAACGCCCCTATTTAACATAATTACAGCGGAAATAAAATACTAAAGGCGTTAACAGACCATCGGGTTCCAAACACCCGACACCAAACCTCACCAGTTACAACTTATAAGATTACAAAAGCTACGGTCTGAACTCGAGAAAAACGCAACATAAACATAATAATAATAAAATACATCAACTCTCCACAAAACCTAATTCCCAAGCCAATCACTCATACACTTCGTAGCCACCTGTATAACAATACGCACCTGCAAGATAAAACCAAGCAGCCCACCCCGTGAGGGGTGAGTCAGTTCCCTGGAATGGAACTAGTACAATCCTCTAAAACAAACTTGTAATGTAACTCTTTAATATATAATAACTTGAAGACAAACACTTAAAACAACACAGAGGAACAAGGCACTTTAAAATCACCAAGTCAAGATAACAACTTGAGAAAAGAGATAAATAACAAAAGTTAAAGTTAGTCAATCAAAAGAAATCACACCCTCAGTTAGTGAACATCCATTGCTTGTGTTAGGTTCAGTTCCAGTTAGGAGTAGAAAGAGCCAAGTAGTCACTAGGACTATGAATGAAGGAGAGATTCAAGAACCCATAATTCAAGAGTGGAATAAAACCCATTGGGAGAGATGGCCCCTCCGCCAGTCAGTTGTCATAAGGACGAGATAAACAGACCTCCGCTGTCAGTTGTCCATATGGACGAGGTATAGCAGACCTCCGCTGCCACCGACCCGTTCTCAGCCATCGGTGAAAAGTGTGTGCACCACTTAATAGAAAGAATCCATACTCAGTACCAAGATTGACATTTTCCCATATTCCCACTACTTTTTTTAACTGCACAAGGGCAATACCAAAACACTCAGTCCTATAGAGTGCAGAGGCGTAAACCCTCAGCAATTAATATCTAATAGAAGAATCCATTCCCATAAGGCTGATCAAACTCGACTCATGGATGAAACAATACCCATAGTCCAAAAGAAGAATTTATCAATACCAAATATTTTCCTATATTCCCAGTTACCCCACTAGATTATTAACTGCACAAGTGCAATACCAAAACACTCAGTCCTACAAAGTGCAGAAGCGTAAACCCTAGGCAGTTAATATCTAGTGAAACAACTAGATAGGAGGAACCAAATAACATGTAAGTTTCATATTCAAGGCTCAATTATTCCACATCAAGCTGAGTTATCACACAAAGAGTCTCCTTTGAAATTCCTTTAAGCTCAGTTAGCGTTTCCCAAAACCTTCCATAAAGTTCGTTAGTCAAAAGTATCTGAGTACGAGAAATCGTACCGGGTATGTGAAGAAGCACTACTAACCCGAATGAGTGACCCCCCAATAATCACCGGTACAGGCGGGTTCATAAGCGACGGTTCGAAACCTTCATAAACGACGGTTCCGAGCCGTGCTTACGCCGCTGTCGTTTTTGCTATTTTGTGTTTTTACGACGGTTGAAAACCGTCTTTTAAGGGCGCTATTGTGGGCGGGATTTAGTAGTATAAACGACGGTTGTATTGGTTAACCGTCGCTTATTATATACTTTAAACTACGGTTGTCATCTAACCGTCGTTTAATATACTTTTCGACGCGCCTAAAACAGTTGTAAACGACGGTTTCGTTTAGAACCGTCGCTTATTAGTACTTTATAATACGGTTCTTGTGAACCGTTGTTTTTTCCTTTTTCCCTCTGCAAGCTATACTTTATAATACGACGGTTCTTGAACCGTCACTTAAAGTATATATTTTTTCCAGTTTTTCCCTATTTCCAGATTACATATACACATCCAAAAAACCAGAAAACCTGTACAACAACAATCCAATAAATCACACACTACATAGATACCTCTGCAACTCAACTTTTTTTTATAGTAACAACAGTACCACCAGTACATGCTTCAAGTAACATTCAAAAACAAAACACTGATGAACGATGATACCACATCTGAAAATTAAACTACCAATTTCCACTTCCAAACATAACATTCGTTCGACCAACATAACAAAGCTAAACGAGATATCCATGTTTTTACAAATCAATCACTTACTCGTCATCCTAGCCATCGTATAGCAAGCTTGTTGGTGACAAACAATGTCAAGCTGTGCAGCTCGCTCAACAATCTCCTTTCTCTTCCTGGTTGACACATTGTGTGCAATCTCAGCAAAATGCCCTGCACCCCATTTCCATATCAATCAATTTTTTTTCTACAGAACAAGTAACAACCAATGAAACCCCATAACTACAAAAATCATACCAAATTCAGAATTGTCAAATTCAGAGTAAATCATATAAATACATGTAACCCACCAACTTAAGTAGTAGTCCTGACAGCTGCTTCACTAGTTTGTCCTTGTTCTGGATCCTTGAAACACTTTAGGATGAACAAAGATGTTTGCTCTCTGATTAATTGCAAATCTTTAGGCGAATAAGTTTTGCCCGCGTTCTTAAAATATGCACGAACCTGTAAGAACAAGCATAACACACCATATTGAATATTTTAGATAGTTAAACCGGACGTGTAAGATGCAGCAGCCAACCGTTAGATGCACAAGAGAAGAGGCTGAAGCCAACACAGTACACATGCAAGAGAGGGAGATTGAGCTATTAACATAACTACACTAGCGACCGAACTCAACAATAAAACTGTGAGAAATATTAGATTAACTACAGCTTGGATTGGATAAATTCCCCGGAAAACACCAGCAATGTGTATATATATATAGACATTTATACACGTTTTAAACATAATGGTGAAACATAAATATATATAGAAAACATATTTGAAAGTATTAATACCTCATCATCCTTTGTCAGCTCCTCTATATGCGTACAAATTTCATACATGTATCGTAGTACAAAAAAACCGCAACTCCTCGAATCATTTTGCCTTGGACACTGTGACAAGTTTAAAAGAAAAAAAAACAAAGTAGTAGCTTTGTAAGTATACGTAATCAACTTATTGTAGAAAAATATATAGTTTCACTAGTATGTACCTCAAGATGGACGACCGAAAATCGATTGAACTGTTCAAGGACTGTGTCCGTATGAGCGCTATTACACACAAAAACAATTCATTAATCCGTGTGCTTCTTCAAATAGAAAGTTATTTTGAAACAATTACTTACAGATATTAACGAATAACACTTACGTTTTGATCAACTCATCCACGTGGAGCTCACGATACATTCTTAACGGGTCAAGCACAAGCAATTGAGAGGTATCCACAGAGAGCATAAGTAGTAGCCAATGGTTACTACAATTGTAATATTTATAAGAAGTGAAATTAGTAATAGAATTCTTACTCACAAATTAACCACAACGAAAGAAATTCAATGGGAAGAGAAGTACTACTCACATCTGATGGAAGGGCATCATGAGGTATTTACTACCTTTATCAACAGCCTTCTTTATGCAGTGTGTGACATAGTGCTGGAATGTGGTGGGGTCTCTATTAACCACATCAAGCGATAAGGACTCAGGGCATAAGAATGTCAGCATGCCACCCAATTTTTTATAACGCAATTTAGCCATCAGATACCTTTAAAAAAATTAAGCAACGGAGAGAAATCAGGGAAATCGTCAAAATATTTATTTTTAATTGATTTAAAGATATTTTGAGATGTGAGAAACAAACACTTACATGCAATATACTTGGATGATAGATATATTCAACATATCTCTGCACAGCATCTCCTTGATGTCCACAAAGTCTATCAATGTCGTTCGTTGCTCATCGTATTGGAAAACCCATGGAGCCAAACGCATTGTCACGCTCGTTGTATGCTTACCCTTTTCCAATAGCATCTCATACAACATTTTCTCATACTTCCCCAAATTCTTGATCACTGAGGGAGGCAAATAACTTCTTCCGCATATCATCAGTTATCTCTCCATAGGTTTCTTTCCCGTGGATGTCTGGTTGCTTTCAGCCACTTGCGTATTCTCTTGGGCAACAACCAGTGATTGGTTGACCTGAACATCACGATTTTCTAGAAGTCTACCCATTTCATCAGGAACCTACCATAACATAACAAACAAAAGAAACAAGTTAAAACGTAAATTTAAATGTTGAACAACATCAAATATTTATACATACCTCATCAGTGATAACAATAAAACCGGCAGGCCATGGTATAATAGCACCTTTTCCATCGGAAAGTGTGACTTTACCATCAATATCCATGGGAAGAAAAGCGGTGTCAAATCCGTCAATGATATACCGCAGAATCACTCGAGCATAGAATGGCGGAAGCCGCTTGAAATTAATCAAAGATGTTGGTCCCGATTGTAGCACAATACCGTATGCAGCATCCACAGGATATCCATCAAGTGTGATTTGCAAACGACATGTTTTTTGTTCCTTTAACAATTAAAACCACAAACAAATGTGTATAATTTGATTAAATAGTCAAAAATTGTAATGACAAAAAATATTCAAAAATACTACTAACCTTGAGACTGGCAAACGGATACGGATCAGAGAGACATTACAACTTGATGAAGAAGACGGATGGCCGGTAAGTTCAGATTGTCTATTTTTTCTCCATAACCTTACTCACAGCCTCGGTCACTTTCCGCGCTACAAGTGTGTCAACGTCATGCTCCGTCAAAACTTTTGAGGTAGACTTTTGAAATACATACTTTTGACGCACTTGTCCCCCGAAACCTCTAACCCTTCCAGGATGATCCTTTGCTCCAAGAACTTGATTAAGAATATCTTGTTGACTTGGTGGAGCAAAGACAGCTTGCTCATCTCGTTGGGAGGCTTCCGTCTATTCCATTCAAAGGATAATCAATTAGTTAAATAATTTAAAAACCAGAATTTTCATCTAAAAATGGTATTATTTAAAATTTTATACTTACAATCTTAGCAGCCAACTCTGCTGTCTCTGGTCGAGGGTGTTCTATCTGCCCATCTTTATTTACTTTCGAGTGACCCAACACATAAAGCTGAACTCGGTTCGCTTCATCGACATTCTCAATGGGAGTTACAGTGCCATCGTCATTCTTTTGTCAGCAAACCAGCAGCTTTCCATTTGGGAATACTACCAACGTATCCCTTTCGACCCATATACTCCTGATGAATTTTTCTCTTTCGGTTTTCCCTTGCTTTTTCTTGGATTTTCTATTAATACAAAACAATACAAAAAATTCATAAGCGATATAAGATGTTATAAACTAAAATTAGACAATGAATCAACGTAAATTATATACCTTGAACTGTTCAGATGTGTGGTACACATAAAACTCTTTCCATTCTTCTTCGGTGATCATGCCATCATAAAATACCCATGGTGGCACGTCACGTGTTTTGTTGATCCAGTTGGCCACCAAGTAGGATCTGAATTGTCTACTCCGTGTGTAGCTATTAGTGAAAGAACAGTGTCTCGTGCTTCATTTGGTATTTTGTACCGTTGTTGTACATGTTTCCACATGGACTCTTTCACTTGATCATCTTCATCTTTCCAAAATTTATTAATGCAGCAACGAGACTTCGCAAGATTTCCTAACATATTGGCGAACTCTGCTTTACAGTCTCCCCAGCTTCTGAAATACTTGTCCCAAATTAAATCAATATCAGCATCTTTCTTCAACCGCAACCCTCTGCTAGGTCCCCTACCCTTTCGTTTTATTGTCGCTACCGTCTCCTGTGGCTGCTCCTGTGACTGCTCCTGTGGCTGCTCCTGTGGCTGCTGCTGTGGCTGCTCCTGTGGCTGCTCCTGTGGCTGCTCCTGTGGCTGCTCCTGTGGCTGCTCATGTGGATGCTCCATTATATCATCATCACAAAGTAAATCTAACTCATCCAGATTGATATCCATTATTATGAATCCTGCAATACAAATAGAAATTATATTGTAGCTAACAAAAACTGAAAGTAAGAAATTATAATATATATATATATATATAAATATGTGACATATTATCAATATATTTTATCAGAACCTTACATTAATCAACCCACATTCCTTCACCATGATCCGACCGCACACAAAATTTGTAATATGATCTGCCTCCGTTGGTAGTTGGATAGAAAGATTTGGTATTTCATCTTGCATGTCGTACTCATCCTCATCGACCACACCATCTACACCGACTATCCCTCTTTTGCCTTGAAGTACAATGGACCATCTAGGATTAGATTGGTCAGGAATGTAAAATACTTGTTTGGCCTTCGTTGCAACAACAAAAGGCTCAACTGTGGGTGTTGCACCACCAAGATGCACCCGTTTCATACAATGTTTCTCCTCACGATAGCCATGTTTGTTGTCAATCCAGTTGCATCGAAACACACAAGTCTCGTAGTTTGTGTAATCTAGAACCCAAATATCTTGTATCACACCATAATACGACTGTTTCATTTCCACTGGATTTTGACCCACACCCCTGACATTGTACGTACTCTGGTAAGCAACAACATTTATGCCACTGTTTTGATTCGTTGATCTTTGATCTTGTCTTTCCGTGTA
This sequence comes from Limonium bicolor, assembly GCA_023374045.1. Taxonomy (NCBI): domain Eukaryota; kingdom Viridiplantae; phylum Streptophyta; class Magnoliopsida; order Caryophyllales; family Plumbaginaceae; genus Limonium; species Limonium bicolor. The sequence goes on from CM041778.1 coordinate 300,426,853, forward strand.
AAAAGTGAATCCATTTACGTCATATCCTTCATACGAAACAACATCAAGATTAGGACCAAGTGCCAATGTCCTCACTATTTCTTCCACTCCGTTTGAATGTTCAGAAAAAACTTTATCCTTGAACCATCTGACAAAAGTTTTATTCTGCTCCTTTTTCAGTCTGATGTCACTCATGGTAGGATTTTGTGCCCTGAGCATGTTCAGGTGCTCATCAAAATATGGTTCTACAATTTCAAGGTGACTCAACACAACTAAGTGAGCTTTGTTCAGAGTTTCAATATCAATTCTTTTCAGTTTTCTTCCAACAGTACCTTGTCCCTGGAGTCTGCCTTCATGTCTAGATTTAGGCAGACCAATTGATTCAACATTTTCCAAATAGTGAGTACAAAAATCAACAACTTCCTCTGTTACGTATCCCTCTATAATACTTCCTTCAGGACGACAACGATTCTTCATTTTTTTCTTCAATATACCCATGTATCTTTCAAAAGGATACATGTAACGAAGATATACAGGTCCACACTCTTTAACCTCTCTGACCAAATGAACCAATAAATGTACCATGATGTCGAAGAATGAAGGAGGAAAATACATCTCCAACTGACACATTGTGACAATAAGATCGGCCTGTAACTTTTCAAGATTATCCACATCGTGAACTTTAGCAGAAACTGCTTTGAGAAACACACAAAGGTTTGTAATTGCATTCCTTACCGCATCAGGTAGAATGGCACGAATTGCAACGGGTAAAAAGTCTTGCATCAACACATGATAATCATGGGATTTCATTCCAACTAATTTTAGATCAGACATCGACACAAGATTTCTTATGTTAGATGAATACCCTGATGGCACCTTGATGTTGTGAAGGATACTGCACAAACTATGTTTCTCTTGTTTTGATAATGTGTGACATGCAGGGGGCAAGAATGTGCGTTTTCCACGTTCTTGCGGCCAAAGATCTTGCCTTATCCCTAACTCAATCAAATCTTTCCTCCCATTTAAATGATCTTTTGTTTTGCCCTTTATGTTCAACAGGGTTGAAGTAACGCTTTCTCCGACATTTTTTTCGACATGCATTGCATCAATACAATGTCTGACATCTAAATGTTGCCAATACTCAAGTTCCCAAAAGATTGACTTTTTTTTCCATACACTTTTCTCGGTGTTCCTTGTCGGTGGACCGAAGTTGTTGACAATATGTTGCACCTTTCCATACACCTCTAATCCTGATAAAGGTGGACGAGCTACACTGTGATCAGTCTTTCCATCAAATTCAATCGACATCTTACGATATTTGTGACTCTTTGGAAGCATCTGTCGATGTCCCATATAAACATTTTTACCACTATGTTTCAAACGGATATTGGATGTACGCTCGCCACAAATTGGACATGCACATGCACCTTTGTTTGTATAACCAGAAAGATTACCATAAGCAGGAAAGTCATTGACGGTGCAATATAACATAGCGTGCAAGAGAAAATTTTCCTTACTGAACGAGTCATACACCATTACCCCTTCTTTCCACATAAGTTGTAGGTCCTCTATTAATGGTTGTAGAAAAACATCTATTTTGTTCCCCGGCTGTTTTGGACCAGATATCAACAGTGACAGCAAAATGTGTCTGGGTTTCATACATAACCATGGTGGTAGATTATAGATCACCAATAATACCGGCCACGTGCTATGTATACTACTCAATGTACCGAAAGGGTTCATCCCATCAGTGCATAGACCAAGTCTCAGATTTCTTGGCTCGCTACCAAAGTGGGGAAATGTTTTGTCAATGTTTTTCCACTGTGATGCATCAGCCGGATGTCTCAATTTTCCATCTTTTTTTCTGTGAGTTGAATGCCACATTAGATTCTCCGCATCTTTTTCATTTGCAAATAGACGCTTGAATCGTGGAATGATGGGTAGGTACCATAATACCTTAGCAGGGGATTTCTCTTTACGACCACCAGATTCATTTTGTTTTTTCTTCGTATAACGAGATTCTCCACATTCTGGGCAGCTATCAGCAAACTCATAATCTTTCCGGTACAAAATGCAACCAGATGGACAAGTGGATCTTTTTGTACCCCATACCCATTGGACACATCAACTTTTTCTTCGTAAGTCGACGTTGGTAAAACATTATCCGCAGGTAGTAGCACGCTCTTCATCAGCTGTAAAAGAGCAGTGAAACTCACATCGCTCCAACCATGTTTTGATTTTAAATTGAAGAGTTTCAAGACAGCACTCAATTTACTCAACTTTGTAGGATCACACCCCGGATACAATGGTGTTTTGGATGAATCCAACAAAGTCTCATAGGTGTCTGGCCTGTTGTAAAACTCTTGTTCAACATCTTCCAACATTGCAACAATGTCATCGAAATCTGGTTCATTGTCTTCTGTGTTGTGCTCATCGACCACAGTTGTTTGGTTGTCTTCACGATAGTCTTGTTCATTACACATGACATTTACTGCACTCTCACCATGCCACCGGACTATAGCTTCATAGTCTTTCGTAAAACCACGGCGAATCAGATGTTCTTTTATTTTTTCTATCTCTCGATACTTCAAATAGTTTTTGCAGTCCACACAAGGACAAAATATGTACCCCTTATTGGCCGGAGTCAAATTATTCACCAGGACATTGCAAAATTTGTCGACTCCTTCGAGAAATTTATTGTCCAATTTCCCACTATACATCCATGAATTTGTCATCTTCTTCCTCCTACAATATTGTTACACATTAGTAACCTACACATACCTTACTTCGGTTCGGTTGATTGTGGTTTGGATGGTTGTGTAATATTGTGGTTTATTCTCGGCTTAACAACGATATGGTTCAGTTTGGTCAGGGTCGGTTTGTTGCTGATTTCGGGTCAATTTTCAATTTGAGAGAGAGTATAGTCTTGTGTTGCGGTGGTGTATATTAAAACGACGTACAGAAGGTTTATGTGATGTTTTATCCAAGAATCTCAACGTGGTGTAATCAAACTTTTCCTCCAATCACCAATTAGATGATTCATTATTACTATATATCTCCATCTATTTTTCCTAATATATACCTATATATGCATATACTACTAGTTGTATATCCTAATACCAAATAATATAACAATATTTAAAATCAGTAAGTTCGAGTGTATTACCGGTTCCAAGATGATCTGTTTTCAGCCCTTAATCAATTTGGTGTGTATGAGATGTAGCAGCCAGTGACTTATCACTGTACAAGGCCAAATTCAAGTAGAAAATGATGACACGCACAACATGTATATCCTAATACTAAAGACAATAACAATATTTAAACACAGTAAGTTCAAGTGTATACCGGTTCCATAATCAGCCCGTAATCAAAATTGGTGTGTGAGATGCAGCAACTAGCCCAGTGACTTTTCACTGTAGAGGTGCAAATTCAAGTAGAGAATGATGAGAACACAGAGCATGTACATCCTAATACTAAAGAAAATAACAATATTTAACATCACTGTAGAGGTGTAAATTCAAGTGTATTACCGGTTACGGGATCAGCCCGTAATCAAATTGGTGTGTGAGATGCAGCAGCCCAGGGAAAGTGACTTTTTTCACTGTAGAGGTGTAAATTCAAGTGGCAAATGATGAGAGCGCAGAGCATGTATATCGTAATACTAAAGAAAATAATAATATTAAGAATCATTAAGTTCAAGTGTATTACCGGTTACGCAATCAGCCCGTATTCTAAATTGGTGTGTGAGATGCAGCAGCCCAGTGACTTATCACTGTACAGGGGCAAATTCAAGTAAAGAATGATCAGAGTGCAAAACATGTATATCCTAATCGCAGCAGTATTGATGTTGAAGAAATGGAGAAATAAACAAGAACTGAAGCAAAGATGTGGTATTAATCAAATTTTGACAGCAGCAAAAAAATGATGACATAGCTACCTATGTTGTAAGGGAAGAAAAGCTGCCTCAACAGATATAATATATAATCAGTAGTAATGCATTGGTTGAAACCGACCATAAAAACGCAATTTAGAAGCAACATTATATGCTGATGATCGGAGAAGATAAGTTGAGAATATTACCAGTTCAAGCTAGCGCCTTCGAGAAGAAGGAAGCTAGCAGGTCGATTGCATCCAGCGGTGGTGGAGACGGCGAGCAGAGCCTTGCCACCTTAGGTCTGATTAAAATAACTAGAGTTAATCCATGGGTTCAAGCAGAAGAGAAATTCACAAACATAATAAATATTTAAAACCTACTGAAACAGTTCATGGCGTATTTTGTGAGTGTTCTGTGGGAATTCAAGGGTATTAGTTTTTTTGGGGGGGGGGGGTTGTAATGTAATCTAGTGGACATGTGTTTTATGACTTGATCATGCCACTTAGTAGACTTGTGTTTTTTGGGAGTTGTAATGTAATCTGGTGGACATGTGTTATTTGGGTTGATTATGCCACTTAGTAGACTTGTGTGTTTTAGGGGTTGAAATGTGATGGAAAAAAATTTGGTGTGGTTCGAACATCTTTTTGGGATGTAAATACAGCTATACTATTTTTTGAATCCAAGTGAATTGGCCTGTATATATGCAGCTGCTGTTGTAAGTATTCTTCTACATATGAATGTGTATGTATGTTGCTGCTGTATGTTTCCTTGGTGTTGTTGGAGCAACAGATCGGTCATGGATGTTTATATCAATTACAAGTATTCTGCTGCTGCGGTTATAAGTATTCTGCTGCTGAATGTGTATGTATGCTTTATGATATGTGTGCAGTTGTACTCTTTAATGTATCATTGCAATAGCTAAGTGCAGTTTTTACTGTTGTCAATGGATGTTTATATCAGTTAAATGTCCTTCTTTTTCAATGTATTATGCTGCTGAATGTGTAAGTATTCCGCTACTGTATGTATACTTATTTTGCTGTTGATTGGTAAGTATTCTTCTGTTGAATGTATTCTACTGCTGCTGAATGTGTACTTCTTTTTCAATGTTTATATCAGTTTTTACTGTAAGTATTGTTCTGCTTGCTAGTTCCTGTAAGTATTATGCTGCTGAATGTGTATGTATGCTTTATGTATGTGTGTAGTTTGTATTGTAATAGAAATTCAGTGTAAGTATTCTGCTGCTGATTGGTGTTATTTTTCAATGTATCACTACAACAGTTTATTCCAATCAATCATTGTTGTTTGCAAATATATTGTTACAGCATTCAAGTGCTAATCAGACCCTTATCAGTTTAGCTACTGAAGTGTAAGTATTCCGCTACTGTATGTATAATTATTTTGCTGTTGATTGGTAAGTATTCTTCTGTTGAATGTATTCTACTACTGAATGTGTACTTTTTCAATGTTTATTTTTTGATAGTTTCTTTTTCAATGTTTATTTCAGTTGTTACTGTATGTATTGTTCTGCTGCTGAATGTTTACTTCTTTTTCAATGTTTATATCAGTTTTATTGTAAGTATTGTTCTTGCGCTGAATGTGTACTTCTTTTTCAATGTTTATATCAGTTTTTACTGTAAGTATTGTTCTGCTTGCTAGTTCCTGTAAGTATTATGCTGCTGAATGTGTATGTATGCTTTATGTATGTGTGTAGTTTGTATTGTAATAGAAATTCAGTGTAAGTATTCTGCTGCTGTGGTGTTATTTTTCAATGTATCACTACAGCAGTTTATTCCAATCAGTCATTGTTGTTTGCAAATATATTGTTACAACATTCAAGTGCTAATCAGACCCTTATCAGTTTAGCTACTGAAGTTATGTTTCCTGCTGCTTTTATTTTAAGCATTCCTTGCCTATTAATTACTGTCTGATTCTGGACATTAAAGGGTGATCATGAACATGCTCAAGGCTGCCTGTCTTGACTGCAACAATTACAATTTACTTCAGTAACATTTTTTAGTTTACTGCATTACTAAACTATTACAGCAGGAATTTTTACTTTGAAAGCTACACTATTCTGCCTCTGTTTTTGGATGGATCATGAGTAACAAGAGTTTCAATCAATAGAAAACTAGTTTACAATAAATCATAATGCACCGGACGAAACTAGCTATAGCCTAGCTAGACCAATCAATCAATGGAAACCCAGGTTAGTAGGACAAGAGGGCTGTAATCCAAGAGAGGATGTAGTGCTGGAATCCAAGAGCGATAGACTCCCCTGTTTTATGCAAATTTACAAACAATTTGAATACAGTTTTTGATAAATGTGTCAGTCACAGTCAGTTGTAAATGAAAAGATAGATGGAGAATGAGGTGGGAGGGAAGTCACAACTCACGGAGAAAATGAATTAGCAAATGGGTAATCAATTTGAAATAGAGAAATTATGAGGAATGGAGATGATTTACCCCAAGTATGGTTGGAATCGATACAGTACTCCAACCTTGGAGCTGTTCCATAGGGGGATGGCTTATCTCTTCCACCTTGAGAGGCGCAACCATGAATGAAGTCTATCTGTGTATCTATCAGTTATGAATTTTAAGCTTCTGAGAGGCGTAGCCAGAAGAGTCGTGGCACCAACAGTAAGAAGAGTCTATCTGTGTATCTATCAGGTCTGAATTTTGAGAGGCACAGCCAGAAGAGAATAATTCCTTAAGGGAAGTGTGAAAGCAGAGGGAAATTTTTTGTTCAAATTTCAAGAGCGTAGAAAGAGAGTCGTGGCACCAACAGTAAGGAGGAAGTAGATGGTGAAGAGAGTGGCGGGATTTGGGGCGGTAATGGGATTAGGTAGAAAGGTGGGTTAATTTATTTCTTTAATATCTTTGTTAAGCATTTTAAATCTATGCTTTATGTGCCACGACCTGCTTTTCACTATATGGTATTTGTGTTTCTTAGCTGGTTGCATTATGACTTATTGTAAACAAGTTTCATAATCTCTTCATCGCGCTAGACCAATCAATCAATGGTCCTAACTCCTAACCTACATTTATATATTCCAGTTACTACTATTATATTGTAATATCGGTACAGGGATAAAGATTCAATCGGTACAGAACTGATTACCTAGCTAGTACATACTACTAATCAATAAGTATATACTATATCACATCCCGATTAATTCATCAGAAAAACAGGGCACAGCATTATTAAGACAGAATTGACATAATTCATCGGTACAGAACCGATTAATTCACGCTATATAATCAGTTCCATTGTCAATACAAATTTAACAGCCTAGCTTACTAATTTCACAAGGGGAAAAGATCGTAGATTATAAGCTGAGAATATATTACCAGAACTGGCGTGTCGACGATCGCGTGTCGCGGTGGAGGAGACAGACGACAGTAGTAGAGCCTTGCGCGGTCGACGAGCAGAAGCAACAAGGTGCGGTGGTGGATGGATGACGAGAAGAAGCTAGCAAGCCCACATGCAGGTCACGCGACGATCTCTAGCGCCGCGGTGGTGAAACAGACGGCGACCGTGCAGCCTAGCTTACGCGGTCGACGATTACCAGAAGCAATGCGGTGGTGGATGGACTGACGACGACTGAGATACGGTGGCAACAATGGAGGAAGAACGACGACACCAAATTTAGACGGGACAACGGTTGATCGAGAGAACGAAGCTTTCGGGGGCTTAATTCAGCGTGAGGAAGAAGAAAGAAATATGGCGCGCGGGTGATGAATAGGAATTATTAGGGTTTAAGAGGTGGGTCAAAGTAAAGCGTCTTTTAAGAACCCCGTACGATGATCCAAATACATAAAATGCCGGTTATTTGTAACCGTTGTTTATAATAAGTATTAAAAGTGACGGTTTAACGTTAACTGTAGTTTAAGGTTAGTGGCGGCGCGTATTCAAGCAATGTTAAACGACGGGTTACACAAACCGTCGTTTATAACTAGTATTCTACCCCCGCGCGCGCGCCCCTCCATGCTTAAGATACGGTTCTTCAATAAACCGTCGTTTTTAAGCAGTAGTTTTTAATCATTTTTCTACTAGTGAATAACCTATAATTAAGGTGTTCCAAGTATTGTTTAGTTAAGGAACTTATAAACTAAACATCTTCTATTCTTATTGATTTAAAGTTTCAGGTTACCATTATTCTCTCACAAAGATTTGGGTTAAATTTTGTTAATTAAATCTTTTGTTAGGCCCATTTCATTTAATATGGAATGATTTAGGATTTATCCCGAGAGTGGCCCAAACTCTGGTTTAATTGTTTAAGTGGGCTTTTGGAGTTCATGGACTTGGGGTACATTTAATTTTATTTCCATCATTTACTCTCAGTCATAGGGTTAACTTAATTAAGCTCTTAAGTTATAATGGATTAATTTTACTTTAGTTCATGATTAAGGTTTAGGATCTATATTTCTCCTAACAGTCCACTTATACGTCACATTAACATTTAATGTTTTGATTGTTGCGTATGACTAGGTTTACTCGAATATTTCCCCTCTTAATGCATTTCCTATAAGGTATGTATTTCCTTTATTTATTTTAATATATATGCATGTACATGTATTAGAATTTATTTAAGCCATCCTTTATGTAGCTTATTGTATTTAAATTATTTCTATTAACTTCTACATATATCTACATTCAATATATGTTTTATAAAGTATTTTCTTTTGTTTCATTTCATTATATTAGCTTCTATAGTATTTAATTAATATCAGTGTAGATTAATTTAACTCCTTGTTTTAACCTAAGTTACTATTTTATGTCTTTTATACATGTGTATATATATAATTTTTATTTCACTTAAAAGTTTACACCCAAAAATATTCATTAACATTCTGTATTAAATGTTAGTTTAGTCTTATTATATTTTCCCAACATATAAAGTTCTTCAATCAACTATACTTTAATTTTTGGTTACATTAAAAACCTTATATTATAATATATCTTAGGAAAATTTCAGAATTACAATTTTTAGACCTATTTCCTCTTGTCTAAAACTTCCAAAATTTAATATATCGTAATTATGATATTTTAGACATATTATAAAATTTTTATTTCATAAAAATATCTTATTAAATTATCTAATTAATTTCATAATATTTAGAAATTACAAAAATTATAACTTACTTTTAGTAACTTAAAACCCATATTAATTTACATCAAAATAAACTATATTTTATAAGGAATCTATGGTTAAAATTTCGCGTCAAAATATCTTTGGGAAGGTCATTAAATAAATTCAACAAGTTAGAGTTTTATTCTGGAAGTTATAAAACTTAATATAACACTAATCACCTATGTTATAATCTCGGCCGTTCGTTTCTCCTAACCACGATCGGACGGCCCTGATTCATCGAGTTCATCAGCGAATTCCCCAAATACCGCGATAGAGATTCTTCGATTTCTCTCAATCTACAGAACCGATTTTGATGATTTTTGTCTCATTGGATTCGAAATTCCAAGACACTTCTAATGATACCAATTATACGAGCTATGACGCAGTATAATGTGAATACGATTCTGGGTATCGAAGTTAGGGTTTATGTTAGTTCCGATTTCGATTTTGACAAATTCTCTTAATACAACGCGTAATAAACGAAATTGATAAGTGTTTTCGACCGGTAATGTAATTACGAATGACAAAAACAGAACAATTTGATCGGAAACTCACCGGAGATGCGTCAGTGAGTGAAATCGAAATTGATTTCTGGAATAGTTCGAACTTCCAGGATGTTTGGGTAGTAATGGTGGCCATCGGGTCCGGTTCTACCCAGAACCGGCGGTTCTACCCGAAAACCGATTGGAACCGGAACCGGCCGGGAACCGGTGGGAACTGGAACCGGAACCGAACCGCCTCAGCCGGTTCCGAATATGAATACATGTTTTGAGATTCGGGTCCGAACCGGGCCCGGAACCGGAACCGCCTGGAACCGCCTAGAACCGTAGTCGGATTCGGAACCGGGAACCGGAACCGGTGGAACCGGAACAGGAACCGCCTTGGAACCGGTTGAAGTTACCGTTGGAATCGGGCCAAAACGACGTCGTTTTGGGTCTCGGGCGCGCGCTCCTCTGAAGAGAAAATAGCTGTACTCTTTTCCTTATTAGGGTTTTCCCAATGGGTTTTTACCTAATAAGGTTTTAATGAGGCAGTGAATCATATAATAAAATTCTTTTTCTTATTTTTGTAAATTCAATAAAAATTCCTAAGTTTTGTTTTACATATTTAAGATTATAAACTTGAAGAATAACCTATCTAGGAGTAAAGTGGATGAAAAGAGCAACGTGTGCGCTCAAACGGATCTCAAATCGGAGCTAAAACGAGGCAACTAGAGCCTATCGAATCTTTCCGGAACCGCTCCGGAACCGGTCGGAACCGATCAGAACCGGAACTGGAACCATCCGGAACCGGTTTTTTGACCGAATCCGAAGCGAATCCAGATTTCAAAACCGGAACCGGAACCGGGACCAGAACCGCCCAGACCGGTTCCAAATACGAATACACATTTTCTAGAACCGGAACCGGTGGAACCGGAACCGGAACCGGTGGAACCGGACCCGTGGCCACCATTATTGGGTAGCCAAGTTTGCGGATCTATAAGTTACGATACAGATCGAGTTAGAACGTTTTTGGGCTTAATCGAAAGAGGAGATGTAGCTCTACAATTTGATAGCAACATCTCAATCTAATACGGAATACACAGGAAGAAATTTAAGTAGAAAGTCTCAGGTTTATACCTTGCGTTTTTCTGGAAATTCTATGATTTTATGTGCAGTTCGAGTTGGCAACTTCCCGGACCAACTCGCGCTAACTGAGAAGGATTCAGTCCACGAAACCTACCACATTTTAAAGTAGGAATGTAACTCTAAATACTAGTGGAAGAGTCATTTCTGGAAAAATCTGGGCAGGAAATCCACCGTGATCGACTGGCGAACTTTAGACGCCTTTAACTTCCACCCTATTGAGAATCAGCCTTGGGCATAAAAAGGAAAGTTGTAGAGGGATTAGAGATCTACAAAATGAGCTATAGAACTCTAATTTTCATGGAGAGATGAAGAAGATATGACTCGGAGAAGTTACCTTACCGATTCGGTTTTTCTGGAAATCTGGGTTACAAGTGTTCGAGGTGGCAACTTCAGATCAAGTTTGTGGCGGATTTATAAGGAGTTAGGTCATGTATGAGTAATGGTTGTAAAGAGGGTTTGAAGGAGAAGAGAATGAAAGAAACGACATGCAAAAATACCCAAGGACGACTAAGATAATGGCGTCTGAAAATGAGGCCACAATTGAGGGTGGCTGAGAAGAGTTAGCCAAATTCTGGGGAGTTCTGGCAAGTGGGCATGGCACGTTTCCCGAGGCACACGTGGCTGAGTCAGCTGGCCCTTGCCACATCAGCAAGCCTTCAAAATTTTGGCTCTAAACTTCATTTAATCTAACTTTGGCTAGGATGATCCATTTTTGACGTTCTTTTTATCAATCTTCTTGGTTTTCCATAACCTTTATATTGGTATAGGTTTCATGGGCTGGTTTGACCATTCTCAAAAATTCGACCCTAGCAAGGCTTAAGAAGCTTTATGGTTTCCATTATTTTATATTGACTTTTATGATTCAAATTAATGTTCCAATTATTTCTAAAATCTTTATAATATACTTGGAGTGTTTAAAAATTTTTCCAAGATTTATTGACTTATAAATCTTATTATTAAATTCATAATACTATGTAATAATATATAATAATTTAATGTTTAATGATATTCTTTAGGGTTAAATAGAAGAAATCCCATAATTTAATTTCATAATTCCATATAATAATTTAATATTCATAACTCCATACAATAATTTTATATTTAATAGTATTATTAATGGTTTAATAAAAGAAATCCCCTAATTTAGGGGTATTTCAGTATATCCCCCTTAAAAGAAACTTAACCTCGAAGTTCGAAAATCAACTAGAGACAATAATAATTCCAACAAAATTCCATACCAATCCAATCCTCTATTTCCATCCATTACCATTTCACATTCCACTCGAGATTACTCAGAATCAAACTGAATCAAAATATACCAAGATATTTCATGATGAAAATCAAAAGTCACATAAGTCACATACTACTGTGTCATAACGTAAAAACTAAGTACATACATACACCTCTCACTCTACCAATAACGCCACAAGGCATAATCTGGATGAGGTGACAAAGAAAGAGTATGCCAGTATATCCCCCTTAAAAGAGCTAAGGTACGCCCTTGTACCGCTACTAACGTGAACCACAAAAGGATAGGAAAACATCATGTGAATAGATGTGGGTACTTCACTCTCATGGAGTCCTCAGTCTCCCAAGTAGCTTCCTCAACCCCATGATGCTCCCAAAGAACTTTCACTAGTTTAACCGATCTGCCTCTCATTACTTGGACCTTCGTGTCTAAGATCTGAATAGGAGTCTCCTCATATCTCAGTGTGGGCTCAATCTCCTTTCTCTCTGGCTGCAGCACATGAGAAGGATCAGGTATATACTTCTTTAGCTGAGATACATGAAACATGTACCTTCCCTAACTCCGCTGGTAAGTCTAGTCTGTATGCTGATGGGCCCACTCGCTCCGTAATCCTGTATGGACCGACATACTTAGGCATTAGCTTCTCTCTCATCCCAAATCTGAAGATGCCTCTCATAGGAGACACTCGTAGGAAGACCATATCACTGATATGAAACTCGAGCTCTCTGGTACGCTGGTCCCCAAAAGATTTTTGTCTAGACTGCGCTGCCCTTATGTGCTACTGAATAACTCTAACATCATCCTGCAGTGTCTGAATGTACTCCGGCCCAATCAAGACTGCTTCAGTAGGGTCACTCCATGATAAGGAAGTCCAGCACGGCCTGCCATATAGAGCCTGGAATGGTGTCATGCCGATGGACGAGTGGTAGGAGTTATTGTAGGAGAACTCTACCAGGTGTAGACGCTCTACCCAACTCCCCTGATAGTCCAGAGCAACCGCTCGCAACATATCCTCCAGTGTCTGAATCGTCCTCTCGGTCTGCCCATCGGTCTGAAGGTGAAAGGCTGTGCTAGGGCATAACTGAGTACCAAATGCCTCCTGCACTGAAATACCCCGAACATAAATATGGTGATTAAATTATTTTAGTATGGTATTTAAGGGCCTAGTAGTGCCTAAGTAATTTTGGTAAGGAAAATAAATCCAAAAGAAATAAAGAAACGCTTAAAAAGCGAAAAACGCTAAATAAGCGTTAAATAACCATAGGAGGTATGAGACCTCGGTTAGCGTATTATATGGATTCCTAGGGCTTAATAAGACCAAAATAATATATGGGAACAACTCCCGAAGAAAACGGAACCAAATAATGTACTAAACGCTAATAGAGCCTTAGCGCACGTTTTTCGGGAAAAACCCGAAAACGTGATTTTAAGTGGTCAAACGAACCCGTAAAAATTATAGTTCATTAAATAACTATAATTAAGCATCAATGGAAGCTTAATAACCAATAAAAATAAAGAAACGAGAAAAATTCTGGAAACGGGCCCGATTAGTGAATAGTACCTAAACCGGGTAAAGTAACTAGCGTTTTCTGTAAAAGACGAAAAACACTCCAGCCTACATATATATGTGGGCCGGTTTTATTAGTGAGTCATCCCCTCACTCACACACAAATAAAGAAAGAAAGAAACAAAAAGGAGGAGAGAGTAAAGTAAAAAGCATAAAGTAATTTTTACCTCCCTCCTCTCATTTCCTTCTCTCTCTCCTTCCTTTCCTTTCTTCCCACCGTGAGCTTCTATCTCCTCCCCTTCCTGGCGATTTGAGCTGCTCCACTCAGTAACAATGGCAGCCTCCCTTTCCCTCCATGCTTAAGCCATGTTAGAGCTCCAAATGAAAAACCGAACACATATTCTTCTCCCCCTCTTCAAGCTCCACACTTCTCTCTTATCAAAATTCGAAACGGATGAGTTTCATTTTCGTGGGTTTTGCCCATTTGAAGAGAAAAGGGCACCACCTTATAGCTTGGAGCCTCCTCTTTCTTCCAAGGTAAAAAGTTCCAAAGAAAAATTCAATTTTCTTCACCTTTCTCTCTTAACAGATTTTTGCTCTTTGTAACACCTTGTTTTCTTCTTGCTTTGGAGCATAATTCCAACCTTCCAATGGTGGTGAGAACACCTTCTTGAACCAAGGGCTAAAACCCCTCCTAAAAGCTTCAAAAGGTAAACCCTAGAAATTTTGTTTAAAACATCTCAATGATTTAACATTGATTTAAGGGTTAGTATGTTAATTGCACTTGTTTTGTGTGTATTGGGTGATGGGAATGGAGTTTGGCAACTCCATTCCCCATGTGACCGATTGAAATACCCCAAACCTCGATATGTTGATAAACATTTAAACTATGGTATGTGAAGGCTAAAAGTGCCTTAGAAACATCAGTGAACAATTTAAACCATAATAAATGCAATAAAGCATTAAGACACAGTTTGAGCAAAACATGCTCTAAACTATGAGTGAACTTGTTAGGACCCAAAAGAGCCTACCAAGACTTGATACATTTAATTATGATTTAAAAGCCAAATAAGTCCTTGAAAACTTTGGTGGACAAGTTAAACCAAATAAAACATCAGAAAATACCTTAAAGTCATATAGCAAAAATGTGCTCTAAGCTTGGGATAAATTTGTAAAACCTAATGGTCATACCTATACCTATAAATATGTTAAGGAACATATTAAATCATTACCAAGAAAACCAAGCTTGAAACAAGTTAAAACACACAAATGTGCTTTAAGGAGTCTTAAAGCACGTTTTTTGAAAATTGTCTTGTAATGATTTTTGGCTAAATGTGTCTATCATTACTCTTGAATTAACATGTGTACTTATAGTATCACTTTGGGTGGCCATATTAGTTGGGAAATCAAAAAATTTTCACTTCTATGTGCCTTAGTTTGTGAAATAGTAACTTTTATAAGCTATTTGTAACATATAATGTTATAAGTAATTAAATTGGTCAACAAAGACTAATATACCTCCTAGGCATAATGGTGGCCGGTTTTTGTAGTAGTGGTCACCAAGTTGTAAAAGAAATCAATAAGTAAACTAAAACTTTAAGTAAAGTACTATTTGCTTTATAAGTTACAATATCTCTTAAAGCAAATTCTATCTCATTCTCCTCTTTCCCCCTTGTTCACACGGCTCCACTTCTCTTCTTCCTCTCTCTTCTCTGTTCTCACGTTAAAACAGCACCACCACCATGGAAGTCCACCTTGACCACATGTAAAACCTAGCTCACTTAACCAAATCAAAAACAACACCACCATTCTCTTCCCCTCATCAAGCTCTTCATTTCTATCTTCTCAAATTTGAAGATCACCATTTCGGTGCCATGGAGTTCCACCATTGATGGAGCTTGAGCTTGTCTTTCCACATATTATTGATCTCCTTTGCTCCTAGTAAGGAATCTCTAGAAAAATCAGTTTCCTCCATGTTTTGTGTGTGACCGAAAATATTCATTAATGGAGCTCCTTGTGTTGCCTTGTTCTAGCTCCATTTGAATCTTTCAAGGACTAGGTGGGTCCTCTTCTTCATAGATATTCAACACCCTCCAAGAGATTAAGGTAAAACACTACATTAATGCTTTGAAATAATGTAAACCTAGGGTTTACAATGAGCTGGAGCTTAAGCTTGAATACTCATTATGTTGTTTGTATAATGTTTAGAAGTGACAAACAACCAAATACCCCACCGGTTTTACAAGGAAACAAGAAGAAGTTGTGAGGAAAGAGGTAAACAAACTATCTCAATGTAGTTTAAATGCCTTAGGAAAATGAGCTTGATTTGCTTGATAAAATACCTAAGGAGCCAATGGTGAGTGACCTAGTAAAGTGCTCTCAAGGGACTAGTAAAAGAACATATGTATTGGTGTATGTATTTGGCAGGTCAAAGGCATACTTATGTGGGAAATTCAGTGTTTATGGTTTATGCAATTTAAGGGCCTAAGAGCCATGCTATTTAAGGGCCTAAGTGCCAAGCAATTTAAGTTATGCACTATATTTGATGTAGTGCTTAATGTGTGAAGTTGTGTATAAAAATGTGTTTGATGGATTTTAGGTGTTTTGAATGAATAAGGTAAAAACCTAATGTTTGGAGGTGAGTATATACAAGAAAGCTATGGCCAAATTTGAAAATGTGTGAGAAGTTCTAAGTTTTTAAGTGGTTTTGGTGAACTAGGAAGTGTATAGGTGAATAATGTTTACTTGAGAAAACATGTGTTAAGGGGATTTAGAGTGATGCAAGGATTTAGGTGTATCTTGGAAGTTCTAGGAATCAATGTGTGTGTGAATGTATTAAAGTCTTGGAGGGTTGTTTAAGGTTTAGGTAAGGTTGGTGTTCAAGGAACAAGTGATGTTTAGGTATGATGTAAAAAGGAGAGTTAGTTAGTAAGAAAATAATGCTTAAGAGATGATGTTAAGTGGGAAGAAAGTGTTTTGGGTAGTAGTATAATAGTGAGAAACACCATTAGGAACCTAGTACAATGTTGAAAGTGTTAAGGAATTTTTACAGGAAATAATAAAGGTTTAAGGAGTTAGAAGATGAGTTAGTGGATGTTGGTATGTGGATATAAGGTACAAATGTTGTTAGGAAACATTAAGAGGCCTTAGGAGAAGTTGGTGAAGAATTGGTAAAGTTTGGGTAAGTTTAGAAGGCGACCGACCAGGGGTCCGACCCAGTTTTGGGTCGGTCGGAGCCTCTGTTAGATGTTAGAAGTGTTCGGTAATGGTCCGACCAAAAGGGGGTCGGACATGGGTCGGTCGGTCAAGTTTCAAAGGAAGAAAATGTTCGCACATGGTCCGACCCAGTCGAGTGAGTCGGACGTGGGTCGGACGGGCATGATTAAAGGAAGTAAAAGGGTTCTGTAATGGACCGACCCAGCTGTGGGTCGGACGGTGGTCGGTCGGACCAAAAACATGTTTAAGGTTAAGAAATGATATGTGATGATGGGGATTGGTAGGTAATGATGTTATAAGGATGTTAAGGACATGTTAGGGAGTTTTAATGACACCTAAGTGGGTTAAAAGTTGTATTAAAATGTGAGAGTAAAACAAGTTAAAAATGTTAAGTTATGTAACTAAGTTAACGGGGAAAAATTAAGCATTGACATTAAATGATCAAGCAAACCCCGATGTTAATGAAAACACATGTGATGTTAACAGTTGTTTGAGAATTGCTCGAGGAACATAAGTGGACGTGGTAAAGTGGACTCCGGTGACAGGTATGGTTTCTTGCAACCTGTGTCCTACGGATTACACCGGCTTGTATGCCAATGTGTTTTCTGTATGTTTGCCACGTTATGAGATAAATCATGAAAGCGGTTACAGTCATTATTGTTATTGTATGTTTACGTGCCGATACCGGTAACCTCGAATGCGCTTGAAGGACTAGTTAACCACTATTAGGTAAACGTAGGAGAACGGTATCCGGTAACAACGTTTCCGACTTAAGGAACGTTCTAAACCACGGCGTGAGATGGTTATGTGATGTTTGTGCGTGATGTTTGTATGTGAATGTATGACTCTCTCTTCCCTTGTGTATGTTAACAAGACTTAACCCAATTTGTTTTGTTTAATAAAGTTCAAAGTTGAACTTCTAATAAGTGCTAACGGGGGGAGTGAGGAGTCCGGTCTGTTCCGGCCACGCGTGTGAGTATGGGGGTCGTTGTCATAGCAGGTTCGATCCCCTCTGTATGTTATGGTTGTTTTCCAATTTGGTTCCCACCTCCCTTTAGCTTAACCAAGGCTATTACTGACTCACGTCGGGCCCAGGGGCATACTATTGTTTATGTTTGTTTCGGTGTGCTTGGATCACTATATCCGAGACACCTTATGTTAAGTTAAAACCGTTCATTTAACGAACGGTACGAGTTTGTAACGAGCTTATCATGAGACTGGCAACATTCTCTAGGCTCACAGTGTGTAAACAATGTTTGGGTCGGTTCCTAAGAGAACCATTCCCTTTATGTTATGTGTTTTGTTGTGATGCAATACCCATTGCGGTATTATGTTGTGCACGTGGAAACGTGCCAGTGTTGTTAGGTGTTGTATGTATGTTGTTATATGTTGTATAATATGGAGTGTGTGGATCATGGATATGATTCCCAGTTTGTGACAGGAGGCGTTTAAGGATAACCCGATTTAAGGGTATGTGTCGTCTATTAAGGAAGTAGCTCCATTGGAGGAGAAACACTCTAGGGATGATGAATACCATGGGTGACTTATTAGTAGGATGTATTATCCGATTGTTGAGCCCATTGAGGCGAAATGTTAAGTGTTGTGTGTTTATTGTTACATGCATGATTTAAATATAATCAACTGCATGTTAAGACGACAATTAGTTGTGTGCGTGGCCCGGTAGCATGGGGCTGGGGATTACCATACCAGCAAAGGTGCTGAGCCCCTTGGGGGCCACCCTTTCTCTTCTTTTCCTATTTCAGGTACGAAGTGCTGGAAGCCGTTCGAGAGTAGACGGGGTAGACGTTGTCCATGGGTAAACGTTTAAGTGTATATATCACGTAGGTGTAGTAAGACCGAAATTGTTGTCGGCAACCAGTTTGTAATACTCGGTATAGTTGGAAGGTGTACGTTGTTGTTGTTAATGAAAAGGAATAGTAATGTGTAGTCGCTCGGGAATTTAGCCCATCAGACCGGTACATTGTGTATGTATTAGCCTTGTTAGCCACGTGGGTGGCTAACGGCGTGTAACACCAACAAGTTAAGTAATGTGATGAGGTTTGTATTCCGCTGCAGTTTGTTGTAAGTATGTAATGTTGGATGGGGTGTTACAAAAAGTGGTATCAGAGCGAAGTATCGCTCTGATGACTGAATTACCGAGCTTAGGAAGTACCGAGTTAGGATTAAGTACTTTGGGTTAAGGGTTGAGTGATAGCGTGAGAGATACGCTAGTTAGGACTACCAGTGGCTACTGGAAACCTACAATATCCTTCCCACCCTCCACAATCCCTGTATATAACTTGGGGAAACAACGCCAGAGAGATGGAAGTCCTCTTACTCGGGAATACCCTATCTGGCTGTTATTAAATACCCTAGGGTACGGAGAACCTGTCATACGGTAGATCCCGAAAACTGGGAATCCCGGAGACGGTCTCCATCTAAACAATGTTAACCGCATTCCATAGCGACGAATGAAGGATTTTGTGTATAGAGGAATAGAATTTCCGGCAACCTGGGTCGACATGCTAAGCAGTCGAGAAAAACCAACTTGCAACGCACCTACCGTGCAACAGGCAAGAAATGGATTAACAACCGAGACAAGTGTCTACGGAACCACAGTTGATAAGTAGTACACCAACGGTATACCAACCGACAAGGGAACTGCAACGTAGTGCCCAAACAAGAGACAAGTCTCAGTAACCACGCCAAATACGTGGAACGGGCTGCAAAGAGAATACAATACTAAGACAAAGGGGTCTCCCAGAATGGGAAACACCCTAGTTATGATTGTCATATGAAGACGGTGAGAAGTTGAAGTTACCCCAGAAGAGTTATTATCAAGACAGTAAGATCAGTGAGGGCCAACAAGGCCACTGATGACAGTATGGGTGAAAACAATACCATAACCAGTATGTGTTAAACCGATAGCCATTAGCATGGCGCACTTGCCATAACAAGTGCTGCTATAACAGGGCTGTTCGGGAAATTTATCACCACTACGAAGTACTTAGTAAAGTACCACACGAAGTTAAGTGTGAACATTATAACCATGGAAGGGCTTAACAGCCTGACCTTTGTAATTGGAAATACACCAGTCAGCAAAAGCTAGACTGGCTAAGGTAAGAAGATGTTGTGAAACCATGAAAATTTTCTTTCAAACCCAGATTTATTCAAACCCTTTTTCCTTCAAAACCAGATTTTCTTTCAAACCAAACTTCTTTCCAACCTTCTTTTAAACCAAACCAGTAAAACCAAGGACAGTTGACAAGGATACAACAATGGATAAACTTTCCCTCGATTAAGTTCGGGAAGCAGGGAATGAATATTGTCACGGGACAATAGGGAGTTGACAACAGAATACTTCACCTAGGCGTGTGACGGACACTACAAGTGTACCAACTGTGTTGTGGGACGACCGCACTCCGATAGGAGCATGTGGGCCTGACAGACCTACTTATGGTTAGTTGGGTAAGTAGCAATGTATCAGTATGATACCCCATATATGTATACGAGTAGTCCGAAACACGGGAAGTAGTCGATTCCGTCTACGGTCAGTAGTATAAATCAAACAAGAGCTAAGGATTACAAGGAATAGTTGAAGCTAAGGAACTCAGTTGAGATAACTAGACTAAAGGAGTCAGTGAATTCATTTTCAAGGAAACGTTTTAAGAGTCAGAGGTGCGAAGTGCAATACTGTTATGTAAAGACATCACATATGTCTTAAGGATACTAGGAAAAACATTATAGCTGAACGAGACCCAGCCTGTGCATGGCAAGGCAGGATGCCTAATTGGACGCATCATGTGTATGACGGGATGAACTCCCAGATGAGTCCTACACTACCAGAAATGTTGAATCTCACAGAAGAAGATAATAACCAGTAAAGAACGCGAAGGCGTAGCTAACGGAATGTACCATAAGTGTGAGCCAAATGTAAAGGCTAACTTAACAACACCCAGGAGCAATCCTTGAAGGTGTTCACATCAACAATTGTTGAATGAAATGCATGACAGAAGCACAAGGGTTGAAACTAACACAAGTTTAGACATAAGTTGTCAGGAGACGGACTGACAAACCTAAGGGGCATCCCATGAAAAGGAAACGTGATGCAACGACCTTGTAATATTGTACAGAGAAGTACATGTGTGTGGACAGCCTATAATGAGCCCAGCTCAAGGCAAACAAGGCTCATAACCATAAGTAAGATATGTTATAAATTAAATTGATTGCAAAAGTTTATGTTGTATAAGTGAATAGAGTGGTAAACGACCACTGCATTAAGAGTGGGGATACCTCTCGATATTGTGACACCCACCCAGGAGCGGTAGTTATGTGAATCAAGTTCAAGAAATGTGTTAAGGATGGACGATGTTATTAATGAAAGAGAGTAATTAGCTTAGTAGTATGTATAAGGTCAAACACCGAGCTGAATAATGCCGGCTTGTGACTTGAATGATCGATGCTCAAGGAGCATTCAGTAGTCATCCAAATGAGATGAACCTAATGGAATAATGTAAGTTTATGTGTGAAAGTTGAGGTGACAGTAGATACGATATAAGCTGATGTTATACAGGAGGAGAGCACGGTGCGCAATAAGCGACCGCTGTACAAATGTTTTAAACGATAATGTAACAGATAAGACCAGTTTGAGTTAAACTCAGTGGATATATAGGTAAGCGATGTTACACAGACTAGGCAATAAGCCAATGGTCGGTACTATGTGATAAGAGTCTCAGTGAAGGACAGTGTGAATTCCATGGCGAGTCGCATAAGGGATTTACTGTCGAGTTTACGCCTCTGCACTCTGTATGACTGAGTGTTTTGGTATTGCACTTGCGCAGTAATGATCGAGTGGGATAGCTAGGAATTGGAGACATGTTAATTATAGAGGAATAATGTTATAAAGGCCGATGCATAGGAAATGCAAGGCCGCACCAATAAAAGAGTGCTTGTACAAAACCGAATGTGAAGACATGATTAACAGTAAGTGACTACAGTAGCACTAACTACCAATATCGGTATGGAATATACCCCAAATATTGGAAATAGCTGAGAGCACTACACACTAGGTAGTAGCTCAATCTCAACCGACATAAGTCGGAAGGGAACAAGTCAATCATTGTGAAATACATAGCTGTATACACAGTAAATTATCATGGAAGTGATGGGAAATTGTGAAACTCACCGAATCCGCTCAGGGTAAAGAGATACGTGCGTCGGTTGAGAAACCATTGTTACCAAGATGGAGGTGACAATTGGGGATGTACAATACAGTAAGAATAACAAAAGGGAGCAATTAAGCTCTACAGTTAGGGTTTCACAGCAGAAACTAGTGAACCAGTGATTCAAATGTCAACGTGAATACGAATATGAGTGGATGGCTAATTATTAACGCCTAGAAGCCTAGCAGGCCAGAATCGAAACCAATTAAGAGTTTAAAAAACTCCAATGAGAATTCTTGGTTTAGGAACTAAACCGCCAATATGGTTAAGATCCTCTAATCAGAATCCATTATGTAATAGACCGCATGGAAGTTAAAACACTTCACGACGGCAGAACATTCAAGCCAATGTTTAGTGATTGATTACGTGGGCGTAATCCCTTTTAAGGGGGGTAGAGCGCAAACCACTTAGTGTATATTACCGTACAAGTGTACGTGGTGTATGTGACTTATATTGTGCATAGCACAAATTATATTATTGTTTTGATGATTGGTGTGTGTGTTACGTAAACATACACATTCATTCATGGATTAATTGTGGTAATTGCGCACAGATGATGCGAATACCATTGTAATAAGTGTGTGTGTTTGTTAACAGTTGTGTGTGATTGTACAAGTGTGAGGAGTAGATAAACTCCCGGGGGAAACAAAGCCCCGACAGTGTATAAATGTAAAACCAGGTGTAGTATTTTGGATAAAATATATGTGTTATATATATATATATATACTTTATGTGATGCATGAAAGGGCATGATACCGACATAGAACCTAGTGAGAATAAGATTCCCTAGCAACAGGATTAAAAGTGAATGGAGGTAACTGATAGACGGAGTTCTATCCTTTGGAGATGTTGTGATCATGACTAGAATGATTCAAAAGATAGAAAATTGGAAATGAGTGACTTACTTGATGCTTGAAAATGAAGTGGGAGGTGGAACTTGATTTGCATGTGATCAAGGGAAGCCGAACACAAATTGGGGTGGAAGGATAGTTCAACACTGATGCTGATCACATCAGGGTTGGATGACTCTCGAAACTCTCCCTATAAGTGGTCACGAATACCACGCTAATAAAGAAGCAAAGAGCTTAAGTTGGACTTGGAGTTGTGTGTGTTTTCAAAAGGATTTTAAATTGGTATTTATAAAACGTTGATGGATACTTTATGTAATTAAAGTTCTCTTACTTAACCTCACAAAGAAATTTTAAATTTATGTGATTGTTTTAAACTCCCAAAGGCACGGGACGGAAGGTGTCCATCGCGACCGGGTTTCTGCGGGATCACAGTGTATATCAAGGATATTTTTGATTGCTATACATGCTCTGACATGTTGTGTGTTATGTGTAATAAATGTTATTTTGACTTTGATCTCCTAAAAGTGTATGCTATTGAGACCTATGAGTCTAAATGTGTTGTGTTACATAGACCTAAGTGTCTGAAGACTGTTATGTTATGGGGACCTATGTGTCCAAATGTTGTGATGTTACCCGAGACCAGTGAGTCCAAGGGGTTGTTATGTATGTGTAAGTGTTGTTAAGATACCCGGACCATAGAGTCCGAGGTTATCATGTGGATATGTTGTGTTATGTGTGGATGTGAATGTGTTGCCCGGACCATTAAGTCCGAGGTTATGATGTAAAGTGTGTTTGATTATAGAAGTTTATTTCGTAAGTAATCCCCGTATTCTAATCTAATGATGTGTGGGAAGTGTGAACTTCGAGGACGAAGTTCTTTTAAGGGGGGTAGATTGAAATACCCCAAACCTCGATATGTTGATAAACATTTAAACTATGGTATGTGAAGGCTAAAAAGTGCCTTAGAAACATCAGTGAACAATTTAAACCATAATAAATGCAATAAAGCATTAAGACACAGTTTGAGCAAAAACATGCTCTAAACTATGAGTGAACTTGGTTAGGACCCAAAGAGCCTACCAAGACTTGATAACATTTAATTATGATTTAATAAGGCCAAATAAGTCCTTAAGAAACTTTGGTGGACAGTTAAACCAAATAAAACATAAGAAAATACCTTAAAGTCAATATGAGCAAAAATGTGCTCTAAGCTTGGGATAAATTTGTAAAAGACCTAATGGTCATACCTATACCTTATAAATATGTTAAGGAACATATTAAATCAATTACCAAAGAAAACCAAGCTTGAAAACAAGTTAAAACACAAAATGTGCTTTAAGGAGTCTTAAAGCACGTTTTTGAAAAATTGTCTTGTAATGAGTTTTGAATGGCTAAATGTCTATCATTACTCTTTAATTAACATGTGTACTATATAGTATCACATTGGGTGGCCATATTAGTGGGAAATCAAAATTTCACTTCTATGTGCCTTAGTTTGTGAATAGTAACTTTATAAGCTAGTTTGTAACATATAATGTTATAAGTAATTAAATTGGTCAACAAAGACTAATATACCCTCCTAGGCATAATGGTGGCCGGTTTTTGTAGTAGTGAGTCACCAAGTTGTAAAAGAAATCAAATAAGTAAACTAAAACTTTAAGTAAAGTACTATTTGCTTTATAAGTTACAAATATCTCTTAAAAGCAAATTCTATCTCATTCTCTCATTTCCTCCCTTGTTCACACGGCTCCACACTTCTCTTCTTCCTCTCTTCTTCTCTGTTCTCACGTTAAAACAGCACCACCACCATGGAAGTCCACCTTTGACCACATGTAAAACCTAGCTCACTTAACCAAATCAAAAACAAACACCACCATTCTCTTCCCCTCATCAAGCTCTTCATTTCTATCTTCTCAAATTTGAAGATCACCATTTCGGTGCCATGGAGTTCCACCATTGATGGAGCTTGAGCTTGTCTTTCCACATATTATTGATCTCCTTTGCTCCTAGGTAAGGAATCTCTAAGAAAAATCAAGTTTCCTCCATGTTTTGTGTGTGACCGAAAATATTCATTAATGGAGCTCCTTGTGTTGCCTTGTTCTAGCTCCATTTGAATCTTTCAAGGACTAGGTGGAGTCCTCTCTTCATAGATATTCAAACACCCTCCAAAGATTAAGGTAAAACAACTACATTAATGCTTTGAAATAATGTAAACCTAGGGTTTACAATGAGATGGAGCTTAAAGCTTGAATACTCATTATGTTGTTTGTATAATGTTTAGAAGTTGACAAACAACCAAATACCCCACCGGTTTTACAAGGAAACAAGAAAGAAGTTTGTGAGGAAAAAGAGGTAAACAAACTATCTCAATGTAGTTTAAATGCCTTAGGAAAATGAGCTTGATTTGCTTGATAAAATACCTAAGGAGCCAATGGTGAGTGACCTAGTAAAGTGCTCTCAAGGAGACTAGTAAAAGAACATATGTATTGGTGTATGTATTTGCAGGTCAAAGGCATACTTATGTGGGAAATTCAGTGTTTATGGTTTATGCAATTTAAGGGCCTAAGAGCCATGCTATTTAAGGGCCTAAGTGCCAAGCAATTTAAGTTATGCACTATATTGTGATGTAGTGCTTAATGTGTGAAGTTTGTGTATAAAAATGTGTTTGATGGATTTTAGGTGTTTTGAATGAAATAAGGTAAAAACCTAAGTATTTGGAGGTGAGTATATACAAGAGAAGCTATGGCCAATTTGGAAAATGTGTGAGAAGTTCTAAGTGTTTTAAGTGGTTTTGGTGAACTAGGAAGTGTTATAGGTGAATAAATGTTTACTTGAGAAGAAAACATGTGTTAAGGTGATTTAGAGTGATGCAAGGATTTAGGTGTTATCTTGGAAGTTCTAGGAATTCAATGTGTGTTTGTGAATGTATTAAAGTCTTGGAGGAGTTGTTTAAGGTTTAGGTAAGGTTGGTGTTCAAGGAACAAGTGATGTTTAGGTATGATGTAAAAAGGAGAGTTAGTTAGTAAGAAAATAATGCTTAAGAGATGATGTTAAGATGGGAAGAAAGTGTTTTGGGATAGTTATAATAGGTGAGAAACACCATTTAGGAACCTAGTACAAATGTTGAAAGTGTTAAGGAATTTTTACAAGGAAATAAGTAAAGGTTTAAGGAGTTAGAAGATGAGTTTAGTGGATGTTGTATGTGGATATAAGGTTACCAAATGTTGTTAGGAAACATTAAGAAGGCCTTAGGAGCATTTTGGTGAAGAATGGTAAATTTGGGTAGTTTAGAAGGCGACCGACCCATGGGGTCCGACCCATTTTGGGTCGGTCGAGCCTCTGTTAGATGTTAGGAATGTGTTTGTAATGTCCGACCCAAAGGTGGGTCGGACATGGGTCGGTCGTCCAGTTTCAAGGAAGAAAATGTTCGCACATGGTCGACCCATCGAGTGAGTCGTACGTGGGTCGGACGGGCATGATAAAGGAAGTAAAAGGGTTCTGTAATGGACCCAGCTGTGGGTCGGACGTGGGTCGGTCGGACAAAAAACATGGTTTAAGGTTAAGAAATGATATGATGATGGGGATTGGTAGGTAATGATGTTATAAGGATGTTAAGGACATGTTAGGGGAGTTTTAATGACACCTAAGTGGGTTAAAAGTTGTATTAAAATGTGAGAGTAAAACAGTTAAAAATGTTGTTATGTAACTAAGTTAACGGGGAAAAATTAAGCATTGACTTAATGATCAAGCAAACCCGATGTTAATGAAAACACATGTGATGTTAACAGTTGTTTGAGAATTGCTCGAGGAACATAAGTGGACGTGGTAAAGTGGACTCCGGTGACAGGTATGGTTTTCTTGCAACCTGTGTCCTACCGGATTACACCGGCTTGTATGCCAATGTGTTTTCTGTATGTTTGCCACGTTATGAGATAAATCATGAAACGAGTTTACAGTCATTATTGTTATTGTATGTTTACGTGCCGATACCGGTAACCTCGAATGCGCTTGAAGGACTAGTTAACCACTATTAGGTAAACGTAGGAGAACGGTATCCGGTAACAACGTTTCCGACTTAAGGAACGTTCTAACCACGGCTATGCGTGAGATGGTTATGTGATGTTTGTGCGTGATGTTTGTATGTGAATGTATGACTCTCTCTTCCCTTGTGTATGTTTAACAAGACTTAACCCAATGTTTGTGTTTGTTTAATAAAGTTCAAAGTTGAACTTCTAATAAGTGCTAACGGGGGGAGTGAGGAGTCCGGTCTGTTCCGGCCACGCGTGTGAGTATGGGGGTCGTTGTCATAGCAGGTTCGATCCCCTCTGTATGTTATGGTTGTTTTCCAATTGGTTCCCAAACCTTCCCTTTAGCTTAACCAAGGCTATTACTGACTCACGTCGGGCACAGGGGCATACTATTGTTATGTTTGTTTCGGTGTGCTTGGATCACTATATCCGAGACACCTTGTGTTAAGTTAACCGTTCATTTAACAGACGGTAACGAGTTATGTAACGAGCTTCATGAGACTGGCAACATTCTCTAGGCTCACCAGTGTGTAAACAATGTTTGGGTCGGTTCCTAAGAGAACCATTCCCTTTATGTTATGTGTTTTGTTGTGATGCAATACCCATTGCGGTATTATGTTGTGCACGTGGAAACGTGCAAAGTGTTGTTAGGTGTTGTATGTAGTGTATGTTATATGTTGTATAATATGGAGTGTGTGGATCATGGATATGATTCCCAGTTTGTGACAGGAGGCGTTTAAGGATAACCCGATTTAAGTATGTGTCGTCTATTAAGGAAGTAGCTCCATTGGAGGAGAAACACTCTAGGGATGATGAATACCATGGGTGACTTATTAAGTAGGATGTATTATCCTGTTGAGCCCATTGAGGCGAAATGTTAAGTGTTTGTGTTTATTGTTACATGCATGATTTAAATATAATCAACTGCATGTTAAGACGACAATTGTTGCGTGGCCCGGTAGCATGTGGGCTGCGGGATTACCATACCAGCAAAGGTGCTGAGCCCCTTGGGGGCCACCCTTTCTCTTCTTTCCTATTTCAGGTACGAAGTGCTGGAAGCCGTTCGAGAGTAGGACGGGGTAGACGTTGTCCATGGGTAAACGTTTAAGTGTATATACAGTAGGTGTAGTAAGACCGAAATTGTTGTCGGCACCAGTTTGTAAATACTCGTATAGTTGGAAGGTGTACGTTGTTGTTGTTAATGAAAAGGAATAGTAAGTGTAGTCGCTCGGGAATTTAGCCCATCAGACCGGTACATTGTGTATGTATTAGCCTTGTTAGCCACGTGGGTGGCTAACGGCGTGTAACACCAACAAGTTAAGTAATGTGATGAGGTTTGTAATTCCGCTGCAGTTTGTTGTAAGTATGTAAATGTGGATGGGGTGTTACACCGATTGTGCAAGAAAGAGAGAAGAAGGAATATAAAAGAAATGAGGAAATAAGGGCTTTAAGGTAAGAGCTCTTTCTCAATGCTATATTTTAATGAATTAGAGTAATGGGAAAGGGTGAACAAATAAAAGAACCTAAACTATTGCATTAGTATTGTAGTTGTGGGAGTTTGAGTATTTATGAGTTTATATTTGGATTGTAGGCCTTAGAGCCAAATAAATTGTGTATGTGTATTAGTATGGTGGATTGAGGAGTAGTGATGTATTGTAATTGAGGAAGTTTTGGTGTATTGAGATTTTGTATGTGTGCTGCTAGAACCCTTGTGGTTTGGCTAGAATAGGGATGAATTTGATGAGAAAGGATATGTGTGGATAAGTAAGGAAAGTAGGTGAGCTATGGCAAAATTTTAGTAGGAATTGTGCATTAAGAACGACTTGGTGAATGGGAGAACCAAGGTGTGTATTAGGATTTAGTAGAGATGATTTAGTAGCAAGAGATTTTTGAATGTGTTGGAGAAACAAGGAAGAATTAATGTGTAAGACTTGGTAGGATGAGTATGGTATGGAGTAAGACTTGGGTTGAGTATAAGGTAAATGAGGCAAAGAAAGAGCCATATGATTAGTGGGAAAAGAAAGGGAGAATCTAGAACATTTGTTGAGGAAGGAAAAACTGTAACAGTGGAGAAATTTGACAGTGAATGGTATTTTGTAACAGATTTGGATAGAGGTGGATTAGGCTAGTTTAAAATGCTTAATCAATGCTAAAATATGCTAGATAATATGTAGGAATATTGGGGAAGAGATTGGTAGCAGTTTGGAGTTGAAACAAGCTTAAAAACATAATTATTTTTCATTACTGTAACTGGTCCGGGTTTGTAAACAAGTACAGAAACCCGGACCAGTCAAAAATCGTAACAGATTGTATTTCAGAAGGAGTGGTCCGGGTTTGCAAACCAGGACGTAAACCCGGACCACCCCATTTTTATACCCGAGAGAATTTCCAATGAATGGTCCGGGTTTGCAAACCAACCCCTAAACCCAGACCACCCAAAATTTGTACCCGAGAGAACTGCAAGTGCATGGTCCGGGTTTGTAAACCCTGAACTAAACCCGGACCTTACACAAGTTATTCCCGGGGACTTTTGCAAAGTAGTGGTCCGGGTATGTAAACCCGGACACTAACCCGGACCCTACAAAAAACTTCACAGAAATTGTTTTTAAGCTATTATAAGGTAGTGTAAGGATGGGTAATGATGGTATAAGATAATTAAGACATAATTAATGATGTTTAAAGGTCATTAAGGCCATGAACAAGTATGAGAAGTGATTAGGAAAGTGGTAAGTGTAGGAACATTAAGTTAGACCGAAACAACGGGACAACGGGGTAAGTACGGGAGTAGTAATTAAGTATGCATGGTAATACTTAGCATTAATAACAATGTTTGAAACATTATCAGTGGAACAAGTGTGAACCAAGGAACAAGGGAACACATGGTAAAGCTAACTCCGGTGAAAGGTATGATTTTCTCATGCCCCGTATGCTAACCGAGTTACGTTGATTTGTGTGCTGTATGCCGGCTAATCAAGACTAAAGCATGAAAACGGTTTATTGCCTTTCATTGTATGTCTTGCTGTATGTTTTATGAGCTAACCCTTCTTGATTGATTGTGTGGCTTCACTTAGTGCGTAGACTGACTCATAGATGAGTCTTGTTGTTTAGTAACTCGTAGAACGAGTTATGTTGTGAACTAACGGAAACGTAGAAACGCACTAAAGTAAAGAACCAACAAACGATAACGCCAACCCATGAACTCACTAGAATGTGAGAGAGTGTACGGGAGTAGCAACCTCCCGATAAGGGTAGGAGAACCGAAATGAATAATCCACAAACAATAAGTAGTGGAAGTATATAAATAAACCCTACTGGAGGAATTAATGTTGGTGCAAGTCATGAACCATGGGAGTAGTAAAGAATGATGAGGGAACTTCAAACCCCTTGGCAAATTAGTCGACCCACTATGAGAGGACCCGACTGATGTGAGTAATGTCCCGAACATGAGAGTATTCGATACGTTGGGGGAACCCTTAAATCTGAGAATACTAGACGGTGGCAATTCCCTATGCTAGTGGAGGTTATCGAGAGAGATACTTCTAGGCTAAACCATGAGATGGTAAGATACTCCAAGAGAGGAGCGTTGAGAATTTGATTAGTCCGATAAAAATGGACATTTGTATATTTGAGGAGCTTAGTGTATAGCCTTTGAATTTGTAGGTCCGGTGGCGAGTCTTGTGTATGACTCCGCCCATAGACCAAAAGTAATGAGTATTGAGTATTGCGTATGTATGAGTAAAGTAATGAGTAATGAGTAATGAGTAAGTATGAGTATGTAATGAGTACCGAGCAATGAGTAAGTATGAGTAAGGAGAAGAGTATGGGTACGGAGTGTGTGAGAGCAAGTCCCGAGTACTGAGTAAGAGTAAGTAATGGTAGCAGTGAGTATTGAGTGAAGTATGAGTGAAATAATGAGCAAGGTATTGAGCATAGGGTAAGTAAAACAACGAGTAAGTAAGAATAAGCTTAGTGTAAGCTTGTGAACCCGAGTAAGGAGAAAGAGTGCATCCGATCAAACCGGATGAACAAATAACTAAACGAACGGTTGACTAACAAATTATCTTCCATGGTAGGTAAAGAACTT
This sequence comes from Limonium bicolor, assembly GCA_023374045.1. Classification (NCBI taxonomy): domain Eukaryota; kingdom Viridiplantae; phylum Streptophyta; class Magnoliopsida; order Caryophyllales; family Plumbaginaceae; genus Limonium; species Limonium bicolor. Next base: position 300,457,623 of record CM041778.1, read on the forward strand.
TATGCATGTATGTAAGTATGGTGGATTGTATTGTTGTAGCATGAGTATGTATGCATGCATGTCAAATGAACTCCATGTATATCCGACCCAAAGTAGTCGGCATACCACGGTTAGCACGCGGTATATGCGAAAGTCATATTCAGCATGAGCTGACCCCCTAGGGGGAACATTTTTAGTGTGCAGGTACCCGAAGGGGCGACGTTTTTATTTTTACAGGTATTCGAAGCTGACCACCATTCGAGAGAGTAGGACGGGGACTGCTATGTAACCATGGGTAGTTGAATTATAGGATTGGTACTTATATTGTAATGCGAATTTGGAAGTCAAAACTATATCAGTAATTTAAGGATTGTAGAATACTCGGTATAGTATTGTTTTGGAATGGTAATTGATTAATGGTTGAGTATGCAAGGGAATGTAATGTATTGTGTAGAATACTCGGTATGTTCAATTCATCAGACCGATAGTATGTAGTAGTGTAGCTGGCCTTGTTAGTCACGTGGGTGACTAGCGGCATTGTACACCCGCCGTTGTGTATGTAATATCCGCTGCGAAGGTAGGTATTTGTACAGTAATGACGGTAATAGCGGTAGGGGTGTTACAAAAAGTGGTATTAGAGCGAAGTGTCGCTCTAATGGATGAAATACCGAGTTTAGGAAAATACCGAGTTAGGAATTAGAAACTTAGGGCTAAGGGTTGAGTGTTAGCGTGTGAGGTACGCTAGATAGGAACTTCCGCGTGAACCGGAAACCTACAACAACCATACCCGCCCTCCGTAACCCACGGTATTAAGTTGGGAGAAGAACGCCAGAGAGATGGAAAGACCTCTCACACTCGGGTAAAACCCGATCTGGCAGTTGCAAAACAAACCTTATTAGAAAAGAACCTGTCAAACGGTAGAGTCCAAGAACTGGAAGTCCCGAAGACGGTTCCCATTGAATGACAACGACCGCACTTAATGGCGGAAGATTGAAGATCCTAAATAAAGGATAATGGAATTTATGGCACCATGGGGCGACGTGCTTCGCAATCGCAAGAACCATGCGCAGCCGGTGAGAAGGGAGGCACAACCGCGTAGTGGAGCGAAAAGGACAGAGTAACAGGTCAAGACAAGAGAGTCTACGGACTGTAATGTTTGATAATACCAATAACGGTATACAAACCGACTAAGGAATTAGTCGAGGTTGGATTAATGCAAAACCTGCACGCCAAGAGGCGGTAATAACCAAACAACATAGTTCAAATGACAATGAAAGTATTCATAAAACATACACCTATAGGACTACAACGTGGTTCCTAAGGATAAGTCAAGTCTCGTTAACCACAGTGAAGGTGTAAGACACCCGGATGGACGACAACCATGTCAAGTACTTTGAGAAACGACTCAGGAGATCGATCACCAAGATCAAAAGATCAAAGGAAGATCTAATAGACCACTAAATATGGATGGAAACGAAACCGTAACCGGTATACGTTAATCGAAAAGCAACCTACCCGCGCACTTGCCCAGGGCAAGTGCAGCAACTACAATACGGTTGGACGGCTTTTAACAACCTGCAAATACTTGCTAAAGTACCGCTATGACGAATGAAGCAACTATAGGATCACTAATCCTAAGAATTTGAAACAGCGAAACCTTGGAAAGGCCTAACGGCCCGACCATTGTATTAAGGACATACCAGTCAGCGAGAAGCTGCACTTGGTCAAGACCCCAGACATGGCGACGCCATGAAGAACTTCTTTTAACACCGAACCGTTATTTCGAAACCCAAAATTTTCTTTCAAAACCACAAACCCTTCTTTAAACCTTGGATTTTGTTTTTAAAACCAAACCAACAAAATTACGGTGAGTATCATAGAATGATACAAGAGAAGTTGTCAATAGGATACTTCACCTAGGCGTGTGACGAGCACTACGAGTGTACCCAAATACGGGATGTGGGACGACTGCACTCCGAAGGAGCTTGCGGGCCCGACAAATAGTCAGGTAAGTGGTAACGTACCAACAAGGTACCCCACGTATGTATACATGTAGTGCACGAAACACGGGAAGTAGTCAACTCCGTTCTACGGATCATAAGTAATTCAAACTGAAACAATTGGATACCACAAACGAGCAAAAAGGGAACTCAGATAAGCTTACAAGCTAAGGAGTCAGAAACTCACTCCAGGAGAACCATTAAGAGTTAAAAGTGCGAGAAGCACTAACAACGGAACAAGACATTGGATATGTCTCGAAGATATCGAAGTAAAGCATGAATAACTGGAAGGAATACCCAGTCTAAACACTGTAAGGCAAATGCCTAACATTAACGCATCAGCGTTCAATGAACGGGATGGAATTCCCAGGACAACTACCACAAACACACAAGGGGATCACATAAGGTACCAAGAAATACCATTCATCACCGAAGGGAATATCAAACCCGTTATAACATAAGGAAAAACACCAATGGTCTACCCTAAGAACGGGAGACGTTATAACCCTCAACGGATAACTCAGATCCAGAACCGCAAGGTAGGATAACAAACTGCACATACTCATAAATGTCAGCTAGATGCTACCGTATAATCAGTAGTACCCAGGAGCGATCCATAAAGGGTATCAAGTCAACACAGTTGAACGAGATGTCGCGGTAAGAACATCACAATCGGAACGAACATTCGGTTAGAACACCGAAGGGATCCCACTTGACAGGGGATACCCCAAATTAATAAATGGTACCGATCAATACCAAGATGCTTAAAGAGTCTCCAACAAATGGAAGCGTGATGCGACAATCTGTCATGGAGCCCAGTATCACCTCCAAAGCCAGCGATAGCTTACGGAAACGTAACCACTTGGAAACAGCCCATGATGAGAAGAGCTCTAGGCAATGTGGCTAGTATGCCATGAAACTATTACAACATAATTCGACGGTTGCAAAACCCATTGTAAACCATATGGAAAGTGGTCAAGGACGACACCAATAAAAGGTTAATAACCAACGAGCAAGGATACCCCTCATAACTGTGAGACCGCAAGAGCGGTGAACACATGGATTCCAAGAATCGGATACCATCAATAAATGTCCAAAGATATATCCCTTCCAGAACTACTAATGTAGTGAAGCTTGAGCAAACAATTACTGCCAAGCGATGTCAAATAAGTTAAATAGCAACTGTTGACAACCAAGGAGTAACCGGTTCAATAAGAACTCGATATGGGGGAACATAAAGTATAAGTAAATGACGCTCAAGGAGCTCAAAGTATAAACACCTAACCATGCTGGTGGAAATGCATGAGCAAAAGCTAGCAACAGCGGATGCCATGTAAACTAATACTGTAGAATCAGTAAGAACATGGTGCGCAACAGGCGACCAATGTGTGGAAATATCACCCAATACTATGAAGTTGTTAATACAAGATGGTAGACAGACCGGGCAACAAGCCAGGAGTCTACACCAAACGATGAAGCACCACCTGATGGAGTAACGATCATTCCTATTGCAATCTCATAAGAGAGTTACTGCCAAGAGTTTACGCCTCTGCACTCTGTAGGACTGAGTGTTTTGGTATTGCACTTGTGCAGTTAATGATCTAGTGGGATAGCTAGGAATATGGAAATGTAAGTAGTGGTAAATTCTTCCTTTGACCAATGAACTTGGAATAAGCCAGCTAAGCAGAAGCTTAGAAACAAACCGTGCTGCCTAAGGTCAAAGGAGCAAGAAGAGTGTGAAACACACCAACAATCACAAGATGTGAATTCCATTGGAATAAAAGTGAAAGGTGACTTAAGAAAGTCACAAGCACCGACGCATGGAAAATGCAAGGTCATACAAGTAAAGAACACTTGTACTGAACCAGAGAAACTGGCATAATTAAGAATCCACTGATAACAGAGGAAGCACTACAACTAATTAGTGGCTTAACCTCACCCGACAATAAGTCGGAGGACCAAGTGAACGATCACTACAAATACAAACAGTATGTGTATAGATTACCAGAGACCTGGTTATAAATCTAAAACTCATTGAGTTTGTGCACGGTAAAAGAACACCACACTTGGTCAATAAACCTTATTCCCACAATAAGAGGGATAAAAGGGTGATGTGTAACACATTAAGGATAAAACAAGAAGGGCGAATAACCCAAGTTATCAGGGTCGCGCAGCAGAAGCTAGTAGGCCCAGAATTCCAAGCGAAATACACCTAATGAACAAGAGGTCAATCATCAATGCCTTAAAGCCATTTAGGTTAGAACCGAACCCGGTTAAGAGTTAAATAACTCCGACGAAAATTCTTGATGCAAGGGACTAACCGGTAATACGGTTAATACCCATTGATCAAGGAACATTGTATAATAGACCGCATGGAAGCTGAACCACTCCATGACGGCTGAATGCCTTCGACCAATGTTCAACATTGACACATGGTAGATTACGTGGGTGTAATCCCTTTTAAGGGGGGTAGAGCGAAAACCGCGAAATGTATGTTTTGTGATAGGTGCGTAAACTACAATGCGCATAGCGCAAAAGAATTCGTTTTGATGATTGATACTTATGTTACATAAACATTTGTATTCACTCATCGTGTAATTGTGGTAATTTGGGAAATAAGAATAGGGAAGGAGTAGAGAAACTCCAGGGTAATGAGGACCCCGATTGGTAATAGTGTGAGGAATGAGTATGTATGGGAGACTTGAGGAGTATAAAATCGGTATGGAACCGACGTATGTAATGAGTATAAATTGGTATAAAACTGATGTATTTTATGAGTAAAAATTTTGTATAACAAATTAATGGGATAATATACCCATGAATTTCCTATGTATAGTAGTTGGAGAAGATGTATTAATAATTGATGAGATGATTAGTAAGTAAGTGAAGTATATAAATTGGAAAATGTATGTGTGTGATTATGACTAGCAAGACTAAGAAGATAGACAATGAAATAATGTTTGACGAGTTGTCTGTTTGAATGAAGGTGGGAGGTGGAACTTGATTTGCTAGCGATCAAGGGAAACCGAACACAAATTGGGGTGGAAAAATTTCAACACCAATGCTGATGGGGTTGAAGGACTCTGGAAGCTTCCCTTAAGTGGTCACAGGAATAACACTAGTAATAGGTGAAATTATCATAAATTGGAATTTGGGAGATGTATGCAAGTTTTCAAAATGAATTTCCAAAACTAATTTGGTACAATGTTTTCTTCAAACTTGAGAATGAGGATCGGTTTTGAAACCGCTCCCACGAGCGCTAGTGGATCTTCCATGCCTAGGCATGGGTATCCGGTCGAAACCATAGGAGGTGAAGCTAGTTTTGAGTCAGTGGGAATGTTGATTTGTTTTGAAACCACTACACCGATCGTACGGTGACAGTGTGTGTTTTGTATTTTTCCAAGGGCACTGGGGCAGCGTAGTCCCGAGTAAGTATGAGTAAGTAAGTATGAGTAGGTGCCTGAGGATCTCTATATATGCAAATGAATTTGATATGAACCAAAGGACCGTAGAGCCAGAAAGCGTAAGTGCTCAAGTCATGACGGCCGTGAACCAGAAAGCGTAAGTGTTCAAACGTGACCGGTACCTGAGGGATCGCTTGACATGGGAGAGGATGGTACCTCATTTATCTGTAGACGGACCCCAAGGAGAGCTTGTAACGGATATTTTTGATTGCTATGCATGCAGTGACAAGCTGTTTGGATGTGTAGTATGCATTATGTGAGACATTTGGAGTTTAACAAAGTTATATGTAGAGGTCATAACCTTAGCATAGAATACGTATGTGAGTAACAATATTAGATTCACCAACTTTGAGGGCAAAGCTCTTTAAGGGGGGTTGATTGAAATACCCCAAACTTAAATATGGTGATTAAATTATTTTATTATGGTATTTAAGGGCCTAATAGTGCCTAAGTAATTTTGGTAAGGAAATTAAATCCAAAAGAAATAAAGAAACGCTTAAAAAGTGAAAAACGCTTAATAAGCGTTAAATAACCATAGGAGGTATGAGACGTCGGTTAGCGTATTATATGGATTCCTAGGGCTTAATAAGACCAAAATAATATATGGGAACAACTCCCAAAGAAAACGGAACCAAATAATGTATTAAAACGCTAATAGAGCCTTAGCGCACGTTTTTCGGGAAAAACCCGAAAACGTGATTTTAAGTGGTCAAACAAACCCGTAAAAATTATAGTTCATTAAATAACTACAATTAAGGATCAATGGAAGCTTAATAACAAATAAAAATAAAGAAACGAGAAAAATTCCGGAAACGGGCCCGGTTAGTGAATAGTACCTAAACCGGGAAAAGTAACTAGCGTTTTCTGTAAAAGATGAAAAACGCTCAAGCTTACATATATATGTGGGCCGGTTTTATTAGTGAGTCATCCCCTCACTCACACACAAAAAAGAAAGAAAGAAACAAAAAGGAGGAGAGAGTAAAGTAAAAAGCATAAAGTAATTTTTACCTCCCTCATCTCATTCCTTCTCTCTCTCTCTCCTTCCTTTCCTTTATCCCACCGTGTGCTGCTCTCTCCTCCCCTTCCTGGCGATTTGAGCTGCTCCACTCAGCAACAATGGTAGCCTCCCTTTCCCTCCATGTTCAAGCTATGTTAGAGCTCCAAATGAAAAACCGAACACATATTCTTCTCCCCCTCTCAAGCTCCACACTTCTCTCTTTTCAATATTCGAAAAGGATGAGTTTCATTTTCGTGGGTTTTGCCCATTTGAAGAGAAAAGGGCACCACCTTGTAGCTTGGAGCCTCCTCTTTCTTCCAAGGTAAAAAGTTCCAAAGAAAAATTCATTTTTCTTCACCTTTCTCTCTTGACCGATTTTTGCTCTTTGTAACACTTGTTTTCTTCTTGATTTGGAGCATAATTCCAACCTTCCAATGGTGGCGAGAACACCTTATTGAACCAAGGGCTAAAACCCCTCCTAAAAGCTTCAAAAGGTAAACCCTATAAATTTTGTTTAAAACATCTCAATGAATTAACATTGATTTAAGGTTAGTATGTTAATTGCACTTGTTTTGTGTGTATTGGGTGATGGGAATGGAGTTTGGCAACTCCATTCCCCATGTGACCGATTGTGCAAGAAAGAGAGAAGAAGGAATAGAAAAGAAAGAAGGAAATAAGGGCTTTAAGGTAAGAACTCTTTCTCAATGTTATATTTTAATGCATTAGAGTAATGGGAAAGGTGAACAAATAAAAGAACCTAACTTATTGTATTAGTATTGTAGTTGTGGGAGTTTGAGTATTTATGAGTTTGTATTTGGATTGTAGGCCTTAAAGCCAAATAAATTATGTATGTGTATTAGTGTGGTGGATTGAGGAAGTAGTGATGTATTGGTATTGTAATTGAGGAAGTTTTGGTGTATTGAGATTTTGTATGTGTGCTGGAAGAACCCTTGTGGTTTGGCTAGAATAGGGATGAATTTGATGAGAAAGGATATGTGTGGATAAGTAAGGAAAGTAGGTGAGCTATAGCAAAATTTTAGTAGGAATTATGCATTAAGAATGACTTGGCGAATGGGAGAACCAAGGTATGTTTTGGGATTTAGTAGAGATGATTTAGTAACTAAGGAGTAGTAGTTGTGGTAAGAGGATGAAAAGATATGAAATCTGTAGCAGAGATTTTTGAATTGTTGGAAACAAGGAAGAATTAATGTGTAAGACTTGGTAGGATGAGTATGGTAGAGAGTAAGACTTGGGTTGAGTATAAGGTAAATGAGGCAAAGAAAGAGCCATAGGATTAGTGGGAAAAAGAAAGGGAGAATCTGGAACATTTGTTGAGGAAGGAAAAACTGTAACAGTGGAGAATTTGACAGTGAATGGTATTTTGTAACAGATTTGGATAGAGGTGGATTAGGCTAGTTTAAAATGCTTAATCAATGCTAAATATGCTAGATTATATGTAGGAATATTGGGGAAGAGATTGGTAGAAGTTTGGAGTTGAAACAAGCTCAAAAACATAATTATTTTTCATTACTGTAACTGGTCCGGGTTTGTAAACAAGTACAGAAACCCGGACCAGTCAAAAATCGTAACAGATTGTATTTCAGAAGGAGTGGTCCGGGTTTGCAAACCAGGACCTAAACCCGGACCACCCCATTTTTATACCCAAGAGAATTGCCAATGAATGGTCCGGGTTGCAAACCAACCCCTAAACCCGGACCACCCAAAATTTGTACCCGAGAGAACTGCAAGTGCATGGTCCGGGTTTGTAAACCCTGACCTAAACCCGGACCTTACACAAATTATTCCTGAGGACTTTTGCAAAGTAGTGGTCCGGGTATGTAAACCCGGACACTAACCCGGACCCTACAAAAAACTTCACAGAAATTGTTTTTAAGCTATTCTAAGGTAGAGTAAAGATGGGTAATGATGGTATAAGATAATTAAGACATAATTAATGATGTTTAAAGGTCATTAAGGCCATGAACAAGTATGAGAAGTGATTAGGAAAGTGGTAAGTGTAGGAACATTAAGTTAGACCGAAACAACGGGACAACGGGGTAAGTACGAGAGTAGTAATTAAGTATGCATGGTAATACTTAGCATTAATAACAATGTTTGAAACATTATCAGTGGAACAAGTGTGAACCAAGGAACAAGGGAACACATGGTAAAGCTAACTCCGGTGAAAGGTATGATTTTTTATCATGTCCCGTATGCTAACCGAGTTACGTTGATTTGTGTGCTGTATGCCGGCTAATCAAGACTAAAGCATGAAAATGGTTTATTGCCTTTCATTGTATGTCTTGCTGTATGTTTTATGAGCTAACCCTTCTTGATTGATTGTGTGGCTTCACTTAGTGCGTAGACCGACTCATAGATGAGTCTTGTTGTTTAGTGACTCGTAGAACGAGTTATGTTGTGAACTAACGGAAACGTAGAAACGCACTAAACTAAAGAACCAACAAACGATAACGCCAACCCATGAACTCATAGAATGTGAGAAAGTGTACGGGAGTAGCAACCTCCCGATAAGGGTAGGAGAACCGAAATGAATAATCCACAAACAATAAGTAGTGGAAGTATATAAATAAACCCTATTGGAGGAATTAATGTAGGTGCAAGTCATGAACCATAGGAGTAGTAAAGAATGATGAGGGAACTTTAAACCCCTTGGTAAATTAGTCGACCGACATGAGAGGACCCGACTGATGTGAGTAATGTCCCGAACATGAGAGTATTCGATGCGTTGGGGGAACCCTTAAATCTGAGAATACTAGACGGTGGCAATTCCCTAAGCTAGTGGAGGTTATCGAGAGAGATACTTCTAGGCTAAACCATGAGATGGTAAGATACTCCAAGAGAGGAGTGTTGGGAATTTGATTAGCCCGATAAAAATGGACATTGTATATTTGAGGAGCTAAGTGTATAGCCTTTGAATTTGTAGGTCCGGTGGCGAGTCTTGTGTATGACTCCGCCAGAGACCAAAAGTAATGAGTATTGAGTATTGCGTATGTAATGAGTAAAGTAATGAGTAATGAGTAATGAGTAAGTATGAGTAATGTAATGAGTACCGAGCAATGAGTAAGTATGAGTAAGGAGAAGAGTATGGGTACGGAGTGTTGTGAGAGCTAGTCCGAGTACTGAGTAAGAGTAAGTAATGGTTGTAGCAGTGAGTATTGAGTGAAGTATGAGTGAAATTATGAGCAAGGTATTGAGCATAGGGTAAGTAAAACAACGAGTAAGTAAGAATAGGCTTAGTGTAAGCTCGTGAACACGAGTAAGGAGAAAGAGTGCATCCGATGAAACCGGATGAACGAATAACTAAACGAACGGTTGACTAACAAATTATCTTCCTTGGTAGGTAAAGAACTTTATGCATGTATGTAAGTATGGTGGATTGTATTGTTGTAGCATGAGTATGTATGTATGCATGTAAAATGAACTCCATGTATATCCGACCCAAAGTAGTCGGCGTACCGCGGTTAGCACGCGGTATATGCAAAAGTCATATTCAGCGTAAGCTGACCCCCTAGGGGAACGTTTTTAGTGTGCAGGTACCCGAAGGGGTGACGTTTTTAGTTTTTACAGGTATTCGAAGCTGACCACCATTCGAGAGAGTAGGACGGGGACTGCTATGTAAGCATGGGTAGTTGAATTATAGGATTGGTACTTATATTGTAATGCGAATTTGGAAGTCCAAACTGTATCAGTAATTTAAGGATTGTAGTATACTCGGTATAGTATTGTATTGGAATGGTAATTGATTAATGGTTGAGTATGCAAGGGAAAGTAATGTATTCTGTAGAATACTCGATATGTTCAATTCATCAGACCGATATGTAGTAGTGTAGCTGGCCTTGTTAGTCACGTGGGTGACTAGCGGCATTGTACACCCACCGTTGTGTATGTAATATCCGCTGTGAAGGTAGGTATTTGTACAGTAATGACGGTAATAGCGGTAGGGGTGTTACACTGCACCTGACGCCAAAACCTGCTGAGGAAACGTGTGTCATGATCAGAGACGATCGTCTTTGGTACCCCATGGTACTTGATGTGCTATGTGGTGAACTCCTCAGCTAGTTTGGGCACCTTCCATGTGTCTTTAATAGGTATAAACCTCGCTGTCTTGGTCAACCTATCGACTATCACCCATATAGCATTCAGTCCGCCTCTAGCTGGAGGGAGGCTGACCACCAAATCTATACTGATATCGTCAAACTTCCAGCACGGTACTGGTAGTAACTGAATCTGACCTCCTGGTCGATGCTCGAACTCTCAACCTTCACCTTCTGGCAGGTGGGAGACAATCTATCTCTTCATCATCCGCTCCCACCATAATTGCTGCTCCAATCCTTGTACATCTTGGTTGTATCAGGGTGTCTAATAAATGTAGAGGAATGAGCCTCAGAGAGAATCCTGGTCTAAAGTTCTGTCGCATCCTGAGGAACGCAGAGTCTGCCTCTGACTCGAAGTGTCCCTCATTGTCTAGCTCGTAGTCATACTTCAGACCATCGGTCAAACCGTCTACTAACTTCTGCCTGACTCCCTGTAGATACGTCGCTGTCCTGGACTGCATATACCTCCTCAGCTATGGTGGTCGTCTCTATCAAGGAAAGAGTGAATATGCTCTTCTGCTCAGAGTGTCTGCCACAACATTTCTTTTCCCTTCCGTGTACTGGAGATTGATGTCATAATCGGCTAGTAGCTCTACCCATCGTTGTTGTCTCAGGTTCAGCTCCTTCTGAGTCCAAATGTACTTCAGACTCTTATGGTCTGTCATAATTCGGACTGTGGCTCCATACAAGTAGTGTCGCCAGATCTTTAAGGCAAAGACTATGGCGGGGAGCTCAAGGTCGTGTGTGGGGTAGTTTTCTTCGTGCTTCTTCAGCTGTCGAGAAGCATATGATACCACTCTACCATTTTGCATCAGTACCCCACTGATCCCTCTGCCTGAAGCATCACAATACACCTCGTACGCCTCGTTTCCTTCAGGGATTACAAACACTAGAGCTATGGTCAGGGCGTCCTTCAGCGCCTGAAAGGAGACCTCACACGCCTCTGTCCATACAAACGGGCTATCATTCTTCATCATAGAGGTCAAGGGCTTAGCTAGCTGTTGGCAAAATTACAAACATAGTAATTAAACCTAGCTAAAATGGGCAAGTGCACCCAATACGTTGCAATAAAACAAAGTGTCGTATCCAGAAGGAAATTGGTTTCTAAATCCAAATACACAAAATAAACTGGGTGTTACCCACCGTTACCCGCCCATGCGAGTAACGAAGTGTTTACCAACTATCCAATCTACTCTACCGCTGTGATGACAGAGATTTAATACAACTAAAATTACAAACCGAATAAACTCCGAAAGAACAGTGAGCCATCTATCTATTCAAATACCTCAATGTTTGAAAAACAGTAAACGTAAGTAACCGTGTCGCATGTAGATAGACTGTCGACTATCACAAACTCTCGTGCTCGCGTTCGAACTTAATCCGCCCCAATCCTGAAAGGGGGGTCGTATGGGCTCAGCCAACGCTGAGCACGAACTATATAACCTTCATGAACCCTAAGACTACTCAAGTTATTTAGCCCAATTGTTAACATGTTGTTCCAATTTCATGTTGTACCATTTTCATTTACAGTAACAGTATAACAACAATAATCATCACACATATAAGTTCATACAATAAATTCATACAATCACTATAACAATCCACAACAAGCAATAAGAAAGTATATAAACAACATCAATTAACGGTGCGAGAGTTACACTCTCTTGAACAATCTTGTTATGCGGCCTTGAGGCATTCTCGTTTCGTTGTTCAGGGCTAAGAATATTCCTTTAAATCATTTTATGACTTTTACTTAATTTGTTCAATTAAGGTGGGCGTCATGTTAGGACAACCCGTATAAACTTCCTCTTCAGGAGCAGTCGCTCTGATGCACTTTAACAGTGCGGTTTGTCAAGAGTCCGCAGAGGCCTGACGGCCAGAGCCATTGCACCAACAGCAGTGCCCTCTAACCAACGATCGTATCCAGCTCGTTGGAGTTTCCATAGTGAGAGAACCCTATCCGGTCGTTCCCTCTCTTTGGTGATCACCCATGCGCAACCATGTAGTCCGTGATTACCCTGGCTTTTTCCTTATCTTAATTGTTTACTTAATTCCACCATATAATTCGGTCTGTGACCTTTACCTAAGATCTATGCTTAGGTTATGTAGAGTGTAATCTCAGTGTAAAGACCTTTAAGGTCGTTAACCTTCGCATAGACGTCGCCTAGGCTGCGTTCATCCTCAGATTTATATAATAAGATCACAGTAATTTTCCTTTTACCATTTCCATATTACCATCCACAATCCGATCCGAGTCTCGTATACAATTTCCAAATTGTAATCTGTCGCGTACAATAAAGATCGTGAAACAATAAACATTTAAATCCACAACCACAACACATAGCAAACATATCACTCTTGTCATGCATACACACATACCAGAACCCGAGGAAGCCCTCAGGAACACTCGGACCATATAGAACGTACCGTACACCGATGTAATGCTAGCGTGCGGGACCACGCTCACCCTCTAATCCTTTGTAACTCGACACTCGCAACCCGGTCTACTGGAAATGTAGTACATCATTAGTATTTACATCCCGAGCCTACCTCACTGTATCAAGATAAGTTCTTACCTCTATCCCGTAATAAATTTTTAGTCGGTTATTCGTTTGACTTGATTTTCCATTACTCTTGGGATTTAGATAGTATTTAGGGGGAGCATTTGGATTGGATAATTTGGATTTATCCAAAATCCAAATTAACTGAAATTTATTTTTGGATTTTTAACCGAATTTAAAATTTTGGTTATTCGAATATCCGAATTATAATTCGGTTTGGATTTCGGTTTTAACCCTGTAAAATTCGGTTAACCGAATTATCCAAACTTTTTTTTTAAAGAAAATCTCTAAATCTTTCCTTAATAGTTAAAACTCTTTAAACATGACAAACAAAATGTCAAAATTCATAACCCTATCTCGCATTGCTCCAATGCTTCAATTATATAATGTCATACTATTCTTTTTTCATCAAATTAATTATATATAACAGGTTTTTTTGGAACATCGTTCATCGCTGCTCACCCCTAGTTTGATGTAACTAGTCAAATGTTTGAGTGGGTTCTTTCTCTTTCTGTTGTGAGGAATTGGCAACTAGGGAATTCACATTTTCTAGCAGCTTATGGTTATTACTGCTGCTGATCATGAACATGAAACAAAAAAAGTGTTTTTTTTTAATTCGGTTAACTAAAATCTGATTTTAAAAATCGGTTTTTGGTTTTTTTTTAAATTTCGGTTAATTGAAATCCGAACTAAAGCAAATTTGGATTTCAGTTCGGTTTTCGGTTTTCAACTGAAATTTTTTTGGATTTTGGATAATTTGGATTTTGGTTAATTCGGTTTTGATCAAAATTTGGATAATTAACCGAAATCCAATTTTTTTTTACAATTTGGATTTCGGTTAACCGAATTATCCAAATGCTCACTCATTAGTATTGTACGTTACAGTTTGCGAATACGCATTATTTGGTATCTGACAATGTTTTTTCATTGAGAAGTAAATCCATTAATAACTTACATATTACAGGGTCGTTCACATGTATGTATACATTTTTTTGTATACGTGTTTGCATGGAGTTTAATTCTCTGATTATGTTTATCGTTTTCGCTCCCGTTCTCACGTGGGTGCATAGTTGTTAATTATGTATGCATGAGTTTAGTATACAGTTGCTGCTATATTTATTTTAATCACGTTTCGGTTTTATTTCCAACCGCATAACATCGTACTTGACTTGTCGGTCATATTATATGTTCCCTTTTCCTTAGAAATCATGTTCTATGAATTGTAACATTTCCCGTGATGAATATATTCGTCATTTGATGTAAAAGTTTATGAGGTATGTTTACGCTCTAATAATTTTCTTATGACATATCTTTTTATATCCTGACATATTGTCACTTATATCGTTGTAAACATTATTCTTATTTTCAGCTTATATTTTTGAAATTCTCCACCAGCCCATATAGTTTCAGAAATTACATTCTTGTTCTCATTCCTTCCTAATTATTTACAAAAGCCAACCCAATTACAATCCTGGTCACACTTCCTCTCTTATTTAATTGTAGCCTATGTTTTCCAACCTTGCAATATATATACAATATATATACGTAACACCCGTTCAGTACCTTACTTGTATATCTTTCAAAAATTACGTTTCTCTTCCATCTCTTTTTATTTATTTACAAGACCAATCAAATATTATTCTTGTCACATTTCTTCTTCTATTTAATTATAACCTAAGGTTTTCCAACCTTAATATATTTATATACACCACACTTATATATTTACTCTCTAGCCCATTTATATATGCATATGTATTTTTCGGAAATCACTTACCATCCCCATAATGTTCTTTTATTCGTAATTCATCCCTCTTTGTTATATAAACCCACAATTGTACACTTAACCTTATATTATACATAATAGTTGTTTAAATCGCGATTTCAACCCGGTTCTTCTCCCAAATTTCATACAACCCTTAATTTAATTCCGGTTTGCACCCTAACTTTCAATAATTTACAAGTTAACCCCACAAGTTCTATAAATGTGACATGGACCTATTAAAACTATATGTTATATCTTTAATTCATTAAATCTCTAGGATCACCCAAATTTTTATCTAATTTACGAACAAGCCCCACTATTCTTATGGTTTCCATTTTAGCCCTACACTTTCCGAAAATTTCACTAACACCCCCATAGTTTTAAAATTTCATTTTTTTAATTTTTATTAATTCTTTAATTTAATTAATTTAAATTTCCTAAATTAGTCAAACCTCTCATATAGTCAAAATTGACCGCCCAATATACCCCGTTGACTCTTATTCCTTTTATTTATGGTTTTACCCCTAATTCATTTTTTTTTTGCATTCCGCCCCTTGATCTTTATAAATTCATTCTTTTAACTTTAATATTTTGTTAAATCACAAAATCTATTAATCTATCCCCCTAATCTAGTCAAACCTCTAGTTTAGTAAAGATTGACCATTAGTTTTCTCTCTTTACCCACATCCCTTTTTATTTCCTATCTTTGCAATCAATTCCTTTTACTTTTATGAAATCCATATTTTACATTTTTAAATTCCTAAATAAATACCTACGGGTTTTCACTAAATTCTATACCCCCTATTTTTTTTAAATTGTGTTTTTTTTACCCCATATATAAACCCTCGATTCATCTAAATGTTTATAAGGTTTATAATTTTCTTATTTCGCATTATGACCTCATAATTTCAATAATATTCACCTAAGGTGTTCCTAGATGATTTTATTTATTAGAATTTCATTTAAACACCAGAACTTTACATAGTTCTTTTTCTCACCCCAAAATTTAGTAATTACAATTTAGAGTTCAAATGAATAATATACCATGGCTTAAGAAAATGGCCTTAATTATAGCTTAAATTTAGCTCCAAAATATCATTAAAATGCTCCCAAAATTTACTAACATCCACGGTCTTATTCCAGTTCACTATAATTTTTGTTTTTTAAAACGTTTTTGCTCTGTTATACAAAATGTAATCTTGATTATGGTGAGCTATATTTGCCGAGTTCCATTAAGCTAACATTACCCATCCATTCTCATACATGTTTACAGTTAAAACATTACCCATAAATATCACTCAACTCTCGGTAATAACTTTACCTTACAGTAACATGAATCTTAACATATCAAGGTGTAGTTTAGGCATTTATTTACCTTGTTTGGTCATCAAAACTTCTCCCCAGCTGCTCTTCCTCTCGATACTATATAGATGAGTATAGTTTAGTTAGATTCGCATGACATTTCTGCTTAGTACGTGAGGAAATCTTTGGAACTTGACAGAGGATATTTACCTCTTGCACTTGGTTTGCTTATCCTTGGAAAATCTCTGTTACGTAGTAGTTTTTTACAGGGTGATAATGGTCTGGGCTGGTCACCGCACTTGCAGGAAAGACAAACTCATTAACCTCTCTCTGTAGGTGATTATTTAAGGAGATTTACATGGATTTTAGCATCATGAAGCGGGTATTTGTTTACATTGTGGAGTTGCTAGGATCTCAGCCCATTCCTGGTTATCTAGAGCACAAGGATTGGGTTCAGTTTCCATGAAAAATAGTACCGGAAAGGAGCTTAAACAGAACATTACTTCATTGGTTTTCACCTCTGTTTTATTTTGTACCTTTGTTGTCTGGTGCAGGTGATCATGGGTTGTTGTTCTGCTCAAAAGAAGGCTGTAAAACCTGCTACAGCTGGCGGACAGAAGAGGTTCAAAGGAGTTAAGAGCGGTATGTTTTTCAGACATAGCAAAGGGAGAGAACGTGAGGTTTCATGTCATTTTCTTACCAGATTTTTTTTACCATGTTGTTGTTGGCTGTTACTGCAGGTGGATAATGTCGGTTTGGTTGCTAAAAAGGGAGGCTGAGAAAGCCTTCTTCAACTGGCGCAAGAAGGAAGAAAAATAATGTCAAGAACAGTATGTTTCTTTCGGTATAAAAGATAGAAAGGGACATGGAGTTCTTTTTTATATATACCATCTTTCCTTACCTTTTTCTCCTTGGTTGTGCAGATTTTCTCAATGGCCCATGTTCAAGTTTATGGTTTACATATGGAGGAAAACAATGGAAGCCTTTCTGGTGCAAAGAGGGGAAGAAAAACAGTGTTGAAGTGGGCATGTTTTATCAGACACAAACAGAGGACAGAATCATTGAATGTTCCTGCATTACTTACCTCTCTTTTTTTTCCTTGCTGTTACTTACTGATTCTTGGTTCGTGTTCAAAGATCTGTAGTTGGATATGAGGGAATAAGGTGGGTGTTTCTCGGTTGCAGTGTGTGAGGTTTAGAGAATTAAAAATGAGGATGAACAATGGTGGGAGGGTGCTTTGTTTTGTGGTAGAACATGCTACTGATTGTAGCTGTTTTCGGTGGAGAATGAAAAAAATGCAGAGGCTTGGGTGTTGCTGTCAATAGAGAGAGAAATAGAGGAGAAGAGAGGTGGTGTTGTTGTGTCTCAGTTGAGGAGAATGAAGAATGTGGTGGTACTACCACCAACAGAGAAAAGAGAAATCTGTATAGTGAGCACGGGTATCCGAGACCACTGTTGGGGATGTGGAGTTTTTTTTTTTGCCAGTCGGAAGTAGAGGAAGGTAGGGTGAGGTGATGTGGAAATTTGACAAAAGTCTTTCCTGCTCTATGACATAGTTGTACTTATAGCTAACCTACTCCCTTTTTTTTTGTTGGCAGCCGAGACAATTTGATGGGGGTGGAGTTATATTACAGCCGAGAGTAAGGGAAAAAGGAAGGTAAGTGATTATGGCATATCTTGGTGTACATCATAGCTTGTACTTGCTAGCCTAATGGTCTAATCTTGCTTTGTTCTTATTTTTCTGGTGGTAGTAACCAATACAAGAGGAGATGGAAGTGTTAGGAGCAAGTCATCCAAATTGTAAGAGGATGGAGGAGATAGGTAGCTAGTCATTGTTTTAATTAGATAGGTGTACTTGTCTTACATTTTCCTTTGTTTTCTAACCTTGTTATTTATTTTCATTTTTTTTGCATTTCTTTCCTTCTTTGGCTGTAACCGTAAACATTTTGTGGAATTGGGGTATATATCAGCCGAGATTGGAGGAGAATGGGAGAGGAAATAGCTAGCTATTATTTCATTTATATAGGTGTACTTGTATTGTATCTTCTTTTGTTTTCAAACTTGATTTTCTAGCTTTCTTTTCCCTCCTTTAATCTCATTAATCGGCTGCATCCAAGGGGAGAGTTTTCTTCTTTTTTTTTTTTACTCCAATATATTAATGTTGCACATTAATGATATATATAATGAGTTTGTTAATGTGTTGGATGGTAGTGTATAATATCCCTTGTCTTGGTGTATATAAATGAGTGCTTTTAGTTTCTGAAATCTTATTTTAATTATGTAAATCATCCCATGAAATTTTTATCACTTTATTTGTGACATTGATATATGTATTAAAATTTTACATATCGTATTAGTTTCAGGAGTTATTTTCTCCTTAATGTTGTTCCCTCGTGCTTAGAGGTTACATGTATAACTTGGTGTTCATTTTGAACTATGCATTTATATACCAATATTTATGATAAGTATTGGTCATTACATGATTTATTGTTGATCATCTAGCTAAATGCAATTTAATTCCTTATTAAGGTAGTCAATGTTCAGGGTATTTCAATCTACCCCCCTTAAAAAGACTTCGTCCCGAAGTCTCACTTCTGATCAATTGTTCCTAGGAGAATCTAGTTCCATGACTAACTTCAATCCTAGGGATCAAGTCCCGTATCTCCATAACTCAAAGTGCAATAAATGCATAATCAATTCATTTAAGTGCCAAAATAATATGCAACTCATAAAATTAGTGCAATGAAGTGCACTTCCAATGTACCATAGAACTTCACACTTCCCCACTAGGCGCAACACCAATGCACAAAACCAAATACATAAATCCCCACATAGACACCGATAACCATCCAAGTATCACATCGGATAATAAACATACCACCGAGTGCATTCAGGCACAAACAACCAGATATACACCACCAACATAATTTTATCCAAGAGCTTATAGCACGTAAATTCCACAACACAACAAGTATGCCCCGCATACGCATAACAAATGACACAAACAACATAGAATCTTGGTATACACCAAGAGGCTCTACCCCCCTTAAAAAGGGTTACGCCCCATGACCCCCAAAGTATAGAACAACTGCTATGAAAAGAGCATTGGATACTTGGTCTCCCTCTTTTCTGTATCGGGGATGAGGGGTGGAGTCGTCTCTTATCTAAGACGTGGGTCTAACTCTAGTCTTTTGGCCTCTAAATTATATGAAAATGAGTCACGTATTTCTTTAGCTAAAAGCATGGGGTACTTGTGCGCTCTCCCAAACGCGTTTTAATGGGCCCACTCGCTCCGTAGTGAGGTGCAGACCCATGGACATAGGGCTCATTTGCCCTTTTTGTTCTTATCGATGTATTATAAATTATTTATCAGTAGTAAATTATTGTTTTCCCCATTTTAATGTGACTGT
Organism: Limonium bicolor; assembly: GCA_023374045.1. Classification (NCBI taxonomy): domain Eukaryota; kingdom Viridiplantae; phylum Streptophyta; class Magnoliopsida; order Caryophyllales; family Plumbaginaceae; genus Limonium; species Limonium bicolor. The sequence goes on from CM041778.1 coordinate 300,477,213, forward strand.
GTCATGCACAGTCGTTCATGCTTTAGGAAACAAGGTATCTTTATAGTACGAACGCTCAATTAGATTTAGATCACCTATCCCGGTATCCTAGGTTACTAGCACACATGCGCGTACTATATCATCAAGTATTCATTGTATTTACTCATTAACTTTCAGTTGAGGTGGAATGTGGCATTGATTACCGTTAATACTTAGTGCCCTTGCACTTGTCTCAACCATCTTGAGACATGCTAGTCTATATATTTACGGGGAGATTTCTTGTCATCCCGTGTCTCAAGATTGCTTTGTTCTGGAGTAATATGTTAGTTGTAGTATTTGTTAGGTGTTTTCGATGATGTATGTTGTACTTGTGTATATCGGCCTAATAGTAGTGTTTGTGTGGTTCACCCTGCTCTTTTGCTAGGGAAATTCATTTGTTGCTCTCATATTCGTATCCTTCTTTTTCTTTTTCTTTTCATTTTTTTTCAGCATCCCATGTGGGTATGCTCCCTGGCATTTGAGGTGTTTACCTCCCGGTATGTTTCATATTGTTTCTACTTTTCATGTTGTTCTATCCGGAGTGTAATTATATATATTTGTGTGTTTCTTATCATTGAGTTCTAAGCGAATTCCATTCATCTGATCTTTGCCAACTTACTTATTTTCGATGGCTATTTATAATGGTCACTTCTGTGCGCACCATATTCTGACCGATTTGATAGTTATTGGTTATTGTTACCCTTGCCTTAAGGCTTAGGGCATCCGCTTGTATACTAACTCTGCCTTTCTTTTATTTCATGGTAATTTGATTGTGGTTAGCCCATTACGAGTGGAACGTATCATTGCTCTTTATCCGGGCATACGGTGGTTGTTATGTCGTAAATTATTGTTTGTGTCTTTAGTATGTGGAATGGTTCTCTTAATGCCCCTCTTTCGGGTGGCAATTATCATCTTTCGTCGGTATCCTCTTGGTGGTCTAATTTGCCAATGTTGGTAGATCCTTTATCTTTATAGGTGTTCACATATTTGCTTGCTCGTTCAATAAGTTTTCATGTCTAGTTACTTAGCTAACTATCAGCTCTCTTGTCTTTCGGGAGATTTCCCTTCATATTATTGTGTGTTAATCACTCCCTTGTGGAGTTACGACCCTGGTCGTATTATACCTAAGGTTTTTTTTTGTTTCTTTAGTCTCGGTGCTTTAACCAAGACTCTTCTTGTTAATTTATTCGAGGTAGTTATTTGTACTGGTTTGGGTTTGTGCCATTGTCTTCACACGTTTATAATTTGTGAAGTATTTTTTTGTCATTCTCCTTCTCAAACGATATTGGGGTGTGTCTCGAGGAAACTGTTTTGTTTCTCTGGGTCCCCTGCTTAATGGCATGATTATGCATTTATGCCTTCTAAGTATTTGCGATATTGTCCCCTGATGGAGAGGTGTATATTGTAATATCACGAGGTAGTTTTCTCCTTTGTCATTGGTTTCGTTACTGACATAAATTTGCTGATGTTTGAAGGGTTTACGATCATTTGTATAGACACGTATTAGTTGGTCAGTTGTTTAATGAGTTATTTATCGGAGTGATCATGCGTTGATTCTCAGTCATCGTTATCTGGTTCTTATTTACGCGGTTTAGCGCTTGTTCGTTGTTTCACGCTCCTGTAATTGTAGGTCATTCACGTTGTTTATGGTACGTATTTTATTTCTCACTTCCCATTATTTTATGGGTTACATAATTTGTTGCGTTTCCGGATCCCGTGGTGGAGATTCACGTTTCCTCCTTTTTATGGGGGTCCTTGCCGTAGTTTGACTTAGAACGATTTTTATTATTATTCATCTCGTTTTAGGTGTTGCTGGCCCTTTTGGCATATGTTAGAAAGGTAGTCGGAGGCGGTAATTTTTCTCTCCTGGACTCGTGTACTTTTAGTTATATGTTGGATGTTTTCACTTGGGCTTGTAGACACCAAAAATTCTCACCCGTTCCTTGTACTATTTATTTTTGAAATGAAGGAAAGAATAAAATAAACTTGTTTTTAGAAATAGGACGGTCGTCCCCGTTTTCATCAAAGGAGTTTCTTCTTCAACATTTAAATCCCACATTCCCATGGAAAAGGAGCACGGGCTTTTTATTTGTAATCTGTTTTAACCGACTTCATTTTCTAAACTTTTTGTTGCTTTTGTTTTAAAATATTTCACTCTTTTTTTATCACCTTGTATTATTTTATGTACTCGATTGATCCTTACTTTTTATTATGATTATTATTATTATTATTATTATTATTATTATTATTACTTTTTATTATTATTCATTATTCCCCTTTCAATTTTTTTATTGTTTTATCGTCGCTATTTTCGTTTATTTTATGCAAGGTATTATTTTCTTTTTTTTTATTTTATGTACATATGCTATTTTGTTTATCTATTTATACCTTATTACACCCCGAGCTTCTTTTTTTTTAGTTACATTCCATGGGATTTGTCCCATCATTTCATTGTTTACTTCTCCTTAAAGATAATAGCATTTTAGAGAGAGAATCGAGTTCTAATTAGGGCTTTTGTACTATTTCCGTCGTTTGTATACTGAGTTCTGAATTAGTGCAGCTGGTTAGAGTATTCTTTGAGGATGCCTTTGGTTTGGAGTTTGAATCCCAGCTTGAGCGTTCTGCTCTCCTTTTGTTTATTTCTTTCTTCTAACTCGCATTAGGGGTTAAATGATATGTCTTCTGTATAACTACTGAATTCCGCAGTAGCAGAGACGGTAGGCACATGCTTGGATGAGGAGAGAAACCCGGATTTGAACCCAGGTAAGAGCATATTGCTCTATTTTTGTCTGGCGCCGGAAATCAACCCCAACGTGGCCTAAGTCTCATTCCCGTCCGATTTTGCTTCCAAATGAGGCCCATATATGCCAGCTAGCCCAAATAAGAGTCAATTAGTGAGCCTATGCTTCAAATAAAACCCTAGTATGCCATCTGTCTACCCCATTATAGAACTCCCAAAAAAAAACCCTACAGTATGGGCATGTTTTTTGGATAAAGCAGATTACAAATCTAAAGTATAGGCTTTGTTTTTGAAAGAGCCGATGACACCCCCCAACATTCTCCTTGTTTTGTCTAGTGTCATGTGTCCCTTACTCTACGGGTATTCAAAGAGAAGAAGAACAGAAACCCAGAAGCATGGTCGCAGCCCATTCTCTTCTTCCTAAAAAATCGAAAGAATTTCATCCCCCCAAAATTCTCTGCATGGTTCCTCGACTGAAGAAGTTTGAAGGTTCGAACTCCCTACAAAACCCCATCTCATCTTCATCCTACGAAAAAAAGGATGGCCACTACGAAATCATCTCCCTCTCCATCGTGAATCACCGCCACCCGCGTCGGAAAACTGCCGCTGACTTCGCACCTTCACCACCCCATAAATCGCTACCACCACCACCATACCCCCACCAGAAACCCCTCCTCCCCGTTTCGAACTCATCTCCGTCACCAACAGAGTAAGTGGCATCCTCCCTTCTCCTGTCTTCTCTTCTGGTGAAACTCGCTAAAACCCGAAATCAGGAGCTTCGAATTTCTATTTTGAAAAGCTTCTGCTTCCAAGGGAAGTCATGACTTAGTAGTCCTTTTTTTCTGTTCTTTCACGACATTCCTTTCGACCGAATGCGTACGTATGTGTTTCAACTTTAGCTCTACTCCTAGATTATAAGCCCTTGTGCTCCCTTTTGCATTTTCGCTTGATTGAGCATTGGTATACATAGCCTGATATGGACATCGTAGTCCACGGACATGGCAAAGAATCTAAGTGTATGCGTGGGTTTTAGTTCTCTTTCTTTGTATTCTCGTTTCATTTTTTTCTTTCTTCCTTTCATCTTTCTTCTTTGTTTGTTAACTTATCATAAAGCGAAGCCACCTGTACTAATTAGCTTGTTTTCTTTCGGTTCTCATCTGGGCTACGGTTCTGAGTTGATTCGAGGTCCCCTCCTCAAAGGTTGATTAGCTCTTATCCTGTATCGCCATCATTCTGTGTAGAAAGATAACCATTTTTCTGACTGATTTCCTACTAAATACTCTCCTGTTTGAAGAGTCTATGTTGGCAATGCTTGAATTGGAAGTATGTTGTTGTTACAGTTTGGTTTTGGAGTGTTGTGCAGAATTTCTGATCATCTTCTGTTGGATTTTCATTTCTGATCCGAACCGGCTACTAAGTCCCCTCTGACTACCAATATACTTGATACTGTATACCCTGCCTCTGTGTTGAGCGTTTCTCTGTACAGGTTCCGCACCCCCACCCTTTTTTTCTCTACTAGCACTTATCCCGTTACAATTAATGATCTAACATGTTTGAAGTCTGTATATCGGTGCTTTGAGTAACTTGCAGGAGTTTGTTTGTGTTCTCCTTTCGATATCAAATCTTGACCCTTGTTATGTATTAAACTCATCTGTACATTCTGATTTCTGGTGTTATACTTGTGTTTGAGTGCTATTTCGCTTCTAAGATTATTTTAATCGGTGTAATTAATCTCTGTCTTGGGTGCATGAAGAAAGGGATTTTTCGGTCCCTTCTTTCTTGTTAAAATCTTTCTCGGTACATGGTTTGTCATAGGTGGATAGAAAATCTTAGGTTTAAAACTTTCTCACGGTTTATATGTTGTGCCATTTTGCTCAGTTAGAATGGTAGTGGTGAGTTCTGATTATCAGATAAGAAACAGGAGGATGATTAGGAGTCCGCTTTGGTAATTCCATAAACCTATTTTCTTTCCACTGTTAGCCGACAGTTCATTGGGGAATTAGTGCTCTGCTAGGTCTAATTAATGGCTGAAACAATGAATAGTTTAAACATTCTCTGCGCTGATAAGGAACATGTTTGATAAGGTTAGCTGAAGGTCTAAGCTAGGTTTTTGAACTGATGTTGGATTGTTTAAACTCCCTAGCATGCTCACCTAAGTCCTAGTTGACGTTTTGATTAGGTTAAAATCCCCTCTGAGTTTAGTGGTGAATTATGTATAATCTGGTAGGTTCTTAGATTCCCCAATTTTAGCATCTGATGAGCGGTGAACAGGAGATGAAATAAAAATGGAATTGGTTCTCTCGGTTTAAGTCACATTTGCAATTTTCCTGATGTTGGTAACTTAAATTCAGTTTGCTTTTCTCTCGCTTCTGGGCTGTGCTTTACTCATGTTTAGTTGTTCTGCGTTATATATACATTCATGTTTACATCTAATTTTTCTCCTTATGAAATTCCCATCTACTGTTTTGACTTTGATTTGCTTTATTTAAGCTCTAATTACTTCCCTTAGGACCTTTTAAGCTGACAGAAAAGTTTAGCATGCATTATCGCCCCGCACCTAACGGGTCTCTCATTCGTTTTGTGCGGCAATAATCTCCTATAACTTCAGAAAACACTCAAACCACCCTTATGCCTATATAAGAACAAAAACTTCAAAAAAACAAGCCCTTAAGGCTAATTTAGGAGGGTTTAGGATGTGAAACCACCCTATGCCTAACGGGTCTCTCATTCGTTTTATGTGGGTGGAATCCTCTTTTGCCCTCAACACACCCATAATCAAGATCAATTGATTAATAAACCTTTTTATCCCATCCTGTCCAGACCCAAAAATCCCTCTCTGGTCCTTTTCAATTAAAAGAAGAAGTCATTTCATCAAAATCAGAATTGTCTCTCTCTGAATTCAAATCCCAAACTCGGTTTGTTTTTAACATAATGAAATTGTTGCTGGCCCACTTCCAAGGAGCCAATCCGCCCACAACTCCAATAGTCCACAAATCTGGCCCAAACCTGAAGCCCATGACCCAATGTCACATGAATAGGCCCAAAACCACATGACCCGGCCCAACTTCACATGACTTGGCCCATTGACTCTTCAATCCGGCCCAACTCCCAACTCTGCCCATTGACATTTTCAATCCAGCTCAACTCCAAAACTCGGTCCCAGCCTAAAAGCCATGACCCACAGTCCAAGCCCAAGTCCACGCCCAAAGCCTAAATCCGCGGTCCAAAACCCATGACCCAATACTACATGACCCAAACCCGTGGTCCAATACTACATGACCCAAACCCATGGCCCAATACTACATGACCCAAACCCATGACCCTCTACATGACCCTAACCCATGACCCAATACTACATGACCCAAACCCATGGCCCAATACTACATGAACCAAACCCATGCCCAATTCATAAAGGCCGGTGTTATACCCAAAATTTCAACCCCCCCCCCGGAGTAGTCTCTAAGGCATACGTGTTACAAAGGGCAAAGGGGTCAAAAGCACCAAGGCGGGATTTTCCAATGACATTATCGGGATTTTCTATTTTCAATGACTTGTTCATTATCTCCAAACACTTCCAAATATCATAGTCATTATGAAAGGTATTTCATATTTTCTGATAATATTTATTCTGGAAATTTAGCTTTTAATTCATATTATAAGCTAATTTCTTTAATTAACACATGAAATAACCTCAAAATAGAAATAATAAAAGGTTTCCAAAATTAAAATAAAATTGTCACATGGTTAGCATGACTACATACAGTCATAAACCTGAAATTAATTTATTTGGAACCTTAACCCAAAATTTAAAAGAGAAATTCAATCATTTTTGCAATTTTCTCTCTCCTATGGAAAATACCGAAATCAAAACAAAACATCATGAACTTTTAACACAAGATAGAGGATGATTATTAGAGACTAATGCCGTTGGAATTTTGTTATTTCGACTTTCCAATAATAAGTTATGAATTATGGGAGATTCCAGATTGTGAGATTTTTATCTACTTGGTTATTTATCAAAATAACCCGATTCCAACTCTCAAAATTCTTAAAAAATCATCCTTTATCTTCAGTTAAAATTTCATAATTTTTATCGGCCTGAAACGTATTTTAAAAAAATCACATTCCCTTAGAGCACAAAATCAGGGTTTCAGATAAAAATCTTGTTCTATCAACATGGCCTTACTCTTTCTATAAAAGGACCTTCCAAAAACGACCTAGGGCAGAGGAGAACACTTCCAAAGTCAGAAAACACAGCCACAAACTTTCTCCCCACGTTTTAACACTTCCAAGCCTCAAATCAATACCAAAACACTGCAGAAATCACCCCGAAATCACCAAAACTCATCCTTTCTCTCCTATTGAACTTCCAAGCACCAAAAAACACACAAACCACCACAAAAACAGAAGAGAAACGTCCTTAACAGCATAAAGAAGAAGGAGTCAGAAGCACAATTCGAAGTCAATCCAAAACCGGCATCAACGAAGCACCAAAAGATCCCCGTTGTGAAGAGTCTCATTAAATCCGAAGGTAAAACAGGTTGAAGTCATGTTTTCCTGACTTTGTTCAACTTTAACTACTCTGTGTTAAAATTTGGAGTCGAATTGACTTTTTATCGCTTCTGAATTAGCGTTTGTTTTCGCTTCTGCCCAATAACTTCTTTGCTAAGTTTCGTGTTTAATTCGAATTCAAATTGTAAACTTTCAATCACTAACGTGTTTAGAATCTTTCAGGCTACCTACCCATAAAATTTGAGCCAGAAACACCGCCGGGAGCCACCCAAGCCGCTGTCCGAGGGCAGTCCGCACCCACGAACGCTATGTCCCGGGGTCCCGGACGCCCTGTCCGAAAGCCGGACGCCCCGGACGGTGGCGGGATATTTTTATTTTCAAAATTTAGGGTTTTATAAACATGTCCGGGCCCACGGACGTCCTGTCCGTGGCCCCGGACTTTTCAAAATCTCGTTTCTGTTTAAATTTGACTTTTCTGTGTAATTAAGTTAACTAGGGTCCGTGGGTTCGGACATTAGGTCCGTAGCCACGGATGAAAACAAACTTGACCTAATTCTGCCTCAAAACCCTAGTTTAGGTATTTTAATTTCCACTTTAATTTTCTGTCAAAAAATGTTAAAAAAAAACAGAAGCGCGCACTTAGGTTAAAAACGACTCGTAATAAGCCGTATTAAACTAAGTAGAGGAAAAACAACTTCTAGGGGTAATGAAAGTAATTGAACCCTAATTAAGTCGAATATCAAGCCCCCGAACCCGAACTCTCCTTTCCTAATTTGATCTAGGTTAAAATTAGGTGGCGACTCTTAATAGGTTCCAGTGAGCTAGCTTAGGTTTTCATAATTTTTGTTATATGACATAGTTATTAATCTTAGGTTAAGTGGACCTAAAACCCAGTTAGATCCTAATCAACTTTAATCAACATAGGATAGGGTTTAAAATCGAGGCTCACAGACTGGCGACTCTGCTGGGGACAAACTTCTTAATTTTTTTAACTTGTTTAATTTTAAGAAAGAGGGCTTAACTTGAAAATGTTTATTTATGGCTTTTACTATGTTGATTGTTTACTTTTGTGCGCACTTTAATTTTTGCACCCTTGCATCATATGAGAGCGAGGGTCCACGCAAACCATTTCACCCCGGGACCCATTTGAGGGTCCCCTGTCAGGGACTCACACCTTTTAGTTGATGTGAATAAGCGGGGGAAAAGAGAGAGTCGATGTCGTCCAACCACATCCCCTTATACCTGGGCTTTAGCCCCAAGCGTTTTCCTGGCAGTGTCCTTACCTAGCCCAATTTTGGTTAGTCAAAGACCCGACCGTAGATGCACACCTTCAGGTGATGTGAAAAAAGTGGGGAAGCCCAAAGAGAATAGCGTGCAAGCCCTATTCTTTGTGGTGACCTGGGCCTGCGCCCCAAGCACCTCTCCTGATCGATCCATACCCGGTTCTATTTAAACGTCTAGTGAGGACATGGAATTTGTGTGGGCCTTGTTTGCTTGTATGATCGGCCCACTACCCAGCCTAGAGATTGATAGGAACTTCTCCTACATCAACCTAGCCCAACACGAATTGGCGGCTCTATTTGTTTACGGCCTAGAGGCCCTGTTTGGTTTAACATGTGAGTCGTTCGGGCTTCGGCCCAAAAGCTTAGACTTAGGTGATTTCTCTTCTGGCCCAATTTGAATATCTAATTAGTTCTAGGCCCATAAAAAAGAATTCACCTGAACATGAAATTACTCATAAGTCTTGAAAATAAAACATTCTTTGGCTTAGCAACCATCTTCTCTGACCCAAAGAAAGTTAGGCCCATTCGTGATTTAGGGACCATTCCAGCTCATGCGCTTTACTTCAGGCCCAAACACATTCCGGCCCAAGGGCTCATTCTAGTCTAGGTAGACTTCTTATCATGACCCTAGATCTAGGTGTCACCTCTCAGGCCCAATCAAAACCATCTGTTTAGATTTCAGTCCAAATTCGAGTTCATAGTCTAAAAGATACTTCAGCCCAAACACCTCATTTCTAGGTATCCTGGCCCACTTGCTTTCATCCTAAGCCTGTTTCGATCTATCTTGTGAAGTGTCATTCTCACCGTAGTGTCTTTCAACCACTTCCTCTTGTTAGCTAATAATGGACTTCTTGGAAACAGGCAAGCCCGAATCCAGATATGGCAGAAGAGGGAAATCCGATCAACACGGGTGCCAGTTGGCCGCTGTGCAGCAAAGTTGGTCAAGGTCTTGGAGTCCCATTGTCGAGGATTGAGGGAGTAAGGCTAATCTCAGGGGACAAAACCAGCACACTCCGAGAAAAGCTTGTGGATGAAAATCTTAACCGTAGTTACATCAAGATTGACTCCGTTAGAACCCAAGATCCTCAAACACGTGGGGGAAGGATGTTCCTGACAACCAACTAGCTGCAGAGGTTAAAAGGGTTTTTAAAAGGATTGAGCGCATAGAGAAACCAGCTGGCTTCTATTATTTCCCCGCAGCGTCATATCCTGAAGTTGATCTTCCCCCAAAGCTGAAGCTGACTACACTCGCTTTGTACAAGGGTTCCTCGGATCCACAGATTCATTTGGCTATGTTCGACTGGGAAATGTCCATCTTAGGGCTCAACGACATGCAAAAAGCCAAAGTTTTTGCACGCTATCTAGACGAGACTCCTCAGCGTTGGTATCTCACTCAGAAGATGAATACCAAACCTACGAGAAGGTTTGCGAGGCTTTCCTAAATCATTTCGAGTATGCTAAGAACCTCGAGGTCACCAGAATTGATCTGGCAGGAACTGGACAGAAAGACGGTGAGTCCGTGTCTGACTTCATCAAGCGTTGGAGAAGAAAGGCTGCAGCCATGCCTACCAAAATGGGACGAGCAAGAGCAAATCCGCATGATAATTGAGAACATGCGAAAACAACACAACCGTGAGCTAAAATTTATGTACTTTCCAAGTTTGGACATGTTGAGGGGACAAGTTGGTATTCTAGAGGAAAGGATTCATAAGGAAGGTTTGAGCTCGAGTGCTCAAGAAACTCGGCAATGGCTCCAAATTACCTAAGCCAGGACCAGAAAAGGCTTATCTTCAGCCAGTAGCTTGCGCTCAAAGCAGTTTCCCAGAATTGAATGTGGTTCAACGACCTAGAGCTCCGCATCAAAATCTTAGAGCGGTACCCTTACCACGCCGAGATTCATCGAAAAGGGAATTCACCAACATTGGCCGAGCACCAAGTCAGGCGTTTGAAGAGCTTCAGAAGAGAAACCTGCTACAGCCCCTGGCCCCTCGGCCGGGAACCACTCATTTGGGGAGGCATCTTAATCAATTCTGCCACTACCATCAGTTGCCTGGCCATTATGCTGACAATTGCCGAGCATTGAGGCACAAGATTCAAGACCTCCTCGAGCAGGAGTCCAATTTTTCTAAGTATGCAGATCGTTTATTTATGTTTTCCTGCATCTTCAAATTTTCCTAGTAGCTTATTTCTTAGTAAGTTTTCAGTCACCTCAGATTGTAATCTTTATGTTTCTTTCATGATTCATAAATAAAATCATAGTTCCATTTTCACAATTTCTGTACAAACAATTTTTCATTCATTCATTGAAAAACAAAAATGTTTCTCAAGGAAAGGGATCACAGAGTAATCATTTCTCGACTATGGAATAGAACGATTTGTCTCTTGTTTCTAAAAGTTGAACATGCCATGTTAAACACCACAGCTCACCCCTAAACAAACCATATTGCGGTTCGGGGTCCACATTTGTCAAATTGTCGTCATAAACCCTGGATTAATACTGGGGGCAATCTAAGTTTAAGTTTGTCATCTTTTATCTTTTGTTTAAATGTGCGAATGAGTATCCGAGTGAAAATCTCACGAGAGTGTCTTGAGTGGAAAAACCATGAGTGAGCGAGCGTGTCATTTTTACATGACTCCGGTGAGACCACATTCAAAGGTAAGGTAAATGGCATAACTCCGACCGAAGGAGATATTTGTAAATTTACTCTTAGACCTGCGAAAAGTAACAAAGAACGGATACACAACTATCAGGGATGACGAAGCACCTAGGTACAGCACCCACATAGCCAAAAGCTTGTAAACCCTGTCATTAAACCCTAGGCACCCCCGCTGAGCCTTTCATATATCCCTTTTCGATATTATGAGTTCCACAAAATAACCCGGCCAATGATGAATGTCCGACCCGGTGACCAAAGGAGGCGAGGAGCCCGACTCTCAGATAACATTCTCATCAGTCCAAAGAAGCAATGCCGCTATCAGCATGACGAAGCGATCCGCAAATGGTCCCAGAGTGACACAGGATCAAAAGAGCTCACATCAAAACAGCTCTCGAAGCCCAAAACCGGGAAACACAAGAACCCCAAAGCAAAGACAAGAAAGGATAAAACATAAAGGCAAACCCGAAGTGCCTTGAAGAACTCTGATAAGTGCAAAACATATAGACTTATTAGGGTTTAATCACCTTATAATTTGTAGCATTTTTAGTAATGTTTCGCACTTATCTAGGGTTTTTCCTATAATTATGTTATTATATTAACTGATGTATTATATGTTTAATTGTAGGAAAAATACCTAAAACATACATATGTTTATAAGGGATTAAATAAGGTCACGTGGAGGAGGAATACGCATGCATATTTGCATGCAACCGCCTTGTAATTGGCGGACCACTCACCACCAACCGCCTGGTCTTGGAGGCGGAACAGAGCATTGCAACCGCCTCATTAGGGGCGGACAACATAGAGAGTACCGCCACTTAAGAGGCGGACAACTCTAATGCAACCGCGAGGCGGACAAGACAGAGGAAACCGCCCCATATTGGGCGGTTTGAGATAGAGGAGACCGCTAGATAAGTGGCGGACACGTGTAATGTGTAGGAAATCAACAGATAACCGCCGACTCGCTCTCCAACTTGACTGCCTTATCGTTTAAGCAGTCGGCGCCTACCAGAAATCACGCACCCGTTGCAGCCCTGTCCCCTGCAATCAATGGGGAGCTGCAATCATCGAGCTCAATCAATGAAGCTGCTGCTCGCTTCTTCTTCCTCTATAAATACAACGCTCGAACACCTTCTCCAGTGTCCTTCCGGAGGCTCCTTCCGTGGTTCCTCTGGAGTTCCAATTCACACACCATCTCATTTCTCTCCTTCCGCCTTCTCCATTTTATTTATTTTACATTCCACTAAATCCACCTCTAGCCTACGTACACAAAATAGCAGAGTGAGCCGGAGTGATTACGGATGATTTCTATTACTCTTGTCTCTGTCTATCTATTTAATATGTTAGGCTAGTTTACGTACGCTTTGGGAATAATATTATGTTCTGTATTAATTATGCAATGTTTTTACTGGTTTTAATTTAATGAAGTTTGTTACGCTTAAAGCTCATCTCTCCCTCTTTTTTAATATGTCATGAGTTTATTAAATTGCTTGCTAAGTCTATTTTGATCAGACCAGGTGATAAATAGATAGGTTGATTAAGCCGTAAATCTGGAGAAAGCTCTATTATGATTTAATGAGTTAGTATTTTCAGATGCAATTATATTTCCTCGAATTTAATGTCCGTTTACATAAGAGTGCTCGAACCTTGATTAGACCGAGCATTTCTGGTAAACGAGTTCTTATGAGGCTATGACTTAGTCCTTAAGATAATTAAAGGAATTTTGCCAGACAATTATAATTAAACCAGTAGGAATAGCATGAAAGAGCAGATAATATTAATCTGAACCAGAGTCCCGTTAGGTTTATCTGTTAATTTAGTTTATTTTATCTTTCCTTTTATTTATAAAAACAAGTCAATTAATCCCCCCTCCTGTGACACGCTTAGGTACTATAATATGTACATTAGTCCCGTGTTCGATATCCGGTCGCTTACATTTTCACTATACTACTGCGACCGGGATTTGTTTGCAGCCCGACGTTAATTTTGGGTTTTAATTTCTTTCCTTTAATTTTAATTACACCACTTAAACCACTCAGATTATAACGTCTGCAAAATGGCGCCGTAGTAAATCACACCTCCTCCCCTCTACGTCTGCAAAATAAAAACATAAAGTAAATCACACCTCCTCCCCTCTACGTCTGCAATTTATATTTATAAACATGAGTACGTGGTATTGAAAGGTATTGCGGAATAAGGCATTACTTCACCACACCCCTTGTCATTCCGGGTTAGTGAATGAATTGGTTGGAAATCCCAGGTTAATCTAACTTGTTTTCTGCAGTCTAGTTTTTCTATGCTTTTATTAAATTGTTCTTCTTCACTGTTTATAAAACCTACTTCTAAGAGCAGAATTATTCTTTCAATTGTCACTTTGTCTAAATTCCCTTCTACACTTGTTTAATCTTGTTTTATTATTATGGCTTAGAGATAATTATATTCCTTATTTGCTTGAGGACAAGCAAAAGTCAAGTGTGAGGAAGTTTGATAAGTGCAAAACATATAGACTTATTAGGGTTTAATCACCTTATAATTTGTAGCATTTTTAGTAATGTTTCGCACTTATCTAGGGTTTTTCCTATAATTATGTTATTATATTAACTGATGTATTATATGTGTTAAATTGTAGGAAAAATACCTAAAACATACATATGTTTATAAGGGATTAAATAAGGTCACGTGGAGGAGGAATACACATGCATATTTGCATGCAACCGCCTTGTAATTGGCGGACCACTCACCACCAACCGCCTGGTCTTGGAGGCGGAACAGAGCATTGCAACCGCCTCATTAGGGGGCGGACAACATAGAGAGTACCGCCACTTAAGAGGCGGACAACTCTAATGCAACCGCGAGGCGGACAAGACAGAGGAAACCGCCCCATATTGGGCGGTTGAGATAGAGGAGACCGCTAGATAAGTGGCGACACGTGTAAATGTGTAGGAAATCAACAGATAACCGCCGACTCGCTCTCCAACTTGACTGCCTTATCGTTTAAGCAGTCGGCGCCTACCAGAATCACGCACCCGTTGCAGCCCTGTCCCCTGCAATCAATGGGGAGCTGCAATCATCGAGCTCAATCAATGAAGCTGCTGCTCGCTTCTTCTTCTCTATAAATACAACGCTCGAACACCTTCTCCAGTGTCCTTCCGGAGGCTCCTTCCGTGGTTCCTCTGGAGTTCCAATTCACACACCATCTCATTTCTCTCCTTCCGCCTTCTCCATTTTATTTATTTTACATTCCACTAAATCCACCTCTAGCCTACGTACACAAATAGCAGAGTGAGCCGGAGTGATTACGGATGATTTCTATTACTCTTGTCTCTGTCTATCTATTTAATATGTTAGGCTAGTTTACGTACGCTTTGGGAATAATTATTATGTTCTGTATTAATTATGCAATGTTTTTACTGGTTTTAATTTAATGAAGTTTGTTACGCTTAAAGCTCATCTCTCGCCTTTTAATAAATGTCATGAGTTTATTAAATTGCTTGCTAAGTCTATATTTGATCAGACCAGGTGATAAATAGATAGGTTGATTAAGCCGTAAATCTGGAGAAAGCTCTATTATGATTTAATGAGTTAGTATTTTCAGATGCAATTATATTTCCTCGAATTTAATGTCCGTTTACATAAGAGTGCTCGAACCTTGATTAGACCGAGCATTTCTGGTAAACGAGTTCTTATGAGGCTATGACTTAGTCCTTAAGATAATTAAAGGAATTTTGCCAGACAATTATAATTAAACCAGTAGGAATAGCATGAAAGAGCAGATAATATTAATCTGAACCAGAGTCCCGTTAGGTTTATCTGTTAATTTAGTTTATTTTATCTTTCCTTTTATTTATAAAAACAAGTCAATTAATCCCCCCTCCTGTGACACGCTTAGGTACTATAATATGTACATTAGTCCTGGTTCGATATCCGGTCGCTTACATTTTCACTATACTACTACTGCGACCGGGATTTGTTTGCAGCCCGACGTTAATTTTGGGTTTTAATTTCTTTCCTTTAATTTTAATTACACCACTTAAACCACTCAGATTTAACGTCTGCAAAATGGCGCCGTAGTAAATCACACCTCCTCCCTCTACGTCTGCAAAATAAAAACATAAAGTAAATCACACCTCCTCCCCTCTACGTCTGCAATTTATATTTATAAACATGAGTCGTGGTATTGAAAGGTATTGCGGAATAAGGCATTACTTCACACCCCTTGTCTTCTGGGTTAGTGAATGAATTGGTTGGAATCCCAGGTTAATCTAACTTGTTTTTTCTGCAGTCTAGTTTTTCTATGCTTTTATTAAATTGTTCTTCTTCACTGTTTATAAAAACCTACTTCTAAGAGCAGAATTATTCTTTCAATTGTCACTTTGTCTAAATTCCCTTCTACACTTGTTTATCTTGTTTTTTATTATGGCTTAGAGATAATTATATTCCTTATTTGCTTGAGGACAAGCAAAAGTCAAGTGTGAGGAAGTTTGATAAGTGCAAAACATATAGACTTATTAGGGTTTAATCACCTTATAATTTGTAGCATTTTTAGTAATGTTTCGCACTTATCTAGGGTTTTTCCTATAATTATGTTATTATATTAACTGATGTATTATATGTGTTAAATTGTAGGAAAAATACCTAAAACATACATATGTTTATAAGGGATTAAATAAGGTCACGTGGAGGAGGAATACACATGCATATTTGCATGCAACCGCCTTGTAATTGGCGGACCACTCACCACCAACCGCCTGGTCTTAGAGGCGGAACAGAGCATTGCAACCGCCTCATTAGGGGGCGGACAACATAGAGAGTACCGCCACTTAAGAGGCGGACAACTCTAATGCAACCGCGAGGCGGACAAGACAGAGGAAACCGCCCCATATTGGGCGGTTGAGATAGAGGAGACCGCTAGATAAGTGGCGGACACGTGTAAATGTGTAGGAAATCAACAGATAACCGCCGACTCGCTCTCCAACTTGACTGCCTTATCGTTTAAGCAGTCGGGCGCCTACCAGAAATCACGCACCCGTTGCAGCCCTGTCCCCTGCAATCAATGGGAGCTGCAATCATCGAGCTCAATCAATGAAGCTGCTGCTCGCTTCTTCTTCCTCTATAAATACAACGCTCGAACACCTTCTCCAGTGTCCTTCCGGAGGCTCCTTCCGTGGTTCCTCTGGAGTTCCAACACACCATCTCATTTCTCTCTCTTTCCGCCTTCTCCATTTTATTTATTTTACATTCCACTAAATCCACCTCTAGCCTACGTACACAAATAGCAGAGTGAGCCGGAGTGATTACGGATGATTCTATTACTCTTGTCTCTGTCTATCTATTTAATATGTTAGGCTAGTTTACGTACGCTTTGGGAATAATATTATGTTCTGTATTAATTATGCAATGTTTTTACTGGTTTTAATTTAATGAAGTTTGTTACGCTTAAAGCTCATCTCTCGCCTTTTTAATAAATGTCATGAGTTTATTAATTGCTTGCTAAGTCTATTTTGATCAGACCAGGTGATAAATAGATAGGTTGATTAAGCCGTAAATCTGGAGAAAGCTCTATTATGATTTAATGAGTAGTATTTTCAGATGCAATTATATTTCCTCGAATTTAATGTCCGTTTACATAAGAGTGCTCGAACCTTGATTAGACCGAGCATTTCTGGTAAACGAGTTCTTATGAGGCTATGACTTAGTCCTTAAGATAATTAAAGGAATTTTGCCAGACAATTATAATTAAACCAGTAGGAATAGCATGAAAGAGCAGATAATATTAATCTGAACCAGAGTCCCGTTAGGTTTATCTGTTAATTTAGTTTATTTTATCTTTCTTTTATTTATAAAAACAAGTCAATTAATCCCCCCCCTGTGACACGCTTAGGTACTATAATATGTACATTAGTCCCGTGGTTCGATATCCGGTCGCTTACATTTTCACTATACTACTGCGACCGGGATTTGTTTGCAGCCCGACGTTAATTTTGGGTTTTAATTTCTTTCCTTTAATTTTAATTACACCACTTAAACCACTCAGATTATAACGTCTGCAAAATGGCGCCGTAGTAAATCACACCTCCTCCCCTCTACGTCTGCAAAATAAAAACATAAAGTAAATCACACCTCCTCCCCTCTACGTCTGCAATTTATATTTATAAACATGAGTACGTGGTATTGAAAGGTATTGCGGAATAAGGCATTACTTCACACCCCTTGTCATTCTGGGTTAGTGAATGAATTGGTTGGAAATCCCGGTTAAATCTAACTTGTTTTCTGCAGTCTAGTTTTTCTATGCTTTTATTAAATTGTTCTTCTTCACTGTTTAAAAAACCTACTTCTAGAGCAGAATTATTCTTTCAATGTCACTTTGTCCTAAATCCTTCTTCTACACTTGTTTAATCTTGTTTTATTATTATGGCTTAGAGATAATTATATTCCTTATTTGCTTGAGGACAAGCAAAGTCAAGTGTGAGGAAGTTTGATAAGTGCAAAACAGATAGACTTATTAGGGTTTAATCACCTTATAATTTTGTAGCATTTTTAGTAATGTTTCGCACTTATCTAGGGTTTTTCCTATAATTATGTTATTATATTAACTGATGTATTATATGTGTTAAATTGTAGGAAAAATACCACCTAAACATACATATGTTTATAAGGGATTAAATAGGTCACGTGGAGGAGGAATACACATGCATATTTGCATGCAACCGCCTTGTAATTGGCGGACCACTCACCACCCACCCGCCTGGTCTTAGAGGCGGAACAGAGCATTGCAACCGCCTCATTAGGGGCGGACAACATAGAGAGTACCGCCACTTAAGAGGCGGACAACTCTAATGCAACCGCGAGGCGGACAAGACAGAGGAAACCGCCCCATATGGGCGGTTGAGATAGAGGAGACCGCTAGATAAGTGGCGGACACGTGTAAATGTGTAGGAAATCAACAGATAACCGCCGACTCGCTCTCCAACTTGACTGCCTTATCGTTTAAGCAGTCGGCGCCTACCAGAAATCACGCACCCGTTGCAGCCCGTCCCCTGCAATCAATGGGGAGCTGCAATCATCGAGCTCAATCAATGAAAGCTGCTGCTCGCTTCTTCTTCCTCTATAAATACAACGCTCGAACACCTTCTCCAGTGTCCTTCCGGAGGCTCCTTCCGTGGTTCCTCTGGAGTTCCAATTCACACACCATCTCATTTCTCTCCTCCGCCTTCTCCATTTTATTTATTTTACATTCCACTAAATCCACCTCTAGCCTACGTACACACAATAGCAGAGTGAGCCGGAGTGATTACGGATGATTTCTATTACTCTTGTCTCTGTCTATCTATTTAATATGTTAGGCTAGTTACGTACGCTTGGGAATAATTATTATGTTCTGTATTAATTATGCAATGTTTTTACTGGTTTTAATTTAATGAAGTTTGTTACGCTTAAAGCTCATCTCTCGCCTTTTAATAAATGTCATGAGTTTATTAAATTGCTTGCTAGTCTATTTGATCAGACCAGGTGATAAATAGATAGGTTGATTAAGCCGTAAATCTGGAGAAGCTCTATTATGATTTAATGAGTTAGTATTTTCAGATGCAATTATATTTCCTCGCGAATTTAATGTCCGTTTACAAAGAGTGCTCGAACCTTGATTAGACCGAGCATTTCTGGTAAACGAGTTCTTATGAGGCTATGACTTAGTCCTTAAGATAATTAAAGGAATTTTGCCAGACAATTATAATTAAACCAGTAGGAATAGCATGAAAGAGCAGATAATATTAATCTGAACCAGAGTCCCGTTAGGTTTATCTGTTAATTTAGTTATTTTATCTTTCCTTTTATTTATAAAAACAAGTCAATTAATCCCCCCTCCTGTGACACGCTTAGGTACTATAATATGTACATTAGTCCCGTGGTTCGATATCCGTCGCTTACATTTCACTATACTACTGCGACCGGGATTTGTTTGCAGCCCGACGTTAATTTTGGGTTTTTTCTTCTTTCCTTTAATTTTAATTACACCACTTAAACCACTCAGATTATAACGTCTGCAAAATGGCCCCCCAGGCCAGGGACCTGCACAGACTCCACCACCACCACCACAGTGATTTTAGTTTATTTTATTTTATTGTTATTTTATTTCATTTTATTTCTCTGACTTTTTGTAGACTATTACTGTTTAAATCTTGTGCTAACATTTGATATATTCAGGAAGGTAACAGTGTGATTTACTTTATGTTTTTATTTAATTTTTATTTATGTTTTTCATTTAATGATTTTCTTTTGGTTCAATTGGAGTTCTGCTGGCTATATATGATTTTTCTTTCAGAACAAATTCTATGTCGAAAATTAGCTGAACTCACCTATGGAAAGCAACCTCAGTTGCTTTGGATTTCAATATCTTGGGTTGAACACTTGCGCAAACTCAAGTGTGAGGAACGTCTCACCCCTGCCAAAGCTCTAAGTGTGAGAAGAATAACCTTCCTCAATCTACGATACAAGGGGAGTTTCAGTTCTTCCTTTATTTTATTAATATTCAACCCGTATTTATTTAATCCTTTATGAGTCTGTCATAATTTGAAAGGTCATTTTCTTGATTTTAATTCTGAACAATGAGGACATTGCTCCTCTTAAGTGTGAGGAAGGAGAGACCTTTCCCTGAAATTATGACAGTAGTTCGATAATGCCACACTCACTTTTTGCTACTCTAAACTGCCTAAATTTTAAAAAAATTGATAAAAATGAGATAAATAATTGTAGAAGTGTCTGAAATTATGTCAAGTGACAACTGAAAGGTAGTTTTATTTTAAAGGAGTTTGTATAAAATTATTTTCCTTCAAAATACTCTATTTTTACTCAAAATATGATAGATCTGCTGATTGTAAAAACCAATTTAGTTTAGCTTGGGATTGTGGAAATATGTGGAAAGTCAAGGAAAAAAGGTAAAGAACAAGGTTACTCCGCTGTTTATGAATTTTTTCTAACCAAAACAGGCCTCGTCTATCCGGTTATTAATTTCTTTGAGGTGCTTTAACACCTATCTACCTAAGGTCTCGTGATCTGGGATAGAAGACCCAACACCGCTACAAGGATAGAGAGAAAGTCTGGGGTACAGAAAAATAATGCAATTCAAAAAAAATATATTATAAAATAATATGTGCTTTGTTTATGCAATTTGCACATTCAAAAAAAATGTATATAATAAATGCAATTTATTATAAACATGAGTACGTGGTATTAAAGGTATTGCGGAATAAGGCATTACTTCACACCCCTTGTCATTCTCCGGGTTAGTGAATGAATTGGTTGGGAAATCCCAGGTTAATCTAACTTGTTTTCTGCAGTCTAGTTTTTCTATGCTTTTATTAAAATTGTTCTTCTTCACTGTTTATAAACCTACTTCTAAGAGCAGAATTATTCTTTCAATTGTCACTTTGTCTAAATTCCCTTCTACACTTGTTTAATCTTGTTTTATTATTATGGCTTAGATATATTATATTCTTATTTGCTTGAGACAAGCAAAAGTCAAGTGTGAGGAAGTTTGATAAGTGCAAAACATATAGACTTATTAGGGTTTAATCACCTTATAATGTAGCATTTTTAGTAATGTTTCGCACTTATCTAGGGCTTTCCTATATTATGTTATTATATTACCTGATGTATTATATGTGTTAAATTGTAGGAAAAATACCTAAAACATACATATGTTTATAAGGGATTAAATAAGGTCACGTGGAGGAGGAATACGCATGCATATTTGCATGCAACCGCCTTGTAATTGGCGGACCACTCACCACCAACCGCCTGGTCTTGGAGGCGGAACAGAGCATTGCAACCGCCTCATTAGGGGGCGGACAACAAGAGTACCGGCACTTAAGAGGCGGACAACTCTAATGCAACCGCGAGGCGGACAAGACAGAGGAAACCGCCCCATATTGGGCGGTTGAGATAGAGGAGACGCTAGATAGTGGCGGACACGTGTAAATGTGTAGGAAATCAACAGATACCGCCGACTCGCTCTCCAACTTGACTGCCTTATCGTTAAGCAGTCGGCGCCTACCAAATCACGCCACCCGTTGCAGCCCTGTCCCCTGCAATCAATGGGGAGCTGCAATCATCGAGCTCAATCAATGAAGCTGCTGCTCGCTTCTTCTTCTTCTATAAATACAACGCTCGAACACCTTCTCCAGTGTCCTTCCGGAGGCTCCTTCCATGGTTCCTTTGGAGTTCCAATTCACACACCATCTCATTTCTCTCCTTCCCCGCTTCTCCATTTTATTTATTTTACAATCCACTAAATCCACCTCTAGCCTACGTACACAAAATAGCAGAGTGAGCCGTTGATTACGGATGATTTCTATTACTCTTGTCTCTGTCTATCTATTTAATATGTTAGGCTAGTTTACGTACGCTTTGGGAATAATTATTATGTTCTGTATTAATTATGCAATGTTTTTACTGGTTTTAATTTAAATGAAGTTTGTTACGCTTAAAGCTCATCTCTCGCCTTTTTAATAATTCATGAGTTTATTAAATTGCTTGCTAAGTCTATTTTGATCAGACCAGGTGATAAATAGATAGGTTTATTAAGCCGTAAATCTGGAAAAGCTCTATTAGGATTTAATGATTAGTATTTTCAGATGCAATTATATTTCCTCGAATTTAATGTCGTTTACATAAGAGTGCTCGAACCTTGATTAGACCGAGCATTTCTGGTAAACGAGTCTTATGAGGCTATGACTTAGTCCTTAAGATAATTAAAGGAATTTTGCCAGACAATTATAATTAAACCAGTAGGAATAGCATGAAAGAGCAGATAATATTAATCTAAACCAGAGTCCCGTTAGGTTTATCTGTTAATTTAGTTTATTTTATCTTTCCTTTTATTTATAAAAACAAGTCAATTAATCCCCCCTCCTGTGACACGCTTAGGTACTATAATATGTACATTAGTCCCGTGGTTCGATATCCGGTCGCTTACATTTTCACTATACTACTGCGACCGGGATTTGTTTGCAGCCCGACGTTAATTTTGGGTTTTAATTTCTTTCCTTTAATTTTAATTACACCACTTAAACCACTCAGATTATAACGTCTGCAAAATGGCGCCGTTGCCGGGGACTAGATTTATTCTAGTTCCTAAGCCCCGGATTATTCACCTGATAATTATAAATATTTTGTTCTCTTAAATATGTTAATAATATTTCTATATTATTTTCGTTATTGTTAATATTAATTATCTTCTATATTTTGTTAATAATTATTTAATAATCTGTTAATGTTAATTGGACATTTGGACAATTGGACACCTGACTTTGGCCATCTAACTTCGGACTTCTAACTTCTAACTCTTATATTATTGTCATTTAATTTCCATTGTCTCTAACATTTTAATTTCCATTGTCCTTAACATTTTATTTCCATTGTCCCTAACATTTAATTTTATGTAAATTATCTACTAACTTATAATTTATGTTATCTAATTACTAACTTCTAATTTTATGTCATTATTATTACTAACCTATAATTTTATGACTTTATATTTGTGTGTCAATGTTACGAAACAAAAACAAAAAAAAAAAGCTAAAAAAAAATCGAACAGACCCTTGTCCGCCACTTACCACGCGGACTTCACACACGCGACCGCCTCGCGGACGACTCCCTCTTGTCCGCCACTTAACTAGTGGACGGCACACATCGCGGACGCGACTCGGTATAGAAAAAAAAAATTGGCTAAATTGGTTAATCACCTTATAATTTGTAGCATTTTAAAAATTAAAATAAAAACATAAAGTAAATCACACTGTTACCTTCCCCGGCAACGGCGCCATTTTGCAAATTGGATTTATCGTGAGTGATTAGAAGAGGTGTAGTTATTAAAAGAAAGAAATTAATACTCAAAATATCCGTCGGGCTGCAAATTAAAACCCGGTCGTAGTAGTAGAGAAAACAGAAGCGGCCGGGGTCAAACCGTGGGACTTA
This sequence comes from Limonium bicolor, assembly GCA_023374045.1. Lineage (NCBI taxonomy): Eukaryota > Viridiplantae > Streptophyta > Magnoliopsida > Caryophyllales > Plumbaginaceae > Limonium > Limonium bicolor. The sequence goes on from CM041778.1 coordinate 300,500,396, forward strand.
TAGCGAGCTAAAACAGTTCCTAAGCTTGTCACAAAAAAAGGGGAAAGTTAATTGACTTGTTTTTAGAGAATTAAAAGAGCAGATTAAATTACTGAGTGCAGATGAATTAAATGGAACTCCGGGTTCAGGTTTTATATAATCTGATTAATTATGCTATCTCTTCCGGTTTAATAAATTAGTTTGGCAAAATTCCTTTTATTATCCTAAGGACTAAGTCATAGACCCTTAAGAACTCATTTACCAGAAAATGCTCGGTCTAATCAAGGTTCGAGCACTACTATGTAAACGGACGTTAAATTTGAGGAATTATAATTGCATCTGTAAATACTAACTTATTAAATCATAATAAGTTTTCTCCAGATTTACGGCTTAAATAACCTGTCTATTTATCACCTGGTCTGATCAAAATAGACTTAGGAAAGCATTTTAATAAATTCATGTAATTTATTAAAATTGTGAGAGAAATCCTTTAAACGTAACAAACTGTATTTATTAAAACCGGTAGAAATATTGATTACATAATTAAACAAACCATAATTAAAAACCTTGCCCGGAGCAAATCCTCCTTAGCCAGACATATTAACTGGTAATAAATCTGACAGAGGTTGGACGTAATAACAACACGGGGACGTGATTAGTGAATGGAGAAATGGAGAGGTCGAAGAGTGGAACATGTACGTAGGCTATTATAAGTGAAGTGGGTGAATTAGAGAATTAATGGAGTGAAATGGTATACGGGAGCGATTTACTGGAAGAGAATGAGATGAGGTGAGTGTGAGTGATTTTCAGGTTTTTCTCCGTGCACTCGTACAAGGCTGTAGGGAATGGGTATTTATAGAAGAAATGAAGAGGTAGTGGTACGTAGATATTTGCTTCATTGATTGAAGCATTAATTGCAGGGGACAGGAGGCAGATTGCAGGAGCGATTTAAGGTAGCGTCGGAGTAGATAGATAGACGATTCAAGTTGAAGACGACGACTGCGCGCGCAGAAGAAACTAGCCCGGGTTGATTTTAGTCAGTACCGCCAGTTTTCTTGTGCTGACCGCCTCGCGGTTGCCCTAGAGAGGTCCGCCCCATTACGGGCGGCTGTGTGTGAGTGTTCCGCCTTGGCGGTTGCACCAGTCTCGTACGCCACTTAGTAGGCGGTTGCCTGTGAGACGTCCGCCAGGCGGTTGCATGTGAGACGTCCGCCTCCTCTTGGGCGGTTTGCAGCTTGACCGTGGCCTATTTTACTTCAAACTTTGACCGGCTCTAGATTCTTCGTTTGGACTCCGTTTTCTGAGCCGTTTGCGTCTACGCGTTCGTCTCTTTGTCTACTTCACTCCCGGCTTGGTTTTCCTCATGTTAAACCAATAATTTTGTGAGATAAATAATAAAATATAAACTAGAGGAAAACTAACCGAAGTGGAGAAATGAGCAAGAAAAGTGCTGATATTAAACATGAAATACACCTATAAAACATGCTCATTTTGACACTTATCACACCCCCACACTTATCTTTTTGCTTGTCCTCAAGTAAAACCATGTACCTAAGCAAGTAGGAAATGCTCAATACTAACAAATATTATTATGAAGGGTAGGATAAAAAAGTCAATAGTTTATGATCTCTAAAACTTATTGAGGAGTGTGAAAAATTATCTGCTGGTGGCATAGGTGTGCTCAAGGTGAAAACAAAATTTAGAATTTCGGGGTATGATCTAAGGTACTTCAATGTTTCTTTTGTTTTGGTGACTCCGAGAACTTTTACCATGGCCAACTTCTCTCAAGAATGGGCATTGAGGAGAAAATAAAAGGAAGAAAAGATTTATGCATTTGCTTCACTTTTGCATGAGGGATGAAAAATATAGGCATCACGCCTTGTATTTAAGAACACTCAACTCTCTTTTGTTGGTTACCAATGGTGTCTCGAAAGTCCCTTATTTTTGTATACTTCTTCTTTTTTTTAACAGAGAAATACCCCTTAGCAATCCCTAAGAGAGAAGACAGAAGAAACCCTGAGCAATAAAATCCAACCAATTTGCAGGTTATTTGGTCACACCGCATATAAAAATGCTCCTCAAAAGTAATCAAATGAAAAATTTTTAAAAATTTTGTACCCTTTATCCTACAATTCATAATAGTATTAGTTTTTAAAGAGAACAACCTACATTAGCAGGGTACATAATTCAATTTGAACAGATGTGAGGTAAGCAGAAGATAAGCAGAGAGATTTTAACAATTTAAAGCATTTAGATGACCTGAAAAGGCTCTTCCCCCACACTTAAGTTTTAAGCAATGCCCTCATTGCGTAGAGGAAATAAAATTAATAGGGCATGCAATTAGTAAAGGAAAGAGTGTACTCCCCAGATTTCGTAGAGTGTGTAGAGCTCCCCCACACTTGAGTGTTGCTGTGGAATGTCATGAATTTAACCTGTAAAGAATATTCTACACAGCGAGAAGAACTCAAGTGAAGCCTGCATTTTATTATAGCCAATAAAAGGGAAATATAGTACAAAATGGAGTCCCACGGAGGACCCGACGTCTGCAATTTAAGTGGTGTAATTAAAATTAAAGGAAAGAAATTTAAACCCAAAATTAACGTCGGGCTGCAAACAAATCCCGGTCGCAGTAGTATAATGAAAATGTAAGCGACCGGATATCGAACCACGGGACTAATGTACATATTATAGTACCTAAGCGTGTCACAGGGGGGGGATTAATTGACTTGTTTTTATAAATAAAAGGAAAGATAAAATAAACTAAATTAACAGATAAACCTAACGGGACTCTGGTTCAGATTAATATTATCTGCTCTTTCATGCTATTCCTACTGGTTTAATAAATTGTGGCAAAATTCCTTTAATTATCTTAAGGACTAAGTCATAGCCTATAAGAACTCGTTTACCAGAAATGCTCGGTCTAATCAAGGTTCGAGCACTCTTATGTAAACGGACATTAAATTCGAGGAAATATAATTGCATCTGAAAATACTAACTCATTAAATCATAATAGAGTTTCTCCAGATTTACGGCTTAATCAACCTATCTATTTATCACCTGGTCTGATCAAAATAGACTTAGCAAGCAATTTAATAAACTCATGACATTTATTAAAAAGGCGAGAGATGAGCTTTAAGCGTAACAAACTTCATTAAATTAAAACCAGTAAAAACATTGCATAATTAATACAGAACATAATAATTATTCCCAAAGCGTACGTAAACTAGCCTAACATATTAAATAGATAGACAGAGACAAGAGTAATAGAATCATCCGTAATCACTCCGGCTCACTCTGCTATTTGTGTACGTAGGCTAGAGGTGGATTTAGTGAAATGTAAAATAAATAAAATGGAGAAGGCGGAAGGAGAGAAATGAGATGGTGTGTGAATTGGAACTCTAGAGGAACCACGGAAGGAGCCTCCGAAAGGACACTGGAGAAGGTGTTCGAGCGTTGTATTTATAGAGGAAGAAGAAGCGAGCAGCAGCTTCATTGATTGAGCTCGATGATTGCAGCTCCCCATTGATTGCAGGGGACAGGGCTGCAACGGGTGCGTGATTTCTGGTAGGCGCCGACTGCTTAAACGATAAGGCAGTCAAGTTGGAGAGCGAGTCGGCGGTTATCTGTTGATTTCCTACACATTTACACGTGTCCGCCACTTATCTAGCGGTCTCCTCTATCTCAACCGCCCAATATGGGGCGGTTTCCTCTGTCTTGTCCGCCTCGCGGTTGCATTAGAGTTGTCCGCCTCTTAAGTGGCGGTACTCTCTATGTTGTCCGCCCCCTAATGAGGCGGTTGCAACTCTAATGCAACCGCAAGGCGGACAAGACAGAGGAAACCGCCCCATATTGGGCGGTTGGATAGAGGAGACCGCTAGATAAGTGGCGGACACGTGTAAATGTGTAGGAAATCAATAGATAACCGCCGACTCGCTCTCCAACTTGACTGCCTTATCGTTTAAGCAGTCGGCGCCTACCAGAAATCACGCACCCGTTGCAGCCCTGTCCCCTGCAATCAATGGGGAGCTGCAATCATCGAGCTCAATCAATGAAGCTGCTGCTCGCTTCTTCTTCCTCTATAATACAACGCTCGAACACCTTCTCCAGTGTCCTTCCGGAGGCTCCTTCCGTGGTTCCTCTGGAGTTCCAATTCACACCATCTCATTTCTCTCCTTCCGCCTTCTCCATTTTATTTATTTTACATTCCCTAAATCCACCTCTAGCCTACGTACACAAAATAGCAGAGTGAGCCGGAGTGATTACGGATGATTTCTATTACTCTTGTCTCTGTCTATCTATTTAATATGTTAGGCTAGTTTACGTACGCTTTGGGAATAATTATTATGTTCTGTATTAATTATGCAATGTTTTTACTGGCTTTAATTTAATGAAGTTTGTTCCGCTTAAAGCTCATCTCTCGCCTTTTTAATAAATGTCATGAGTTTATTAAATTGCTTGCTAAGTCTATTTTGATCAGACCAGGTGATAAATAGATAGGTTGATTAAGCCGTAAATCTAGAGAAAGCTCTATTATGATTTAATGAGTTAGTATTTTCAGATGCAATTATATTTCCTCGAATTTAATGTCCGTTTACATAAGAGTGCTCGAACCTTGATTAGACTGAGCATTTCTGGTAAACGAGTTCTTATGAGGCTATGACTTAGTCCTTAAGATAATTAAAGGAATTTTGCCAGACAATTATAATTAAACTAGTAGGAATAGCATGAAAGAGCAGATAATATTAATCTGAACCAGAGTCCCGTTAGGTTTATCTGTTAATTTAGTTTATTTTATCTTTCCTTTTATTTATAAAAACAAGTCAATTAATCCCCCCTCCTGTGACACGCTTAGGTACTATAATATGTACATTAGTCCCGTGGTTCGATATCCGGTCGCTTACATTTTCACTATACTACTGCGACCGGGATTTGTTTGCAGCCCGACGTTAATTTTGGGTTTTAATTTCTTTCCTTTAATTTTAATTACACCACTTAAACCACTCGGATTATAACGTCTGCAAAATGGCGCCGTTGCCGGGGACTAGATTTATTCTAGTTCCTAAGCCCCGGATTATTCACCTGATAATTATAAATATTTTGTTCTCTTAAATATGTTAATAAATTTCTATATTATTTTCGTTATTGTTAATATTAATTATCTTCTTTATTTTGTTAATAATAATTATTTAATAATCTGTTAATGTTAATTGGACATTTGGACAATTGGACACCTGACTTTGGCCATCTAACTTTGGACTTCTAACTTCTAACTCTTATATTATTGTCATTTAATTTCCATTGTCTCTAACATTTTAATTTTCATTGTCCTTAACATTTTATTTCCATTGTCCCTAACATTTAATTTTATGTAAATTATCTACTAACTTATAATTTATGTTATCTAATTACTAACTTCTAATTTTATGTCATTATTATTACTAACCTATAATTTTATGACTTTATATTTGTGTGTCAATGTTACGAAACAAAAACAAAAAAAAAAGCTAAAAAAAAAATCGAACAGACCCTTGTCCGCCACTTACCACGCGGACTTCACACACGCGACCGCCTCGCGGACGACTCCCTCTTGTCCGCCACTTAACTAGCGGACGGCACACATCGCGGACGCGACTCGGTATAGAAAAAAAAAATTGGCTAAACGCCGCGTTTTCACTCAGAGCTGTTCTTCCCCAATTTCATTCGAGCTCGAGCCAGCCCCGAGAGAAGAACAAGCACCGCAAATCGCCCTCCCCCTTGATTTAGCACAACTTCTTCAATTCTTCATCAAATTTTACAAGGTTGGTACCAAAATGCTCGTTTTTCAATTCTTTACATTTCTATAGCTTCAAATCTGTAAATGATGAACTACATTAGGAGAAATTAAGGACTGAAGTTTCGAATCCCTAATTCCTTAAATTCGAAAATTTCGAATTCTAATTGCTAGATTTGTCTCGAATTTGTCCTATATTAATCATAATCTACATACACAAGGTTAAATCTTCACTTATTACACTTAGTTTGGGTGTTTTTGTTGAATTCGAAAATTGAAGAGTGATAGTTACGAAAATCCATTGTTAAAACTAGCATTTTTCAGTTTTATTTAGCCTTGATTATTAAACGAGTTTAGATTATGATTATAGGTTATTGTTTATAGATTTGATTGGTGACGGTACTAAATACCTTGAAATCTGACTGAATTTTTTGTGGAGAAACGAAGAATTTTAGGGGAGACTCTGTCGAAATTTCGACAGAATTTATGTTGTATAATTATTCTATTTATGTTTCATTCTTTGTTCAACTTGTTTCCTATTATTATTAATTTACGGAGTTGTTTATATTAATGTTCTATTTGATATTAATTTCTATGTTGTTTATTAACGTTTTTGTTGTTATTCTCTATTTTATTTTTTATGCTGTTTTTGTTTGTTAATTTTTATGCTGTTAATTTCTATTGATTCTCATGTTATTATTACTTTGTTTGATATTTAATATTTTATTGTTATGCTGTTAATGTTGTTTGCTTTTAATTTTAAATATATATTAGTATGTCTCGTACACGTGGTGGTGACTGCCCCGGAGCATCATCTTCTTCTGCACCTCGTCTTCAGGACGATGGCTTTGTCTCAGTAGAGGCTCGTGCCTGGTTCGATCAGGGCAAGGACTTTATTGTGGAGAGGAAATTTGAGCCTGCGGTGCTAGAGGCTGCAGGGGTGGATACTCTATTTGCCAGGCTAGGACTTTCGGAGGTCCTATGGTTAGGGCACGGAGTCTTTGCTCCGGACTTAGTTAGAGAGTTTTATGTTAATGCCCGGGCGGGCGATAGGAGCATTACTTCTTATATACGCCATCGCCCCGTGGAGATCACTCCCTCGTCATTCACTTCTCTCCTGCACATCCCGGATGGTCCTGGTGATATCCGAGGATTCACAGAGGAGTACTTGCAGAGGTCGAGGTCCAGGTGGCTTCAGGCTGTAGGTCGGAGGACCCGACGTAGAGGGGAGGAGGAGAAGGATGTCCTCCCGTTCGCTAGCTTCCCCACGCTGACTCAGAGGCTTCTCCTGGAGATCCTCAGTCATCAGATTCGCCCATCTGGGGCGCATGATGCTACTGATGAGGATTGTGCCTTACTGGACTACTTCCTAGGTCCATTTCCACCCGCTCAGCGCATCTCCTTCAGCCACGTCATGTTCAGCCAGCTCTATAAGGTGGTCTCCTACATGAGGACGAAGAAGAAGAAGATCACTCCCATTTTTCCCTTCTTCCTCAGTCTCCACATTATCGGTTCTGTCCCAATCTCAGCAGAGTTCAGGGAAGCTTTAGAGCTCCGTCCAGTGAAGCGCTCAGTGTCACTGCTGACTGTGCGGAGCTGGGGCTTTATGCGCTCAGATGACGGTACTTGGGTTAGGAGTGCCGCTGCTCGGTCTTCCACTGCATCATCTACAGCAGCGGGGCCCTCTACAGGAGCTACACACTCAGCTGATCCTGACCCACCGTCCGCTGACACTGCACAGGGAGAGGAGCCCTATGTGCCGCCTACTGACATGATGCAGACCCCTGCTCCTGTACCTTACTCGACAGATCTACAGGCTCAGTTCCAGACGTTCCATCAGAGGTTTGAGCAGAGGGTGATTCAGCGCTTGGACCGGAGTGATGAGATGCATGCACAGACAGCGCAGCAGAATGCGCAGACCGCTCAGCTCCTAGAGCGTCTTCTCGCTCAGTCAGGCCAGGGACCTGCACAGCCTCCACCACCACCACCACAGTGATTTTAGTTTATTTTATTTTATTGTTATTTTTATTTCATTTTATATTTCTCTGACTTTTTGTAGACTATTACTGTTTAAACCTTGTGCTAACATTTGATATATTCAGGAAGGTAACAGTGTGATTTACTTTATGTTTTTATTTTAATTTTTATTTATGTTTTTCATTTAATGATTTTCTTTTGGTTCAATTGGAGTTCTGCTGGCTATATATGATTTTCTTTTCAGAACAAATTCTATGTCGAAAATATAGCTGAACTCACCTATGGAAAGCAACCTCAGTTGCTTTGGAATTTCAATATCTTGGGTTGAACACTTGCGCAAACTCAAGTGTGAGGAACGTCTCACCCCTGCCAAAGCTCTAAGTGTGAGGAAGGATACCTTCCTCAATCTACGATACAAGGGGAGTTTCAGTTCTTCCTTTATTTTATTAATATTCAACCCGTATTTATTTAATCCTTTATGAGTCTGTCATAATTTGAAAGGTCATTTTCTTGATTTTAATTCTGAACAATGAGGACATTGCTCCTCTTAAGTGTGAGGAAGGAGAGACCTTTCCCTGAAATTATGACAGTAGTTCGATAATGCCACACTCACTTTTTGCTACTCTAAACTGCCTAAATTTTAAAAAAAATTGATAAAAATGAGATAAAATAATTGTAGAAGTGTCTGAAATTATGTCAAGTGACAACTGAAAGGTAGTTTTATTTTAAAGGAGTTTGTATAAAATTATTTTCCTTCAAAATACTCTATTTTTACTCAAAATATGATAGATCTGCTGATTGTAAAAACCAATTTAGTTTAGCTTGGGATTGTGGAAATATGTGGAAAGTCAAGGAAAGAAAAGGATAAAGACAAGGTACTCCGCTGTTTATGAATTTTTTCTAACCAAAACAGGCCTCGTCTATCCGGTTATTAAGTTCTTTGAGGTGCTTTAACACCTATCTACCTAAGGTCTCGTGATCTGGGATAGAAGACCCAACACCGCTACAAGGATAGAGAGAAAAGTCTGGGGTACAGAAAAATAATGCAATTCAAAAAAAAATATATTATAAAAATAATATGTGCTTTGTTTATGCAATTTGCACATTCAAAAAAATGTATATAATAAATTGCAATTTATATTTATAAACATGAGTACGTGGTATTGAAAGGTATTGCGGAATAAGGCATTACTTCACACCCCTTGTCATTCCGGGTTAGTGAATGAATTGGTTGGAAATCCCAGGTTAATCTAACTTGTTTTCTGCAGTCTAGTTTTTCTATGCTTTTATTAAATTGTTCTTCTTCACTGTTTATAAAAACCTACTTCTAAGAGCAGAATTATTCTTTCAATTGTCACTTTGTCTAAATTCCCTTCTACACTTGTTTAATCTTGTTTTATTATTATGGCTTAGAGATAATTATATTCCTTATTTGCTTGAGGACAAGCAAAAGTCAAGTGTGAGGAAGTTTGATAAGTGCAAAACATATAGACTTATTAGGGTTTAATCACCTTATAATTTGTAGCATTTTTAGTAATGTTTCGCACTTATCTAGGGTTTTTCCTATAATTATGTTATTATATTAACTGATGTATTATATGTGTTAAATTGTAGGAAAAATACCTAAAACATACATATGTTTATAAGGGATTAAATAAGGTCACGTGGAGGAGGAATACGCATGCATATTTGCATGCAACCGCCTTGTAATTGGCGGACCACTCACCACCAACCGCCTGGTCTTGGAGGCGGAACAGAGCATTGCAACCGCCTCATTAGGGGGCGGACAACATAGAGAGTACCGCCACTTAAGAGGCGGACAACTCTAATGCAACCGCGAGGCGGACAAGACAGAGGAAACCGCCCCATATTGGGCGGTTGAGATAGAGGAGACCGCTAGATAAGTGGCGGACACGTGTAAATGTGTAGGAAATCAACAGATAACCGCCGACTCGCTCTCCAACTTGACTGCCTTATCGTTTAAGCAGTCGGCGCCTACCAGAAATCACGCACCCGTTGCAGCCCTGTCCCCTGCAATCAATGGGGAGCTGCAATCATCGAGCTCAATCAATGAAGCTGCTGCTCGCTTCTTCTTCCTCTATAAATACAACGCTCGAACACCTTCTCCAGTGTCCTTCCGGAGGCTCCTTCCGTGGTTCCTCTGGAGTTCCAATTCACACACCATCTCATTTCTCTCCTTCCGCCTTCTCCATTTTATTTATTTTACATTCCACTAAATCCACCTCTAGCCTACGTACACAAAATAGCAGAGTGAGCCGGAGTGATTACGGATGATTTCTATTACTCTTGTCTCTGTCTATCTATTTAATATGTTAGGCTAGTTTACGTACGCTTTGGGAATAATTATTATGTTCTGTATTAATTATGCAATGTTTTTACTGGTTTTAATTTAATGAAGTTTGTTACGCTTAAAGCTCATCTCTCGCCTTTTTAATAAATGTCATGAGTTTATTAAATTGCTTGCTTAGTCTATTTTGATCAGACCAGGTGATAAATAGATAGGTTGATTAAGCCGTAAATCTGGAGAAAGCTCTATTATGATTTAATGAGTTAGTATTTTCAGATGCAATTATATTTCCTCGAATTTAATGTCCGTTTACATAAGAGTGCTCGAACCTTGATTAGACCGAGCATTTCTGGTAAACGAGTTCTTATGAGGCTATGACTTAGTCCTTAAGATAATTAAAGGAATTTTGCCAGACAATTATAATTAAACCAGTAGGAATAGCATGAAAGAGCAGATAATATTAATCTGAACCAGAGTCCCGTTAGGTTTATCTGTTAATTTAGTTTATTTTATCTTTCCTTTCATTTATAAAAACAAGTCAATTAATCCCCCCTCCTGTGACACGCTTAGGTACTATAATATGTACATTAGTCCCGTGGTTCGATATCCGGTCGCTTACATTTTCACTATACTACTGCGACCGGGATTTGTTTGCAGCCCGACGTTAATTTTGGGTTTTAATTTCTTTCCTTTAATTTTAATTACACCACTTAAACCACTCAGATTATAACGTCTGCAAACTCCAAATGACGAAAAGAGAAATGGTGTAAAGGACAACTTCTAAAGTCCAAGTCCAGGAGCTCGAAAACAACGTCAACATGAAGCAGTTAGACGACTTCAAGACAAGGAAGATGAATATGAGAGAAGATGCAAGTTGCAGCTTTGGTCACCCATTTAAGCTCCACATACCTCAAATATCCCTCCATGATCCCGTCATCTTTCATCACACCCTATGGCCACGTTATAAGCTTTAAAGACTTCCGACTTGATAGTTGTGTATCTAATCACGCGAAGTAACAGATCGAATGCGTAAATCCACCAAATGTCAAATTCAATGGTCTAGAAGTTGTGACCGTGAGCAGAAAACAAGTACAAGCATCAAACACGCTAAGTGTAGGTTAGGAAGCACCACATCGAAACATAAGCCGTGACCCTGTGAGGACGAGACTCGTTCGAGCGCTTAATCAAAGAAAATACCGGGGGCAATCGATCGTTTCGATCGATTGCCATGAACTTTAGCTCAGATTGTCCTAAGGAAAGATACTGGGGGCAATTGTTGGTTCCAACAATTGCCATGTCAACACCAATTAAAACCCAAAGCTTGAGCACCACCATCCCACCACAGGCACACATAAGCCCTTACCACCACACACACACTCTCAAGCCTGTTATTAGCCTTACCTCCACAAAAACATCAGGCCCGTCAAACCCTGACCACCATCCAAAATCACAGCCTAATCCCAGATCTATCACAAATCCTGAACACCGGAAAAAGCCTTTAACACCAAACAAACACCACACACTTCCACCAATGACATGTTCATTTTCAAGAAACAAATTGCAGATATAAAATTTTTAGTCAGGAAATGATCATTTCACTTCCCTTTTTCAGCAGAGTCTTTCTCGAGCATTGCCATGTTTGGCACATTTTTCAACAGTTCCTTGTTTTGGGCAAGCTTCCAAAACACTCTAGTTGCATTTTACATAACACCTCAAACATTGCCATGTTTGGCACCTTTTCCAACAATTTCCTATTTGAACGAGTATCTTTCATATATTTTGATTGCATACATCTTATCATCATTGCCATGTTTGACACTCCAGTATCAGTTTTCATCATTTGCACGAGACCATTATCCTTCTAACTTATTTTTAGTTCGAGACCCAAAATCGGTGCAAGGCCCTGCAGATTCCTCATTCAGTACGAGACCTAGCATCTTCATTCAGTACGAGACTGGAATCAGTGTGAGTTCCATCTTTTTCTTCATCCATTCAGTACGAGACTTCAGTTCGAGACCCATCTTATTCATCAGTGCGAGACCCACCATCTTCATCAGTACGAGACCTAGTATCATCTTCATGCGAGACAGGTACGAGACAGAGCGTGATCTAAGTTGGCGGGGCAGAGGGCAATAAGTCCCCATCTTTGTGTCAACTTCTTGGGAGAAACAACTAGTGGGCAGTGGCAATAAGTCCCCTTGGTAATCTAGAAGTTATCCCAGCACCCCAGTTGGTGGGCAGAGGCAATAAGTCCCCATAGTATACCAACCAGGAGCATTGGAACGGTTTCGGTCCCCAGAAGCATCCGAGCATCATCAGCATCGTCAGCATCGTCAGCATCATCCGCATCATCAGCATCAGCATCATCAACATCAGCATCATCAACATCATCAGCATAATAAGCATCACTAGCATATTAGCATTCCTGCATCTACACATTATTTCATTTTCATCATTTTTAGGTAGTCAACGCCTTAGAATAGCTTGACATCTTTTCATTCGGTTTAGGTAGTCGATGCCTTCGAATAGCTTGACATAACTTCATCTTCGCTTATAGGTAGTCAACGCCTTAGAACTGCTTGACATTATTTCATTTTGTTTCTTACTTTTAGGAAGTCAACACCTTAGAAAAGCTTGACATCATTTTCATCATCTTCAGGTAGTCAACGCCTTAGAATCGCTTGACATTTACTTCGTCATTTCATTTTTTGGGTAGTCAACGCCTTAGAATAGCTTGACATCGTTTCACTTTTAGGTAGTCAACACCTTAGAATTGCTTGACATCTTTTTCATTCTCACTCATAGGTAGTCAGCGCCTTAGAATAGCTCGACACAATCCACATACAGGGTCTTTTAAGATCCCAAAATTTTGGGGTGTCACTCTGGCATCAACTAGTCTTTTCATCTTCATTACAAAGCCTAGTTGACGGGGGGCAATCTGTTATACCCAAAATTTCAACCCCCCCGGAGTAGTCTCTAAGGCATACGTGTTACAAAGGGCAAAAGGGGTCAAAAAGCACCAAGGCGGGATTTTCCAATGACATTATCGGGATTTTCTATTTTCATATGACTTGTTCATTATCTCCAAACACTTCCAAATATCATAGTCATTATGAAAGGTATTTCATGATTTTCTGATAATATTTATTCTGGAAATTTAGCTTTTAATTCATATTATAAGCTAATTTCTTTAATTAACACATGAAATAACCTCAAAATAGAAATAATAAAAGGTTTCCAAAATTAAAATAAAATTGTCACATGGTTAGCATGACTACATACAGTCATAAACCTGAAATTATTTTATTTGGAACCTTAACCCAAAATTTAAAAGAGAAATTCAATCATTTTTGCAATTTTCTCTCTCCTATGGAAAATACCGAAATCAAAACAAAACATCATGAAATTTTAACACAAGATAGAGGATGATTATTAGAGACTAATGCCGTTGGAATTTTGTTATTTCGACTTTCCAATAATAAGTTATGAATTATGGGAGATTCCAGATTGTGAGATTTTTATCTACTCGGTTATTTATCAAAATAACCCGATTCCAACTCTAACAATTCTTAAAAATCATCATTTATCTTCTGTTAAAATTTCATAATTTTTATCGGCCTGAAACGTATTTTAAAAAATCAGATTCCCTTAGAGCACAAAATCAGGGTTTCAGATAAAAATCTTGTTCTATCAACATGGCCTTACTCTTTCTATAAAAGGACCTTCCAAAAATGACCTAGGGCAGAGGAGAACACTTCCAAAGTCAGAAAACACAGCCACAAACTTTCTCCCCACGTTTTAACACTTCCAAGCCTCAAATCAATACCGAAACACTGCAGAAATCACCCCGAAATCACCAAAAACTCATCCTTTCTTCTCCTATTGAACTTCCAAGAACACAAAACCACCACAAAAACAGAAGAGAAACGTCCTTAACAGCATAAAGAAGAAGGAGTCAGAAGCACAATTCGAAGTCAATCCAAAACCGGCATCAACGAAGCACCAAAAGATCCCCGTTGTGAAGAGTCTCATTAAATCCGAAGTTAAAACAGGTTGAAGTCATGTTTTTCTGACTTTGTTCAACTTTAACTACTCTGTGTTAAAATTTGGACTCAAATTGACTTTTTATCGCTTCTGAATTAGCATTTGTTTTCGCTTCTGCCCAATAACTTCTTTGCTAAGTTTCGTGTTTAATTCGAATTCAAATTGTAAACTTTCAATCACTAACGTGTTTAGAATCTTTCAGGCTACCTACCCATAAAATTTGAGCCAGAAACATCGCCGGGAGCCACCCAAACGCCGCTGTCCGAGGGCGGTCCGCACCCACGGACGCTATGTCCGGGGTCCCGGACGCCCTGTCCGAAAGCCACGCCCCCGGACGGTGGCGGGATATTTTTTTTCAAAATTTAGGGTTTTATAAAACATGTCCGGGCCCACGGACATCCTGTCCGTGGCCCCGGACTTTTCAAATCTCGTTTCTGTTTAAATTTGACTTTTCTGTGTAATTAAGTTAACTAGGGTCCGTGGGTTCGGACATTAGGTCCGTAGCCACGGACGAAAACAAAACTTGACCTAATTCTACCTCCGAAACCCTAGTTTAGGTATTTTAATTTCCACTTTAATTTTCTGTAAAAAAATGTTAAAAAATAAAAAAAAACAGAAGTGCGCACTTAGGTTAAAAACGACTCGTAATAAGCCATAATTAAACTAAGTAGAGGAAAAACGACTTCTAGGGGTAATGAAAGTAATTGAACCCTAATTAAGTCGAATATCAAGCTCCCGAACCCGAACTCTCCTTTCCTAATTTGATCTAGGTTAAAATTAGGTGGCGACTCTTAATAGGTTCCAGTGAGCTAGCTTAGGTTTTAATAATTTTTGTTATATGACATAGTTATTAATCTTAGGTTATAAGTGGACCTAAAACCCAATTAGATCCTAATCAACTTTAATCAACATAGGATAGGGTTTAAAATCGAGGCTCACAGCCGGCCCAATTCAAAATCGGCCCTAGTCTCAAAAATCAACCCAAAGGTCTAAAAGTTGACCAAGCTTTGACCATCCGACTTTGACCATCCGACTTTGGCCAAAGCTTTGACCATCCAATTTTGACCAAGCTTTGACCATCCGACTTTGACCAAGCTTTGACCATCCAACTTTGACCAAGCTTTGACCATCTAAGTTGACCAAGCTTTGACCATCCAACTTTGACCAAGCTTTGACCATCTGCCTTTGACCAAGCTTTGACCATCCGGGTTGACCAAGCTTTGACCATCCGACCTTGACCATCCGAGTTTGACCAAACTGATTCAATTCCAAGCCTAGATTCAAAGAACGTTTTCTTCCCAGTTAGGCATCACTTGTCTCCCTTCCAAAATAAAAATCCGAGGCGGGGCACTGGGGTCATAACCTCCCTTGTCGCAATCTGGATCTCTTTAGGCAGGGCATTAGGGTGACAAACCTCCCCTAATTGCAGCCTAGATTTTCACAAGGCGGGGTGCTAGGGAAGTAACGACCTTCCTAGCTGCAACCAGGAGTTAGAGACGTTAGTAGGGTTCGACCGAGAGCATCTCATTCATGGTGTTTCTCTCTGAATCCTATTTTTTGACATAAATTCATTGCCCCATCTTTCGAGCCTCGACACTTACCATTAATTAAGTGTCGTGTTCGAGGGGGTACATAGGGTAATCCCTCGGGATTATCCGCTCTTTTACAACAAAAATGATTTTTGGTTTTAAAATTTTAAGAGAGACAATTCTAAACAAATCAATCCAATCCTTTCATTAGAGCTTTAACCCATAAGCGCTCTTCAATCCTTTCCTAAGCAAACTAGAAGTCACAAGTCCCACTAACATATGACCCTTTATTCTTAAATTCTCCCGAACAACCTTTGTCATCTTAAACCAGAAACATCTTCAAAACCCGAACACCGGTAAACCAAATATCCTCTTTCACACTCCGTCCACACTTTCGACTTCCTAAAACACCTCAAAAATTTGACCGTCCTAAATTCCAAACTCTACAAACATGAAAAACTCCTCAATTCCACCAAAGAATCTGAACACCTCTCAACTTCACAAAATGACCAAAATGCCCTTTTACTCCTCAAAATTTCCAACATCCTCTTAACCTCGTGAAAGTCAAAACAACCTCACACCTCTCAACATTCAAACCAATTTCACCGACCAATATTTCAAGACCAGCCTATTTCTCTAAAATCTTGGAAATCATCTGTTCTTCAGTCCACACTCAATCCTATCCGTTGGCTTTAAATTGAATCTCTCTAATAAGGTTTTGAAAGAAGGCAATCCCGACAATTGGAGACCGAGGTTTCCTCGGGCACCAATCCGATGTCGTGGTCGTTGCCACTTCTAAGGGGTGTAACCCTGTGCGAACCCACCATAGAATCTCTGGCTTGATCAGATAAGCCCTCTCCATAGGCAATAAATCATCAGAGTCAATTAACGGTTCTTAGAACCCTTCTTCTTCCTTCCTAGTTCCTTTGGTCAAACTAGGTGGCGACTCTAATTAATTTCCGCCTATAGGGCATAAGTCCGCGTAGAGCCCATCTAGAGCGGGTGTAGTGCACACTTGCACTCTCCCTTATGCTTTCTGGGAAAGACGGATGATTTAATAGGTATATGAGGGCTGCCAGAATAACGGGATTTCACCCTCCACAGAATGACATTATCTAGGATCTAGGCTTCTCAGTTAGACCATATTTAGATAGACCCCCCTCATACCGAAAAATCACCCTCCACAGAATGGCGACTCTGATGGGGACGACTTGAGTAAGTTTTTCTCAAACTCAAGGAAGACTGAACTCCATTCAAAATTGTCGGGAATTCCTCCACTTCTTTTAAAACCTTTAAGAGATTCTTTTCCAAGCCATTAGGATTACTCTACTCCACACTTAGAGTGTGTATCTGATGAGGACAGATAGGATTTGTTAGATCCTCAACAAACATTGCAAAAATTGGGTTTATAATTAGCTCACACTTAGAAAGAGACACTTAGGTGTGAATGAAGCTAACTTCCTTTTAGGGTAATAAGCAACCAATTTGGAATCACTAATCTCTAGACAAAACACTTAGTAATTAGATTAGTGTGAAATTCCCTGCTTTGTTTACTATATGATTGTGGGGTGCATGGGGTGGGTAGCTTAGGACATGCATTCCTCTGTGTCACCCATTTTATCCACGATGTCACGGGATCCCCAACCGGTCCTCGGTAGATTCCCCATGAGCAGGGTCACTCTCTCAGTGAACAAACCCGTGAGGTGGTATGGTCTTCGACTAACGCCTTGAAGCTCATGATCCGAAAAAAAATATCCTCCATTACCTGAGTCAAAGCCAGCATATAGCGAGCCATGAACCTTCAGTGTCCAGCTGCCTTGTCCGGTGTCTAAGATGGGCTTATGGGTAGTCGCCCCCTTGTATGCCGCCTGTCTGACCACCTTTTTGCCTTACCTTGAAGATTGCATGGGCCCAGTTCTCCATTGCTCCTCTGCACCACGGGTGTCTCTAAAGCCCAATGTCACGCTACACATCCATAGAGGATCCCGTATTTACCGGATACCCATACATGACACAACGTAGTCAGTGAATAATTTGGACTTTAGACACACCAGACCGTGCAGATGACGAAAGACCCATTCCCATGCAGTACTTCCCTGAGTTTCCTGAAAAGTGGGGTGTTATCGGATCATCACTGGCCGTGACGTATGTTTCTCTACCATCTCGGGTATCCTGACCTTTCGAACTTAAGCACTCTAGACTTTCTTTATGACGTGCCTCACAAGGGGCATAGTAGAGAAAAACCCCTAGAGATGACAGTGAAGGGACGACGGTTCCCCGGTGGGACGGAATCATAATTAACCTGGAAAGTGATTATCCCAACACTAACACTTACAGCTCCACATCAGACATAGCCGCGATTTACATTACACTCTGCAAATGTGCTCAACCCCTTTTAATCAAAAACCATGCTTTCAAAACCTCGTTCGGAATCTTTCTTTCAATGTCACTTGCGGACTTTTCAATACCTTGTGAAATTATTCTTTAAAAACCATTCTTTCGAAAACGCTTTTTTAAAAGTTTTCTTTAAAAAAAAGAGAAAAAAAAGATGTTTTAAAACCCTTACTGTTTTTCCAACAAAGTTCCTCTCTTCGTTTTCATTTCTGAAATATCAGCCATATTCACATTACCTGATTGCGCTTCCCCAATCTTATACACCACTTTCTTCCCCCTTGTTTTCTCTTTTCCTCTACCTCGGTTTTGCAGGAAATAACCATGATGAACCACCTAGTACCAGTTCCAGGAGAGAGGAAGAGACAAAGAGACACCTTAGAACAACAAAGGAAGGAAGCAGGGATGAGAGAGCAAGCCCACATTACCCTTTATCAGCAAGAACGTACTCAGGAAACAGAGTTTGCCACTAATTTGAAGAGTCGGTGTGGGGAATGAAGGACATTGGAGAACCCCTCTTTTTAAGCCTGGCTCACTTAGGCATCAGGCAAAACATTGATTATGAGGCACTACACGAATCAGTCAGCCATTGGGATCCAGAAGACCACCTATATCGATTCGCTGTTGAGGAGTTGACTATGCTACCAGCTGAAGCAGATGCTTTTTTGAAAATCAAACCTCACCAAAAGATGCCCCGTATACCAGTTGACCGGACAGAAACACCAGCTTTTACAGCAAAATTTCTTGGGGTAGACATTGCTGAAGTGCAGAGTTTTGGAGGCATGAGTCTGAGTTTAAAAGACCTCCTTGATTGTTTCTACAACCCGTACCGTCCGCTAAGGACCCAGAGACGTGTGTTGGATCTTTGTATCATGCGGTTACATCTCTTCCGGCAGAGCGGTCTGAGAATGAACCCCAAGATTATTTATTTGTTAAAAGCCTACGAAGATGGACTCAGCATCGGGACCTATGTGGTAGCCGAAATAGCTAGGGGACTAGACCGTTGGAAGGAAGTAGGCGTCCACGAGACATTCTTTATAGGAAGTTCATTGCTACTATAGGTTTGGCTTTTCGACCACTTGAGGGTGCCGGTCTTATCAAACTTCGAGACAGTAAACATGGGAACCTTTTTGACCACTAGGAAAAAGGTTGAGCAGCCAAAAGAAGGATGGAGGGCCTTCTTTAGAGATGTTCGTTGCCATTCCCACATCCTTTGGGTGCTCAATGATTGGGATGTCCAAGGAGGTAGTGTCAGATCAGCAGAACACAATGGTTTGGTCCTAATTGGCCTAGACCGCTTCATCACCATTTTCCCACTTAGGGTGATGCGACAGTTTAGGCGAGAGTACACTATCCCAGGAGCAGAGATGTCAAAGTTCAAGGATCTCCATTTTATAGACCCAACGGTTAATCACATAACCCGAGCCTATGATACCGGGGTCAAATGGGCCATCTTTGACGAGAGGGACACGGACTTTCGTTTGAGCGACTCTTATAAAGATTGGTTGGAGAAACGAGTGGATCGTACAGAGAAGTACCCATACTCCCTTAATCGACCGGTAACTAATCAAGACACTACCCTCTCGATTGTTGTGAATTTACAGCCTGCGCTGACAAAGAACCAGTTGAGAAAGAAGGAGCGAGAAGAATTGAAGCGAAAGAAGATCATCGGCTGATCTGCTCTTCACTCGCTATTTAGTAGTAGTTTCATGACTAGCAGATGTTACCTCTTTTGGAATCCGAGTGTAACCCCCATCCCCCTTTACTAGCTGGATGTAATCCCCTCTTGAATTCGGATGTATCGATTATGTAATTACTGTTTAAGTTATCTGGGTGTAATTCCCCTTTTGAATTTGGATGTAACTCCTCATTCCCCTTATTATGTAGAATTCGGTTATGTAATGACTATTAACTGACATAACATTTTCCCCTTATGGTTCTAAATGTAACCCCCCTTTTTCCCCAACATATAAAATCGCAGTTAAGTAATGAAATATGGCTTTTATTTTGGAAATGGAAACTAGGCTCGTGCGCCTTTTCTTCACAAAACAAGTATCATAGAAAACCTACACCTGCAAAACGTTTTACACAAACAATGGGGACGACCCTATCCCTTCCTACTTTTTTTCAAAATGTGCATTCACACTAATAATCCTCATGCTATTCCACAGTACAGTACCGTCGACAACAGATTGTGAAGATTTTTGAGTCTGATTCCAAACCAGTCTTCCAACAATACTCGACTTTGGAAGAGAGACTCCAGGGGTAGGCTGGATAGCGATACCAAGACCGAAACTTCATCAGAAACCATGGATCCAAGCCTGATCAACTCGACCGCCCTAGAAATTACCCAAGTTATCACTTCTGCCATAGAGGCAAGCCCTCCCGGAGCTAGCGGCAGCATACAACACCCTGATGCTAGCACCCTCTATCGTTTGTGGGAACAATCCCAAAGGAATGAATCTCTGATGAGACAGAAATTAGAGCGTCTGGAGGAACAATTACTAAAGGAAAGGATGAGCAAGGGAAAGGACCCATACCTTACCGATCCGACGATGATTATATCGAAGAGACCCCAAGGATCACTTTAATCAAAACCCTATTTTCAACACCGCACCACCAACCTCTCACGGGAAAAGAATGTACCACTGTCCACCCCATAACGACAATGTTCCAAACAACTGACCTACTTTCTGGAGCCCCCTTGCCACCACCAATTCTGACCACAACCACAACCAAGCCAACCACTTTTCCGAAATTACCACCATTCCAGCCTGTTGAAGTCACTGCCCAAACGGCCAATCTATATCAAGTCAAGCAATCCGAGTCCATTCATCCCAAATTACCACACCTAGACCCCATTCAGCTCACTCCATACTAGTACACCACCCCTGGACACGCTGTCCATTTTGAGGAAGCAATTCCCCATACTCAACTGCTACCCCACCCGTCTAACCATCTGATTCATGGCTACAATCAAGCCGCACCTGCTGAGCACCTTCCAATTGACTTTAGTCAAATGAAGAAATAAGGAAGAACTATTGCAGAGATGCAGCTCGGAGAGCGAGCCAAGATGCTGGGTTTCCGTCATTTCCAATTGAAGCCAAACTCTAAGTTGCCCGAGAGTCTAAAACTGCCAGAAATCTCTAAATACTTTGGGAAAGGGGACCCTGGGCACCATCTTGCCCAGTTTGACCGGGTTATGACTATGTACGGGCTAGATGATGAAATGAAGATAATCTGCTTCCCCAGCTATCTCGAAGGGTCCGCCCAAACTTGGGTGTCAAGGTTGGACTTCTCGGGAAAAAAGCTAGAAGAAGTCTACCAAGCTTTTGTGGAGCAGTATAGCTATAACACTCACTTAGGGGTCACCTGGAGAGACTTGGAGACTATGAGACCGAGAAATCATGAGACAGTGATGGAATTCATTACTAGGTGGAGAGAGAAGGCGGGCCAGATGTTAGACCGCCCCAGTGAAGATGAGCAAATAAGGATCATCATCGATTGCCTAGAAAATCCCTACTCAGATCACCTCAAATCCTTGGGGATTTGTGATTTCAAGCATCTGAAAGCAGCTGCCACGGCCGCAGAAGAACTAGCATTGGCAGGAAAGTTGAAAGGTCCCAGTTTCCAGGGATCGTTTCCCCGACAGTCAAACTATCAAAACAAGCACCCTAAGACAGACACGGGCAGCAAGTTTGTCCCTACCCTGTCAACCCATCAATCTCAACCTCCAGTTTACCAGGCCCAGGTCAGCGGGCTAAAACCAGATTATTCTGCAACCCCACCGCCAAACAGCTACCAAGCTCAACCCAGAAGGAATTACACCAGCTTGGGAATGCCCATGGACAAAGCCTATGAAAAGCTGAAGAAAAGTGGGTTTTTGCTGGGACACCCAAAACCCAAACCAGGAGTCACCCAGATGGGAACCAACCTTGCCAGCTTCTGTGAATACCACCTGATCAAGGGACACAGTACAGACAATTGCAGGTCCTTGCGCCATGCTATCCAAGACTTGATCGACGCTGGAGAGGTCAAATTTCCAAAAATTGGGCCAAGTACCCAGAATAATTCAATTCCCTGACATGTGAACATGATCGGATTCAGTGGAGAAGAGGAAAGTCTACCGAACCATCGAGAAATTGTGAGATTGGCTGATGTCGGAGAATCATCTGAATCAACCCATCAGAAACCCTTTTTATCTGTCGCATCCTCACCTCTATTGAATACCTTCAAGGTCCCCCGCCCAAAGATTCATTTGGACACGCTACCCTTATTAAGGGAGTATTTGAATAAAAGGGATCAGGCTCAAAATGCCATTGACAAGTTAAGGTATCAAGGGAAGGTATCGATCTTCTTCCAATATGATGTGGGGCGACAGATAGAAGGAGATTTGGAAACTTTGCTGATGTTAACTTCTGACGCAGAAGACCTCTACAGAAAGATGAGGGCACTAGAAATTGTTGAGGCTTGGTGCAACCACAAAATCTTTGAGAAACAGTGAAAAGGAAATAATGTCATGTGTAATGTGATCATGATCATAGATGAAGATGAAAATTCACCGGCCATGACCGCGGTTAAGGTACCCCTCCTGATAGTGGATGAGGAAAAACACCGCCATTACCCTAAAAAAATCAATCACTTAACCGCTCAGGAAAGCATTTCAAACCCTCTGAGCTCACAGAGGAGCCAGAAACACTGCAACAAAAGTCCATGACCTTACTCTGAATGAGTCAGAGAACAAGTTGGTGGGAGAAGAAGAACTGATGAAAAGCTGAAGACTACCAGCATACCTATTACAATCTGGTCCCTGCTGACAAGTTCAGAAGAGCACAAAGATGCAGTAGCTCGGCATTTAGGAATGAACAAGAAGCGGCTGACATCAGCTGAAAACATCGTAGCTCACCTATCCCAGACTCCTGATCTCTCCATAACGTTCACCGATGGCGAGATCCCTCGTCAATCGGGAAGAGCCCTCTACATAACCGTGAAGGCTGGAGGATTCCAGGTCCCAAAGACTCTAATTGATGACAGGGCCGACGTGAACGTCTGCCCGCTCCATGTAGCCCGTCACATGGGACTCAACGACTTCAAACCGGTAGACATGATGTTGAGTGCCTATGACAACAGCCATAGAAAGGTTTTGGGAACCATCTCACTGCCGATCTTGATTGAGGACGTCTCCCTGACCATCGAAGCAATGGTGATAGACATATCCTCCACCTTCAACCTTCTGCTGGGGCGGGAGTTCATCAATCAGATTAAAGGAGTCCCCTCAGTCATCCATCAGAAGCTAAAATTCAAACACGGGGGGTGAATCGTGGAGGTTTTGGGAGAGGCTAGAGCTGAGTCCCAACTATTTGAGATTAAGACACCAGGGGGCTGAGGGTTGACGCTCGGGGGCTTCACAGTGGCGAACCCACAATCACAGGTAAGTCAAACTTCTTCCATCACTCCTCTCTACTTCGACCCTAGTGTCTATAGCCCCGCATCGCAGCACATGATGTCTCGGATGGGCTACAAACAGGGGGTGGATTAGGCAAGGAGCTGTAGGGCATGGTGGAGCCACTAACAGCATATATTGGAGGTCAAGGAGCCGGGTTGGGATTTACGGAAACGCCAAGTATGATGTTGACAGATTCACACATAAGAACTCCCACAGATTCTTTCTTATCGGTTAACCTTGAACCTCATGTATTTGTGAGTTGTGATAAGCAGAGAGTAGCTCGGGCCTAGGAGGATCAGGAGACAATAGAGTGAGGGAGCTGGTGGACCACTTTATTCTCCCTCAACTCATGCCTTGAAGACCATGAGGACAAGGGATGCGACCAAGGAATGCCCGAGGATGCAGCGGAGAGCAGTGTCACGATCAAACCATCATCAAGGACCCGCACCCTCGGTAGATGGCCATGGAGCGTGTCTTGTCGTCTATCATAAGGAGAGGAGCTGATTTCCCAGGAGCCTTACGTAGTTAGTCTAGTTGGTAGTGACGATGATAGTAGCAGTAGTGATGGAAGTGTTACTAGTGATGAATGCAGTTATCAGTGTAATGAGAACATTGGCAATGCAAATAGAATTAACTAGGGAAGGATCCACCATTTATTTTCACTTGTAAAAATGGCGGCAATTATCTGACAATCTCAGAGCTCCTAAGCTCATCGGATATTAATGGAAATTTAGCTTGTTCAGAGTATTCGTCTATTATGTCTTCTCAAACGTTTGATTCATTACAAATTCTCGAGGCCGATGAGGAGGAATATGATAAGGAGAATATGCCTCCCACAGAACAATATTCCACTCACACCCAGATTGTAGAGGAGACTGTAGCAATAAATGTTGGAACACCTGATAACCCCAAAACTTTGCAAGTTTGTTTGGGTCTGAGTGAAACAGAAAACGGGACCCGACTTCTCTGCTAACTGAATATGTCGATGTTTTTGCTTGGAGTTACGCAGAAATGCCTGGGATCGACCCTGACATTGTCCAACACCGGATACCATTGTATCCCAATGCCAAACCTAAGAAACAACGTTTGAGAAGAATGAAACCTGAGCACCAATTGAATGAAAGAGGAAGTTGAGAAGCTGCTACGTGTCGGCTTTATCCGGGTTGTCAACTACCCCGATTGGTTAGCCAATATCGTAGCCGTCCCAAAGAAAAACGGAAAGGTGCGGGTGTGCATCGATTTTCGGGACTTAAACGAAGCCAGCCCCAAAGACAGCTTTCCCTTACCCCACATTGACATCCTTGTTGATAACACTGCCCAATATGCACTACTGTCATTCATGGATGGATTTTCAGGTTACTCAAATCTGAATGGCTGTAGAAGAACAAGAAAAGACGTCTTTTATTACAAAGTGGGGAACCTTTTGTTATGTAAACATGCCCTTTGGTTTGAAGAATGCGAGAGCCACATATCAAAGGGCTGCCACTACACTATTGCATGATATGATCCACAAGGAAGTGGAGCGACATGATCGTTAAAGCTGCCCAACGAGAGGATCACTTGACAAACTTGAGAAAGTTCTTTGATCAGATGCGAAAATATCAAATGAAACTCAACCGGACAAATGTACATTCGGTGTAACCGGGGGAAAGCTTCTGGGTTTCATGATCACAACCCGTGGAATCGAGGTAGACCCAGATAAGATAAAAGCCATTCAAGAAATGTCTCCTCCGAAGACCGAAAAAGAAATCAGGGGTTTCTTAGGCAGAGTTCAGTACATCAGAAGATTCATCATGCAACTAACCGAGACTTGTGAGCCTATTTTTCGTCTGTTGAAGAAAGATGCGTCTAAAGTCTAGAATGAACAATGTCAAGAAGCATTTGAAAAGATAAAAACCTATCTGTAGAACCCGCCAGTCTTGGTACCGCCCCAGGAGGGTAAGCCGATGATCCTTTACCTCACTGCCCGAGAAACGTCAATGGGCGTCATGCGGGCCCAGGAACAGGGATCCCCACCGCGTGAAAAGTCGATCTACCATATTAGTAAAAAATGGGTTGATACGGAAACGTGATACTCCGACATCCACAAATTTTGCGCTGCTTTGGTCTGGGCTACGAAGAAACTAAGGCACTACTTGTTAGGACAAGAGGTTCATCTGATTGCACGCATGAACCCTATAAAGTACCTTCTAGAAAAGCCAATTCTTGACGGTCGCTTATCCAGATGGTCCCTATTGTTATCCGAATTCGATATCACTTTCAAAATTCAAAAATCAATCAAAGGGAGTGCCATAGCCGAACACCTAGCAGAATGCCCCGTAGCATCCGAGTTCTTCAGAAACGACGACTTCCCGGACTAGCAAATCATGACATTACGGAAAACCTGTTGGAGGTTGTACTTTGATGGTGTTGTCAACCATAAGGGTAAAGGGGTCGGGATCTTATTGATCCACACTGAAGGAGATCTGCTTCTAGTTGCGGTAAAAATCAATTACCCGGTCACTAATAACATGGTAGAATATGAAGCCTGCATTCTAGGACTAGAAATGGCGTTAGAATTGCAAGTGGAGGAGTTAGAGGTCTTCGGTGACTCTAATCTCGTTATTTCACAAGTCAACCAGACTTGGGAGATCAGAGAAGAACGATTGATCCCCTACCATGACTACCTTTCATACCTAGTCACCTACATTCGAAACGTGACTTTCAAGCATGTGAACCGTAGCCAGAATATCTTCGCCGACTCCTTGGCGTCCTTGGCTTCAGTAGTCCAAGTACCGACCGGTTCATTGTACTTCCCTTTGAGGATAACCATGACTAATGTACCCTCATTCGAGATTGGAGCCATCGAAGCAGAAGAAACCTAAGATGAGTGGTTCGTGGACATCGAGAATTTCCTCAGAATCGGAGAATACCCGCCAGAGGCAACTAAGCAGGACCGCATTGCGCTGAGAAGAATGTCAAATCAATATGTGATCTGCGGGACCAGGGTCTACAAGAGAATGCCGAATGGAGTCCAACACTTATGTGTGACTCGAAAAGAGGCTGATAAGACCATTGAGGGTGTCCATGAGGGAGTATGTGGGACCCATGCTGGAGGACATTCTCTATCCCGGAAAATCCTCAGACTAGGGTATTACTGGACAACAATGGAAGCCGACTACCACGCGTTCGTGAAAAAGTGCCCCAAGTGTCAGACACATGCTAATTTGCAACACCTGCCTCCCCTACCCCTCACAGCCATGGCAGCTCCTTGGCCGTTCTCTATATGGGGAATCGACATCATTGGTGAAATTCACCCTAAAGTTTCAAATGGGCATCGCTACAACCTTGTGGCAATAGATTATTTCAGTAAATGGGTCAAAGCACGGTCGTTTGCGAATATCGGATCAAGACAAGTTGCCCAGTTTATCGAAAGAGACATCATATGCCGATACGGGGTTCCCTCAGAATTCGTATCAGACAACGGTCCTCAATTCGACGGAGACACTATCCGGGTCATGGAAAAATACAACATCCGCTACCACAAATCATCCCCTTACAGACCTCAGACTAACGGAGCAGTCGAAGCCGCCAACAAAGCTGTAAAGAGTGCACTCTCAAAAATGGTTGAAACATACAGAGATTGGCCGGAAAAGTTGCACTACACTCTCTGGGGTTACCGAACTACTGTTAGAACTGCAACCGGAGCCACCCCGTATTCCTTGGTGTATGGGTCAGAATGTGTCTTGCCAATTGAGCTTGAAATTCCAACTCTTCGAGTCGCTAATGAACTAAAAATCGCTGAAAGTGACTGGTTGCAACAACGCTATGACATTTTAGCTCTTCTTGATGAAAAACGCCTACTGGCATTATATCACATCCAAGGTTACCAGAAGAGAATGGCTAGAGCGTTCAACAAAAGGGTCAAAGAACGAAACATCCAAGTGGGTGATCTCATCCTAAAAGAGTTGAGAAAGGATTTGCCGGACCCGCGAGGGGAATTCAGACCGAACTGGGTGGGCCCCTATCTGGTCAAAGAGATAACCCCTCATGGTGCGGTATTGCTGACATATTTAGACGGAGAAGAATTTCAAAGTCTTGTCAATCTCGATCGGTTGAAACGATATTATGTCTGAACCGTCACAAAAATCCAAAAAAAATCATCCATTTAAAAATCCAAAAAATGCATCCATATGAAAAAATGCATCTACACAAAAATCTAAAAAAAAAACATCCACACGAAAGTTATCATTACCATCTGCATTAGGTTTAGTTTAATTGTATTTACGTATCCCCAGTCTCGAGGTGTGTCTTGATCTTTAATTCTAGAAAGTCACATAAGTCATCAAAGGCCGCCGAACTCTTGTATCATTTTTCTCGAAGAGGTCTTGAAAGGATCTCTAACCTCCCGTGAGAGTCGAGTGCATGAGAGAAACACAGAGCGTGCAAAACCCAGAGCGCTTGGTGCATTTAAATTTCAAAGCACCATGTGAGGATCTCCCTTCACGGAACTAAACATTGATGAGAAAAGCGCGATACCATTCATGTCAAAATTTGAGAATAATAGAGGAAACAAATATCTATCAATAGGGATGACGAGGCACCTAGGATTGAAGAAAACCTCCACAAGGCCAAAAAGCCTCATTGACCCTGAAAATGATCCCTTAGTGAACCCCGCTGAACCTTTCATTGAAACCCTAATCTTTTTCGGAAATAGCTTCACTATATATCATCCCACATCACACAACAATTCACCCTTATAAAAGAGGATGAACAGAGCCGAAGCCATGGTTCCTTCCCCACCATTTAAAGCACGGGCGAAAGCTTGAAAGAGATACCCAAAGAGGATGAAAAGGAGAGGAATGAAACACACAATCCTCTAAAGAGTAAGGAAAGGAAATGAAAGCCTCACATTGCGTGAAACATCCCCCCTCGAGGAATAGATAAGAACGATAATGCCAAACACAAAGAAGTGCAAATATACTACTCAACGAATGTAGCAAATCAAAATGAGAACACATAATAATCCGCACAAATGCGAAAGGAGTCTAAAAACACTCCATCCATGGAAAAGGTGAAGCATATCCTCTGTCGCACAAAAGCTCCACAATTTTCAAACAAATCCTCCAGTCCCATGTGACATACCCTGTAGCTCCGTTATAACCCATTGAAAGACCTCCGACTTAGAGATGGTATTTGCTTGATTCGAAAAGTACCCAATTCGAAATATGGAAGGCCACGATGCGTCCAATCTTTTCAATACAATCGTGCACAAACGAGTGTCAAAGAAATCAAGAAGGTAGAGAAAAAACGAGTGTTCATCACCCCAATTAAAGAAAGCCTAACTGACCTTAAGAAAGGAAACGGAAAGGTATAAGAGATCTCGAGAGACCTTTTCGGGAAGATTTTTCAAGAAAGAAGCGGCTTAGAGGTGACTAATCTGACCTAACTAGAAATCTTGGTTGAGCTCACCTTGACACAACATCCCCTTTGCATTCAATCATATCCAATTCCAAAAAATGCATGTAGAATAGATTTGCATCCATCGGTTCAGACATAATATCCTACAACATGGAAAGAGAAAGATGAGTATACTCCCCCCTTGTAGGGGAAGCCACGGCATAGTGCCTGTCTCCTTCGTCAACTGGCACGATAGCCATCTGCTGAATAACGTGAAAGAATGCGTAGTCATCAAAGCAAAGGATTAAAAGTTTCCATGCACCGAAATGCCCCGTAAGACATCCCTCCTCACCACCAAACTCCTCGCTCGCCAAAATTTATGAACTACGTAAGGTCTGATCTCGGTAGGGAGTTGAGTACGTAGGCAACCCTCTCAGGGCGCGACCCCGTCCCGAATAAAAACCCTCCACCCCTCGAACCACGAGGCTGTTACTACCACACTATGAAGAAACCCACCTCGATCGATTGGATCATCTGAAGGTCATACCGGAGCCATCTCAGGGCCATACCGGAGCTATCTCAGGGCCATACTGGAGCCATCCCAATGCCATACCGGAGCCATCTCAGAGCCATACCGGAGTCATCCCAGTGCCATACCGGAGCCATCCCAGGGCCATACCGGAGCCATCCCAGTGCCATACCGGAGCCATCCCAGTGCCATACCGGAGCCATCTCAGGGCCATACCGGAGCCATCCCAGTGCCATACCGGAGCCATCTCGGGGCCATACCGGAGCCATCCCAGTGCCATACCGGAGCCATCTCAGGGCCATACCGGAGCCATCCTAGTGCCATATCGGAGCCATCCTAGTGCCATACCGGAGCCATCTCAGGGCCATACCGGAGCCATCCCAGTGCCATACCAGAGCCATCTCAGGGCCATACCGGAGCCATCCCAGTGTCATACCGGAGCCATGCCAAGGTCATCCCAGTGCAACACCAGGGCCGTCGTCAAACTACTAGAATCGTCGGCCGAAGCCCCCTCCAATATCACAAAAATCGTACTTGACCAATATGGTCCCCAAAGCTATGTCAAACCATCCAACCGTATATATCAGAATCACCCGATCACATCATCCCGAACACTCATGCAGTTAAGGGAAACAACACCAGAGGAAGATTTCCGACCTCCAATCCTGCGTTGAGGATCGAAGGACCCATTAGAAAACATCCAACCCCAAGTCAACATGCAACTTCAGATCAACCCCTCATCACAGCGAGTTTCGTACAACTCCATTAAAGTATTATAGGCTCGTCATAAGTCCTATAGCTAGATATCAAGAGGTCTAGTTGAGGCACCCCTAAGTCCTCGTACTCTCAATTGCATTGTAGGCCCGGCATAAGCCCTAGGACTGGATATCAAGAGGTCAAGTTGAGGCACTCCTAAGCCCTCGTGCACCTAAAACCAAATCGGGTAGTTAGTATTATAGGCTCGTCATAAGTCCTATAGCTGGATATCAAGAGGTCTAGTTGAGGCACTCCTAAGTCCTCGTACTCTCATTTTAGGCCCGTCATAAGCCCTAGGACTGGACATCAAGAAGTCCAGTTGAGGCACTCCTAAGCCCTCGTGCACCCTAAAACCAAATAGGGTTGTTAGTATTATAGGCTCGTCATAAGTCCTATAGCTGGATATCAAGAGGTCTAGTTGAGGCACCCCTAAGTCCTCGTACTCTCAATCGCATTCTAGGCCCGTCATAAGCCCTAGGACTGGATATCAAGAGGTCCTGTTGAGGCACTCCTAAGCCCTCGTGCACCTTAAACCAAATCGGGTTGTTAGTATTACAGGCTCGTCATAAGTCCTATAGCTAGATATCAAGAGGTCTAGTTGAGGCACTCCTAAGTCCTCGTACTCTCAATCGCATTCTAGGCCCGTCATAAGCCCTAGGACTAGATATCAAGAGGTCCAGTTGAGGCACTCCTAAGCCCTTGTGCACCCTAAAACCAAATCGGATTGTTAGTATCCTAGGCTCGTCTTAAGTCCTAGGGTTAGATGTCAAGAGGTCTAACTGGGGCTCGTCATAAGTCCTCATACTTTCAATCGTATTCATACACTCACGGTCGCATCCCTATGCACCACTAAACCATTGTGAGAATTTTTGGCGCCCCGTCAACCTTGATCCAATTCTACAAGGGCTTGCAGAATTGAATCAAGGGGAGCCATCTGTAGACACCAAAAATTCTCACCCGTTCCTTGTACTATTTATTTTTGAAATGAAGGAAAGAATAAAATAAACTTGTTTTTAGAAATAGGACGGTCGTCCCCGTTTTCAATCAAAGGAGTTTCTTTTTCAACATTTAAATCCCACATTCCTATGGAAAAGGAGCACGGGCTTTTTATTTGTAATCTGTTTTAACCGACTTCATTTTCTATACTTTTTGTTGCTTTTATTTTAAAATATTTCACTCTTTTTTTATCACCTTGTATTATTTTATGTACTCGATTGATCCTTACTTTTTATTATTATTATTATTACTTTTTATTATTATTCATTATTCCCCTTTCGATTTTTTTATTGTTTTATCATCACTATTTTCATTTATTTTATGCAAGGTATTATTTTTCTTTTTTATTTTATTTTAAGTACATATGCTATTTTGTTTATCTATTTATACCTCATTACGCCTCGAGCTTCTTTTTTTTTAGTTATATTCCATGAATTTGTCCCATCATTTCATTGTTTACTTCTCCTTAAAGATAATAGCATTTTAGAGAGAGTATCTAGTTCTAATTAGGGCTTTTGTACTATTTCCGTCGTTTGTATACTGAGTTCTGAATTAGCGCAGCTGGTTAGAGCATTCTTTGAGGATGCCTTTGGTTTGTAGTTCGAATCCCAGCTCGAGCGTTCTGCTCTCCTTTTGTTTATTTCTTTCTTCTAACTCGCATTAGGTTAAATGATATGTCTTCTGTATAACTACCGAATTCTGCAGCAGCAGAGACGGTAGGCACATGCTTGAATGAGGAGAGAAACCCGGATTCAAACCCAAGTAAGAGCATATTGCTTTATTTTTGTCTGGCGCCGGAAATCAACCCCAACGTGGCCCAAGTCTCATTCCTGTTTGATTTTGCTTCCAAATGAGGCCCATATATGTCAGCTAGCCCAAATAAGATTCAATTAGTGAGCCCATGCTTCAAATAAAACCCTAGTATGCCATCTGTCTACCCCATTATAGAACTCCCCCAAAAAAAACCCTACAGTATGGGCATGTTTTTTGGAAAAAGCAGATTACAACTCTAAAGTATGGGCTTTGTTTTTGAAAGAGCCGATGACACCCCCAACATTCTCCTTGTTTTGTCTAGTGTCCTGTGTCCCTTACTCTACGCGTATTCGAAGAGAAGAAGAACAAAAACCCAGAAGCATGGTCACTGACCATTCTCTTCTTCCTTAAAAATCGAAAGAATTTCATCCCCCCAATTCTCTACATGGTTCCTCGGCTGAAGAAGTTTGAAGGTTTGAACTCCCTTCAAAACCCCATCTCGTCTTCATCGTATGAAAAAAAAGGATGGCCACTGCAAAATCATCTCCCTCTTCATCGTGAATCGCCGCCACCCACGTCGGAAAACTGCCTCCGACTTCGCACCTTCACCACCCCATAAATCGCTACCACCACCACCATACCCCCACCGGAAACCCCTCCCTATTTTGAACTTATCTTCGTCACCAATAGAGTAAGTGGCATCCTCCCTTCTCCTCTCTTCTCTTTTGGTGGAACTCGCTAAAACCCGAAATCAGAAGCTTCGAATTTCTATTTCGAAAATATTCTGCTTCTAAGGGAAGTCATGACTTAGTAGTCCTTTTTTCCATTCTTTCGCGACATTCCTTTCGACCAAATGCTTACATATGTGTTTCAACTTTAGCTCTGCTCTGAGATTATGAGCCCTTGTACCCCCTTCTGCATTTTCGCTTGATTGAGCATTGGTATACATAGCCTGATATGGACATCGTAGTCCACGGACATGGCAAAGAATCCAAGTGTATGCAAGGGTTTTAGTTCTCTTTCTTTGTATTCTCATTTTCGTTTTTTTTCTTTCTTCCTTTCTTCTTTCTTCTTCGTTTGTTAACTTATCATAAAGCGAAGCCCACCTGTACTAATTTGCTTTTTTTCTTTCGGTTCTCATCTAGGCTACGGTTCTGAGTTGATTCGAGGTCCCCTCCTCAAAGGTTGATTAGCTCTTATCCTGTATCGCCATCATTCTGTGTAGATAGATTACAATTTTCTGACAGATTTCGTACTAAATACTCTCCTGTTTGAAGAGCCTATGTTGGCAATGCTTGAATTGGAAGTATGTTGTTGTTACAATTTGGTTTTGGAGTCTTGTGTAGAATTTCTGATCATCTTCTGTTGGATTTTCATTTCTGATCCGAACCGGCTACTAAGTCCCCTCGGACTACCAATATAACTTGATACTGTATACCCTGCCTCTGTGTTGAGCGTTTCTCTGTACAGGTTCTGCACCCCCACCCTTTTTTTCTCTACTAACACTTATCCAGTTATGATTATTGATCTAACATGTTTGAAGTCTGTATATCGGTGCTTTGAGTAACTTGCAGGAGTTTGTTTGTGTTCTCCTTTCGATACCAAATCTTGACCCTTGTTATGTATTAAACTCATCTGTACATTCTGATTTCTGGTGTTTATACTTGTGTTTGAGTGCTATTTTGCTTCTAAGATTGTTTTAATCGGTGTAATTAATCTCTGTCTTGGGTGCATGAAGAAAGGGATTTTTCGGTCCCTTCTTTCTTGTTAAAATCTTGCTCGGATACATGGCTTGTCATAGGTGGATAGAAAATCTTAGGTTTAAAACTTTCTCACAGTTTATCTGTTGTGCCATTTTGCTCAGTTAGAATGGTAGTGGTGAGTTCTGATTATCAGATAAGAAACAGGAGGATGATTAGGAGTCCGCTTTGGTAATTCCATAAACCTATTTTCTTTCCACTGTTAGCCGACAGTTCATTGGGGAATTAGTGCTCTACTAGGTCTAATTAAAGGCTGAAACAATGAATAGTTTAAAACATTCTCTGCGCTGATAAGGAACATGTTTGATAAGGTTAGCTGAAGGTCTAAGCTAGGTTTTTGAACTGATGTTGGATTGTTTAAACTCCCTAGCATGCTCACCTAAGTCCTAGTTGACGTTTTGATTAGGTCAAAATCCCCTCTGAGTTTAGTGGTGAATTATGTATAATCTGGTAGGTTCTTAGATTCCCTAACTTTAGCATCTGATAAGCGGTGAACAGAGGATGAAGTAAAATGGAATTGGTTCTCTCGGTTTAAGTCACATTTGCAATTTTCCTGATGTTGGTAACTTAAATTTAGTTTGCTTTTCTCTCGCTTCCGGACTGTGCTTTACTCATGTTTAGTTGTTCTGTGTTATATATACATTCATGTTTACATCTAATTTTTCTCCTTATGAAATTCTCATCTACTGTTTTGACTTTGATTTGCTTTATTTAAGCTCTAATTACTTCCCTTAGGACCTTTTAAGCTGACAGAAAAGTTTAGGATGCATTATCGCCCCGCACCTAACGGGTCTCTCATTCGTTTCGTGGGGCAATAATCTCCTATAACTTCAGAAAACACTCAAACCACCCTTATGCGTATATAAGAACAAAAACATCAAAAAAACAAGCCCTTAAGGCTAATTCAGGAGGGTTTAGGATGTGAAACCACCCCATGCCTAACGGGTCTCTCATTCGTTTTATGTGGGTGGAATCCTCATTTACCCTCAACACACCCATAATCAAGATCAATTGATTAATAAACCTTTTTATCCCATCCTGTCCAGACCCAAAAATCACCTCTCTGATCCTCCTTTCAATTAAAAGAAGAAGTCATTTCATCAAAATCAGAATTGTCTCTCTCTGAATTCAAATCCCAAACTCCTCGGTTTGTTTTTAACATAATGAAATTGTTGCTGGCCCACTTCCAAGGAGCCAATCCGGCCCACAACTCCAATAGTCCACTAATCTGGCCCAAACCTGAAGCCCATGACCCATTGTCACATTACTTGGCCCAAAACCACATGACCTGACCCAACTCCACATGACTCGGCCCATTGACATCTTCAATCCGGCCCAACTCCCAAACTCGGCCCATTGACATTTTCAATCCAGCTCAACTCCAAAACTCGGTCCCAGCCCAAAAGCCAAGACCCACAGTCCAAGCCCAAGTCCACGGCCCAAAGCCTAAATCCGCGGTCCAAAACCCATGACCCAATACTACATGACCCAAACCCATGGTCCAATACTACTTGACCCAAACCCATGGCCCAATACTACATGACCCAAATCCATGGTCCAATACTACATGACCCAAACCCATGACCGAATACTACATGACCTAAACCCATGGCCCAATACTACATGACCCAAACCCATGGCCCAATTCATAAAGGCCGGCCCAATTCAAAACCGGCCCTAGTCTCAAAATTCAACCCAAAGGTCTAAAAGTTGACCAAGCTTTGACCATCTGACTTTGACCAAGCTTTCACCATCCGACTTTGACCAAAGCTTTGACCATCCAATTTTGACCAAGCTTTGACCATCCGACTTTGAACAAGCTTTGACCATCCGACTTTGACCAAGCTTTGACCATCAGACTTTGACCAAGCTTTGACCATCCGAGTTGACCAAGCATTGACCTTCTGACTTTGACCAAGCTTTGACCATCTAACTTTGACCAAGCTTTGACCATCCAGGTTGACCAAGCTTTGACCATCCGACCTTGACCATCCGAGTTTGACCAAACTGATTCAATTCCAAGCCCAGATTCGATTAATCCAATTCAAACTCACCTTGTAAATCCCGTTTGAACTCCAAAAATCAAAAAAGAATCTCCTTTCTTGAATTTCAAACAATCAGTTTATTTAAACTTCATCAAGTTTCAAAAGAAACCATTTCGTGGAATTTTTTAAGGAAAAACT
This sequence comes from Limonium bicolor, assembly GCA_023374045.1. Lineage (NCBI taxonomy): Eukaryota > Viridiplantae > Streptophyta > Magnoliopsida > Caryophyllales > Plumbaginaceae > Limonium > Limonium bicolor. The sequence continues at coordinate 300,536,196 of CM041778.1, forward strand.
CTTCTCACATAACAGAAAACTCTTCTCAAAACGCAGAAAGTTCTTCTCACATATACATAAAGTTTTCTCCTAAAAACATTTCTCAAAATCAGTGTATCTTTATCAAAGATTCCGAACAACTTCAAATTCTTCTTCAAAACTCAGCTTTGAAATTCAAATAAACCGTTTTCAGGAAACATGGGGTGTCTAACATTTTCAAAGAACGTTTTCTTCCCAGTTAGGCATCACATGTCTCCCTTCCAAAAGAAAAATCCGAGGCGGGGCACTGGGGTCATAACCTCCCTTGTCGCAGTCTGGATCTCTTTAGGCAGGGCATTAGCGTGACAAACCTCCCCTAATTGCAGCCTAGATTTTCACAAGGCGGGGTGCTAGGGAAGTAAACACCTTCCTAGTTGCAGCCGAGATTTTAGAATCGTCTAACTCCCTTCCACTCGATTTCAATGTTTTCGGTTTTTAACGTTTTAAAACCTGGGAGTTAGAGACGTTATTAGGGTACGACCGAGAGCATCTCATTCATGGTGTTTCTCTCTGAATCCTATTTTTCGACATAAATTCATTGCCCCATCTTTCGAGCCTCGGCACTTACCATTAATTAAGTGTTGTGTTCGAGGGGGTACATAGGCTAATCCCTCGGGATTATCCGCCCTTTTACAACAAAAATGATTTTCGGTTTTAAAATTTTAAGAGAGACAATTCTGAACAAATCAATCCAATCCTTTCATTAGAGCTTTAACCCATAAGCGCTCTTCAATCCTTTCCTAAGAAAACTCGAAGTCACAAGTCCCACTAACATATGACCCTTTATTCTTAAATGCTCCTGAACAACCTTAGTTATCTTAAACCTGAAACATCTTCAAAACCCGAACACCGGTAAACCAAATATCCTCTTTCGACTTCCTAAAACACCTCAAAAATTTGACCGTCCTAAATTCCAAACTCTACAAACACAAAAAACTCCTCAATTCCACCAAAGAATCCGAACACCTCTCAATTTCATAAAATGACCAAAATGCCCTTTTGCTCCTCAAAACTTCCAGCATCCTCTTAACCTCGTGAAAGTCAAAACAACCTCAAACCTCTCAACATTCAAACCAATTTCACCGACCAATATTTCAAGACCAGCCTATTTCTCCAAAATCTTGGAAATCATCTATTCTTCAGTCCACACTCAATCCTATCCTTTGGCTTTAAATTAAATCTCTTTAATAAGGTTTTGAAAGAAGGCAATCCCGACAATTGGAGACTGAGGTTTCCTCGGGCACCAATCCGAAGTCGTGGTCGTTGCCACTTCTAAGGGGTGTAACCCAGTGCGAACCCACCATAGAATCTCTGGCTTGATCAGATAAGCCCTATCCATAGGCAATAAATCATCAGAGTCAATTAACGATTCTTAAAACCCTTCTCCTTCCTTCCTAGTTCCTTAGGTCAAACTAGGTGGCGACTCTAATTAATTTCCGCCTATAGGGCATAAGTCCGCGTGGAGCCCATCGAGAGCGGGTGTAGTGCACACTTGCACTCTCCCTTATACTTTTTGGGAAAGACAGACGATTTAATAGGTATTTGAGGGCTGCTAGAATAACGGGTTTTCACCCTCTACAGAATGGCATTATCTAGGATCTAGGATTCTCAGTTTGACCATATTTAGATAGACCCCCCTCATACCGAAAAATCACCCTCCATAGGGCTTGCATCTCGTATTACATATTAGGTTGTTGTTTATTGTTTAGCTTACATATTCGTTATCCTTCATAGTCGTCGCGTTAGCAGGCGACACGTTTTGAACATGTACTCCTCTTTTATTACCTATTGTATGGTGGGATACTGGAGGTAGTAGCCATTCTCTTTTCGTGGGAATTTCATCTAATGATCGATGTGATCAAATGGAGTAGCAATTATTATCAAAAGGGTATAAATTTGATGAAGTGTAGTGAAATTTCTTATACAACCACTATATTTATTTATACTTGTTGTATAGAACCCTATGGTGGGAGTTTCATGTTATATACATAGGTACTGTCATGTGTATATAGAGTACAAAAATCTCAAGTGCCCTTCCATTAATTATGGGGATATTTATGGATGGAGGAAGTTAATGTCCCATGTTTACTTTGTGTAGGAGGTTTGAGCTCAAAGGGTGGTACATCAACTCCTACCTTGACATTTGCTCGTTCTTGGGTTATGGCGCTCCCTTGTAAGGGTGATGCTTTAGGTGCTAATTGTTCAAGTCTTCGATATCAGTATGCATCTACGGTGTTATTAGTTTATGTGATGACTGTATTGCGTTACAATATGTTTGATTTTGATCCTATTGAGGGTTAACATATTTTTACTTTTCCGGTATTCATTGTATGTTTACGTGAGCCGTTGTGGGCATAACACCAACCCTGATCATTACGTGATCGTACTTCATTTTATTACTCCAACACATTCGGGTATGAGTTGTTATTTTTATTTTTTAATTTTTTGTATTCACATTTGTTTATTTGAATGTATCCTTACTGTTTACGGTTGGTGCATATTGATTCTTTGGTTTCCTGCCATCATTAAGGATAATGTTATAACGTGTGTATAGGGTCGTGGTCGTCCTAAGGACTTGACACTCATCGTTGATAGCGGTCGGCATTCAATGCCAGTACACGTCTATGCCGTTTGGCTCTTAAGCCAATATTAATAGTTCGTTAATGTCTAACTGGTGTAATTGTTACGGGCTGTTGCATACCTTTTCGTTATGATGGTCGGACTATTTGGGTCCTCCCGAGGTTTGTAGGCCTTATGTTTAAGGGTTTTGTGTTCCTACTTGTTGAAGGTTGTATTTATGGGATTGATACTATAGTTGTATGCATATTTGGTAATTTCGGTAGTCATGGTATCATTCGTTGTGGTCTTCACGGTCTTGTAGGGTTTGATTGTAGATGCAGCACTTGTGGTGGCAAGTGCGCGAGGTAGGAAGAATTATTAATATATTGTTCTTCACGGCGCTTGCAGTAGCAAGCGTGCCATGCAAGTTGAGCTATTGGTTTGGTAGCGGTTGGTCTCGTGGACGCTTCGGTTGGTTGAGTACGGCTAGATAGTTTATCTTAAAAAGGGTAGTTTTGTTGTTACTTATAGTTCGTTAAGGTACGATGAGTTCTCTAGGGTAATCTTCTTCCTGGGTACCCTAGTCAAGCTTTTCCCGAGTTTGTCTTAAGTTCAATTGTGGTGAAAAGAGAGCGTTTGACGTATGCGTTCATGGAGTTAGTTTATTAGGTTAAGGGTCCGTGGCTTCCTAGTTCGCACTGAGTACTAGTACCAGCGCCTAGGGTTCTCACAAATTTTGGGGTATTTGCCCCTAGGTGACTCCTTCCCCCTTCTAATTGTTTCTACCAACTGGGGTCTTCCCCACGTAGCTACCATGTGGTGCTTCGGGTCCGGCAGATGGAGTACCCCGGTTGTCCACGGTATGACATTCCTATCTTGGGGTTGCGTTTCAGCAATCTTGGTTAACTGGACAGGGTTCTATGTTTAATTATGAGTCGACTTGATAGTCCTTATGGATTCATTGTATTGTAAACTTTCTCATCTGTTTTGGTATTGTAACATTCATGGCAGCCATGTCGGTTTTCCCGACCAGGAGGAATTCTCTGTCTCCTTGGCGTCATTCATTACTTTGCCACCACGTCAACCTTTGAAGTGTGGGCAGTGGCGGGTGGGGTACCACTACTGATTCCCGGGATGTTCTCCCATCGAGCTAGTATGGCTCTATGTTATTCGGAATCGCAGGACCTCCAATACCCCTGTCATGCCTCGTTTTGAGTGGTTTCTACTTCTTCTCGACGTCTGTACTACGGCATGCTATGTCTTTACTCGGTAGTTCACCGTGTAGTAACCAGTAATATTGCAGTGTCATTAAGGCTGATATTGTTACGCATTCGCGTTATTAAGACACTAGTTCGTTTAAGACCAGATGTCTCGTACCTCACAAGTGTTCCCCGTATTCCTATAATCCTATGCTCACTGTCCTAACCCTAATTATCTCGTCATCAGAGCGGAGTGATACCACTTTTGTAACACCCCTACTCTAAAATCCGGTTTAACTAGCGCACCTAACATAATAATCAGTCAATTCGCAACGGTAATTAAAAGACGTACACAAAATAAACCGGGTGTTACCCGCCGTTACCCGCCCATGCGAGTAACAAAGCGTTTACAAACTATCCAATCTACACTACCGTTGTGATGACAGAGATTTGATACAACTAAAATTACAAACCGAATAAACTCCGAAAGAACAGTGAGCCATCTATCTATCCAAATACCTCAATGTTTGAAAAACAGTAAACGTAGTAACCGTGTCGCATGTAGCAGACTGTCGACTATCCCCAAACTCCCGCTCGCGTTTCGAACTTAATCTGCTCCAATCCTGAAAGTGGGGGCCGTATAGGCTCAGCCAACGCTGAGCACGAACTATATAACCTTCATGAACCTTAAGACTACTCAAGTTATTTAGCCTAATTGTTAACATGCTGTTCCAATTTCATGCGGTACCATTTTCATTTACAGTAACAGTATAACAACAATAATCATCACACATATAAGTTCATACAATAAATTTATACAATCACCATAACAATCCATAACAAGCAATAAGCAAGTATATAAACAACATCAATTAACGGTGCGAGAGTTACACTCTCTTGAACAATCCTGTTATGCGGCCTTGAGGCATTCTCGTTTCGTTGTTCAAGGCTAAGAATATTTCTTTAAATCATTTCATGACTTTTACTTAATTTGTTCAATTAAGGTGGGCGTCATGTTATGACAACCCGTATAAACTTCCTCTTCAGGAGCAGTCGCTCTGATGCACTTTAACAGTGCGGTTTGTCAGGAATCCGCAGAGGCCTGACGGCCGGAGCCATTGCACCAACAACAGTGCCCTCTGACCAACGATCGTATCCGGCTCGTTGGAATTTCCATAGCGAGAGAACCCTATCCGGTCGTTCCCTCTCTTTGGTGATCACCCATGCGCAACCATGTAGTCCGTGACTACCCTGGCTTTTTCCATATCTTAATTGTTTACTTAATTCCACCATATAATTCGGTCTGTGACCTTTACCTAAGATCTATGCTTAGGTTATGTAGAGTGTATTCTCAGTGTAAAGACCTTTAAGGTCGTTAAACTTCGCCTAGATGTCGCCTAGGCTGCGTTCATCCTCAGATTTATATAATAAGATCACAGTTATTTTCCTTTTACCATTTCCATATTTCCATCCACAATCCGATCCGAGTTTCGTATACAATTTCCAAATTGTAATCCGTCGCGTACAATAAAGATCGCGAAACAATAAACATTTAAATCCACAACCACAACACATAGCAAACATATCACTCTTGTCATGCATACACACATACGAGAACCCGAGGAAGCCCTCAGGAACACTCGGACCATATAGAACGTACCGTACACTGATGTAATGCTAGCGTGCGGGACCACGCTCACCCTCTAATCCTTTGTAATTTGACACTCGCAACCTGGTCTACTGGAAATGTAGTACATCATTAGTATTTACATCCCGAGCCTACCTCACTGTATCAAGATAAGTTCTTACCTCTATCCCGTAATAAATTTTTAGTCGGTTATTCATTCGACTTGATTTTCCATTACTCTTGGGATTTAGATAGTATTGTATGTTACAGTTTGCAAATACGCATTATTTGGTAATCCGACAATGTTTTTTCCATTGAGAAGTAAATCCTTTAATAACTTACATATTAGAGGGTCGTTCACATGTATGTATACATTTTTCGTATACGTGTTTGCATGGAGTTTAATTCTCTGATTATGTTTATCGTTTTTGCTCCCGTTCTCACGTGGGTGCATAGTTGTTAATTACGTATACATGAGTTTAGTATACAGTTGTTGCTATATTTATTTTAATCGCGTTTTGGTTTTAATTCCAACCGCATAACATCGTACTTGACTTGTCGGTCATGTTCTATGAATTGTAACATTTCCCGTGATGAATATATTCGTCATTTGATGTAAATGTTTATGAGGTATGTTTACACTCTAATAATTTTCTTATGACATATCTTTTTATATCCTGACATATTGTCACTTATATCGTTGTAAACGTTATTCTTATCTTCAGCTTATATTTCCGATATTCTCCACCAGCCCATATAGTTTCGGAAATTACATTCTTGTTCTCATTCCTTCCCAATTATTTACAAAAGCCAACCCAATTATAATCCTTGTCACACTTCATCTCTTATTTAATTGTAGCCTATGTTTTCCAACCTTGCAATATATATACAATATATATACGTAACGCCCGTTCAGTACCTTACTTGTATATCTTTCAAAAATTACGTTTCTCTTCCATCTCTTTTTATTTATTTACAAGACCAATCAAATATTATTCTTGTCACATTTCTTCTTCTATTTAATTATAACCTAAGGTTTTCCAACCTTAATATATTTATATACACCACACTTATATATTTACGCTCCAGCCCATTTGCATATGTATTTTTTGGAAATCACTTACCATCCCCATAATTCTTTTATTCGTAATTCATCCCTCTTTGTTATATAAACTCACAATTGTACACTTTACCTTATATTATACATAATAGTTATTTAAATCGCGATTTCAACCGGATCTTCTCCCAAATTTCATACAGCCTACTTACTTAATTTAATTCCGGTTTGCACCCTAACTTTCAATAATTTACAAGTTAACCCCACAAGTTCTATAAATGTGACATGGACCTATTAAAACTATATGTTATATCTTTAATTCATTAAATCTCTAGAATCACCCAAATTTTTATCTAATTTACAAACAAGCCCCACTATTCTCACGGTTTCCATTTTAGCCCTACACTTTCCGAAAATTTCACTAACACCCCCATAGTTTTAAAATTTCATTTTTTTTAATGTTTATTAATTCTTTAATTTAATTAATTTAAATTTCCTAAATTAGTCAAACCTCTCATATAGTCAAAGTTGACCGCCCAATATACCCCATTGACTCTTATTCCTTTTATTTAGGGTTTTACCCCTAATTCATTTTTTTTTTGCATTCCGCCCCTTAATCTTTATAAATTCGTTCTTTTAACTTTAATATTTTGTTAAATCACCAAATCTATTAATCTATCTGAAATACCCCAAACTTAGATATGGTGTTCAAATGATAAACTAAGATATAAGGAGGCTAAATAATGCCTAAGAAACATTTCTAATCAAAGAAAATATAAGGAAACACCAAAAAGAGCAGTTTAAGCAAAAACGCGCTCTAAGCTTGGAGAGACATGGGAGAGTACCCAAATATTGTTCTAAGACCTTAGTAATATCCTAATGGTCATTTTAAGTCAATTACCAAAGAAAACCAAGCTTGAAAACAAGTTAAAACACAAAATGTGCTTTAAGGAGTCTTAAAGCACGTTTTTGAAAAATTGTCTTGTAAATGAGTTTTGAATGGCTAAATGTCCATCATTACTCTTTAATTAATATGTGTACTATATAGTATCACATTTGGAGGTCTATATCAATGGGAAATCAAAAATTTCACAACAATGTGCCTTGTTTTTGATGAATAGTGAATTTATTAAGCTAGTTTATAACATAAGTCTATATAAGTGAGACATTTGGCCAACAAAGACTAAACTACCCTCATTCACTAAAGGGGGCCGGTTTCTTTAAGTGTGACTCACCACACTTATCTAACTAAGTAAAGAGAAAGCAAAATAAGTAAGTTATAAAGCATAAAGTACTATTCACCTTTTAAGATAAATATCACATTTTGCTTACCTCTCTCCTCACTTCTTCATTCTTCCTTGTCTCACACGATTTCTTGCTCTCTTTCTCTTCTCCATTAACGTGAAGCTCCTCTCCATGCTAGCTCCACCTTCTCTTGCACACATCTTGCTCATTTTAGCTCCAAATCCAAAACAAAATACATATTCTTCTTAGTTAGCTCAAGCTCCTCCTTTCTATCTTTTCAAAACTTCAAGAGCTTCATTTCGGTGCCAAGTCAAACCACCATTAGAGGAGGAAATTCAAGTTTGGAGACTCCATTGGCATCTCCATTCTCTTAAGGTAAAGAAAGTGTAAGAAAATCTAGGTTTCCACCATTTTCTTCACATGTCCGAAAATATATACTCATGGAACTCCATGTTTATGCCTTGTTCTAGCTTGTTTCTACTCTTCAAAGGAGAGAGGAGGTCCTTCTTGCTTCATATCCAAGTTTGTCTTGAGAAACCAAGGTAAAACAATCACATTAATACCTTAAAACATATTTTTAACCTAGGGTTTGTTCCTTAGGGTTAATGTGTTATCTAGTACTCATTGGAGTCATTGGATATTGGTTAGAACATTGGCAAGGAGACACACATTGGTGACCGAGATTGAACAAAGAAAAACCTAAGGAGAAAAGCTTTTAAGCTTGTGAGAAAACAAGGTAAATTACTTACCTTAAGGTGTTTTGTTGTTTAAGGGAATGAGATGTAGGTATGATGAGTTTAGTGTAGAGTTTATATTGGGAAGGTTATATAAAACCTAGGAGAAACAAGGTCTATACTTGTGAACTTGTGACTAAGGAGCAAATGAGAAAAGAGATAGTTTAAGAATATAAAGGTGAAGTACAAGAAGCATTTTATTTCAATGGGAGCCTTGTTGAGTGTATTCGCAGGTTGAAGGCAAATATATGTGGAAATTCAGTGGTTAAGATTATTGTCATTTAAGGGCCTAAGTGCCAAGCATTTTAAGTTTAAGCACTATATGATGATGTGGTGAAGTTTTAGTGTAAATTGGGTGTTAAGTTGTTGTGATGAGAATTTGTGTGGTATTGGTTGTTTGATGGAGAAAAACCATTTGTTAGGTGGTATTATATACTAGAGAACCTATGGCAAAATTTAAAGGAGAGCTTAAGTGTTTAAGACATTCTAAGGGAATTTAATGACTAAGTGAGGTACTAGGATGTTCTAGAGATTGTCTTGGTGAAAAAGGGTGAGAATAAGGTGTTCTAAGGACTTATAATGACTTAGGCATTACTAGGAAGGATTTAGAAATCAAGAGAGTGCATTTGAGTATTTAGGACTTAGGTAAATGTTGATAAAAGAAGCTAGGAAACTTGGGTAAGTTAGGTGTAAGTGAGTGTGAAACTTTGAAATGGTTTAGGTGAGAACTAGAGTATAGAATCTAAGGAAGGTTTGATAAATGCAATAAGGCTGGGAAGTGGTGTACATGGTGTGGTCAAGTTCTTAAGGAGGGAGCATTTGGTTAATTGAAATTCTTGGAGGAATGCATGTGAGAAATGTAGGAAAATAAGCGCTAAGTGTTGGGAGCTTTGTAAGAATTGAGTAAATGTTTGAGAAGATCTTTGGAAGTTGTTTTAATGAGTTTGGTGGAGGTTATAAGGTGGATTTAAGGTGCCAAGATGGTGTTGGACCTATTAGGACACTTGTGGAAGAGTTTGGAATTGAAAGAGGCAATTTAAGAGGAAGGTCTGTAGAGGACCGACCCAGGGTCCGACCCAGTTTTGGGTCGGTCGGGCCATGTTAAGCCAGCCGGAATGCCTCTGGACTAGACCGACCCAGGGGGTTTGGGTCGGTCGGCTTAGCTTTGGGTCGGTCGGGCAAAGGTTAGTGTAGGAAAATGGGTTCTGTAAGGGACCGACCCAGGGGTTTGGTCGGTCGGTCTAGGCTCTGGTCGGTCGGATGGGTTTCAGAGACGGAAGAGTTTCTGTAATGGACCGACCCAGGGTTAGGGTCAGTCGGTGGGCTCGGTCGACCCTTACCACTTAAAAAAAAAAGAAAGAAAGAAATTTTGAATTCTAAGAATGGTAATAGGTAAGAGGTATACCTTTGGTAGGGTGGTAATGATTAGGACCCTATAGAACTTAAGAATTAAGTTAAGATTAAGTATAAGTTTTAATGTTAAAGTTAAGGTTTGTAAGCTAAGTGGCAAAGACTTAAGAGGGTATTAAATGGGAATCTTAGAGACTAAGTGAGTTAAGAAAGGTACAAATAACTAATGACCTAAAAATGAATGAATGTTTTAGGTTTTGTGAATTGGGACCCCGAAGAAGGTTAAACAAACAACGATCGACGGTGAACGGTACAATCCTTCTTGTGACCTACTTGCTAACGAGGTGTCCCTCGGCTTTGTGTGCTATCTGTTATTTGCTATGACTAAAACAAGATAAAGCATGCAACCGGTTATATTGTTCTCGTTGTGATTGTGTTATATTTACACTAACCCGCGAGACTTTAGATTGCTACTAACCAAGTTTAGCACTTACTGAGTTAAGTTGAGAACTAAGTATCGGTGATTGTTGGTTTTACCCGTCAAGGTTTAACTAACACTTGGTAATTAAGGCTTTCACTAACCATAACTTGGGGTGGGAGTGAGGAATTCGGAATGGTACCGGCACATGTGTATTGGGGGAGGTCGGTATCTGAATCAGGTCCGACTTCCAAATAAGACTGGTCATTAGACTCGTCGCCTAGGGTCAACAAATCGACCCGACCACCGGGCTACTGTTGAGGTGGGAGGCACATTAAGGAAGGCGTGGGGGGATCAAGCCTACATCCCCAATAAATTAAGAAAGGTAGCTTATCGTCGGATAAGTGCACTGCTACCGGCTAGGGTTAACCAGCCCTACAAAGATAAGCAACCAATTAAGGGCTAACCAATCTAATAGTGGAGAGGTTGGCAAGTATAAGATTAAGATTGAGATTGAGATTAAGATTAAGGTAAGGTAAGGAACTGAGATTAAGGAAATGAGGACTAAGGAGGGGGTTACTAACCCACTAGATAAGAGAACGCTGAGTCGTTCATTACTTGTGAACTATATGTTTCATCTGTGGTTATTGTTATTGCACTTCATATTATGTTTGTGTATGTAATCAATTTCCATGCTATCGACAATTATCGTCGTAGCCCCGTTAGCTTGGGGGCCATGAGAGGGTGTACCAGCATTCGTGCTGACCCCCTCGGGGGCTATTTTTACACTTGCAGGTAAGAGGCCCATGAGGACGCACTACGAGAGTAGGAGCGGTTAGACTTAGGTGGGGACTTTTATTTTGAGTTCGGGTTGCGCCTGTGCACCCGACTGTTTATATTAAGCTGATGTAAGTTTGGGATTGTGTATAAGATACTAGTACTCGGTTGGTTGTGGTATTGAGAATATTGATGTTTAAGATGGGTAAGTGTTTTTGGATAAGTATTGTAAGCATTTAAGCCGGTATATTCTATCGATCAGACCGTGGCAAGGTCCAGGTGTTGTTTATTTCCGCTGCGACGTATTCGATTAAGTGTTCAGATTGCGATAACCACGATAGGATTTGGATGGGGTGTTACACTATCCCCTTAATCTAGTCAAACCTCTAGTTTAGTAAAGATTGACCATTAGTTTTATCTCTTTACCCACATCCCTTTTTATTTCATATCTTTGCAATCAATTCCTTTTACTTTTATGAAATCCATATTTTACATTTTTAAATTCCCAAATAAATACCTACGGTTTTTAACTAAATTTTATACCCCTTTTAAATTGTGTTTTTTTACCCCATATATAAACCCTCGGTTCATCTAAATGTTTATAAGGTTTATAATTTTCTTATTTCGTATAATGACCTCATAATTTCAATAATATTCACCTAAGGTGTTCCTAGGTTTATAATTTTCTTTACATAGTTCTTTTTCTCACCCCAAAATTTAGTAATTACAATTTAGAGCTCAAATGAATAATATACCATGGCTTAAGAAAATGGCCTTAATTATAGCTTAAATTTAGCTCCAAAATATCATTAAAATGCTCCCAAAATTTACTAACATCCACGGTCTTATTCCAGTTCACACTAATTTTTGTTTTTTAAAACGTTTTTGCTCTATTATACAAAATATAATCTTGATTATGGTGAGCTATATTTGCCGAGTTCCATTAAGCTAACATTACCCATCCATTCTCATACATGTTTACAGTTAAACATTACCCATAAATATCACTCAACTCTCGGTTATAACTTTACCTTACAGTAACATGAATCTTAACATATCAAGGTGTAGTTTAGGCATTTATTTACCTTGTTTGGTCATCAAAACTTCTCCCCAGCTGCTCTTCCTCTCGATACGATATAGATGAGTATAGTTTAGTTAGATTCGCATGACATTTCTGCTTAGTACATGTGGAAATCTTTGGAACTTGACAGAGGATATTTACCTCTTGCACTTGGTTTGCTTCTCCTTTGAAAATCTCTGTTACGTAGCAGTTTTTTACAGGGTGATAATGGTCTGGGCTGGTCACCGCACTTGCAGGAAAGATAAACTCATTAACCTCTCTCTGTAGGTGATTATTTAAGGATATTTACATGGATTTTAGCATCATGAAGCGGGTATTTTTTTACCTTGTGGAGTTGCTAGGATCTCAGCCCATTCCTGGTTATCTAGAGCACAAGGATTGGGTCCAGTTTCAATGAAAAATAGTACCGGAAAGGAGCTTAAACAGAACATTACTTTGTTGGTTTTCACCTCTGTTTTATTTTGTACCTATGTTGTCTGGTGCAGGTGATCATGGGTTGTTGTTCTGCTCAAAATAAGTCTGTAAAACCTTCTGCAGCTGGCGGACAGAAGAGGTTCAAAGGAGTTAAGAGCGGTATGTTTTTCAGACAGAGCAAAGGGAGAGAACGTGAGGTTTCATGTCATTTTCTTACCAGATTTTTTTTACCATGATGTTGTTGGCTGTTACTGCAGGTGAAAAATGTTGGTTTGGTTGCTAAAAAGAGAGGTTGAGAAATCCTTCTTCAACTGGCGCTAGAAGGAAGAAAAATAATGTCAAGAACAGTATGTTTCTATCGGTATAAAAGAGAGAAAGGGACACGGAGTTTTTTTTATATATACCATCTTTCCTTACCTTTTTCTCCTTGGTTGTGCAGATTTTCTCAATGGCCCATGTTCAAGTTTATGGTTTATATATGGAGGAAAACAATGGAAGCCTTTCTGGTGCAAAGAGGGGAAGAAAAACAGTGTTAAAGTGGGCATGTTTTATCGGACACAAACAGAGGAAAGAATCATTGAATGTTCCTGCATTACTTACCTCTCTTTTTTTTCCTTGCTGTTACTTACTGATTCATGGTTCGTGTTCAAAGATCTGTACTTGGATATGAGGGGAATAAGGTGGGTGTTTCTCGGTTGTAGTGTGTGAGGTTTAGAGAATTAAAAATGAGGATGAACAATGGTGGGAGGGTGCTTTGTTTTGCGGTAGAAGATGGTGCTGATTAGGCCTCATTCTTTTGCACCGAGTTTATTTGATCAGCTAGTTTATTGTCTTTGTATGTCACATACATCAATTGTCATATCAACTATTTTTCTCCTCTACTTTTTCTAACTTTCAGCTGACAACTGACATCAGCTAGATTATCAGTCACGCAAAAGAATGAGGCCTATAGCTGTTTTCGGTGGAGAATGAAAAAAATGCAGAGGCTTGGGTGTTGCTGTCAACAGAGAGAGAAATAGAGGAGAAGAGAGGTGGTGGTGTTGTGTCTCGGTTGAGGAGAATGAAGAATGTAGTGGTACTGGCACCAACAGAGAAAAGAGAAATTTGTATAGTGAGCATGGGTAACTGAGACCACTGTTGGAGATGTGGAGTTTTTTTTTTTGCCAGTTGGAAGTAGAGGAAGGTAGGGTGAGGTGGTGTGGAAATTTGACAAAAGTCTTTCCTGCTCTATGACATAGTTGTACTTATAGCTAACCTACTCCCTTTTCTTTTCTTATTGCTGCCGAGACAATTTGATGGTGCTGGAGTTATATTACAGCCGAGAGTAAGGGAAAAAGGAAGGTAAGTGATTATGGCATATCTTGGTTTACATCATAGCTTGTACTTGCTAGCCTAATGGTCTAATCTTGCTTTGTTCTTATTTTTATGGTGGCAGTAGCCAATACAAGAGGAGATGGAAGTGTTGGGGGCAAGTCAGCCAAATTGTAAGAGGATGGAGGAGATAGGTAGCTAGTCATTATTTTAATTAGATAGGTGTACTTGTCTTACATTTTCCTTTGTTTTCTAACCTTGTTATTTATTTTCATTTTTTTTTTGCATTTCTTTCCTTCTTTGGCTGTAACCGAAAACATTTTATGGAATTGGGGTGTATATCAGCCGAGATTGGAGGAGAATGGGAGAGGAAATAGCTAGCTATTATTTCATCTATATAGGTGTACTTGTATTGTATTTTCTTTTGTTTTCAAACTTGATTTTCTAGCTTTCTTTTCCCTCCTTTAATCTCATTAATCGGCTGCATCCAAGGGGAGAGTTTTCTCTTCTTGTTTTTTACGCCAATATATTAATGTTGCACATTAATGATATATATATATATAATAAGTTTGTTAATGTGTTGGATGGTAGTGTATAATATCCCTTGTCATGGTGTATATAAATGAGTCCTTTTAGTCTTTGAAATCTTATTTTAATTATGTAAATCATCCCATGAAATTTTTATCACTTTATTTGTGACATTGATATATGTATTAAAATGTTACATATCGTATTAGTTTCAGGAGTTATTTTCTCCTTAATGTTGTTCCCTCGTGCTTAGCGGTTACATGTATAACTTGGTGTTCATTTTGAACTATGCATTTATATACCAATATTTATGATAAGTATTGGTCATTACATGATTCATTGTTGATCATCTAGCTATATGCAATTTAATTCCTTATTCATGTAGTCAATGTTCGGGGTATTTCACTTCCCGTTGGCTTGGCATCCTTTCCCGAGGTGCTCGAACATTGATGCATTCTCAGATTAAGCTCTCAAAATGTACTCATATGAGTATTTACCTATTTGAATATGCCAAAATTATAAGATCACTAATAAACACAAAAATACTCCATAAAGTGATGAAATAAGTCATGCGCCAAATAAAATGACGGTGAATAAAGACCTTGAGAGAGCACTATTTCACCACTTATCAACTCCCCCACACTTATCTATTTGCTTGTCCTCAAGCAAAATTAGCTAAGGGCCCACAAAAAGAAGGAACATTTAAAGCAAGCAAGTGTTTAGATGAGTTCTTGAATTCAAGTGAGCGAAATTTGTGAAAAACCTCAAGAGTAGTGCAACCAACCTTCTCATGATGACATGGGTGTGCTTAGGGCAAATGAAAATATAGAGTTTTGGGGTATGATCTAGAGTGCTTCCGTGTTCTTACAGATTATGGACTTGGAGAACTTTTACCATGGCCAACTTCTCTCAAGAATGGGCATTGAGGAAAAACAAAAGGAAAAATAGAGATTTGCATTTGATTCACTTTTGCAACAAGAGATGAGGAGAGGTAATTTGGCATTTTGCCTTGCTTCAATGAACACTCAACTCTCATTTGTTGGTTTCCTATGGTGTCTCTCAAGTTCCTTTTTGACATTTTTTCACAAGGAAGCACCCCTTAGCAATCCCTAGATGAGAAGGTAGAAAGAACCCCTATCAATAAAAATTCACCAAGAAATGGATTTATGACTGCACCGCATGTAAGTGCTCCTCAAGAGAGAACTTTTGAAAAAAGTTCGGTGGAAAATTCCAAAAATTCAAGGAAAAACTTGCTTACTATAAACATAACTCCTACATGGAAGCTATAGATATATATATGAGAAGATTGAGCAGTGCATCAACAAGAAAAGGTCGTTTCCCCCACACTCGAATGGGACAATGTCCTCATTAATCAAAGAAAAGCTCATGGAAAAACAAACAGACGACCTTTTCGAAGCACTAGGTATGGAGTAAGCCAAAGTGTGTTGCATTGTACAAATTGGAAAAGGTCAGAGAACAAGTACTCCCCTGATAAAGATAAGTTGGTGGCGGGGTTCCCCCACACTTGTTAGTGTGCATATTCATGTAAGTGCTAACGCCGACAGGAAGAGGCAAAGATCCTAGGAAAAATTGACAAGAGGTCTCTTGAATTTCTCCTAACTCACGCTGGGGTGTTCTCGAGTTCAGTTGATATATCTACAATGCAAAGCCAAAAAGAAACTAGGCGCAACATGGATTCCGGAGAATTCGCACTAATGCCACAGTTAGATAACCCAAAGAGGACTCATAAATGAGTCCCACAACAAAGTATTCAAAAAGGTGCTAAAACACCATAGTGCAGAATGTAAGTTCAACGATGAGAAAGTAAAGGAAGTTCAAAGGACAAACATAATAAACATCTAAACGAAATGTAACAGTCTAAAATACAAGAAATAAGTAGAGAACCAATGGCAGGGATCTGGAGCTCATAAGATGGCTACTAGGGAGGAGCACCACCACGCGCCGCCTGCTCATGAAGGAGTTGCATATGGGCATCCATCTGGCGCTGGTGCTCCATCATGAGGCGCCAGTGCTCAGCCATCTGTCTCTTGAATGCCTCAAGCTGCTCTGGGGTCACATCTCCGGTCGGTGGTGGAGGAGGCAGGGCGAGGAATGGGCCGGGTGCAGCACTGGAGGTGGAGGCACCGGAGGTGAAGGCACCGGAAGACGAGGATGCACCCCTGCTCTGCCTATGCTCTGCGGTCATCTTATGCCACCCGTCCTTATCGCGATAGAAGCCCATCTTCCGCATGGTAGTGTCAGAGATAGGGTCCATGGGTAGACTGGCTACCTCATCCGCTCCAGGTCGCACTCCACAGCTTATCAACAGCCTCTGCAAGAAGTGAGGAAAGCCCAAGTGATGGAACTCCTTCTTCGTAATGATGTGGCAGAGGTGGTCGAAGATGAGATCAGAAAGGGAGAGTGGCTTCTCCGGGTCCAGGACGACCAGTGATCCATGAGGTAGCAGTCTCTCAAGTTCAGATCCTTGCTATCGCGAGGGATGACATTGTGATGTAAGATCGCGAGGATGACCCTCTTCAGCGGGATGCTCACCATGTTTAGGGTCATAGTGACCCTAACGTCCGTCCCGGCTTGGTTTTTTCTATGTGTCTGGACCAGGAGGTCGGCGATCTAGCACCCCATAAAGCAAATTCCGAAATAATAAGAGGGGTCGTCGCCTTTCTTTTTTTAAAACATATTAACGTGCGTGCTAAGACGAAACCATCATTTTATAATCTCTTTCAAAACATTTCAGAAAAAACACAATTCTTCGAAAATGAATTTCCATCGACAGTCCAGTTTCAAGGTCGTCCCCTTTTGTTTATTCACTTATTTTACTATTTTATTTTATTTTATTTTTAATCATCTATTCACTTTTTCTTATATTTTATTTTATTCTACTATTAGCATTAGTATTTTTATTTTCATTTCTATTTATACACTCTCATTTTCATCTTTCAAACTCAATCCACACTTGGTTGAAATCTGGCCTAGCCCAATTCCTTAAACCCACTCTATTCTCAGCCCATAGCTTCAGGAAGCCCACTTTAAAACCCAAACCCATCTTATCAAAACTTCAAGGCCCACTCCACACCAATCTCACCCACACACAAACAAAACCCTAATCCTTTCTTTCAAAAAAACCGGACGCCACCATCATCTTCTTCGGTTCTTCGGATCTACTCAGAGGCAACTCCCTCTCCTTCCCCGGCGAAATCCAGCCGTCTCCCCAAATCTCTCTTTTTCACCATCGGTCAATCTCTTCAGAACCTCAAAAAATCGAATAAAAAAAACTTCCTATCTCAGTCGGCTGCCTCCTTCATTCTCTCACTCACGGTAATTTGCAAGCCAACTCCCACGACAAGGAACCCACAAGCCCTGTGTCTTATTCATTCCCTCGCTCCCGCCGGTAACAAGAGACATATACGCCCCACCTTTCTTCATTCCCTTCATTGTCGACTTGATGGGCGAAGCAAGGAATATACATTTCCGCTTCTTCCCTCCATTCTCCTTGCGGTTCACTCACTCTCCTCTTAACCCAGCTCCCAGTCATCTCGCTCTTCATCGCTGTCAACGCCAACAACCACCTTGAATCCTCTCCTGAAAACCCACGTCAGATTTTCTCCCCACCGTGAATCACCACCAACACTACCTACCGCCACCTCCTTCTTCTTCTTCAACCGGGTTCTGATCGAATTTACGTCCGAAGAGGAAAGCAGCGTTCTCCCCCTCTAGTCGAGCACAACTTGAAGAAATCAGACGGTAATGGCTCAGAACATCTTGACTTTGTTAACCTCAGAGCGTCTCGACTTCACCGGCTCAGAGCATCTCGATTTCATCAGGGTTACGTTTGTTGCTAATGCCAATTTCATTTTACGTTTCATCTACCTTTCTGTCGTTGCTTCATTTCTACCTTATTTCTTTCTTTCTTTTTTTTGTAACTTCCCCGAGTGCTTATGCGTACAAGCACTATTGAGTCCACTGGAGATGCCATGAGAGGTGTAACAGATATTCACCAAGCTTTTGGGTCCCCACCTCTTGCGGCCAGGAATTCACCCCTTTTGGCTCAGGATAAGTCCGTTAGTTTGTGAGCTTTGAGTAATTTTTTCTTTCTTTAAGCCTGATTCCACATTATCACCACGTTCCTGAGAGCTTGCGAAAGGAAATCGTTCAATTATTTTGCTCTTGGTTTGGTTTCAGAGCTGGGTTTTCGTTTCCCACTTTAAAACTCGGAAGTTACATTATCTATTTGCTTGGTTTGAGCTTCGGATTACCATGGTTAACTTATGCTTTGTCCCAACCGTAATTTGAGGGCCCATCTGGTGGTTAACTATTCTCTGCCTAGTCTTGTTCTCTGCGTGGGAATTCTTCACTCCTAGCGCATTGATTTCCTATGAGACATGTGATTATGAGCATCACGTTTTGTCTATGTGCTTTGATTGTCAGTTATCTATGTCTATCAGTTTGTCTTGCAGTTGCGAATCAGCCTATTGATTCATCGTTGGGGTTGGGTCGATTACCTCTACCTATCGATAGCTTTGCTATTGTGAATCTGAGTTTTCGAACCTACTTAACTTTGGCCGATTGATTAATGATACTGGGTCTCTATCACTTTTCTATCCTTTGGGGAATTGAGGCTTGCATTGACATTTATGTGTTTTAGGGACCCATCTGATGACGTTTGTTTAATGATAGTTAGACACTCAACCTCATCCTACCTCTTGCTTAACTCGGTCTACTCATTAAGTTTGCCTTTCTGTCCTAACTGAAGTATGCCCCAGTTCGACACTTGGGCTGGATCTTTAATTGTCCTCTGAGATTGTGGACATTTGGGCCTCGCTCCATGTTTTTCCGGCCTTTCGTTGTCGAGTTCGGGGCCCTGCCGTTGCATTAATAACTCCTTTGGGCCTCACAATAGCTCATATTTGGGTTTGAAAATTCTTTTGCTTCGCTTGCCTACTGATGACTATTCGCCCCTTTGCACATGGATGTTTATGCTGTCATCGGTGGCCCCATTGCGCATTCATTGTGTTTGGAAATTGCCTCACTTTTACCATCGTTACTTGGCACCTTCAGTATTCAGGTTTGGGAATGGACATGTTTTAGAACTCACTCTGACAGCGTCGTTTGTGTTGTTGGTTTGGTGCGGTTCACTAATTTCTCTCTGGTTTCATGTTATGACTGAGGCACATATTGGACACGGCTGGGTTTGATTGACTTGGGTTATACTTGCTGGACGTACGGTGGTCTGTTCTTGCTGGACTTGCGGCTCTACTTGGATTGTGCAAATATCCTGCGCCTTGGGCATGCCTCTGTGGGTTTGGAAGTTTCAACTCAGTTTTGGTTAACGCATTTCAGTTTTACTAATTGCTCTTTGCGCAATGATATGAGGTTTGGAAATTAATTTGAAACTAGCATGACTTGTCTCCTGCGCTTAGATAAGAACATGAATCGAGTGATAGTTGCCCGAATATTATGATCGTTAAGATAAATCACTTGTTGGCTGGTTGGTCCTTATTAATTATTCATCTTAGGGGGAAATGATATAAATCCTTCTAGGTATGATCCCACATGACTCACAACTTTATCTCTTTGATACTACACTTCGGTTTGAGTCATAATCTAAGATGTTGAATTAATCTGCGTAGCAACCCCAATATTTGATTTATCTTACAATTCATAGCATTTGCTGGTAGCTTGAAACTCTTTTCTATGTTCTCGGTTGGGGTGTGGGAGATGATTAGATTGCCCCCTTTCCTCCCATTGAGAGGGGCCGTATGATCCCATTGCACACACCCCAATCCTCTTACATTTCATTACTAACTATTCTCGTGCGTCTTTGTCTTTCTTCTAGGACATGTACATAATGCTCGAGGAATGGAAACCTTGGGAACCTCCTTAGCTAAGGAATTGGAGTTTGGCTTGGACTACCGGGGTCTCCACTTCAAACTCGTGTAACGGTTGGTGCACTCCTTGCTGATCCTTTCAGCTCAAGTGAGGCGGCGTCGATGCGACCCCCCATAGCAGCTTTAGATTTAAACTTTTCTCTTGTATTTGTATCAATTTGTAATCCGTTTGTTGTTTTTGCTTTCGGTTGCAATCTTATGATTTATTCATTATTGTGATTTCATCCCATAACCGTTACATTATTCTCTTGCTTGCAACCTTTGATTGACTTTTGAAAGATAGTAAATAGGATAAGACTAACAATTGGTTAGCAACCCATACAGTAAGACTCATCTTGTTAGTTTTTGAGAGTTTTAGATTTAAATAATTCTGATTCGTTACCTAGATAGCTTTGATGATTCGTTCTTGTATATACATTTCTTGTACTACTTCTGAAATTCATTTCATACGTACATAACTTAAGCTTTTAAAACCCATGTCCACATGTATGTAATTACTCAGACAGATTCAGAATTCTTTTCTCACATATATATGTTTTATTCGGATAGCTTTTGAAATCCATGTTTGTATGTATATTTGTTTATATAGCCTTGGAAATTCATCTCCACATATCATTTGCTCATCATTCTTTGCCTATGATTTTGTAAGTGTATGGACTGATCCTGTTTGGGCCCATGTAACTCTTGGCCCAAATATAATTTTGTTCAGGTTCGGTCCATAACCAGCCAAACGGGCTGGAACAGGTGGCCCTAGAAAGCCAATCAGGTTGCCCTCTTAGTGCATTTTAGAAAAGCCCTAGGTTTGGGGTATCCTCAACGCATACGGGTCCTAGACACGGTCCATGTGAGGAATACCCGTTTCCCTTAAAATTTTCCAAATCATCCTCTAAAGTCAGAATAAAATTCACAATCAATCGATCATCCAATTCCAAATCAATTTAAAGATCCAATGAGTCAAATTCCACTTCAAAATCAATCTCTCTCACACTCTCACACCAAACACACCTCAAAATCAAACTCTCTCATACTCTCACACCAAACACACTTCAAAATCAAACTCTCTCATACTCTCATACCAAACACACTCCAAAATCAATTCCTCTCACACTCACTCATCATACACTCTTCAAAACTGATCCTCTCATACTCCGAAACCAGATATTCTTCCTGAATTCTTCGAAATCAATGCTTTTCACATGTCAACACTAAATACTCTTCATACACTCATTAGACACACTTCAACCTCACAAAGCATTTGAAACGCTTCCAAAGTTCCAAGATCAAACTTCAAACTCCTTCCAAACTCCAATTGCCTCATAGCTTCAAATCATATTCCAACTTCAATTTCTAAGGCTATATCGAGCCCAATTCTAAGCCCCAAATCCAGCTCATTCATAAGGCCCAATCCGGCCCATATTTCAAGGCCTAAACCTGGCCTAATTTCAAGGCCCAAACCTGGCCCAATTTCAAGGCCCAAATTCGGCCCATTACCTTAATTCGATCCCGATTTAGTTTCAAATCCAAACCCGAATCAAATTCAAGTTCAACTTCAATCCAATTCAATCAAATCCAATTCCAATCCAGACTTAATTCAATTTCATTCCAATTCAATTCAAAATTCTTTTCATTCCCAATTCAATTCAACTTCATTTCCATCCCAAATAATTCCAAACATCGTAAATCTCAAACTCCTTGAAACTCCAAACTCCGGAGAACTCAAGCATCTCGAATCTCTAAGTGTCTCAGCAGCTCAACAGACTCGAATGTCTCAACAGCTCAACAGACTCGAACGTCTCAGCAGCTCAACAGACTCGAATGTCTCAACAGCTCAACAGACTCGACCGTCTCAGCAGCTCAACAGACTCACCGTCTCAACAGCTCAACAGACTCGAATTTCTCCGCAGTTCAACAGATTCGAACATCTCAATAGACTCATCAAATTCAAACACTTCAAAAATCCTCAGCTCCTCAAAAAAGCCGAACCTCTTGAAATTTGATAACCCTTTCAAGCCTCGAACATCTCACAGACCCGAGTGTCTCATAGACTTTTTGCACCTCAAACTTCAAAATAAACCCGACAATTTGTCAAACCTCACAATATGACCATAAAACCTCTTTGACCCCTCAAAGACCCAAAAGGTCAAACCCCTAATTCCTTCAAAACCCCAAAACTCCCAAACCTCCAAAAACCCTGAACTACGTAAGGTCTGATCTCAACATGGAGTTGAGTACGTAGGCAGCCCACATAGGGTGCGACCCTATTCCAATCAAAAAAACCTTTTCCCACTCTAAGGTGTTCTTCATACCTGTCAAAATACTCAAATCTTCTTCGGTTCCTGCAAACTTCAAACCATCGGACTCCCAATCTTAATCATTTCCTCAACATCAGAATCTTTCCAATCCTCCATTCTATACACATTCGAATTCATCAATTCTTCTTCTTGGCGCTAGCTTGGCAGAAAAGCTTGCCTCATTCACTCATTCTCTCTCTCTTCCCGTCCTAATCATATCCTTGGCTTTTAAACGAATCTCTCTAAAAAGGTTTTGAAAGAAGGCAATCCCGATAATTGGAGACCGAGGTTTTCTCGGGCACCAATCCGAAGTCGTGGTCGTCACCACTTCTGAGGGGTGTAACCCAGTGCGAACCCACATAGAATCTCTGACCTGACTAGATAAGTCCTATCTATAGGCAACAAATTCAGAGTCAACCAACGGTTCTCAGAACCCTCATTCCCTTCCTTCCTAGTATCTTAGGTCAAACTAGGTGGCGACTCTAGTCAATTTCGCCCTTAGGGCATAAGTCCGCGTGGAGCCCATTGAGAGCGGGTGTAGTGTTCATTAACACTCCCCATATGCTTTCTGGGAAAGACGGACGATTTAGTAGGTATTTGAGGGATGCCAGAATAACGAGTTTTCACCCTCCACAAAATGGCATTTTTTTTAGGATCTAGATTTCTCAGCCAGATCATATTTAGATAGACCCCCTCATACCGAAAAATCACCCTCCACAGCGATCAGATCTCCCGGGTGGATGACGGAGAAGTGGTCGAGGTCATCATCTAGGAGCTAAAAGAACTGGTGCACGTCCCACATCCGGATGGCTATGGCCCGGCCACTAACAACTGAGGTGATCTCCTTTGGCTTCCGGCTGACTGCCACATTAGCATAAAATTCCTTGATCAGGCGGGGGTGGTATTGACCACCCATGGTGAGCACACAGCTCCAGCCCAAATAGTCAAAGTGTGGCCGGAGCTCTAGGTCCGCAATGAGAGCCGGATCCACAGGCCGCTCCTGAACAATCTGCCGGCGTTTGGGGGAGGTGAACCAGCGTCGGGCCTCTTCATTGATGAAGATGCCGTCGAGGAGGCCATTGGGGTGGCCTAGTTCTTGGTTGGGAGCAGCTTGGTTCCTCCTAGCACGGCGTTGTCGGTTGGCCATGGTTCTGCAAAACAAAGAAAAGAAAAGAAAATGCAAAATAGAAACAACAAAAATAACAACCATTGAAGTGTTAGAAAATAAGTAGGATGACAATAAGGAAGGGGCAAAACATTAAGCATGAAGCACGTTATAGAGCAGAAGGGACGACGTTAATTTGGAAAAATTTTGACAGAGTCTCCCCTGTTTTTCTATCATTCCCCGGTTCTAAGAACCTCCACATTCTCACTTAAAAGGGTATCATTCAGCTCACCTAGCATACCACTAACAATTCCAGTCAAAAGGATGACTATCCCACCAAACACACCAACGATTCACCGAGTTTTTGCAATTTAGTCACCATAAAATCCAACCAATGAAAGGCACTACCTTAGGCATTTAGGGTCAATCATGCTCACTAATCATCCAGCAGTACCCACAAAGCAATAACATACATTTAAGCACAATTGAATAATGCTAAACAAAGCCTAATTCAAATGGAGAAAAAAGTCACAAAATTATGCTAAAACCATAAATTGCCAAATTTTTAATCTCATTTTGCACCCCTACCCCATAATTAACAATTCGAAATAGTCCCAATTACCATATTTGCAAGATTCCACAAATTCTCACCTAGGGCTTTGTTTGGTTCGAGTGGAATTGTGCCCAAAGTGTAACATGCATTAAAAATCATCAAATTGACAAGTTAGGGATAGGGGGATATACCTTGATGTTGTGTAGTAGTAAATGGAGTAGAAATTGACAAAATGGAGCAAAAAATCGGACTTTGCGAAGGTTGGGGATAATGGGGCGATTTTAGGGATTTGGGGTGGCGGTGCAGGCGCTGCGGCTTTGGGTGGGTGCAGGCGTCGCTGGTCTGGCACGGTGGTGGAGGCGCGGTTGGCGTCGGAGGGTGCAGATGGTGCAGAGGTTGGTGACGTCGTAGGACTGGTGAGGCGGAGTGGTTGGTGAGGCTGCGCGAGAGGAGAGACGGGAGTACGGGGAGAAAGGGATGTACGGGAGGTAGAAGAAAGGAAAAGAAAGAAGAGGGCCGGTTGTGTGATGAAACGCATCGTTTTCGTTATTTTTTTTTCAAAATTTTTAGCCTGACCGACCTTGCAAGTTCGGTCGCAAGGTCGGTCCATTCCAGAAGGTCTTGGTATCGAAAATTTTTCATCCTACCGACCTTGCAAGTCCGGTCGCAAGGTCGGTCCATTCCAGAATGTTTCGGATTTGTAAAATTTAGTCCGACCGACCTTGCAAGTCTGGTCGGAAGGTCGGTCCAAGTCAGTAGTTTGGCGAGTTAGAAATCTTGGACTCGACCGACCTTGCAAGTTCGGTCCTAAGGTTGGTCGAGACCAGAATTTCCCCAAAATGTTTGTTTTCTTACCCACAACACTTATCATCAATCAAAAACAGATCCAATCATGCAAAAACAACCAAAACAAACAATAAATAAAGCATATAATAAGCAAATAACTAACATAACTTAAATGAGAAAATAATGCAAAGTAAAAGTGTCAATAGTCCGAGTTGCCTCCCGGAAAGCTGCGCGTCTTTTTAAGGACTTTGGCTAGACCATAGTGAGGGTTAGAGTGAACCTAGAGGGTCTCTTAAGTAAAGAGCCTGAGCTTCAACTTTTTGGATGTCTCCTCCATGATAATGCTTTAGCCGGGAACCGTTGACCATGAAAGTCTACCCCTTGACATTTTCAACTTATAAGCTCCATAAGTGGTGACCCTTGTGACAGTAAAAGGGCCAGCCCTATGAGACTTTAACTTCCCGGGGAATAACTTCAACCTTGAGTTGTAGAGGAGAACCCGGTCACCTTCGTGAAACTCCCGCTTCATAATCATCTTATCATGCCATTTCTTGGCCTTTTCTTTGTAGATGTGGTTATTTTCGTAGGCTTCCTCCCGAATCTCTTCTAACTCGGTCAATTGGAACCGTCTCTTGTCACCGGCACTCTTGAGGTCATAGTTGAGAGCCTTCACCGCCCAATATCTTATGCGCTAATTCAACCGGCAAGTGACAAGCCTTCCCATAGACAAGCCGGAATGGGTACATACCAATTGGAGTTTTGTAGGTGTCCGATATGCCCACAATGCATCATCGAGCTTCATGGACCAATCTTTCCTTGAGGAGTTGACTGTCTTTTGGAGGATCCATTTAAGCTCTCTGTTGGTGACCTCAGCTTGGCCATTACATTGAGGGTGATAAGGAAGGGCAACCTTGTGTCTCACTCCGTATTTAGTCATCAGCGCTTCAAATTGTTTGTTACAAAAGTGAGACCCGCCATCACTCAATATGGCTCTTGGTACCCCGAACCGGGTGAAAATATTTTTCTTCAGAAACTTGATCACAACTTTGGCGTCATTAGTCGGGGTTGCAATTGCTTCAACCCACTTGGTCACATAGTCGACCGCCACAAGAATAAACAAGTTGGAGCAAGAAGATGGGAAGGGGCCCATGAAATCGATACCCCACAAATCAAACGGCTCGACCTCTATCATTATGTTGAGAGGCATCTCATGCTTGCGTGAGGTGTTCCCGAGCCTCTGACATTGGTCACAGGAGGCAACGAACGAGTGGCAGTCCTTATGAAGGGTTTTCCAGAAAAACCCGGCTTGAAGAATCTTAGCCGCTGTTCGTGCCGGACCGTGGTGTCCTCCGGCTTCACCCGAGTGACAGTGAATCAAAATATCCTGCGCTTCACTCATGGGCACACATCTCCGGATCACCCCATCAGCACAAACTTTGAAAAGAAACGGGTCCTCCCAAAAATACCTCTTGACGTCGGAGAAGAATTTCTTTCTTTGCTGATAGGTCATCTCTGGTGGGACCACTCCCCTTGCCAAATAATTTGCAAAGTCCGCATACCAAGGGTCTCCGGTCTCTGCAATCATGAAGATGCTCTCGTCTGGGAAGAATTCATTGATTGGCACACCATCATCAGGGGCCTCCATTCGAGATAGATGATCAGCTACTACATTCT
The DNA here is from genome assembly GCA_023374045.1 of Limonium bicolor. Classification (NCBI taxonomy): domain Eukaryota; kingdom Viridiplantae; phylum Streptophyta; class Magnoliopsida; order Caryophyllales; family Plumbaginaceae; genus Limonium; species Limonium bicolor. Next base: position 300,562,829 of record CM041778.1, read on the forward strand.
GCACACCCGGTTTATCCCGGATCTCTATCTCAAATTCTTGCAGGAGCAAAATCCATCGGAGAAGTCTAGGTTTGCATCACCTTTGTTGAACAAGTACTTCAGTGCTGAGTGGTCTGTGTGCACCACAACCTTGCTGCCCAAGAGGTAGGATCGGAACTTGTCGAGGGCGAAAACCACAGCTAACAGCTCCTTCTCGGTGGTGGCGTAATTCTTTTGGGCATCATTGAGAGTTCTACTAGCGTAGTAGATACTCCTCAATATCTTTTCCTTCTTCTGACAAAGGACCGCCCCCACCGCATAGTCGCTGGCGTCGCACATGATCTCAAACGGTAAACTCCAATCGGGGGAGACCACGATAGGCGCAGATATAAGGCACTGTTTGAGGGTGTTGAAGGCATTAAGGCACTCCTCGGTGAATTCAAATTTACATCCTTGGCCAAGAGGTCGCAGAGAGGCTTTGAGATTTTGGAGAAGTCTTTTATGAACCTTCTGTAGAAACCGGCATGACCCAAGAAGCTTCGAATGTCTTTCACTGATGTTGGAGGAGGTAGCTTTTCAATTACTTCAATTTTAGCCTTGTCTACCTCAATACCCTCTGAAGAGATCTTGTGCCCCAAGACAATTCCTTCTCTTACCATAAAATGGCATTTTTCCCAATTGAACACAAGATTTGTCTCCTCACACCGAATCAAGATAGCCTCGAGGTTGTCCAAGCAAGTGTCGAAGGAGGTGCCGAAGACGGAGAAGTCGTCCATAAAGACTCAATGCTTTTTTCTAGGAAGTCGGAGAAGATGCCATCATGCATCTCTGAAATGTGGCCGGGGCGTTGCAAAGCCCGAAAGGCATCCGGGTGTAGGCAAACGTCCCATATGGGCATGTAAATGTCGTCTTCTCCTGTCCTCAGGAGCTATGGGGATTTGGAGATACCCCGAATATCCATCCAAAAAGCAGTAATAGTCTTGCCCCGCCAACCTCTCGAGCATTTGATCAATGAATGGGAGAGGGAAGTGGTCTTTTCTGGTGGCGGTGTTCAGCTTCCGGTAGTCGATGCAGACTCTCCAACCAGTGGTAGTCCTCTGAGACACCAGCTCACCCTTTTCGTTGGGGACGACGGTAACGCCTCCTTTCTTTGGGACCACTTGCACGGGGCTTACCCATTGCTGCGGAGATGGCATAGATAATCCCCGCATCTAAGAGTTTAAGAACTTCCTTTTGACAACCTCCTTCATATTGGGATTTAATCTCCTCTGAGGTTGGACCAACGGCTTGTAGTCATCTTCCATGAATATCCGGTGGGTGCAGAAATGAGGGCTGATCCCTTTGATGTCGGCTATAGTCCACCCGATAGCCCGTTTATGGTTTCGAAGCACCCTCATCAGACTTTCCTCTTGTGCACCTGTCAAGGAAGAAGAAATAATAACAGGTAGAACACACGGATCAGTCAAATAAGCATATTTAAGATGAGAGGGTAGAGGTTTCATCTCCACAGTGGGAGGCTTCTCAACCGAGGGCAACGGCTTCTGAGCAGCTCGTTCCAATGGTTCGGGTGGCGGATAGCGTGGTCTATAGCCAGAAAATGTTGTTCAACTCAGCCACCATTTCAATCATTTCTGGGTGGAATTCCTGTTCAAAACAAGCCTCAAACAAAGCTAATTCAAGGGCATCAGATTTAACAGAGAGAGAGAGTGATCCTGCACAATTGAATCTATGACATCTATAGCAAAAACAGCCTCAGCCTGTGAGGGTCTCTCACTACTTTAGACATGTCAAATTCTAATTTTTCATCATGAAGTCGCAGAATTATTTTGCCTTTCTCCACATCTATAAGGGCCCTAGCAGTTCTCATGAAAGGTCTGCCCAAAATTAGTGGCACTCTCTGGTCTCTTCCATATCTATCACAATGAAATCAGCTGGGAAAACAAATGTACCAACAGTACTACCAAGTCCTCTACCTTCCCTTTAGGGATAACCAAAGATCTATCCGCTATTGCAATTGAATGGGAGTGGGAGTGCATTTACCAATTCCAAGCTTATTAAAAGTTGAGAGAGGCATAAGATTTATACTAGCACCTAAATCACATAACCCACTACTGCAGTCAATTTCACCAATAAAGCAAGGAACGATAGGTAAACCGGGATCTCCAAGCTTTGGAGGTAGACTTCTTTGTAGAACCACTGAAACTTCTTCGGTGAGGTGAACGGTTTCCGCTTCCTCCAGCGATCTTGTTTGCTATGATGTCCTTCATGAACTTAGCATAAATCGGCATCTGTTTTAAGGCATCAGAAAAAGGAATGTTAATTGTTAATTTCTTGAAGATGCTTAGAAACTTCCCAAATTGTTCATCCAAATTTTTCTTTTTGAGTCTATTGGGAAAAGGAAGAGGGGGAAGATGTTTTGCAAGAGTAGTAGAAGTAGAAGGTTCAGGAGACTCCTTCTCCTTGGAAACTTCCTTAGGTGGAGGTGGTGGTTCCCCAACAATCTCTTGCTCTTCTTCTTGAGCTTCATCTTCTTGGGAATCCATGTCCTCTTGTGAGCATGACGGATCAAGGAGTCTCCCACTCCTTAGTGCTACAGCTTTTGCTTGCTCTCTTGGATTGGGCTTGGCTTGACTTGGAAGAACACCCGGTTGTCTTTGAGCAAGTTGTTGGAGGAGATGCTTTCAAGTTGAGCTTCAACCCTTTTGTTGGTGGCTTCTTGACTTGCTTTAAAAGCATCCAAATCAGCCGCTTTAGTGTGTACAACCGAGACAAGATTTTTCATCATGTCTCTTAGCTCGGCATTGGCATCCGTGGATGGAGGAGGAGGTTGTTGATGTGGTTGGTGTTGTTGTTGAAAGCCCGGAGGTGCTCCTTGTGGTCGGTAACCCATTTGTGGGTTGGACATTTGAGACGACCCTTGTGACCGGTAGCCCGTGGGATTGTTGGAAGCATTGCTAGCTCCCCCTTGGGTTTGGTCATTATTTCTCCATGAGAAGTTTGGATGGTTCCTCCATGGGGCGTTTTGTTGGTTGTAGTTGTATCCGGGGCGGTTGCCTACAAAGTTTACATCCTCATGTGGATCGGCATAAACTTTGCCTTCGCAAAAGTGGGTCTCGTGAGGACCCACAAATTGCACACCCCTCTTGGATTGTAGAAGTAGATGGAGAGGGTGATGATGAAGAAGCTATAGACTTTGTTGTTTCTTTTGAGCTATAGCTAGCTTCTCCACCATCTTGGTGAGTGAAGATAGTTGAGCGGAAAGGTGGTCGGTGGGCTCAACATGTAAGAGACCAGCTGCTCTTGGTGCTCTCCCCTTTGGTTTAGACCATGCCTTGTGTTACTAGTCATCACCTCTAGGAGTTCCATCCCTCTTGAGGTGACTTAGTCATGAAGCTTCCTCCGCTGAGGAGTTCACAAGTAGTCTATTCGAGTCGTCGAGACCGTTGAAAAATGATAGACATAGTGATTGGTCGTCCAAACCGTGGTGGGAACAATTCATCAACATGTCCTTGAATCTATCACATGCATCGTATAGCGTCTCTCCCGGCTCGTGGCAAAAGGTATTAATCTCTCCAATTAATTGCCTCGTTCTACTAGTGGGGTAATACTTGGCAAGAAATTTTTGAGCCATTTGTGCCCAAGTATCGATTGATTTTGACGGTAAGCTCCTATACCATCTTGATGCAGCGTCGGACAGTGAATGAGGGAAGAGCTGCAGGTGTATCCTCTCACCAACATTTCCAGTTCTACCAAATGAGTTGCAAAAGTCGAGGAATTGACTTAGGTGGTTGGGAGCTTCATCGGGATTTGCTCCACTGAATTTTCCTAAGTCCCGGACAGCAGTGATGTAGTGGGTCTTGAATACCCATTGTCCGGCCTCTTGAGGCGTCAACTCCGGTAGGACTATGGCCGAAGGTCTCCCTTCGGTGTCCGGCTGGTTGTAGTCTTTGAGAGCCATTTGTTGTGGATTCTGTTTTCTTCTAAACCCCCGTGTTGGTCTAGATCAGCCATAATTGAATTTTTCACAGTTCGGATGGCTCTCAACAATGAACGCTCGAGCTCGGGTCTCGGACTAACAAGTGGAGATCCTTTGGCTCGAGTGTTTGGCATACACCGAGAAAACAGAAGGTACCTAAACCGCACCAACACCAAATGCTCTTAAGTAGAAGGAAATGTAAAAATATAGACAACAACTAAAAACACAAATACCAGAAATAAAATAAAATAGATAAAAGTACTAAATGCACAAAAACTAAAGTACCGAACCAAAGGAAATTGAATAATCAATTTCCCCGGCAACGGCGCCAAAAACTTGTTGGCAAAATTACAAACATAGTAATTAAACCTAGCTAAAATGGGCAAGTGCACCCAATTCATTGCGATAAAACAAGTGTCGTATCCACAAGGAAATTGGTTTCTAAATCCCAAGCTTCGGTATAATAGTTAAGTGCGAATAAACAGTAAAAGTGGGGGTTTAGCCAGAGGCAAGCTTGGTTGTTTTTTAATTGAAATGCAATAAAAATAGTAAAATGTTTGTGTATGGAATGGATGGGGAGAGTACCCTAGGATAGTAGGAATCACCTAATTCACTCAAAGAACTTCAAAACCATAACTCATCATCTCAATGCCTATTAGAGTTTAGCTCATGAATCCCCAAATCATGGGAAATCCAATTCTTACCTAAATAATCAAACCCCTTAATTAAAGGAGGTTCAAGTCATCAAATAGCATTAAGCAAGCACTCTTAATCAATAGCCCTAAGCATTCACTCCCAAAAACAAGAAAGCAAAAGTTAGGGTTTACCCCCTTGTTGGTCTAGTTCCAAACTCAAGCTCAAATATTGAATGAAACCACCATAAATGCACTAAGAGATCAATTTAGAGCATTAATTGATATTGAAGGGAATAAAACAAGAGTAATAGAAGAGTTAGGTTTCTAGCATTCCATGAGCAAAATGGGTTCAAACCCTCATCCTAGGATACAAATGGAACTACTCAGCCATAGCTAAAGGAAAGAGCAAGGAGAAGCGAAAATTAGCCATTAGAGGAGCTTCCAAGCTTCAATGGAGGTAGAAATATTCACTTTCTTCTTCCTCTTTTCTTCTCTTCTTTTCTCCTCTTCTTTTCTCCTTTATTTTCGCCTCTCTTTCTCTTGTTTCAGGCTGGAGTCGTGTGTCTTGGATAATGGGGAAGGAAGCACCAAAATGCAGCCTTTTAAAAGAAGAGTCTGGGCAAAAATTCCGTCCGACCGACCTTGCAAAGTCAGTCCCAAGGTCGGTCGGACTCTCTTAGACGGAAACACGTGACAAGTTTTAAAGCTCGACCGACCTTGGAAAAGGTCGGTCCCAAGGTCGGTCGATTCCAGTGTGTTTGGGATGGCTTGGGCAGAGTCAGACCGACCTTGACAAGGTCGGTCCCAAGGTCGGTCGGCCCTAGAATGTCCTTCTTTTGTGCCGGAATTCTCCCGATGCTTCCCGTTGGCTTGGAATCCTTTCCCGAGGTGCTCGAACAATGATACATTCTCAGATTAAGCTCTCAAAATGTACTCATATGAGTATTTACCTATTTGAATATGCCAAAAGTATAAGATCACTAATAAACACAAAAATACTCCATAAAGTGGTGAAATAAGTCATGCGCCAAATAAAATGACGGTGAATAAAGACCTTGAGAGAGCACTATTTCACCACTTATCACTAGCCTGGAGAAGTCCTTCACAAAGCATCTATAGTAGCCAGCCAACCCAAGGAAACTCCAAATCTCTGTCACAGTGCGGGGTCTATGCTAGCTCTTCACCGCCTCAACCTTAGCTGGGTCTACTGAAACTCCCTCAGCTGAGATCACATGACCAAGGAATGACACCTTGTCCAGCCAGAATTCACACTTGCTGAACTTGGCATATAGTTTCTTCTCTCTTAGAGTTTCCAAGACTGTCCTCAAATGCTGCTTGTGTTCTTCTCTGCTCCTAGAGAAGATCAAGATGTCATTTATGAATACGACCACTGACTTGTCTAACTGGGCTTGGAAAACTCTCTGCATCAGGTCCATGAATCTCGCTAGTGCATTGGTCAGTCCAAACGGCATCACTGTGAACTCGTAGTGGTCGTATCTGGTCCGGAAGGCTGTCTTCTCTATATCTGACTCGGCTACAGCTATCTGATGATATCCGGAACGTGGATCAATCTTAGAGAACACCTTTGCTCCCCTCAGCTGGTCGAACAAGTCATCGATCCTGGGTAGTGGGTACTTGTTCTTGATCGTGACATTGTTCAGCTCCCTGTAGTCGATACAGAGTCTCATGCTCCCATCCTTCTTCTTGACGAATAGCACTGGAGCACCCCAAGGTGAGACACTGGGTCTGATGAAACCCTTATCTAGTAGCTCCTACAGTTGTTTCTTTAACTCAACCATCTCTACAGGGCCCATCCGATAGGGAGCCTTGGCAATCGGTCCCGTGCCAAGTATGAGGTCAATGTTGAATTCAACCTCTCTCGATGGTGGCAGTCCAGGTAGCTCCTCTGGAATAATGTTGGGGTATTACGACACAATGGGTACATCGCTCCTGAACTTTGGATTCGTCCTCAGATCCTGGGCAAAATAGTAATAGGCGGTAGCGCCCTTGGACACCTCCTTCATCAGGGATAAAGCCGATACAACCTTCACAGTCGGCTGCTTAGGCTGCATTCGGTATGACACTGTGATCCCTGTAGCTGACTTCAAGAGGAGGCGACGCTCTGCACAGTGTAGTCTGCCTCGGTACCGCTGCAGCGTGTCCATGCCCACAATTATGTCAAATCCCATGCCAGGAAAGACAATGGCGTCAAGAAGGAAGTCTGCTCCCTTGATGTGTATGCTCAGATTCTTGCACTGCTTACTACACTTGATCAACTCTTTGGATGGCAACAAGACTAAGCAGTCATGGATATCCTCTATAGGGGCATCTATCTTAGCATGAAAAGCTTGGGATATAAAGGAGTGGGAGGCTCCAGAGTCAAACAGGACGGTGGCCTCCACTCCATTAATTAAGAACGTGCCTGAAATTATAGAGTAGATTACTAAGATTCTAGGCAAATTTTCCAAGGTAATTACTCAGGGTTAATGCTTATGCCTGTGATGACCATTCCATTGCTCTTTGCTTGAGCCTGGTTCAACACATTCAACCTGATCCCTGAGTTCCCATCCCCTACAATGAAGCAATAAAATTTTTAGAATTTCCATTCTTATTGAAAGCTTCATGAGCAACTTAAAGTTTACAATGCTAAAATTGTAAAGTACAAGGCTAGGTCTGTCTAAAGGTTAGGTTTAGACGGCCTGGTTTCATGTGGGTCTGGTTAATGATGGGTGTGGGGGCTGTGTTGGGCTTGATTCTCTTCACCCCATGGTAGATAAGTCTAGCTGCCCCACCAAAAATCAGTACATCACCTGACTTCATGAGGATCTTAGTAGCAAGGTCCATCCTCCTCTGGTCACCAAATAGGAACTCCGTGTCGTCTCCAAGTGATATGGACACCACTGGAACTCCTCTAGTGATGGACTCTGGCGATTCGTCCTTGTCTTGGTGCATCCCTAGCTTACCCTTTTTTCCATAGAAGTTGATGATGCACACGTCTGAGGTTAGGTCTAGGACGGGCTCATCCTCCAATTCTTGTGCTGCCTTAACTGCAGCTCTAATGATGGTCTGCAGTTCCTCCGGGATTGGTGGCATCTCCACCTCTTTATAGCACTTGGTGGTGTGGTTCCACTTCTTACCTAGGCACATGATCTTCACCTTCATGGTTGAACCGTTCTTGAAGGTAGGGGTGTAAAAGTTTCCTCCTTTCACACCAAACTCCCTGATCTTGAGGATTAATGCATATTGAACTGCTGGGGTCAGGTACTCTCGTAGTAAAATCATCCCGAATCTCAATACCTCACACTTCTCTGGTGGGTGTAGTTGGGCTTCAAATGGGATGGTGGATGTGGAAATAGGCAATATAGGAAAGCAAATATCAAAAGCTGAATAAAACAATGATTATTATTAAGCAGTTTAAGATAAGGTTCACAACTGACAATGAAAGGTACGAAACAAAAGAGGGATTTATAGTTCATCCCTTTTACATTGAGAAGGAAAACTAGTTGGTGGAATATAAAGAAGGTAAAATCTAAGCTCCTTCGCTAGGGAAGTAGTCCTCACCAGGTGAACTCGGGTCATCACTTGCTGTCTCGACATGGTCCACCAGGTTGAGAGTCCATGCCTTGACAGGCCTTTGAGGGTAGTTCTGTCCCGGCCTCTATGAATAGTTCTGGACAGGGCGGTTGGTAGATGGTCCAGTACCTCCTGTGCCACCTCTACCTCCTCCTCCATTAGTCTTAGGAGTTGGGGCTCTAGTCACTGACCCAGTACGTGGCTTGTAGTCCCTTGAATCCGGGTTCGAGAAGCACTCAAAGGATCTGTGCCCCTTCCTGCCACAGTAGTGACACATCACCAGGGTTCCGTCACACTCCTTGCCTGGGTGGTCCCGCTCGCACTTCTTACGGAAGTACCTTCTCACAGGTTGGTTTCCTGTTTCATTTCAAGGTTAGTAACATGATAGTAAAATGTAGCCACATTGGAGATTCTAATTTATCTCACCCCTAAGTGGCTAGGAGCGGAGGGGCTTAGCATCAGCATGATAAGAGACAATGGCTTTCTCGTTCCCTCCCTTGAAGAATTTTTCTTTCTTTTCATGATTCTGGGAAGAATTTCCTCCATTCCCTCTTCCACCATCTCCCTTCCTCTTGCCTAACACTGAGTTCTAGTAGGCAATGGTGGTCTCACAGTCATTCGCATCATCAGATAGTTCCTGTCGTGACAATATGTGTTAGTGGGGAAATCTTTGCGTACCAGTAATTCTAAATCATGTTCCATACCTGTAAGGTCATCCCTCTGGTGGAACCGATCATAGTCATGATCCTGAAGTTCAAGCCGGTATGGAATTTGTCCACCAGATACCTTGGAGCGTAAGCTCCCTCTCCAATAACAGCAAGCAACTCCACAAATTTATTATAATATTCAGCAACAGAGGAAGTTCCTTGCTTCAGCTGCTCGAACTGACTCCTTATCCTCTTCTGTAGGTAGGATGGATAGAACTTGGCTCTCAGGGCCACCAGGAAGGCTGGTAAGTCGAAGTTCGCCTGGGCAGTCAGCTCAGCTCTGGCGGTCTGCCACCATCGATGCGCGGGTCCCTGGAGGAAGTAGGCCGCTATGTCCACCTGGCGATTCACTAGAACGTGTAGAGAGGTGAACGCTTTCTGCATCTCGTCGATGTACTTCTCCAAGGCCTTCGGTTCTGGCTGGCCTTCGTAGACTGGGGGACGAAGGTCGTTTACTGCCTTCAGCCAGTTGAACTCCCGGGGACCGTTAGGTGGTGGCGGTGGTGGTTGTTGAACTTGAGCCTACTACTGAGCCAGTGCAGCCGTCACAATCTGCGCTATGACCTCTGGGGTGACAGCGTCGGGTCCATAGTCTCCTGAGGGACCTGCTCCTCTTCCTCCTTTTCGTGACATTTTAGCTGGTGATGACGGGTTTTTATTACTTAGAGGTGTGTTATTGAGTCTAGATATTCTACGTAGTAAAGTATGAATTATTTATAACGTCCTAGGGACGGTTCGTAGGTGTGTGAAGTAAAGTGTAAGTAGTAAAGTAAGTAAGGGGTAAGGGTCATGCGCCTTTCTGGAATTCTCACTTCCCAATTCTATCCCAGTTCCCCAGTTTTAAGTGCACCTAGAATCTAAGTGTTTCGCTCGGCTTGTTTTCTCGGGTTCAGTGATACCAATTTCTGTAACGCCCCTATTTAACATAATTACACGGAAATAAAATACTAAAGGCGTTAATAGACCATCGGGTTCCAAACACCCTGAACCAAACCTCACCAGTTACAACTTATACGATTACAAAAGCCACGGTATGAACTCGAGAAAATGCAACATAAACATAATAATAATAAAATACATCAACTCTCCACACAACCTAATTCCCAACCCAATCACTCATATACTTCGTAACCACCTGTATAACAATATGCACCTGCAAGATAAAACCAAGCAGCCCACCCCGTGAGGGGTGAGTCAGTTCCCTGGAATGGAACTGGTACGATCCTCCAAAACAAACTTGTAATGTAACTCTTTAATATATAATAACTTGAAGACAAACACTTAAAACAACACAGAGGAACAAGGCTCTTTAAAATCACCAAGTCAAGATAACAACTTGAGAAAAGAGATAAATAACAAAAGTTAAAGTTAGTCAATCAAAAGAAATCACACCCTCAGTTAGTGAACATCTATTGCTTGTGTTAGGTTCAGTTCCAGTTAGGAGTAGAAAGACCCAAGTAGTCCCTAGGACTAGGAATGAAGGAGAAATTCAAGAACCCATAATTCAAGAGTGGAATAAAACCCATTGGGAGAGATGGCCCCACCGCCAGTCAATTGTCTCAAGGACGAGGTAAACAGACCTCCCTTGTCAGTTGTCCATATGGACGAGGTATAGCAGACCTCCGCTGCCACCGACCCGTTCTCAATCATCGGTGAAAAGTGTGTGCATCACTTAATAGAAAGAATACATACTCAGTACCAAGATTGACATTTTCCCATATTCCCACTAGATTATTAACTGCATAAGGGCAATACCAAAACACTCAGTCCTACAGAGTGCAGAGGCGTAAACCCTCAGCAATTAATATCTAATAGAAAGAATTCATTCCCAATAAGGCTGATCAAACTCGACTCATGGATGAAACAATACCCATAGTCCAAAGGAAGAATTTATCAATACCAGATATTTTCCTATATTCCCAATTACCCCACTAGATTATTAACTGCACAAGTGTAATACCAAAACACTCAGTGCTACAGAGTGCAGAAGCGTAAACCCTAGGCAGTTAATATCTAGTGAAACAACTAGATAGGAGGAACCAATAACCATGTAAGTTTCACATTCAAGGCTCATTTAGTCACATCAAGCTGAGTTAGTCACACAAACAGTCTCCTTTGAAATTCCTTTAAGCTCAGTTAGCGTTTCCCAAAACATTCCATAAAGTTCGTTAGCAAAAGTATCTGAGTACGAGAAATCGTACCTGGTATGTGAAGAAGCAGTAACTAACCCGAATGAGTGACCCCCCAATAATAACCTATAATTAAGGTGTTCCAAGTATTGATTAGTTAAGGAACTTATAAACTAAACAACTTCTATTCTTACTGATTTATAGTTTCAGGTTACCATTATTCTCTCACAAAGATTTGGGTTAAATTTTGTTAATTAAATTTTTTGTTAGGCCCATTTCATTTAATCTAGAATGATTTAGGATTTATCCCGAGAGTGGCCCAAACTCTCGTTGAATTGTTTAAGTGGGCTTTTGGAGTTCATGGACTTGGGTACATTTAATTTTATTTCAATCACTTACTCTCAGTCATAGGGTTAACTTAATTAAGCTCTTAAGTTATAATGGATTAATTTTACTTTAGTACATGATTAAGGTTTAGGATCTATATTTCTCCTAACAGTCCACTTATACGTCACATTAACATTTAATGTTTTGATTGTTGCGTATGACTAGGTTTACTCGAATATTTCCCTCTTAATACATTTCATATAAGGTATGAATATTTCCTTTATTTATTTTAATATATATGCATGTACATGTACTAGAATTTATTTAAGCCATCTTTTATGTAGCTTATTGTATTTAAATTATTTCTATTAACTTCTACATATATCTACATTCAATATATGTTTTATAAAGAATTTCTTTTGTTTCATTTCAGTATATTAGCTTCTATAGTATTTAATTAATATAAGTGTAGATTAATTTAACTCCTTGTTTTAACCTAAGTTACTATTTTATTTCTTTTATATATGTATATATCTATAATTTTTATTTCACTTAAAAGTTTACACCCAAAAATATTCATTAACATTCTGTATTAAATGTTAGTTTAGTCTTATTATATTTTTCCCAACATATAAAGTTCTTCAATCAACTATACTTTAATTTTTGGTTACATTAAAAACCTTATATTATAATATATCTTAGGAAAATTTCAGAATTACAATTTTTAGACCTATTTCCTCTTGTCTAAAAATTCCCAAATTTAATATATAGTAACTATGATATTTTAGACATATTATAAAAATTTTATTTCATAAAAATATCTTTTTCAATTATCTAATTAATTCCATAATACTTAGAAATTACAAAAGGTATAACTTACGTTTAGTAACTTAAAACCCATATTAATTTACATCAAAATAAACTATATTTTATAAGGAATCTATGGTTAAAATTTCGTGTCAAAATACCTTAGCGAAGGTCATTAAATAAATTCAACAAGTTAGGGTTTTATTCTGGAAATTATAATACTTAATATAACACTAATCACCCACGTTATAATCTCGGCCGTCCGTTTCTCCTAACCACGATCGGACGGCCCTGATTCATCGAGTTCATCAGCGAATTCCCCGAATACCGCGATAGAGATTCTTCGATTTCTCTCAATCTACAGAACCGATTTTGATGATTTTTGTCTCATTGGATTCGAAATTCCAAGACGCTTCTAATGATACCAATTATACAAGCTATGACGCAGTATAATGTGAATACGATTCTGGGTATCAAAGTTAGGGTTTATGTTAGTTCCAATTTCGATTTTGACAAATTCTCTTAATACAACGCGTAATAAACAAAATTGATAAGTGTTTTGGACCGGTAATGTAATTACGAATGACATAAATGGGACAATTTTATCGGAAACTCATCGGAGACGCGTCGGTGAGTGAAATCGAAATCGATTTCTGGAATAGTTCAAACTTCCAGGCTGTTTGGGTAGCCAACTTTGCGGATCTATAAGTTACGATACAGATCGAGTTAGAACGTGTTTTTGGGCTTAATCGAAAGTGGAGATGTAGCTCTACAATTTGATAGCAACATCTCAATCTAATACGGAATACACAGGAAGAAATTTAAGTAGAAAGTCTCGGGTTTATACCATGCGTTTTTCTGGAAATTCTATGATTTTATGTGCAGTTCGAGTTGGCAACTTCCCGGACCAACTCGCGCTAACTGAGAAGGATTCAGTCCATGAAACCTACCACATTTTAAAGTAGGAATGTAACTCTAAATACTAGTGGAAGAATCATTGAATTTGATTGATTAGAGAGAAAGTTACAGATCTCACAAGATCTGGGTTTACCTATCGATTTCTGGAAAAATCTGGGTAGGAAATCCACCGTGATCGACTGGCGAACTTTAGACGCCTTTAAATTCCAGACTATTGCGAATCAGCCTTGGGCATAAAAAGGAAAGTTGTAGAGGGATTAGAGATCTACAAAATGAGCTATAGAACTCTAATTTTCATGGAGAGATGAAGGAGATATGACTCGGAGAAGTTACCTTACCGATTCGGTTTTTCTGGAAATCTGGGTTACAAGTGTTCGGGGTGGCAACCAGGGCCGTCTCAATTAATTAGGGGGCCCTGTGCCTATGCCAGTGCCAATTCAAAAAATGGTCATAATATATAATGATATTAAGTTATATATTAAAGAATTAAAAAAACATTCATTGTTTATTAATTAATATTATATAAGTTATTTTTAAGATACTACAATTATAAATTATATATCTAAAACAATAAATATTTAATTATGTTATACAATTTTTATAAGATAAAATTAATTATTCGTTTGTACCCATGTTTTTAAGACAAAAATGTTTGTTGAATAGTAGTTTTTAAAATTTGTTTACCAATACCATATTCTAATAGTAATATTTTATTTTATAAAAAATATAGTATAAATTTTAACATTTAATTTTATGTGTATATAATAATATTTATGTCGAATCTTTTACTATTAATTACTTTATTGTTTTATATGTTATATACAATGATAAAAACTCACTAATAAAATATCATATTTTTTATTTATAATTTCTTACTTAGAATTTTTATATATATTATTAACTAATTAACTATAACTAAAAAATAACAACCTTAAAAAATGGGGCCCCTGATAAGTGGAGGCCCTGTGCCGCGGCTCCACTTGCACTCCCTATGAGCCGGCCCTGGTGGCAACTTCAGATCAAGTTTGTGGCGGATTTCGAAGGAGTTAGGTCATGTATGAGTAATGGTTAGAAAGAGGGTTTGAAGGAGAAGAGAAAGAAAGAAACGGCATGCAAAAATACCCAAGGGCGGCTGAGATAATGGCGTCTGAAAATGAGGCCACAACTGAGGGTGGCTGAGAAGAGTTAGCAGAATTTTGGGGAGTTCTGGCAAATGGGCGCGGCACGTTTCTCAAGGCACACGTGGCTGAGTCAGCCGGTCCTTGCCAAATCAGCAAGCCTTCAAAATTTTGGCTCTAAACTTCATTTAATCATAATTTTGGCTAGGATGATCCATTTTGGACGTTCTTTTTATCAATCTTCTTGGTTTTCTATAACCTTTTTATTGGTATAAGTTTCATGGGCTGGTTTGACCATTCTCAAAAAGTCAACCCTAGCAAGGCTTAAGAAGCTTTATGGTTTCCATGATTTTATATTGACTTTTATGATTCAAATTAATGTTCCAATTATTTCTAAAATCTTTATAATATACTTGGAGTGTTTAGAAATTTTTCCAAGATTTATTGACTTATAAATCTTATTATTAAATTCATGATACTATATAATAACATATAATAATTTAATGTTTAATGATATTCTTTAGGGTTAAATAGAAGAAATCCCATAATTTAATTTCATAATTCCGTATAATAATTTAATATTCATAATTCCATACAATAATTTAATATTTAATAGTATTATTTATGGTTTAATAAAAGAAATCCCCTAAATTAATTTAAATTAATTTGGGGGTATTTCACTTTTCTTAAACCTTTTATTCACTTTAGTTAAAACAATCTCTATTTACAAGAATCACTTTTCTTAAACCTCTTATTCACTTTTCTCAACACACATGATTCACTTTATAAAAACCTCTGATTCACATTTCTTAAACCTCTTAAGCACTTTAGTTACACAATCTATGCTTACGAGATTCACTCATATTACTTTGATTCACTTTGTAACAACTAGTGATTCACTTTTTAAAAACCTTTGATTCCCTTTTCTAAAACCTCTTATTCACACTAGTCAAACAATCAGAATCACTTTAGTTAAACAATCTCTGTTTATGAGATTCACTTTTTTTAAACCTCTTATTCACTTTTAAGGAACTCTTTGATTCACTTTTTAACAGCCTTCGATTCACTTTTTAAGAACATTCGATTTACTCTTTAACAATCTTTGATTCACTATTCTTAAACTTAAGATTCACAATTAATCTTAAAAAAAATGTACATACAAAAAATAAAAAATTTAAAATTTATCAAAACATATTCATGTTTGATCTTATTTTGAAGAGCACAAAAAATGATGAACAATAATATAAAATTTATGTAATTTGGACTTATATATAATAAAATACAATATTTTAAAATTTTATAAAATAATAAACTACTACAAGACAAAATAGATACCACCCTCGAAATCGCGTTTTATCAAGGGATTGTCTCTTGTCTTATTCATTGAATTTAGAGATAATCCCAACCTTTTACGTCACTTCGGTTGTGAGCACGCGGATGTTAGGAATATATATTTATTAGTATTCTCTAATTTGAATATCTCACTTGTATATTGTTTAGAATATAATTATATATGTTAGGATTCTTTCCCTTGAATATCTCAATTGTATATTGTTATATATCGTACGTTGAACATTCTCCAATCACTAACGTCATGTACAAGAAAGTATCCAAAACAAAAACCATCAAAGAAACGTGGAATACCTCACATATTATAAACACTCATATTATATATAACAGAGTACAGTTTAAAGTCTTTTATACATACTACAACCTTGGCTAAAAGACATTACTAGCTCAGCATGAGAACTCCCAAAGTAACATAACCATCACCACAACAAGCATAGCTAGTGCTATGCATGCGTCCATTTGTTTTCCGCCGTGGTTACTCTCTTACGTCGCCCCAAAACTCCACTATTATAATAGTAGTTGTTGTTGACCCCTCCCCGTCAAGTCTGGTCTAGTTTATGTCATTAATTACTATCACGAAGACTGTTCACGTGCGGGGGCGGGCGGTGGTGTACATCTTCATCAGCATCTACTTTAGTCTTATCCTCAGGTTGGATCCGCCACGATTACATGAAATGTTTGGTGGTTTATTGTTCTGCCATGGATGAATTAAGATGGCGGTGGAAGCCATGGTTCGCCTAGATTGACGATATTGTCGTTTATAATCTCAGCGCAGTAGTCATCTTCATTTACAGTTCCACAATCTTGCTGCATTTATTTAAAACATATATAAATTCAAAAAAGAGAGTCAATATGCATACGTACGTAAATCTCGGGCGTTAACGATTAATTGATTAGATTTGTTGAATAATCAAATAAATACCAAAAATAATCTGAATTTTATTTCATTTTTTTATAAGTGGTGCTGCGAAGACAGCTAAGTTGATGAGAGAAGGCATAACCTAGATAGGCCAGCGCGAAGACTAGATTACATCATAGTAATCCAGTTTAGGAAGAAAAACTCCTAGTTTTTGCAATCACATAAACAACAATTGGATTAGCTACAACTGGAATCTTTGTTGACCTGGGCTTCACTACGTCAGGCGAGACTCTAAAATTTTGAACCTCATCGACGTTTAAGTACTTGATCATTCCTGCAAGCCTGATTGATGCCAATACTTAGAGTTCGTCTGAATTGGTTGCCACCTAGAACGCTTGACTGTTCAAATTTTGAGCCTTTCATGCGCTTTAGACCAATAGGGCATTTTGATTGTGTGACCCTTGAAAAGATCTCCAATAATCCTAATTTTATTCTAAAATCGTTCACAAGATTTTAACTTTGTACAATTGGCACACACTTAATTTCGTACCTTTTGTTTAGCAGAAGATTCTCGAAACTCATCCTTCGACTTGTGGCTTTGTTCCACCGAGTTGTTGACGACACTAGTGTAGTTGTTTCCGATGTTCAAGACAACACGCTCCCTGATTTCATCTCCAACACCAACTACAATCTCAGTCTGTACATTTGACCGTAATCCTTCCTCACCACATCTGTCACTGTCAACAACTCTGTCCATTGACGGGTTTGAATACGAATTCGATCGGTTCTTCTTCCTCAGTCGACAAACTACTACCGAATCCTATATACACACACAAAACCGACATTGTTTTCACTCATGAAGCTTATACTTGCTTTGAGTAGCTAGGTGGACCCAGGATTCAAAGACTAAAGTTTCAATCAAAGTCCTCTTACAATAATCACTATCAGTCCCACATTGATGCAATATCTCATCTTAAACATATGACATGAAAAAATAGGCAACATCTAGTTTCTTTAATACTATTTTTTAACGTAATATAAACTTGTATCAATATATGATTAATACATAATTTGGCATTTTATAATCCAACATCAGCCGGATGGTAGACGGGGGCGATAAAACCAACTGTCCGTATTGTCAGTACATCCACAAGCGATATTGTGGACAGTGGACTCAAATCAAACTGACTATAATTAACATCAGCAAAGAACCATCTCAACCTAAGGTAGGATATAGCTCCCAAAAACCAACAACATTCCTACATCTATTACATTTTTGGAAGCCACATACCTAGTAATATTGCTAAAATCGAAAACAGCATAAAGAAATAAGAGAAGACCAACATGTGTAAAAGAATTGAAAGCTCAAACTCGACTCCAAAATCTCCAAATGATGTCAAAATGGTAGGATTTTAGACGTAAAGAATGAATTCACGAATATGGAAGCCCAAAACCAACATGCAACACCTAGATCTGGGCACAATACGTCGGAGAGAAACTAGATTTGAGAACGATAAGCGCTATTCACATGATAAGTGATGAAGATGGTGAAAACGTTGGAGAGTAAGTATTAAATATACACTTCGACTTTGTTTACATTCTTTGGCACAATTCATCCAGATTTGCCTATACTAAATAAAGATTTTTAAGTAGCACGTGTATAATTAAAAAAATAATTAGTTCGCCCAAATTTTTTCTAATTAATAAGTTGTGGTTTTAATTAGCTCCAAGTATTAGTTCTATAGAGTATATACAAAGTTATACATGCATGAAATTTAGCAAGTATATTCACATGATGAAGAATATTGCATTCTATATTTTGAATGCATTTATTCATTAAAAAAATATGGAAATTAGCAAAACATGGGTGTCATTTGACTGCCGTTGTATCCATATAATTAAGTTCACTTAATTAGTGTCTAGCCTTACAATTTTGGTAAAGTATGAGATTTTACGTTCTCAGAACTGTTAGAAAGTTGCTGTTTTCATAGTTGTCTTCATTGTCATATTTGCAGGTTTTGTCTTTAAAATTATCTAAATGAGCTACAAAGTATTAATTAAAGTTGATTCATTTACAGAATAAATAACAACTTGCAATGTTGTCCGTATGAAAATTTAATAATAATTACATTTTTCCGTTGACCATTCATTTCTAATTCAATGTTGGTTCACTAACATCTAACCATTACAAAGTGGTAATAAAGTATTTTACCATAGTAGGTGAGTGAGCTTCAGCCTTCAACCCATTGGTCTTAGGTTATCTCTATTCCTTCACCGTAGATATAATATATGATATTTTGGAGTATATTATATGATAATGTTTTATATACATGATTTGTGATAAGACACCCTGGAAAACTTGTGAATCTTGTATTCTACTCCAATTACACTACAAGATATAAAACAATTAGAACAAACAGCCAACAAAAACTATAGGATTCGTCTCCCAATCATTAGATTAGATTGTCCTCTAAGCCCCCACGCATGAATAGTGGCGGATCTAGAAATTTTATTTGGGGGACTAAAAAAAATTTTGACACCCAAATTTTATTTAGGAAGCTAAAAAACTTTTTGACACTAATTTTCTGTAAAACTTTATATTTTGTATTTTTAAAAAATTTATATGAGTATTTGACAAATTTTCAAAATTTTCGGGGGATGTTGGAGCCCCTAGCCCCCTTTCCATCCGCCTCTGACGAATAGCCCAAAGATACGAAAAAGACAAATCACAAGGAACTAGGTAGGGTTGCCCAAAAATTTCCGAACCGCGGTATCCGACCGAAACTGAAGTGAACTGTACCTGTTTTTAGGTTAACCGTACCGGTGGGTATGGTTAACCGAACCGTGTAAATTGACCGGTTTCAGTTTCAGCAACTGTATTGAATTTTTCATAACGGTTAACTGCTCGGTTAACCGATTATATAAACAATAAAAATCTTCAAATATTAATGTTCACCTTATATAATAATTAATGTTAACTATTGAGTGAATTTAAATATAATTATATTTTTTTGTTACATGTGTTTGATTTGTCACCCATGATTTAAGTGAATGAGCAATGTTGTACTGTAATATTAATGGTATGAGTCTCACCAATAAAAAAAGTTATACGGCTACAAGGTTAACCGAAAAAACCAAACCGAATTAAAGATTAACCGGTCTAAACAGAATGGTAATGGAATTGGATTTTAGAAAAAAGAATTAAACGGTTAACTAAATCCAGTTAATCAATTTAAATGGAATGATAATAAAATTAAATTTTAGATAACCGAAGGCTCGATTAACTGAAAGTAATTAACCGAATAAGGCGGTTAACCTACCATGGGCACCCCTAGAACTAGGTAGGGATTGTGTGGACTAGACCCACCAACTCAACACACATTACTTATATTAGAAAATCAGCGAACTTCTCTCGTGGGCCAGCGCCAGATCGAAAATTCTCTTGTTACTTACTTCCATTGACATGTTTCTTAGAAAATGATACACCCCATTCTTTTGCACCGGGTTTATTTTATTAGTTAGTTTATTGTCTCTGTATGTCACATATATCAATTATCTTATCAACTATTTTTCTCCTCTACTTTTCTAACTTTCAGCTGACATCAGCTAGATTATCAACCATGGAAAAGAATTGGGCCATATTATCATGTGTGCCTCTTTATAGCTATTTTGTTTTGTAAATGAAGTATTATTTTATATTTTTTAGATGAATTTGATTTTTTACTATTATTTATAATAATAATAACAACTCCAAAATAAAAAATAGTATACCCTTATTTATTGTTAAAAAAATAAGATTAAAATAAGTAACTGTATCTCATTTAGAAATTTTATGTGCCTAAAGTCTCAACGATATTTAAAAATTAAACGGCCTTTACAATATTTTTATGATTAAAAGATAACAAGGATCAAACGAATTAAAATAAAATTAATTTCTTCTTATTTTAATTCAAAATTACACTACTAACTGAAAGATGACACATAAAAGAGCAGCTGCTCCAACGAAAAAGAAAGAAAACAGCCTCCAAACAGAGAGATTACCTCTGATCTTCTACCGGCCATACAGTACTCGTACATAATCCACTCGGTCCTCGATCCCTGCGGCGCACGGCCGACGTGAAAAACAAGTGTGCGTTTAGTACCTATTAGCTCTGATCCGGACATGACATTACGTTCTTTCCCGGTGGTTTTCCAGTACCCGATTTCAGTCGCGCGTCTGCTTTGTGAGCCGTTGCGGTATTTCTTCACCCGCGAGGTGAAGAAGAACCATTCGAAATCAGACTGGATGATCGATTTGGCTAAATTGAAGAACAGTCTGATCGATCAACCTCCAGATGGACGCAAAAACAATGAAGAAACTATGCAAAGCAGAGAGAGAGAGAGAGAGAGAGAGAGGAGAGAGAGAGAGAGAGAGAGAGAGAGAGAGAGAGAGAGAGAAGAGAGATTGGGAAAATCGAACTAAAACCTGGGAGGTCCCATGGCTCGTATTTGCAGATATCGAGCTCGGAAATGATCTCCACACACTTCTCCCGTGAACCTTCCACTTTCTTTCTCAAGTAGAACTGGATCAGCTCTTGATCTGTTGGGCAAAACCTGAACCCGGGAAACAGAGACGCCACAGGCGCCGGTAATGCTACTGGTGGTGGTATCTCTGCCTCTTCCTCCTCCGATGTTTCCATTATTTTTCTTTTGTTAGCTCTCCTTTGACACTGTCAAAACGGAGAACATTGACTGTTACATTACATCTGTTTGGGAAGTATTTATAAACAGACTGAGACACATAACGGCTATGTTGCGCACAGATAGGTACGGGTACTGGGACGGGTACGGAAACAGGGACGAGAAAACGGCATTTGTGAAAATTCTATAAAACACGGTGACAACATATATATTATATATATAATAAAAATGAGTACAATATAATAATTAAATGTTAACAATTAAACTGATGTTTCAAAACTCATGTTTATTTATTAAAGTATAATAACTATTTATTTTGATGAAATGAATTACTACAATTTTAATAAAGTGTCTCTTTTCGTTTTAGTTTTATCCTCGTTCAGATTTTAAAAAATAAAATAAAATATTGAATATCCATCTTCCATCCACCCCACACATTTTCATTTTCCCCCACACCCTACACGTCCATCTTCTATCATCATGGTTCAAGATTTTTTTTTTAAAAAAAAAGAAATGGAACGAACGTCCCCATCAGTTTTGTGCATCCCCCGTACCTGGAACGTTTCTGGTGCGCGGTACGTCACAAAGCCACCATCCCCGTGCAACTTAGCATAACGGTTCCTCCCTTATATGTGTTTTTCTTAGGTTGTTTTTTGGGTTGTTACTATGGCTGTCAATCTTGACACGAACCCAAAATCCGACTGGAAATCAACACGCTAACACGCGGGTTTGGGTTGCAATATCTCAAAAACATTTTTGGACCGGGTTCGGGTTGGGTTGCTAAAAACCCGGGTCAATTTTGGCTTTGACATGTCAACCCGAATTCAACCCGCAATCTGAAAATATTTTTTAACTATAAATATATATACTTACAATCATACAATATAACCCTAAATATATTATTCTCATAACCATTTATGTTTGATGGTTTTATATGCTATATTATGTCATCTTGCTGATTTTGTATGGAATTTGTATTGATAGTACAATATTTTTAATTTCAGGTTGATATTGGGTTGATTTCGGGTCAATTTCGCGTTCAATCCAATGTGTAAATTTTGGGTTCGTGTCAAGCGGGTAGGGTTTGGGTTAGGGATATGTGACCCGGGTCGTTTCAGGTTGACAAATCGTAAGCCATTTCAGGTTCGGGTTGGTTTCGGATTGAGGTGAAACATGAACTGATCGGGTTCAGGTTGAGGCCAATCGTACCCAAAACCTGAAATTAACAAGTCTAGTTGTTACCCTTTGCCACTTTGTCCTTTTATGATCAAATATTGTGATGACGATATTGTATCCATAGCCCAGACACCAACGTCCACGATCAAACGCAGCCCTAAAACTTTGTTGATGGTCATACCTGAATTCATCACACCATTCTATATTTAGACAAAGGATATGTAACATCTCGTTCAAGGGTCATCCCTTTATAAAATGCATTATCTAGGCCATTTCAACATCTACATATCATGTCTAGTGGTGAATCAAGGTCATTTACGGACAAACGCCTGATTTTGAATGAGCCTAAATTTGTCTATTTAACTTTGTTTAAAGCATTATCTACACAAAATCCAACCTTAGTTCAAATACACTAAAAAAGAGGCAAAGAAGAAGCTCAAGACGATTACACTGATTACCTTCATTTGTCCCAATCTAGAGTTTTCCTTTTGTTTATCTTCATTTTCTTATTTGAATTAATTTCTTTGTTCGAGTATTTATATTCCTAACTTACTAAGTTCCAACTTATGATGTTTATGAGATAGTGATTCTGAGACTTACTGTAACACCCTGGATTTTGCCTCAACTTATAGGTTATTAAATTACAAATCTAACGGTGAAAACGGCTTCGAAAACGGACTCCAAACGAGTCCTAAAAGTGCAAAACAATCTTAGTCCGAACTTATGTCCGGACATGGGAAGTTCGGACACAAGCAGAGAAAACTAAACCGCGGAAATCCAATTGTCCGAACTTGTGTCCGGACATTGATGTTCGGAGACAAGTCGAGAGTTAAAAGTCTGGAAACCAAAGACGTCTGAACTTGTGTCCGGACTTTGAAGTTCGGACACAAGACGAGTTTAAAAAGTCCGAAAAACCTTTACGCGCGTCCGAACGTTGGTCCGAGCTTGCAAGTACGGACACAAGTCGAGACTTGCAAGTCGACCCCGTCCTCGCATGCTGTCCGAACGTTGATGTTCGGACAGAAGTTCAGACACGACAAAATAGAGAAAAATCTCTTGAACTCTCGGGGCCTGTCCGAACATGGATGTCCGGACGAACGTTCGGACAGGTCCTGAAATGCACTTTAATGTGCCGAAACAGAGTAGAACCAACAAACAATCTAACACAAAAAGGTTATAAATGACAGAAACTCATTTCAACTAGTTTATTCCAAAATTCAAGGCTAACAACTCGTTGTAACAATGCTTAATCATAACCACAATCTCTAGAAGAGTTAAACGAAATTAATTCATCTGAAAAGTTAACAAAAGCAGCGGAATTGCAAAATCCAAATGGGCGTTACCGCCACACTCTAACAAAGAGTGCTCAGGCTCTAAACCACCAATCCAAAAAAACCGAAAACATTTCCAAGTTGCAAAACAATATAATCCCGAAATTCAACTCAACTCAAAAACATACGAAGAGTTTATCCAATCATCCTAAGCTATATGATAGCATGTCCCAATCCCCAACTCAGCCATGAGTACCTGCGATCATAAAACAACAGTAGAAAACGCGAAGGGATCACGCAAATCAGCAAAACTGAGTAAACATTACCTCAACTTGTAAAATACATTTTGAAACTCATTTTACATTTGCAAAACATTAACTCACACATAACGTTAATTAATTTCACCAACTCCAAATCACCATTAGCAAAACATTTTGGGGGAGAACTTTCCAAGAATCAAATCAGTGGTATACACGGACGACACCCAAATTGGGGTCGCAACAATTAGAATCCTACCTCACTCTACGTCCTTAAGTGTGCACACCTCCCAGAAGGTAACTTATGACCCAAAGGAGTAGATCATTAGAGCTTAACTGCAAGTAATGTATGCAGGCAAAAATAATAAGAATATCCACGGGGTACATAGTACCAATAATTTCACGGAGAGTGATGAGTGTCCAAATGAGCATGTTTTAGGGGTGTATTTCATATGTTTAATCAACACTTTTCATGCTCATTTCTCCACTCTAGCTTGTTTTCCTCTAGTCTTGTGTTTCATTGGTTTTTTACACATTTATTGTTTAAACAGGAGGAGTAACATAGCTAGGAGTAAAGTAGACGAAGAGAGGAACGCGTGGGCGCAAACGGATCCAAAATCGGAGTTAAAACGAAGAAGATACAGCGTTTTGAAGTGAGCCTGACTCTGACCGACCTTAGGACCGACCTTGTGTGATGAGTGTCCAAATGAGCATGTTTTAGGGGTGTATTTCATATGTTTAATCAACACTTTTCATGCTCATTTCTCCACTCTAGCTTGTTTTCCTCTAGTCTTGTGTTTTATTGGTTTTTTACACATTTATTGTTTAAACAGGAGGAGTAACATAGCTAGGAGTAAAGTAGACGAAGAGAGGAACGCGTGGGCGTAAACGGATCCAAAATCGGAGTTAAAACGAAGAAGATACAGTGTTTTGAAGTGAGCCTGACTCTGACCGACCTTGCAAGGTCGGTCGGGTCGAAATTTTGCCCAGATTCGCGTTTTTGCAAGCTACTGGAATCGACCGACCCTAGGACCGAACTTGCAAGTTCGGTCAGTCGTAAAATTTGCCCAGAAATCAGATTTTAAAAGGAGAAAAGAGAGGAGAAGAGGGGTATTGCACACAGAACAGAGAAATGACGGAAAAACAAGAGAAAAGAGGGAAGAAGAAGAAGAAAGGGAAGGAAGAAGAAGAAGAGAAGAAGGAGGAGAAGGCTCACCTCCATTGAAGCTCTTCCTCAATCTCCCATGGCTATTTCTTCTCCCTTCTCTCTCTTTTGTGCTTTAATGGTTGTGTAGTTTCCTTGTAGCTTGAGATGGGGATTTTGCCCCAAAATCCCTAAAACCTCCATTGTTGAATCTTAAACTTATTTTTATGCTTTATTTTAGTCTTTGAGCTTAATGAAGATGCTTATTGGGTATTTATGATTCTTAAACTTGTTGCTCATGATTTGAGGATTAGTTTAGGGTTTTACCCAAATTATCAATTATGTGTTAAATTGGTTGGTTTGGCCTACCTATTAGTTTAGCATTATTGTGGGATTCTATCAAAATGTTATTCAGAGATAGAAACCTAAACTGTTAGAGACTAAAACGGTGTACTCTGATTTCGATGATTTTGAGATTAGACTACATTGCAACTTTAGTGGAACTTGAGCTTAGTGCTATCGATTGACCCGGGGCTTAGCTGAATGAGAAGTCTCGATTAAATTGGTTAGGATTAGTAGGCCTAGATTAGGTTGCTAATTAATTAAGCGTTCCCGTGGTTTAGCTATGAGTTCGAGGTTCGAAAAAAATCGGTAGTAAGGGGAGGACGGGTGCAAATATCCATCCCGGGCTACACCTATCCTAGATAGTTAGTTTAGTGTTTATTGCTTTTCTTTATTTCTCCAATTACAACCCAAAAACCCAAAACCCATAATTTACATTTATGCACTTTTGTATATATCCTCTTGCACAATTACTAAGCTTATAATTAGCTACATAGTTACGAAGTCCCTGTGGATACGACCTTGTTGTACTACAATGATTGGGTTCACTGCCCATAGTTAGCAAGATAGTTTCAACATTATTTTGCCCAACAAGTTTTTGGCGCCGTTGCCGGGGACTTCGGTCCAACTATTTGGTTTATTATCTGTTTAGTTTTTGTGCAGATTTTCATTTCATTATTTGCCCATTTTGTGTATAAATTTTTGTTTCTTTTTTTAGGTACTTAATTCTGATGGATGGTCACTACGATCAAGCAGGAGGTTGGTACGGTTACTCCTATGGCGCAGAGAACTACAATCAATGGGATGTATGTCAGAGGTGCGGAGAATATCATGAGAGCCCCCAATGTCCAACAACAATGGCAGAATTGAGAGCTCTTATGGAGGACCTCAACTCATATGTCTGTCGGAGGCTTGTGTGCCAAGAGTGTGGAGGAGACCACGAGAGCGCTCACTGTCCTGTGATCACAGTAGAGGTTGATTCACCCAGTTTGGAGGAGCTCATGTCTCTTATCTCTTCTTGCAAGCCTAACTCGACTATGCAAGATACTTTTACCATGAAGCAAGATTCCTTCAACATGAATGTTCAAGCTCAGATTGATCAGATTGTGCAACAACTTGAGAGCGAAACAGTTCATGATGTGGAACAGCCTGCTGAGGACTTGAGCTACTCTCCAACTCCTCCCCTGTACGAATCTGAAAGCCCAGCACCACTCCACCCCCGGCTTGACTATGAAGACACTTCATCAGAAGAGAGTCTCCACTCTGACTTCAAGGAGCTTTCTCCCTCTGAAGTCAGCTACCAATATTTCCCCGCCTTCTCCGTGCTCCATCAAGATCACGAGGATGCTCACATCCTCAACTTTGAGAAGGAGGAGACACTGTCTCCCTCTGACTCCTCAGAGGAGAGTACCACCACCGACTTCAAGGAGCCATCCCCCTTTGAAGTTGATGTCCACCTCGGCTCTTCCTATGAGCCTCACCCCGAGGTCGAGGATGTCTACATCCTTGAATTTGAGGAGGAGGAGGAGCCACCCAACTTTGATCTTCACCTGGAGGATCAAGGCCCCCACCCGTGCAACAATGATGGTGGAAGCATAAAGTCCACCCTCTAAGTGTGGAGGCCACCTTCCCATTTGATGGACCGGAAATAGAAGAAAGTCCGCCCGGAGTTCTCCATGCACCGCTAAATGAAGATAAGGATGTCTTTATCCTTAAATTTGAAGAGGAGGCTCCACCACAGTTTGATCCTCGTACCAAGGATCACCCACCTCAACACTTCCACCTGATGAACGATCGGTGGAGTTTACACTTTCATCCTAAGTGTTGAGGCCACATTTCCTTTTGATCCGGGTCGTTCTTCATTGCTAGATGATGCCCGCCCAACCCACCCGTTGAAGCCGACTTCAACGTTCATATTCGATCCCGGATGACTTCACAGTGGTATGGTCTAGCCAAAGACCTTAAAGAAGGGCCGCTTACCGGGAGGCAACCCGGATTTCATTTCGTGTCTTGTCTTTTAAATTCTGTTAGTTTAGATTTTGCATTGTTTTCAATAATGGGCTATTTTGGCATTCTTTGGACTTGCCCTTTTATGCCCAATTGGTGGCGTTTGTGTTGTGAATATTTTGGAAACAGGTAAGCCCCTCTGAAAAAGGGATGGAATTAGGAACACTTACAAAGGAACCTCTGGCGAAATTTTCCAAGAGGACCTTCATCTCCAACGATTGAAGGTAGCACCTCAACGACCCCTCCCACTAGCAATTGTGCGGGCACCCTATCTTCCATCCGCATCTTATCGGGGAGTACTCGTTTCACCCTTTAATATTTGCCCACAACGACTCCACTATTTTTATTTCCTGTTTTTGTTTTCGTTCTCCTTTGGTTTTGTTTTTGCTAACCCTTAACTCCAGTTGTAGTTTGGTTGCTTTTAGTGTTTTATGCGGGTGCACTTCCAGTCCACACCGCAATCCAGCTACGCTACTTGAGGCTGAAGCTCAAGTGTGGGGGAGTTCTACAAACTGATAACAATAGCAATCTCAGGGGAGTACTAGTTCCTTTTAGTTTTCGTTCTCTCTTCTCTAATTTTGAATCTGCAAATCTGGGGATAGCTTCTGTGCTATACTGTTTGTTTGTGTCCCGTGTGATTTTCCTTTTGTCTGCTTCCCGCAAAGGTCTTCTGGAACCTTCCCCGGTTTTGATTGGTGAACAATGGGGACATTGTTCAATTTAAGTGTGGGGGAGTGACCTTTTCGGTGAATTGTGTGCTTAAATGCTTAATACTTCATACTTATCTTGCGATTGTCCAAAATAAAAAACTTGGACCCTTGTGTTGTGAGTTGTTCTCATTAAGAACAAATACTGTTATGAATTGTGGGATAAATGCTTAAATTTTTCATTTTGATTGCTTTTGAGGAGCATTTTACATGCGGTGTGGCCAAGTGATCTTGTATGGTTGGATTTTTATTGCTTTGGGGTTCCTTCTGTCTTCTTTCTTAGGGATTGCTAAGGGGTGCTTCTTTGTGAAAATCCATCAAGGGACTTGTGAGACGCCATTGTTAACCAACAATGAGAGCTGAGTGTTCTTAAATGCAAAGGCTTGATGCCAAAATTTTATCTTCTCATCTCTTATGCAAAAGTGAAACAAATGCATAAATCTATTTTTCCTTTTGTTTTCTTCTCAATGCCCATTCTTGAGAGAAGTTGGACATGGTAAAAGCTCTCCAAGTCACCTAATCTTTAGAACTTTGAAGCACTTCGGATCATACCCCGAAACTCTAGATTTTGTTTTGCCCTAAGCACACCCATGCCACCACTAAGAGATGGTTCACACTCCTCAAAGTTTTAATCACTTTTTGCTTCTTCTTTTATCCTACAATTCATGATAGTGTTTGTTAGTCTTGAGCATTCCTTACTTGCATGGGTGCTTGGTTTTGCTTGAGGACAAGCAAAAAGGTAAGTGTGGGGGTGTGATGAGTGTCCAAATGAGCATGTTTTAGGGGTGTATTTCATATGTTTAATCAACACTTTTCATGCTCATTTCTCCACTCTAGCTTGTTTTCCTCTAGTTTTGTGTTTCATTGGTTTTTTGACACATTTATTGTTTAAACAGGAGGAGTAACATAGCTAGGAGTAAAGTAGACGAAGAGAGGAACGCGTGGGCGCAAACGGATCCAAAATCGGAGTTAAAACGAAGAAGATACGTTTTGAAGTTAGCCTGACTCCGACCGACCTTAGGACCGACCTTGCAAGGTCGGTCGGGTCGAAATTTTGCCCAGATTCGTTTTTGCAAGCTACTGGAATCGACCGACCCTAGGACCGAACTTGCAAGTTCGGTCGGTCGTAAAATTTGCCCAGAAATCAGATTTTAAAAGGAGAAAAGAGAGGAGAAGAGGGGTATTGCACACAGAACAGAGAAACGACGGAAAAACAAGAGAAAAGAGGGGAGAAGAAGAAGAAAGGGAAGGAAGAAGAAGAAGAGAAGAAGGAGGAGAAGGCTCACCTCCATTGAAGCTCTTCCTCAATCTCCCATGGCTATTTCTTCTCCCTTCTCTCTCTTTGTGCTTTAATGGTTGTGTAGTTTCCTTGTAGCTTGGGATAGGGATTTTGCCCCAAAATCCCTAAAACCTCCATTGTTGAATCTTGAACTTATTTTTACGCTTTATTTTAGTCTTTGAGCTTAATGAAGATGATTATTGGGTATTTATGATTCTTAAACTTGTTGCTCATGATTTGAGGATTAGTTTAGGGTTTTACCCAAATTATCAATTATGTGTTAAATTGGTTAGTTTGGCATCCTATTAGTTTAGCATTATTGTGGGATTCTATCAAAATGTTATTCAGAGATAGAAACCTAAACTGTTAGAGACTAAAACGGTGTACTCTGATTTCGATGATTTTGAGATTAGACTACATTGCAACTTTAGTGGAACTTGAGCTTAGTGCTATCGATTGACCCGGGGCTTAGCTGAATGAGAAGTCTCGATTAAATTGGTTAGGATTAGTAGGCCTAGATTAGGTTGCTAATTAATTAAGCGTTCCCGTGGTTTAGCTATGAGTTCGAGGTTCGACAATCGGTAGTAAGGGGAGGACGGGTGCAAATATCCATCCCGGGCTACACCTATCCTAGATAGTTAGTTTAGTGTTTATTGCTTTTCTTTATTTCTCCAATTACAACCCAAAAACCCAAAACCCATAATTTACATTTATGCACTTTTGTATATATCCTCTTGCACAATTGCTAAGCTTATAATTAGCTACATAGTTACGAAGTCCCTGTGGATACGACCTTGTTGTACTACAATGATTGGGTTCACTGCCCATAGTTAGCAAGATAGTTTCAACATTATTTTGCCCAACAGAGAGCGCCATAAAGGCACCAACAATATACACGGAGCACCAAGAGGTACCAACAATCCAATAACCAATTCAAAGAAAGTCTCCCAAAACATTTATTCAAACCCTTTTTGCAAAACATCTCACCAGGATACACAGGGAAAATAATTCCCAGACCTCCACAATATCAAAAACCACAGTAAATCCAGTCCATTGATATTTCGCAAAACAGAGAGGTAGAGAATGTTGAGCACAACATTTACCTGGATACGCTCACAGCCACAGAATCACTCAGTAAGATCAGTAGTAGCGTCCGTCAGAGAACTCGGAGTCTAAAATTGTGAGTAGAAGCACAATCAGAAACTACTCAAATACCAAAGAATTAATTATCTAAC
Organism: Limonium bicolor; assembly: GCA_023374045.1. Taxonomy (NCBI): domain Eukaryota; kingdom Viridiplantae; phylum Streptophyta; class Magnoliopsida; order Caryophyllales; family Plumbaginaceae; genus Limonium; species Limonium bicolor. The sequence continues at coordinate 300,593,305 of CM041778.1, forward strand.
CTTACCGATTGATTTCCCCTTACCCTTCTACCTAATCTGGTCACCAGAGAAGCAGCCTAACGACGATGGAGAATAAGAACGTGAATTTGAGAAGGGTTGGGAGCTTAAAGAAAGAGAGAAGAGTGGAGGCGGTATGTTGAAGATGAAGGCGATCGTGATAACGATCGTGTTATTAAATAGAAAGCAATGTGAAAATAATTAAGGGATTAGTAATTAACTAATAAATATACCTAGTTTAGTGGGAGGAGAATTTATAAACAATACTGTAAATAACTTGAAATGAGTTTAATAAATAAGATTTCAATTTGAAAGTAAATGAATCACGTTGTCAACTGTAGAAGGATCTAGATTCAACACGTTAAAAGAATAAGCAAAGTTATTTAAATACATAGTCAAAATAAGAGGAAAACTAGTAAGCTGTTAAGAAGGGATGAAGACAACTAATTATTTATGAAAGAGATGATTCCAAGTTAAATAATTATTTACTAAATAAATGGATAAATATGAGTGAAGATCGTGAAGAGTGGAACCATTTAGATTTTTTTTGATATAATTCAGAAAGAATAGAGATATTTTCGAAAGAAGTAAAATTCAACTTGAGCTCTTGAACAACAAATACAATAATAATAATAATAATACTAATAACAATACTCACTTATTAAAACTAGTAAAATCCGATTTGAACTCCAAAAACCCGGAATACGCAACAACGTTACTAGACTTGGAAATATATATATATACTCTTTTAATATCGGTGGAGTAAAGAAATTTAAGTTGCTGCAGGTAGTTTTAGAAATAGATGAATATGTAGCTTCTCTGGCTTCTATTTATATCATTCCCAACTACCCATGTTATAGAATCATATTCACTCCAACTACATGTTAATTAATTCCTATTCCAAGATTTATGGGTATTTCATCTCATCCCCCTTAAAAGAAAGCTTCACCCTCGAAGCTAGGCCTAATCAATACTCTAACCAGTAAACTGATTCTGAAGGCTGGAAAACAACGGAGCTTGACTCAAATCCTAAACTGTTACCTGTTCAAAAAGCTGAGGATACTTCTTTTTCATTTCCTCTTCGACCTCCCACGTGGATTCCTCAGTCCCATGATTCGACCACAACACCTTGACCATTCGGGTGGACTTCGATCGGGTCTCTCTATTCTTGGTGTCCAATACTTTAATGGGGTACTCCTCGTACGACAGGTTCTGCTCCAATTCCAGCACCTCAGGCTGTAGAACGTGGGACGGGTCGGGGACATAACGCTTCAACTGAGAGACATGGAAACATTATGGACTCTCTCCAGCTCACCAGGTAGTGCCAACCTGTAGGCCACCTCTCCAATTCTTTCTAGGACCTCGTAAGGACCCACGAATTTGAGGCCCAATTTCCCCTTCTTCCCGAATCTGGTTACCCCTCTCACAGGAGACACCTTCAGGAAGACTCTATCTCCAACCTCAAATTCAACCGGTCTCCTCTTTAAGTCAGCATAGGACTTCTGTCTATCCTGGGCTGCTTTCATTCGGCTCTAGATGATTCGAACCTGCTCCACTGTTTCCTCTATCAGCTGGGGTCCCAGTATCACTGTCTCACTGATGTCGCTCCAACATAAAGGGGTTCTGCATTTCCTCCCATATAAAGCCTCGTAGGGAGCCATCTTAATGCTAGTGTGGTAGCTGTTATTATATGAGAATTCCACCAGATGAAGTTTGTCTGCCCAAGTTCCCTGAAAATCCATAACACATGCCCGAAGCATGTCTTCTAAGGTCTGGATAGTAATTAGGAGAAAACCCCTAAATAATTTCACAACCCCATATAATAATTTAATATTCATAATTCCATATAATAATTTAATACTTAATAGTATTATTAAAGGTTTAATAAAAGAAATAGGGGTATTTCAGCATATCCCCCTTAAAAGAAACTTCGCCTCGAAGTTTAAAAATCAACTAATAAGCACTCACACAGCTTCGGGTGTGCTGAGACAATAAAAGTTCCAATGAAATTCCATACCAAACCAATCCTTTATTTCCATCCATTTCCATAACAACATTCCACTCAAGATTACTCAAAATCAAACTGAATCAGGATATACCAAGATATAGCATGATGAAAATCAAAAGTCACATACTGAGTCATAATGCAAAAACCAAGCACATACAAACACCTCTCATTCTGCTAATACTGTTCTCCCTTTGCTAATAATGCAACTAGGCATAATCCGGATGAGATAACGAAGGAGGAGTATGCCAGCATATCCCCCTTAAAAGAGCTAAGGTACGCCCTCGTACCGCTACTAACGGCACATTCAAAGAATTCAACACCTTATTAACCAGCATTGTTGTGAATTTTACTGCACCGTTGATTTTATCCATGATCGTTACATATATATGTATCTCTTGATTGTTATGTATTTGTATTCCTTGGTGGTTATAAAATTTTACCTTATGATTATTATCCATTCATTTAATGACGGATACGAATTATATGTCCATATATGATCATTTATCATATCAATTATATTACCAGCTATAAACCAGGTGTAACGTATTTGAGTAGTTTTATAATAATATTTCAGATCATTTAATAATCCTAATAATCTTCCAAAATCATCTTCAAGGGTTTATTAGTCAACCATATGTTAAAACTTTATAAGATAAAATTTTCGTGACTTTTCAAGTTTCAATTGTTTTTATAATTAATTATCGTATTTTAGATGATTCATTCAGTGTTTACTTTATAAAATTTACTTATCATATAACTTCACCCAAGGCAGAATTTTAGGAAGTTCGTCCAAAATCTGATTCCTTTATCTTAAAATTTATACATTATATATATATTTTTTAAGGTAGGGACTCTGTACAAAATTTTAGGTCAAATGAGCTAGTCTAATGAAAACTCACTCACTCTTGGTAATTATTTTTCTTAAGGTTTGTTCTATGTAAGTATTCTCCTGATTACTAAATCTTAGTATTCCCTTAGATAATGGTGGCTTTTGGTAAATATCACTCTTAGTGTGTCTTTTAAAATTTTATACATGTATAGTGTTAAACTTCCAAGTAAACATGAGAATTTCCAGTCTTTATGTAACTCTCATTTTTTTTTAAGATGCTCAATACTCAAGTATTTAAGGATCAATGATATTTAGTTTAGTGTTACTCTTCTCTTCACTTAATCTATAAGTAACTTCCTTTAATGGTTTTTATATTCAACAAGGGGTAGATGTTCTACCTTGAACTACCCAAATTTTAAATTCCTTTCCTCCATATATAGGTATTTTTCACCAAAGATTTAACTCAATAAATGCTTTACGTATATGAATTTAATACTGGATCTTAAGATATAAATTTTAAATTGTTCATTGTGGCTAGTAATGAAATATGCCTAGCTCAAGATTTCATGATGGTAACGTCTTACCACCAATCCTCCTCAAGTTCAACACAATCCATCACTTACGTAGAAGATTATTTACAGTTAGATGACAAGGCTTGTCTAACCCCTAAACTTCTAGAAGTGGGTGTGCACCCCCACTACTTTCAGCCTAGGATTTCGCCGCACCAGGCACTTCTCGTAGGGTGTTAGGTTTGTGTGTTTTCTTTCTAAAGTTAACATAGAGTTTTAATGTGTTTTACAAGTTCAGAGGTTGATCTTTTCTAATACACTACTAGTTCTTGCTAGCTTAATAATTTTATAGATTTAAGATTTATCTTAAATATTATCTTTAGGTAATAAATTGATACCAAGTAGTTCATGAAATTTATTTTCAAACTTTAAAGGAGTTGAAGTACTTTCACATAATATCAATACTAATTTAATTATGTAAAGTTCTATTTGTATACTGTTTTCAACCAAAAGTATTATTTAAAACTCTAAGAATTTGTGTACTAGCTTTTAAAGGATTGCATTTTTAGCAATGTATTCTCCATGAGTATGCTTTTGAAAAATAGCTTAATATTTGGTCTATCTCAACCAAAATCTTATCGTACTTAATATAGGATGTTCCAAACTTATATATATGTATATATATATATTTTTTGTAGTTTATGGTTGGAACGGTATAACACACATCACACTCAACAGACATTCACAAAAGAAAAGTGTGTAAAGGAATCGTTCACAATTCCAACAAGGGTTAGGAGTCGTGCCTTACTGGAGTCCTCACTTCCCAAGTCTACCCCAGTTCCCCAGTTTTAAGTGCACCTATAATCTAAGTATTTCACTCGGCTTGTTTTCTCGGGTTCAGAGCGTAACTACGCTCTGATACCACTTTCTGTAACGCCCCTATCAACCATAAATATAGCGGAAATAAAACTCTAAGGCGATTACAGACCATCGGGTTCCAAACACCCGGCACCAAACCTCACCAATTACAACTTACAATCTACAAAAGCTACGGTCTGAACTCGAGAAAAACTAAACACAAACATAATAGAAATTAAACACATTAACTCTCCACAAAACCTAGTCCCATCCCAAACGCTCATTCTCTTCGTGGCCACCTGTAAATCAATTCGTACCTGCAAGATGAAACCAAGCAGCCCACCCCGAAAGGGGCGGGTCAGTTCCCTGGAATGGAATGGTACAATTCTCAAAAAAACAAACTTATAAAACATAACTCTTCAAAATAAGCAGTAACATGAAAACAAACTCTTAAAAGTAAAACAGAGATAAAGCACTTCAAAACAATCAAGTTAAAGAGAAAAGAAAACAAGACAAAGATAGAGATAGAGAACTTCCAAACCAAGTCGTCCACTTAAGTAGTCACACCACATAGTTAGTAAGCATCCATTGTTGATGTTAGAACCAATTCCCGTTCGGAGTATAAAGACTCAGATAGTCACAAAGGACTAGGAATAATAAGATAGATCCAAGAACCAATAACTCAAGAGTGGAATAATTCCATGGGAGAGATGGCCCACCCCCCCCAGATATCAATGTCCATATGGACGAGGGATATACAGCCCCCCTGCTGTCAGATTTAAATGTCCTGGTGGACGAGGATATACACGCCCCCTGCTGTTAAATATCAATGCCCCTATGGGCGAGGGATATACAGCCCCCTGCTGTTAAATTAAAAATGTCCTGATGGACGAGGGATATACAGCCCCCTGCTATTAAATATCAATGCCCCTATGGGCGAGGGATATACAGCCCCCTGCTGTTACCATTGAAGACGCGCGCACGTCGAAAGAAAGATTTCCAAGATTGACCTTCTCCAAAAATCCCGCTAGATCACCAACTACCCAGAGCAATACCAAAACACTCAGTTCTACAGAGTGCAGAAGCGTAAACCCTAAGCAGTCAATGTCTAACGGGCAACCAAGTAGAAGAAACCAATACCCAAGTGAGTTCCACATCCAAGGCTCAGTTAGTCACACAAGCTGAGTCAGTCACACAACCATTTCCTTTCTAGGAGTTCCTCTTAAAGTCAGTTAGCGCTTCCCAAAACATTCCACAAGTCAATCAGCAAAAATAACGTAGTACGAGAAATCGTACAAAACATTCCATAAGGTCCAAAACACAACAAGCTGAGTACGAGAAATTGTACAAACATTCCATAGAGTCCAAAACACAACAAGCTGAGTACGAGAAATCGTACAAAACATTCCATAAGGTCCAAAACACAACAAGCTGAGTACGAGAAATTGTACCTGGGTAACGCTGTAGCAGTTCTAATCAACTTGCGCAAACAATCAACAGTACTCTGAAGAATATTAAAGATAATCTACCATCAATCACTTGTAGCTTATGTTACGCTTAAATAAACTCCTTACTCTTATTTCAAAGCCTCAATTATCTTTTAAGCCCTCACTTAAATGTTATGTATAATCTTTGTGTTATCTAAGAACGTTGTATAGCCCAAGGTGGTAAGATCAAGGAATGTATTCGATCAACATTGGCTAATTGTCCACTCCTATCCACTTTATTCATACTTAACCACAATCCTCACATTCAAGACTTTTGAGACCTCTATATCATAAATGTGTTTATGTTATATAATTAAATCTAAGAATTTCGACAATAATCTTAAGCTCAATACCTCTATTCTTAATTTAAAATAAACATTGTTATGACCTATGATGGACTCATCTCAGAATACTATTATTATCTCACAATGTAAAGATTATGTATTTAAACAATTTCTACTAGACAACCCATTATGATTAAGTCTTTCCCTTAACTTAATTAAGACCTACATCTTGTATATTGGAATCATAGTGTTGTAGACGCATTTTATTATAACTTAATCGAGTTACTAAACTCATTTATCTTATCTTTAGTTCAGAATAACTTTAATTACAACCATCTAAAAATCTTGTCATAAGATGTTAAATTACTTTTCATCTTGAAATAACCATATTATAATTAACTTAGACTCATAGAACTCTTACATTTAGTATCCACAGGGTATATTATTTACTTTATCATAACTATATAATAAGGTGTTTTAAGATAACCTTTTATGTATCCTTACTTACATTTAATTTCCTAAATGTTCTATTTTTACACACATTCCCTCCATAGGCTATGTATAAACCCTTTATATTAAACTTCGTTAAACTCAAGTCTTAAATACATTTTATATTGTTTACAAAACCTAAAGTTTCAAAAGAATAACTTAATAAATTAATTTCCTTTATTGTATTCAGGATGGACATTATATCTTAGCATGAGGTAGAATTTATCAAAAAAATTAAATTCTGGTTCGTAAGTGAAATTGTCAATTACTTAATAAGATAATATATTCTGAACAATCTCCATACCTTATATTCAAATGACACATTAATATTTCCAGTGTCAAAAGGTAAATCAATATAATCTCTTATGTAACCCAGTTTCATCTAATTAAAGGTTTAAAGATTTTAAGTATCTAATTTCTATTTACAAACCTCCTTATAAATTCTAACTACTAAATACATTACTTAACTATAAACTCACATCCTGAATATTGGTGTTAAATGTATTTATATGGCTTAACTAGTTGTACGAAACTTAAGGATTATTATTTAGATTAAATTCCTAATCATAGTTTAATGTAGTTTTATATCATAATCCCTTTTAATGATTTTATCTTAAAATATTAAGTTATTACTCAATACTATAAATATTAAGAAATAATTAAATCTAGACTTATTTATCCTCTTCACATTTAGATGTACAAGTAACTCATTTATTTTACTATTGTTTATATAATAAGAACATTTAAATGTAAAAGTATTTCATTCATTTTATTATTAATTATATAACAAGATCTATTTGTGTAACCCTTTATGTAGACCAATTACAAATATTCCTAAATTTCAACTTATTTTTCTTAACCAAATTATAAATTTACATTGTGGTTATTGACTAAATAAATACATGTGTTTAAATACGGTTTATATAAATCTTAGAAACTCAAAGATAACTAAAAACTCAACCTATAACACCATAATAAATTAAGACCACCTCACATAAATATTCTTTATTAGTATCAGGTAGAGGTTTAGTTTAACTCATTAATTCTTCATATTATATTTTCTATAAGGTATTTTATTCCTTTTATTTATTTATTTATCGTATATATATATATATATCCTTCCTATTACATTTCTCACAAGGAATGCTATTTCCTTTATCTATTTTTATTGTATTATATACATATATAAATATATATATCTACATACATTAAGATTTATCCAGAACATTCTTTAAGAAATTCTATTGTATTTAATTATATTTAATATCTTTTAGACATATCCACAACTGATTTATGGTTTATAAAATAAAATATTTCCCTTAGTTTAGTTTTAAACATATTAGCTTCCATATTATATATAATAAATAAATGTAGTTTAGTTAAATTCCTTGATTTAATATAAGTTTCTATTTATTTCTCTCATATAAATATATTTATAAATATATGTAACAATTTTTACTTCACTTAAAGTTAATACCCAAATATTTATAAAATACTGTATTAAATGTTAATTAGTCTTATTATATTTTCCTCAACCTATAAAGTTCATTAATCAACTATACTTTAATTTTTGATTACATTAAAAACTATGTATTATAAGTTATTCTTATGAAAAACTCACAAACCCAATTTTTAAAACATTTTCCCGTTGCCCAAAAATTCCCAAACTTAATATACAGTAACTATAACATTTTAGACATATTATAAAATTTTTATTTCATAAACATATCTTTTTAATTTAGCCAAATAATTCCAGAAAACCCGTAAATTGTAAAACTCATAACTTATGTTTAAAAGCTCCAAAACCATAATAATTTACATCAAAATAAACTAGATTAAATAAGGAATCCATGGTTAAAATTTCAAGTCAAAATACCTTCGGGAAGCCCATTAACTAAAATCAACAAGTTAGGGTTTATTTCTGAAATATTATAAAACATAATCAACTTAAACCCCCAGATCTAATCTCGGCCGTCCATTACTAATACCTACGATCGGACGACCTATATTGCGCAAGTTCTTCAGCGAATTCTTGAACAGCCCCGAGTACTAAATTCGAGTTTTCTTTCAATCTACAGAACGAAATCCGATGATTCTTGTTTCATTGGATTCGAAATTGAATTCCGGTTCTAATGATACCGATTTCCCCAATTATAATGCAGTATTCTACCAATTCGATTCTGGGTTCGAAAGTTAGGTTTATTTTTGGTTTCGAATTTTAAATCTGTCAAATTCTCTCAACTTAATGCATAATAGGGGAAATTGTTACATGGGTTTGGTCGACAATGAAGAGTAGTTTAGCATCGTCGGAAGAATTTGTGGAAAACTCACCGGGAATTGCAAGAACGGAGCTAATCGATTTCGGTTTTCTGGAAACACATTCGAACCTTGCATGTTCGAGTAGTCAACTTCGGGGATCTATAAAATACGTTCTAGATCGAGTTAGGCCATGTTCTTGGGCTCTTTAGAAAGAAGAAACATAGATCTACACAATGATAGCAAGCACTAATCCTAACTCGCATCACACAGAATGAAATCGAAGTCACAAAACACGAGTTTACCTCTCTGTTTCGGTATTATTTCATGTACTGGCAAGACCGAAACTTTAGGCCTCTATATCTCCCAACTGGTTACGAATTGGACTTGGGCATAAACACGAAAGTTGTAGAGGGATTAGAGATCTTTACTACTAGCTAAAGAAATCGAATTTTGGTTGATTAACGAAGAAGTTATGATTGACGCAAGTTACCTGAAATCGAAGAGGAATATGGAATTCTGGAAACAGTTTCGCAAGGTGGCTACTTTGGCTCGATTTTCCGGTTAACTCCGAAGGATCTAGGGTTTGTATGAGTAATGGTTGGAAATAGGAATTGTAGGAGAAGAGAGTGGTGAAGACGGCATGGAAAAATATTGCGAGATGTAAAAGTTATAGCCGTCTAAAGTTAGGGCTAAGCAAGGGAAATCGGTTACGAAAATCTGGGAAGAAATCGGCTAAGTGTGAGCGACCCATTACAGAGTGACACGTGGCATCTCTTAAAATTTTGATTCAAAACTTCAATCTAGCATAACTTTGGCTAGGATGATCCGTTTTTGACGTTCTTTTTATCGATCTTCATGGTTTTTCATAACCTATTTATTGGTATAGGTTTCATGACCTGGTTTGACCATTCTCAAAAAGTCAACTCTAGCAAGGCTTAATAAGCTTTAAGGTTTCTAGAATTTTATATTGACTTTTATGTTTCAAAACAATGTTCCAACACTTCCTAAAATCTTTATAATATATTTGGAGTGTTTAGAAATTTCCCCAAGATTTATTGACTTATAAATCTTATTATTAAATTCATAATACTATACAATAATATATAATAATTAGGAGAAAACCCCAAAATAATTTCACAACCCCATATAATAATTTAATATTCATAATTCCATATAATAATTTAATACTTAATAGTATTATTAAAGGTTTAATAAAAGAAATCCCCTAAATTAATTTAAATTAATTTAGGGGTATTTCACAACTGCTTGAGTTCTGAGAACTCCAAGTACTTCTACATCCTGACATGCTCCGGATAGAAGCGCCTCCTCATGGCTTCCTTCAGGCATCCCAGCCAAAATCAGGTCCAGCTAGTAACACATCTCTATTGGCGGACCACCAGATGTCTGCCTCACTCTTGAAGTAGTAGACTGCTGCATTTACCCTTTGGTCAGCTGGGCAATTGACTGCTTCAAAAATCTTGTCAAACTCCCTAATCCAGTCCTCGAGTAGCACCGGGTCCTCCTCTCCCTTGAAGGATGTGGGCTTCAGATGGGCAATCCTCTTAGTATAATCCTCCAGCACGTTATCTCTCTGCGCCTGCCTCTGGACCATCTGTCCCAGGTTGAGAGCCAACTCCTGCAACTGTCTCATGGGGTCGTTGGCTGCCATCTGAGTTCTACGACTCCTGCTTCTTGTGTGGTATGGGAAACTCAATCTGTCAGCCAGTCCTGCACTCCCCTAGAGCTCTATGCGAACTCCTGATTATAAGTACTCTAAGCAACATCTACCCTTATCCCCATATATTAAGTATCTACCCCATATTAGGAGCTAGCACATCTAATAGCTCCAATATCAGTACATAATACCCATTCAGTTATGCTAACATCATCACCAATATAGTAATACACAAACAGAATATGTAATTCAGTATCCATACAGTATAATACCACATACACAATATCGCAGGCACTATAATTCCCCAAAGCGGCTTACCCCACATTTCAATTCCTTTTTAATCTAAATTTTATCTTATTTACCAAACACGGCTCTGATACCACCTTGCAACACCCTGGATTTTGCCTCAACTTATAGGTTATTAAATTACAAATATAACGGTGAAAACGGCTTCAAAAACGGACTCCAAACGAGTCCTAAAAGTGCAAAACAAGCTTAGTTCGAACTTGTGTCCGGACATGGAAGTTCGGACACAAGCCGAGAAAACTAAACCGCGGAAATCCAATTGTACGAACTTGTATCCGGACAATGATGTTCGGACACAAGTCGAGAGTTAAAAGTCTGGAAACCAATGACGTCCGAACTTGTGTCCGGACTTTGAAGTTCGGACACAAGACGAGTTCAAAAAGTCCGAAAAACCTTTACGCACGTCCGAACGTTGGTCCGAGCTTGCAAGTTCGGACACAAGTCAAGACTTGCAAGTCGACCCCGTCCTCGCATGCTGTCCGAACGTTGATGTTCGGACAGAAGTTTGGATATGACAAAACAGAGAAAAATCTCTTGAACTCTCGGGACCTGTCCGAACATGGATGTCCGGACGGACGTTCGGACAGGTCCTGAAATGCACTTTAATGTGCCGAAACAGAGTAGAACCAACAAACAATCTAACACAAAAAGGTTATAAATGACAGAAACTCATTTCAACTAGTTTATTCCAAAATTCAAGGTTAACAACTCGCTGTAACAATGCTTAATCATAACCACAATCTCCAGAAGAGTTAAGTGAAATTAATCCATCTGAAAAGTTAACAAAAGCAGCGGAATTGCTAAATCCAAATGGGCGTTACCACCACACTCTAACAAAGAGTGCTCAGGCTCTAAACCACCAATCCAAAAAAACCCAAAACATTTCCAAGTTGCAAAACAATATAATCCCGAAACACAACTCAACTCAAAAACATACGAAGGGTTTATCCAGTCATCCTAAGCTATGAGATAGCGTGTCCCAATCCCCAACTCAGCCATGAGTACCTGCAACCATAAAACAACAGTAGGAAACGCGAAGGGATCGTGCAAATCAGCAAAACTGAGTAAACATTGCCTCAACTTGTAAAATACATTTTGAAACTCATTTTACATTTGCAAAACATTAACTCACACATATCATTAATTAATTTCACCAACTCCAAATCACCATTAGCAAAACATTTCGGGGGAGAACTTTCCAAGAATCAAATCAATGGTATACACGGACAACACCCAAATTGGGGTCGCAACAATTAGAATCCCACCTCACTCTACGTCCTTAAGTGTGCACACCTCCCAGAAGGTAACTTATGACCCAAAGGAGTAGATCATTAGATATTAACTGCAAGTAATGTCTGCAGGCAAAAATAATAAGAATATCCACGGGGTACATAGTACTAATAATTTCACGGAGAGCGCCATAAAGGCACCAACAATATACACGGAGCACCAAGAGGTACCAACAATCCAATAACCAATTCAAAGAAAGTCTCCCAAAACATTTATTCAAACCCTTTTTGCAAAACATCTCGCCAGGATACACAAGGAAAATAATTCCCAGACCTCCATAATATCAAAAACCACAGTAAATCCAATCCATTGATATTTCACAAAACACAGAGGTAGAGAATGTTGAGCACAACATTTACCTGGATACGCTCACAGCCACAGAATCACTCAGCAAGGTCAGTAGTAGCGTCCATCAGAGAACTCGGAGTCTAAAATTGTGAGTAGAAGCACAATCAGAAACTACTGAAATACCAAAGAATTAATTATCTAACCTTACCGATTGATTTCCCCTTACCCTTCTACCTAATCTGGTCACCAGAGAAGTAGCCTAACGGCAATGGAGAATAATAATGTGAATTTGAGAAGGGTTGGGAGCTTAAAGAAAGAGAGAAGAGTGGAGGCGGTATGTTGAAGATGAAGGCGATCGTGATAACGATCGTGTTATTAAATAGAAAACAATGTGAAAATAATTAAGGGATTAGTAATTAACTAATAAATATTCCTAGTTTAGTGGGAGGAGAATTTATAAACAATACTGTAAATAACTTGAAATGAGTTTATAAATAAGATTTCAATTTGAAAGTAAATGAATGACGTTGTCAACTGCAGAAGGATCTAGATTCAACACGTTAAAAGAATAAGCAACGTCATTTAAATACATAGTCAAAATAAGAGGAAAACTAGTAAGCTGTTAAGAAGGGATGAAGACAACTAATTATTTATGAAAGAGATGATTCCAAGTTAAATAATTATTTACTAAATAAATGGATAAGTATGAGTGAAGATCCTGAAGAGTGGAACCATTTAGATATTTTAATATAATTCAGAAAGAATAGAGATATTTTCGAAAGAAGTAAAATTCAACTTGAGCTCTTGAACTACAAATACAATAATAATAATAATAACAATACTAATAACAATACTCACTTATTAAAAGTAGTAAAATCCGATTTGAACTCCAAAAACCCGGAATACGCAACAACGTTATTAGACTTGGAAATAGGTGAATAAAATATATATATATATATATATATACTCTTTTAATATCGGTGGAGTAAAGAAATTTAAGTTGCTGCAGGCAGTTTTAGAAATAGATGAATATATAGCTTCTCTGGCTTCTGTTTATATCATTCCCACTACCCATGTTATAGAATCATATTCACTCCAACTACATGTTAATTAATTCCTATGCCAAGATTTATGGGTATTTCACTTACGATGAACAAAGATGAAAGGCGGGAATTACAGATCAAATTAAAGGTTGAACCTTTATTATAATCACGATCACGTTGATAAACACCATATCAACTAGAAGCCTATTACGAATTTCTCACTACAAGTAATTCACGTTCTGTAGAACCCTAGGTGTGATTTTATCTCTAACAACAGAAAGTCTCTCACGATTACAACACTGTTAATCACGATTACAAAGTAAATCCCCAAATCGTACTTGGAAGAACCCTAGAACGAGGTTTTCAATTCCTCCCTTTTCTCTCTCTTGTAGTCGGTACCTAAACCTTCTTTGTTCCTGACTTATATAAATCGAACAACTGAATCGTCATCTTCTTGATTTTCTTCAAGATTGTTTATCGTATTAATAGAGACTATATCTCTAATACATAACTAAGATTTGTCAATGAAGAACATAACCAACTTTGAACAATCGATGATATCTACTTGTTAAAAATATAGTCGACTCAATTCATGTTTGAAATATATGTTCAATGTTGTGATCTTTTAGCTTTTGAGAAGATAAAAAACAGTCAAGATTTTTGCCACTTTCCTCAGAGCCGGCAACAGATTGGTATCAGTTCAAGACTGAATGCTCAGTATTAAACTGAGTTTGCTTATCAAAATATTGCAACAACAGTTTCCCTTTTTGATGCGACAAACTCTTTAAGTCTTGAACTAGAGAATGTTCCCTCTAAATCTTGCTTGATAACTTATTTTCTTTACTGAATTGTTCTTTGCCAAGAACTTAAAGAGATTCTCAGATTCTCCCTGAGATAATGATTCCCCCTAAATCGTTGTATACGTTCAAAATCAATTTCTCCCTTTTGCCAAATAAAAAAAAGTAACTCACTCTTTGTAGGAAAAAATGGTGAGGCATATACCGACATTGCTTATGGTAGTGCGTCATGGTCTGATCACTATGAAAAAGATGATAATTCTGAAAAAGGTGAACTGCATTCGTTGGGAGTTTGATTACGCTGCTTGATCCCAGCTGTAGACACATGCTTAGAATGGTTGATAAGAACCCATCTTTATGTGTGCAATCTATTTGTTTTGTAACCCTGTCTTGATGATATTCACGTAATTGTTTTCTCAACAATTTGGGACACCATCTGATCTTATTTCCTAGTTGATGGCAATATCAGAACAATCTTGGCTGGGATTCCACAGTTTTAGTCTTTAACTTCATAGTCTTAGATTGAGAAGGTATCTCAGACTTATATCTCAAGCCGCAATTGTCTGAGTTTGTTAGACCCTTAAGTGTTGTTGAAGATGAAGTGGTCTCTATGCGACATCAAACACAATCTCGAGTAACAGAGTCTGCCGTTCAAAGAAAAAAGTTTATCATTCAAAGAAGTAGTTCGTCATTAAAAGTCGTTCATCATTAGGAAAGAGTCTGCTGTCTAAGGAAGAAGTCCATCATTCAGGCTGTTATAAGCACCGGTGAAAGTTAAGAAGCAAGTTGTAGCTGGTCTGTGTAGATGACTGAGCGCCCTAACGGTAACTTGGTCCGTAAAATAAGCTTTATGAAGATCAAACAGAAGGAACACAAAGTCAAGACCAAATTTTAAGGCTCATGTACGTTAGTGGTTCAATTATTTAAGAGCTAACTCATTCCAACAGCTTCAAGAAAACCTAGTAAAGTACGATTGTTTTTCAGTTGATTGTTGTGCTTTTCATGAAGTATTATACCAATCTGAGAGAGAGTTATATGTAAAAAAGCATCTACCATCACTTAATTGAGCATTACATTAACAAATTTGTTCTAGGCGGTTCCTAGATTGCTTTCGCTTTCCATTAAACTGGTCAGAAAGTGAGTAGAGTTAGTGAGAGTAATTGCTAAGTAGATCTTCTCTACTTAGCAAGCAGTGTAACTCTTTTGTTGATATAAATAAAAAAGTTTCTGTTGTGTATCTTTATTTGTCGATCGACTCCATCCAGTTATCAAAAGAGTCAAAAGTGTTTCAATGACCTACATCTTGAACACCTTGAAGTCAGCCATCGATCCTACAAAGTTATTCTTTTGCATCATTTGATTCAACTTTGTTTTCCTAATATACCAAGTAGGATTAGTCAGAGTTTGAAGCTCTAACTTTTGATTTGCTTTGGCTACCTTGCCTGAATGATTTTCAAATTTTCTTTTCAGTGACTTGTTACGATCTAAAAGGGAATTCACCTCTTCTTGTGCCCAATGTCGAATAGTGAGAATTCTAGTTTCCAAGGGACCAACAAAGTTAATCCTTGGCTTGTCTAAACTCTCGACGGCACAATTTTCATTCTCAGTCGATGACTTACTCAAATCTTCCATTGTAGCTATGAGTTCTCTGATCTTAGTATCATACTGATGCTTCAAAACTTTTACTCAGAAACAACAAAGGTTAACATGATAAACAACTATTTCTTGGTCATTGAATTGAAACTAGATTCAACGCGGTCAAGGCTTACCTCTTATTCTTAGTGTTTTCTTCCATTTATCATTCTCCATAACGTAGTAGTCAGTATCAGTCTCAGTATTAATGTCATTGTCTTCTTGTTCCTTTGGTTTTGAGTCTATATCTAAGATGTCATATCCCTATGTAGTTGTTGTTGTATTTGAGAGTTTTTTAACCTACGTTTAAGAATTTTTCCTTATACTGAAGGGGGCAGTCCTTGATAGGATGACCAACTTTGTTGCATCTATAACATATGATTGATCCTTTCCTTGACTTATACCGACTTGATTGTGGACTTGAGCCTTGTCAGCCTCCAAATATTTTCCTAGTTCCATTTGTGATAAGCTTTATTTCCTCATCCTCATCAAAGTCATCATCCTCTGACTCGATTGCAATTCCTAATGCCTGAAGTGCGAGATCATGAGTAGTAACTTCCCCTTTCATGTTCCCTTCATATACTGTTTGTTTAGAACCTAGTTCTTCAAGGGACATTTGGGACAGATCCTTTGTAGTCTCAAGAAGTATTGTGTAATTTAACTAGTCCTTACCCAAGCTATCAAGACATATTTCATTGACTTTACTGTTGGTGAGCAAACCTACTACAACTTTTAGGTCACGAAGTATCTTATCAAGTCTTTCTAAAGTCGGAGTAATCAACTCTCCTTCTTGCATCTTAAAATTATCAATCTACTTCTTAAACTGTTTCCCTTTACCCTTCCTGATAGAATCTGTTCTTGCATAGGCAATTTTCAAAAATTCCAAATATCATTTGTTGTCAGAAATCCTAAAACCTTTTGTTGATCAAACTTTGACACAGAAGAAACAATCACTTTCTTGGCATGTTTATTTTTACTGAGCATGTTGTGCCCCAGTTTTATTTTATTTTGTTTCTGGTTCATAAGAATCTTATGTTAGTGAGCTTATGTCATTCATGGTTGATTTTATATTAGCTTATAACAAATGAGGGGTAAAATGGTATTGTGTGTTATTAATAAGTTAGGAAGTTGTTTCCCATTTCATTATTCATTTTCTCCTCCCTCCTTCATGTTCAGAACTCTCATTCTTTTCTTCTCTCTCTCTGCTTCTCTTCTCCTTCTTCATTCCACACTCTCAAATCCTTCCTTTGTTTTCTACATTCGGAGTTTTGTCATCGGGTGGATCTGTGTTAGGATTTCAGTTGTCGTTTGTCGCCATATAGGTTTGGACATTGTGGGTTTGATTAGTATTTGTTCTTTGTATGTTTTTCTTCGTATTTGATTTTGGTTTTGTCTCCCAATTAATTCAGTCAATTGTTCGTTAGGTTTCGAGTGGCGATTCGAAGAGAGTGTTGTGTGGGTCCGTTGAGTGGTGCGGTTCATCGATTCGAGGTAGGTGATTCGGTTTGAATGTGTTCACCCATGAGGATTCTAAGTTTCGTCATTTCGGAATGTGCTTGATTGTTTTCTGATTTCGATGTGAATTTGAGTTGGTTTAGAGTTATGTTTTCGCTCTGTTAAAACTCCGTGGAAATGTGTTTCGATTGCTTACTCTGTTATAGAAAGCTATGCATATTTGATGGTGGATTTGTGGCTTTGGATTCATCTATTTCTGCTTCCGAAAATTGCAATTTTCATCGTGTCCGGACTTGTATGTCCGGATATTGCTTCAAAAACCTCTATTTTGTGACGATTATCCCTTTATCTAAACTTCCGTCCGGACATACAAGTCCGGACGGGGTGCGAGTCGGTATAAGGGATTGCAGTTTTCCTTGCGTCCGGACTTACAAGCCCGGACAATTGTCCGGACATTCTTCAAATTTCACTTTTCAACGTGTGTCCGGTCTTAAAGCTTGGACACATGTCCGAACGCCACCTTGTTTAATACCCCGGATCTAAAAATGGTGATTAATTTACTCTAATATGATTATTAAAGGCCTAATGGTGCCTAAAGAGTATTGGTAAAGAAAATAAAACCAAAAGTAAAGAGAAAACGCTTGAAAAGCGAAAAACGCTAAAATGCGCATTAAATGAAAATAAGAGATATATGATCTCGTAAGGGTCCGAGATGGATTCCTAAGGCTTTGTTAGGCCTAATTAGTGTACGGGAATGATTCCCGAAGAAAACGGATCCAAATAAGGGATTAAAACACTAACGGAGTTTTAAAGCACGTTTTTTGAGAAAACCCGAAAACGTGACTTTAAGTGGTCAACAGACCCGTAAAAATTATAGTTGATTAAATAACTATAATTAAGTATTAATGGAAGCTTAATAACCACTAAAAATAAAGAAACGAGAAAAATCCGGAAAACGGACCCGGTAAGTGAATAGTGCCAAACCGGGTAAAATAACGAGCGTTTTCTGTCAAAAACTGAAAAACGCTCCAGCATGTATGTATATAGTGGGGCCGATTTTTATGGGCTTAATTAGCCTTCCCCCTTACTAATAGCTAGTAAATATAAGAAAGAAAGAAAAGAAAAGAAAAAGTAAGAAAGGGAATAGTATAAGTGGTATTAGTACTCTCTCTCCCCCTCTTTTCCTTTCATTCACGATCGCTTCCCCCCCCCCCCCTCAAACTAAACTCCTTCTTCTTCCTCTGTAATTACCGATTCGAGAAGGAAGCTCACAAGCCCCATCTCCTTTCTCTCTCACTTGCTCATTGCTCATTTCTTCACCGAATCGCACAAAAATGCCACCGTTAGATTCGTATCGGCGAGGGCTACGTTTTCCACCCCTCAAAATCTTGATTCCTCCACCTTCACTTCCATGGTTGTTTTGCCTTTTGAAGCTTGAGGAGCTTATTTTGACTCTCCTTCACCACCTTGATGCCTTAAGGTAATAATAAGCAAGAGTTTCACTCATTTCTAACTAGTTCTTCCAATTTTGGGAAAAATTCCTCCACATTGTTTTTTCCCCATTTCATCCGGTTCTTCCATGCTTTGTGGAATGTTGGGAATTCCATCCTTTGATTGCCAAGCTCTCCTTTTGGATACCCTAAGGTAATATCTAAGCTAGAGCCTAAAAACTAGTGCTTGAAATACTAGTTTTGTATGGAGGGTTTGTATTAATTAAGCTTGAAATGTGTGTATGGGGATATAGTTGTAGATGGCAATCTAGACCCCCTTGTGTGTTGTGAAAACAAGAAGATAAAGATGGAGCAAAAAGGAAGAGGAAGAAGAGAAAGGGAACCGAAAATGAACAAGGTAAAGCTCACCTTGTGTGGATTTTATTTGACTTGTAAAACAGATTTGAGAGTTGAATTAAATGCTCTTGGATTGGTGTAGTCTTGGTACTACAATACTGAGTGGAATGAGAATTTTATATGTGGTTTTAGTGGGGAAAATAAGCTTGAGTCTAAACTAGTACATATGTGTGTGAACAAGTGGGAATTTAATGTAGTTGTTGGTGCTTGATTAAACAGGGGTGAAGAGTATGTTTATGAGCTGATTTAAGTGTGGTGAACATGCTAAAGAAGTAGCCAAGTGCTGTCAAAATTTGTTAAGGAGATTTTGGACTTGAGTGTTTTTATTAAAGGAAGAAGCTAGTTGTGTTAAGGAGATTCACATGAGTGGTTAATGATTTGGAAACCAAACCAAGAAGAAGGTTGGGTTAGGAGTAAAAATAATGTCATTTGAGTGCTAGGAATGGCATTAGTGAGTGAAGTTTGAATGGTGAGAAGAAAGTGTCAAAATCTGTTACAAGAGCTATGGAAAACAAGAAAACTAGTTATGAAAGTGTAAGTGAATTTTAAGTGAAATTAACTAGAGTTTTTGAGTGCACTTGGTGCTTGGTTTAAAGAGGTTTAGGTGGGTAATTAGGTGCTAAAACATGTGGATTGTAAGTGGGCAAGATTGGGTAATTAAGGGGCTAAGAGAAGACCTTGAACAAAATTGGAAAATGCTAAGTTTGCAAAATCTGTAGCAGGGTCCGGGACCTAGTCCATGGACAAAGTCCCGGACCACCCCCTGTTTTCATACCGATAATTCATCCTAGTACTTGGTCCGGGACTTGAGAGATGGATAAGGTCTCGGACCACCCCATAAATTTATGCCGAGAGTTGTCTACCATGTTTGGTCCGGGACTTGAGTTTGGTACAAGGTCCCGGACCACTTGTTAAATTCAGCCGAGAGTTATACCTTGTAATGGTCCGGGACTTAGGGTGGGGACCAAGTCCCAGACCACCCCCAGAAACCTACAGAGAGCATTATAAAGGTTGGAAATGATGGGGGTTTAAATGTTGATGATGTTATAAGATGTTAAGGCCTTGTTTGGTGACATGTAAAGGCCCTAGGAAGTGTAAGAAGGTGTTAGAAGTGAGTGTGAAGTAAGAACTCAAATTAATAAAAGTAAAACCGGGATAACGGGGTAAGTACGGGAGTAGCATTTAATTATGTACCGTATGATCTTAGTATTAATAATAATGTTTGAAACATTATCAGAGAGTCGTGCGTGACCCGAGCATGGTGAGATGCCACGGTAAAGTAAAAACCCCGGTGAAAGGTATGATTTTCTCATACTCCGCGTGCTAACCGAGTTACGTTGATTTGTGTTTGTGTGCCGGCTTAATCAAGATTAAAGCATGAAAATAATCCATTGTTTGATTATGTATGCCTTGTTGTATGTTGAATGAGCTAACATACTTGTATGCCGGTGTGGTCTAACATAGTGTATGGACCGACTTGTAGTGAGTAACGTTAGGCTAGAGACCCAAAGATCGGGTCGATGCTTAAGATAACGAAAATGCAAACACACAAACTATCCGTTAAAGTATAACGATAACGCAAACATGTGAACTCCCTAGAATATAAGGAGATGTGCGGGTTGAGTAATTACCCGATAACGGTTAGTAAACCATAATGACACAATCCACGAAACAAATGAGAGTGGAAAGATAAGTGAACCTCCCTCAAGAGGATTAACGATAGTTCGAAGATGTGAACTAGTAAAGAAGGTAAAAGAGACCTAAGGGATTAGTAGCTCCCTTGAGACATGGTCAACCTCCTATATGAGGATTTTACCGATTTAAGAAATTAACCGAAAGTATGAGTAAGTGGAAAGTATGGGTAACTCTTAAAACCTATGATTGACCGAACTAAAGTAATGTTCCCAAGTCATTAGAAACATCGAGAGTGATGCTTCTAGACTAATATACATAATATTATTATAACTCCGAGAGAGGAGTGTATGGGAATGAGAGTAGTCCGAGAGTAGTCGGACCTAAGTAAAAAGAGATAGGAACTAAGAGAGAGTTCCGTGAGCTAGTTGAACCTTCCCACCATGCTAGACCCGGAGTAGGGTCGAAACCGGGGAAGTAAGACTATGCTAGAGAGCCATGAGTTTTGGCCTAAGTATGTATTAAGAGTAACAAGCGTGACGTAGGAGACCTGTAGCGTCTCGAGAATCTACAAGAGCTTGAGTATAAACAACCCAAGAGTGTGGGTGAGATAATGAGTATGAATAACCCAAGAGTGTGGGTGAGTTAATGTGTAAAAGTAACCCGAGAGTATGGGTGAGTATAAAATGTGTAGCCCAAGAGAGCGGGGGTGAGATATTGAGTAAGTAAACAAGGCATGGTGAGGTTTAACCCTCAAGGCCTAAGAGTAAGCAGATACAACTAACAACCTTGTTATGTTAGTTAGGAATTGTGTTCCGTGATTGGATGTAGATTCCTTGAGTAATACACATATATATTGTATTGTTATGATGCATGTTGTTTGACTAATGAACTCCATGTATATCCGACAAAAGTAGTCGGCGTGCCCCGGTTAGCGCTCGGGGTATGCGAATTTCATATGCAGCGTTAAGCTGAGCCCCTAGGGGTGATGTTTTTATTTTACAGGTACACCAAAGATGTTACCGTTCGAGAGTAGGACGGGGTTGGTGGGTTGCATGGGTAGTTAGTTTTAATTACTTATGTATTGAAGGAGGTGTAAGACCGAATATGTTGTCGGCATCCATTTATTGTAGACTCGGTATAGTAGAGAAATGATTTGAGTATTGTATCTGTATTGTGTACTCGGTTGTTCCAGTTCATCAGACCGTTACGGTATGTAAGAAAGGCCTGGTTAGCCATATGGGTGGCTAACGGCGTTGTTTCACCCCTCGTTGTAATTAGAGTTCCGCTGCGTGAGTAAGAGTAATTGGTGACAGTTTAGAGGTAATGACGTGTTTAACGGTTGGGGTGTTACACCTTGTAACAACGGGTACTTGGTTCCCTAATGGAAGATAGAGAATTAAGTTAAAAAAGCATGGAATAATCAATTTTCCTTCACTGAAAATGAAAAAAGTGCTCAAAACAACCAAAAATATAATTACTCTGATTTACGTTATCGATCCCTCCCAATAAACATTCTTTAGTTTCTTCTATAAATTAGCTTTTAGCACTATGAAGTTTTTGATTCTCAAAACATTCAGATTCATTGAAAATTTCATATACCTTTTAAAATGTTTATTCTTTGATATATATAAATTAGTGCATTTGAGCGCTGCGAGCCGAGTTTCAAATGGTGGAGCCGCATTGGGTGATGGATTTGAGCCATTTGGGACACAGTATGATTGGTGGAGTGGCGGTCCAGCTCCGTTTTAGGGATGGACGTTGCCGTTCGCAGGTTTCTGGTTTTGGTCCTCGGCTTATGGTGGTGTTCGGATGGTGGGGTAATTCGCAAGGCTGGGGAAATGGATGGTTGTGACCGTATTACCCGAGCATGGGTGGATGCTATGTCGATAACGGGCAGACTACCTATACACCACCTGCTATGAAGGTGCCTTCTGCCTATAATAGAGATCCCAGTTTCGGGAATGTGGAGATGGGTAATCGTGCTCCTATTACCAATAGCAAGTCCTCTGAGGAGAAGGGAACGGAAGTTGACCCGATTGTCGAGGACCTCGTTAGTAATGGTAGAATTCTTTTGATGGAGGATGTCAAGTGGGATGATGAGGTTGGCAAGGTAGAAGAGGTGAGATTAAACCAAGTAGGTTTTTATGATGCATCGGGTGCCCCTCGTAGTCGGTTTAATTCAGGCCCAAGTGGATCCCAGGACTAGCCGATGGAGGATGATTTTGTAGATATTGGGCTCAGGAGCCTCTTCGAGGACCCTGAATTCCCACCAGGCTTTGAGCCAGGAAGAGGGCCAAACAAGCAAGAGGTTGACCCGGACGAGGTTTATGTGCATAAAGAAGCTAGAGAGACGCTGAAACTAGCAAAAGATCTTGGATGCTCCATAGAGGACGAGGGCAGCGCTATTGAAAACCTTGAAGGGATCATCCGTGAGCAGCGAGCGAGCTATCGAAAAAGATGAAGGATCTAAAGATGTTTCAGATAGGGGCTCTAGAAGCTCGTGTTCCAGAAGATCAAAAAAGTTGACTAGGAATAGACAAGTAGGTTTTAGTAAGTTTTCGATGATTAGTAAGGTAGCATTGCGAGGCAAAAAAGTAAGTACACATAGTACGGTTGGTGTGCCGCCTGGGCCTGTATGGTTGTTATGTGGCTAGGTATGTAGATTGTGTTTTGGTTTTGTACTAAGCCGCAGTTTGCCGCTATGCCCGTGAGGTATTTTGAGCCTTGTGCCTATAATTATCAAAAAAAATATAAATTAGTGCATTTATCCTTGGTTTATACCTTTGTTATCATTGTTCCTAAGTTAATTTTTAGATAATCGTTTCTGTGCGTTGAATGTCCTTGCAGATCTAGCAGAGATTAGATTCACGACATCAGTTTGCCACTAATACTTCATCTTACGTTACTTACTACAATGTGCATTCAACGGTATGTATTTTCGATCGAGATGTTGTTTAAACAACTATATTAAAATATCCCCTTTTATCTTCCTAAATTAAAAAATGGGATTGGTAAGTAGTTCATCAGGCCTCCACAATAAACCCATCAATTAATAGTTTTTATTTGTTACATCCTCCCATAGCTACTCTTTTAGTATTAACCTAGATTCTCCTGTCGATGCTCTTCTGTGGCTTGGTTTACAATTTTAGGGTTTTGCTGATATTCATTCTCTCATAAAACCGGGTCCTGTGCATAGTCACTCACAAACACCCACGTGTACAGGATGAACGGAAATGGGTTTATTGATGACGGATATAAAACGGAGGAGAGTTGGTGGGTGTGCAAAGTAATTAGTTAAACCACGTGGATGTTTTTTGAAAATACACCAAACTACATGGATGCGGGATGTAATTTTCCCTAAAATCAACCATTAATCAATAAATAAAGTTTCTAACCTAAAAACTTCCTTACTATATCTCAGTCACGCAACTTATCACTTTCCTTTCCTTGTACAGACACGGGATTGTGCGGGACGGTCGCTCCATACTAGGTGCAGGCCCATGCCACGCTGGCAAAAAATTACATGTCAGCACTTTATATCTCAGAGAAGGATCAACGCAGAGAGTGGAAACAAACACCGAACTCAGTTTGTGCTTCCTTCACGTGATTTCAGAATTGATTTCACCCAATCGAAAGAAAAACAACATTTCATTGCCACTAAACAGATGGATTCGATCGATCGATCTAGCTGAATAAAAAGCGTCATAGCTGAAATGACATTGAAATCAGTTTGTGAGCTGCAATTCGTTCTTGTAGTGCAATGGAAGATAAAATCTACCTGATGGAAGACGCTGTAGACGAAAGGTGTACAGAGATTGTTGTGTATGATGCAGGTTATCATCAATCTTCCTTCACCTTAAACGATAATGATAATCGATATGCATATTCCTCCATCTTCGTCAATCTTTACGGTTTTTTCTTGAATCATAAGGTGATCGATAGAAGATCTTCGTCAATCTTCGCTGAACTTGCGCTTATGATAATCGATTTCTGTTCTGTGTAGCTTCATATACTGTGTGTGACCTTACATATATTGAATGATATATGATGTATCACAGTTTAAAACTTAATGAATCATTTATACATAGTAATGAATCATTTATACATATTAATGAATCATTTGATATTACAGGGTCAATTGTATCAGATCATACTGAACTACCGATTGTGAATGAAACCCAAAAGTTGTTTTTACTAAAGCTTCATCATCAGAGTTGATTGACAAAATTGTTAGTTCTAAATTTCAATGTTCAATTGTTTACATACTAGTACTTGATTTCGTGTTCTGATATAAATAGTATAAAGATGTTATTCTATTAATGAATCATTTGTTGTAAATGATGTATCATTTGATTCTAGTGGTGAATCATCAGTATATACAAAATGCAGAGTCACTGATTTATATTGGCATGCTTGATTTACATCTTGTTTCATGTTGTCACATATACATTCTAAGATTTGGCTCCTCTTATCTATAAGTTTCTCCTTCGATAACGTATTCATGCTTCTTGAAATACATAAATGTGAGAACAGTTCATGGTTGAAGCAATATGATTGATCGTTGAATTTTGTTAATAAATTTGATTTGTTATAGATGGAAATCTGCAACAGAAAAGATACACAGAAGAGCTGCAAGGACAAAAAAAGCTGCAGCTGCAAAGTTACTAAAGAAGGCTGCTATAAATTCTTTCCGGAGTATCCATGAAGATACACAATCTCAAGGAGTTTCTTATGCACATCCCGTGCACGGTGGTGATAGACTTGTCACCATAGTCCCAGATTTAGAAAAATAAGTGCATACATAGCCTTTATGAAGTACAAAGATGTTGATATAAATAATGAATCATTTAGCTAATATGATGAATCATTAAGCTAATATGATGAATCATTTCATTTTACTGACTAGATAACATTCAGTTACACTTAAAGATATGAATCAAAAGAGTGCGATAGTGTAGATATTGCTTTAGGTCTGTGATGTATCATACACATTTACAAATGAATCATTTGATACGTCTGGTGAATAAAAAAGTAACTGATTTGTGTTGGCATAAATAATGAATCATTTAGCTAATATGATCATTAAGCTTATGTGATGAATCATTTCATTTTACTGACTTGATGAATCATTCAGTAACACTTAAATATATGAATCAAAAGAGTGCGATAGTGTAGATATTGCTTTAGGTCTGTGATGTATCATACACATTTACAAATGAATCATTTGATACGTCTGGTGAATCAAGAAGAAACTGATTTGTGTTGGCATAAATAATGAATCATTTAGCTAATATGATGAATCATCAAGTTAATGTGATGAATCATTTCATTTTACTAGTGTAGATATTGCTTTAGGTCTGTGATATATCATACACATTTACAAATGAATCATTTGATACATCTGGTGAATCAAGAAGTAACTGATTTGTGTCGACATAAATAATGAATCATTTAGATAAAATGATGAATCAGTAAGCTAATATGATGTATCATTGAGCTAAATAAGGTTTCAGCAACCTTCAAAAGATGAGAATCAACAAATAAGTGTGCTAGAAACTTTTGTATTACACACCATTCAGTCGCTAGTATGTTGTTGTCTAGCTTGTACCAAAAACACTAATGTTCTAAAATGTATGACCACCCCAAAAAGTTAATCCCCCCACGAAGTTATACGATCAGTACATATAGCTTCAAAACTTCTTTCGCTTCAATGATGTTTGAAGATCACGAACCCTCAAATTCTTGTCATGTACAGCAAGTCTGAAGGCATACTTCCTTCGCAGCATACTTAGATCAGCTTTCTCTTTTTTCTGTGTAAACACAAAACCATAAAATAGCATAAGGCAAAAGAAAACAACGTAGCAAAATCGAAACGAGTATTAAAGTAGAACTAATTAGTGAATCAAAATGAGTATTAAAGTAACTGAGAATCGCTAATTAACAGCATAAAACCATAATGCTACTGGAGAATACAGATTGTGAACGAACCCTAATTTCAAAATCGAACAACCAAAAGTAAAAACTGTAACATGAGAAAAATGAATTATTCCTAGTAACAACTTACTCCTTATGAATTACTACTTCACGCGATTTAGCCATATGTGAGGAGTTGTGATTTCAGATTCGCTGGTAAGGTTAGCAATCGAAGAGCAGCGCGTCGATTTGCAGGGGAGACAGTCCAGCGAGCTTCGTGGAATTAGAGAAGCAGAAGAGAGAGTTCGAGTGATGATCCGCCGAGCTTCGTGGAGAGTTTGAGTGATTATTCAATGAGTGTCGAGTGATTAGAGGAGAAAGGGAGAAGAAGCGTTCATATGTGCGGGAGAGCAGAGAGCGTCGAGAGGTTAGGGAAGATAGGAGGGATAGATAAGTTCTGTTTGGAAATTAAAATTTGAATAGATAACATACTGCCATGTAGAAAGATGAGCTGGAAAAAATACTGCCATGTAGGAAGATGAGTTGGAAAAAATGATGATGTGTAACTGTCCCACTCCTAACTAGGAGCAGCCAGCTTGTACGGTCGAATTTGTGTTCCTTGTATACAATTTTGGATGGAAAACACCACCCTGGATACATTAACCGCCGCCTCACTCTACCCTTTCCCGAGAGTAGATAAGCGGAATGATAATGCCGGCACACGACACATCTAGATCCAACGAACAAATGCAACGACCATGAAGTCTACCCTGCATTTCACGTGCAAAATTTTCAGAAGTTTAATGCACAGTTCACGAAATAGATATACAACATACTGAGCCAGAGCTCCACCCTCAGTTCATCAGCTCAAGTTATTACAGTAATAGACATTTTTTTTAAAAAAAATTCTGAATTCTTCTCCCCTGACCTGACCGCGGAACTAGTACTGAAACCAATGAAATTGCGAGGCAGGAGTTCTGCTGACGCCGCCGGATCTAGCAATGTACAACGCACTGATATATTCACGTGTAGACTACTCCATCCAATAAGGGCGCGTTCGCCTTAGCATAAATGCACATTTTTTGACAGCATATGCTGTTTTGCACTCCTTTATTTGGTTTTGTTGTTCGCCTAAAACAGCATAAATGTCAGCATAAATGCCAGCAGCAAATGCTACTTTTTCGTTTTCGTGCTTTCACTTCCGTTTCTTTACTCATTTCATAATGCAATTACTGTGACTATTGATTTAAAAAAAGAAATTTTTTACAAGTTACTTTATTTATTACAAATTACATAATGCTTTAAATAATTTATAAAAAATAGTACTACACCTTTAACCAAATTCACAAAAAATCACATTTATAATATAAATCTATAATATATTATTTGTAATACCACATAGATTAATAAAATTAAAAAAACGAATAAATATACACACTTATTGACATATAAATTAAAATATTAAAATAGTATATAGAAATATGAATGCATATAAATTTATTAACACACAAAAGTTATAAAAATATTATATATTATTAAAAATTATAATTTCACTAAATAAATTCACATAACATTATCGAAAATTTGAAACACTTTTTCTCTTTTTTTACGCTTTTATATTTGTAAGAATTATAAAATTTAGATAATAAAAATATATTATTTAGGAGTTACAAGTTTTTCTTAAATAATAGAATTAAAAATTTTATTGTTTGTGAATTTTTTTATTTATTTTTACTAACAAAATAAAGTTACATAGTGTAATATAATAAATTATAATTATAATACGAAAACGGTAAACGCACTACATATAACTAACTTAACCAAACATGCTGCATATATGCTGCACTGCCAAACCAGGGGCGGACCCAGAGGATAAATCCTATGGGGTCCATTATAGGCCCTTTTTCTAATTATTATTGGCTGGTCTGTTTGAAGCGTTTTTTTTTGTTTGTGTAAAAACAAAACCAAGTGTGTGGCAAGGAGGAGTCGAACTCCAGACCCCTAGATTGCTAGTTTTTAACCACTGCACCACTATCACTATTTGTTATATATGTCATTTTATTATACATATACTAGGTTTTAATTTTTAAATTTTTTTTTATAAAATGCTATGGGGTCCGGGCCCCCATTGGACCCCATGTGGGTCCGCCCCTGGTTGAGCTGAGTTGTTGTACTCATATGTGAATTGTTATGTACTTGGTTGAGTGGAGTCATTGTACTCACATATGCATTATGATGCATTTTAGGTCAGGGGCTTGTTTGTTATTTGAGTTTTATGCAATATTATTATTGCTTTACAGTTTTATATTAAACGGAATGCATGAAAATGAATTGCATGCTCTCGACCAAGTAACTGGGGGTCTGAGGGGGCATGATAGTCATCTAGTAGCATACTCAGCAGGGGCGGATTCTATACCATAAACAAACACTTTCAGGTATGCAGCTTCCGGTGTCAACAGAGAGCGGGACGCGCTGAGTAGCTAGTCACAGTTATTTAAATATGTACTGTTGTATTATGATACGAACGTAGAAACGTGTATAGGACTAGAACACTTAGAATTCTCACTAATGATTGTATTTTGGATTGGAATGGAAAGTTAAGTCTATCTCTTGTTGTCACTACGGGAAATTGTTTCGTATTATGATTATTTCAGTAAATGCGTTGTTACTCGTATGGGTGAGTGAGAACGGTAACACCAGTAGTTCGATTATGTTTAGATTACCGCTGTGATTGTAAGTTAAGCACGAGTTTTGGATGACTATTAGGAGCCGATTAAGTAGGGGTGTTACAAAAGTGGTATCAGAGCGGACAAGAGATAGTAGGATTTAGACAGTGAGCATAGGTTTTGGGAATACGGGAAATGTTGTGAGGATACGTGACCTTGCGAGGTCGATGTAATGCTGAACACTTGCACACAATAGCCGTAGAGACACTTCAATATTTAACGACCGAGACTGCGGTATGAGACCGAGTAAGGGTCTAACCAGTCCTCCTGATAGACATCAGGGAGAGGTCCGGGTAAGAGTACTAATGAAGGACGAGGCGCAGCGGAAGGTGGTGAAGGTCCAGTAACCCCAAGTAACGTGAAGACGGTAGGAACCGCTCGCACTTGATGGGAGAACATCCCGGGAATTAGCAATGGTACCCCACCCACTGCCGCCCGTACCTCGAGTACTTCCTAGTGAGGCAATGAAATGAGAAGCACCACGGAGAAGGATTATTCCTCTGAATCGGGAAGACCCGATGGGGTTGCTATGAGAGTTGTGATAATTGTAAGAGATGAGAACTTGTGATGTGATGGATTGTTGAGGACCGGGGGTCCTGGTAATGACGTGATGTCTACGATATCAAGTATGATTTGAATACTAAACTGACGTTAAGGAGGTAATTCCCGTAGGACTAATGGGGTCAGCTTGCAATAAGCAAAGCAACCTTGTCCGAGATCCAGGAAAACACTAATGAGTGTGCCTGGGGAAAGAAAATGGAACAACGACTCAAGATTAACTTATGAGATATGTAACGAACGGAACTGATGACCTTTTTGAAGTCTCACCTGAGACGAGTGACTCCGAGCCCACGCAACACTGAAGGTTTAAGATGGACGGACGTGCCTTTGGAGAGATCACAAGAGCTTTTGAAATAAGAGCTCACCAAGGTTGCTACAAGGTAGCACCTTGGGAGTGAAGTAACGCCTTATTACCACAGTACACTTGTGGGAACGGGTATGGGAATGAGACTATATTAATATGAACAAGAACCTCTTCGATAGGAGTGGAAACCCGATAAGGGAATAGTTCTGCAACTGACACGCACCGTACCGGTGGCTCAGTCTACATGGCGCACTTGCCACGACAAGTGCTATACTAACTATAGTACTAAATTTCAACCTGCCTTGCGCACTTGCTACAACAAGTGCTGCAACTGTAAACTATCCTCAAAGGACCGAGTAGTCCGGGTGGTGTGACACCGTGTCTACCAATAAACACTAAACTTCCATGTGAGTCCGCAATGCAACGAAGCAAGGACATAGCTCCTTTAAGAGCAGGGTCACGAAACGCTTGGGTTGGAGGTCGATAAGACCTCGGGAAGACCCAGCCGGTTTGACCATTAAACCAAAAAGAATACACCATTTAGCAGAGTGTGAAGCGGAGTTAATGAAAACAACTGTAATTAGAGTCTATGAGCCAAACCACAGTGCCGGTACGGACATTAAACGGCAAGTAATACCTGTGGGGAGTGTCTCGTCTTCAGGACCAGCACAACCATACTTAGGGAGTCCGCGACACTTGTGGTTAAACCATTACCATTAAATATTACTGAAGAGCAATGAGTGGGCTATACAAGCCAAGATGTAAATTATAACCCATCCAACTGGGTGGATGAGAAGTATAGACAAGTGCCATTATGGCAAACCATTTCTGAGTCGTAAGTGAAGTATAGGCAGATGCGAACGTACAATGAAAGGGCCCGATGTTATGCCCGAACCGCACACACCGGGGGTGTTGTGAATCCTTGTCGAAGGAAAGGCCACTAGCCATATTTTAGCTGTAATATATTAGAGAAAACTAGCAAGAAATGTCAAGGATAACCTAGGTAACTTCCTTGATTAACAACCTTCAAAATCTGATTCCTTAAGTGCTGTTTTTGTGGTTTCAAATGGAGCTGATTTCTTGTTGCCTTTACTTGATTGATTGAAATTGTATTTAGCTGGATATTGGATCTTAAACCTCTATATTTAACTGTCTAAATTCTTGGCTATGCATGGGAGGTAAGCTAGACAAGTTTGAACAAGTAATGTGACAAAATATGCTTTAAGACTGTTGTAGAAAACAGTTTCTGTTTTGGTTTTTCTCGGAAGCTTAGGCTGCATATCTCTTCTAAATACTTTCATGGTGTGAAAGTAGACTCTTAAATGGTGATTTTGATATATAATAGGCCCCGAAAAGATCTGGAAAACTTAGTGAACAACCCTTGGATTCTTAGTGTCAGTTTTTAAGGACTGCTGCTGAAAAACGGTTATGTATGGCTGATTTCTGATTGTTTCCCCCAGTATATTGGCTTGATTTTCTGGGAAAAGATGCTAATCAGGTGTATGAACATCCATGAAAAAGTGGGATGCCGGTTTCATGAGTTTCTTAGTCTAGAATGACAAGAGAATTCAGATCTGTCCAAGAGTGTTATTGTTGTTGTTCTAGGTGAATTTGGTTGGTATATGGAGAGGTATAGGCTGTTTTCTGGGATTTTACAGAACATTATGGTTGGTCTGTCTTATGTGGAGCTAGGAGAAGAATTAGGTTGATTAGATCTAATGGAATTACCAAGATATGCTAAGATGTACAAAGCTGTACAAGATGGAAATGTAATTGTTGTTGTTGTTTCAGCCGGTTTGGAAGAGGATTGTGTATGCTGTTTTTCTGGTGTTTTGAAGATCATCCAGGTTGGTATGTCTTCTATTAAGCTGTTTGAACATTTATATTGAGTAGATATAATGCAATCGCCCAGATATACTAAGGTGTACAAATTGGAAATGTTAATAGTGTTGTCTTTGTTTCAGCCGATTATGGAGATGGTTGTATAGGTTGTTTTTTCTGAGTTCAGTGAACCAATGCAGTTCATATAGTCTAAAGAAGGTTATATGATCACTTAGTTAAGGTGGACTAGGTTAAACAACTTAGTTACACAAATTGTACAAGGGAAAGTTATTAAAGTACATGATTGTTGTTAAATTATAATGAATGATTTAGTTGTTGTTTGGATCAGTAGCTTGGACATGGGTCAGCCTTGAATAAAGGTGGTTCATTAACATATATTAGGTGAGTATAAAAGGGGAGAAAGGATGGCTAAAAACACTGGGAAAGCCACCTAAGAAATTGATTGTAAAATTGTCATCGTTATTGTTGTTGTTTGTACAGCCGAGAGTATAAGTGTTTATATGAGTTGATTTTTCTGTGTTTTAGTGATCAATTGAGTTTATATTGATTACTAGGATCTGGTTGACAGCTTGGTTCAAGTGTAACTTAGTTATATTGCTTGGATGCAAATAAGTGCACAAATTGTTACAATTGTAAATGTTATTTTGTGTTATTTTTGTCCAACAGTTGCTATGTCTAGTTATACTGGTCTTTTGTTGTGCTATAACTTGTGATTTATTGATATGAAAGTAAGGCATGAGGTAGGTAAGGAAGTGCCTAACCATTTGTTAAAGTGATTGTTGATTATTTACTCCTAACAATGTATTGGAGTTTGTTGTGATTGCCTCTAGATGCACCCATTTTAATACCAAGGAGGTAAGGAAGTGCCTAACCATTTGTTAAAGTGATTGTTGATTATTTACTCCTAACAATGTATTGGAGTTTGTTGTGATTGCCTCTACCAATGTATTCAGGTCTTTTATTTGATCCTATCAATGTATTGGAGCTAAGCCATCATGATATACTCTATGTACAGATGATTCATAGAG
Source organism: Limonium bicolor (assembly GCA_023374045.1). Classification (NCBI taxonomy): domain Eukaryota; kingdom Viridiplantae; phylum Streptophyta; class Magnoliopsida; order Caryophyllales; family Plumbaginaceae; genus Limonium; species Limonium bicolor. Next base: position 300,626,367 of record CM041778.1, read on the forward strand.
GGTGTACACACTTAAGGATATGGGGTCAGGTGGAAGAGGTCATACTCTATAAATCAGGGCATTCGACAATTGGAAGAGGCCAGACTCTATAAATCAGGGCATACGGCCATTGTTGTTGTACTTATGGTGGAAATCACATCTGGATGTTAAGTGTTGTACTTGGTAGATTTGGACATTGGCTATGCTCCCTGTTATCGATATTGAATATTTTGGTGAGTGATATTTCGTAATATCTTTGAATGATTTTTAATGCATCTTATGCTAAGGTAAGCAACAGGTGGTGTTATTCTATGTTTTTATGTGTTAATCTTGTTATGGTTATGCAATTCTTTTTGTTGCTATGATTATGTATTCTTAGATTTTTACAAGGTAAAATGTATTTTACATGTTGGATGGGAGTTACTCAGTGTTGCTGATTTTGGCGTTATGCCCTGTAGTCTTCTCTGTGATTGTATGACTTACCACAGGTACAGGAAAAGAAGGTGTTTCTCCCCAGTCATGAGGTTTCCTGAGAGAGTGGAGCTAAAGAGGACTAGAGACTGAAGTTAGAGGGTGATGTATTTATAAATACTTATGTATTAGGTTTAACCTCTTTGTGTAAGCTAGTAAAGATGTTGTGAGTTAACGACTAGCTATAGAGGAAGTTGATAGTTGGTGTTAGTAAAAGTTAACTGATGATTTTGGATGTATAAGTTGTTGAAATTCATGGTTAGACTTTGGATATATATAAAGGTTAAAGTTCAACTTGAATTTGATACAATAGTGGTAGTTAGCCTTAGCACTCACTAGTAGGTGAGTGTGGCGGTAGCACCCCCGGGTTGAGTTTGTAAGCATTCCGCTGCATTGTCCTTAGTTTTAGGTGGTCTAAAATCCGTGGTTTACAATATGCTCATCCTCCATGTGCAAAAGAACTAGATTGGAGAAAGTGATCACTTTCCTGTGCCACCAGTTGGCATCGTTCGATCAGGCAAAGCTAGAACCGAATGCGTTCATGTCATATCACTATAGCTTGTTGGCAGTGAAAGAAAAGCGAAACAATTTTGTTTTCATGCCGCATCATAAAGTGTCAGTATCAAAATAATCTTACTAAAATCAAATTTGTTGATTGTATATGTAAATTATGGACTAATATGTTTGACGTCTTGTACATGCTAGCAGTAATTGGGTCATGCTTATTATCTCTATGAATACATCCACCTTGTTCGTGTTTGATCCAATGGGGAGAGATGCTACTAACATTGGAATTATGAACCAGATTATAGAGTGAGTGATGATTTACTAAATTTTCAATTTAAGTTCTTGATTTCACATTCACAGAAATGACACATAATTGTCTAATCATTATTCTACAACTCTTATAAGAAGGTTAGACTTGGTGATCATGATAATCCCAGTAATATTGGCTTGAAGATCCGTCACTTTGAAGTATGATTGTTTGTTCTGCATTACACGTTGTCACTTTAGTATGCTTTCTGAATATATTTAATTTCTTATCCACCGCTATATTGTGTTGTTAGTGTCCTCGCCAAATGGATTATGAGAGATAAGACTATTTAGTGATGAGATACATGTATGATTCTGCGCCAACATACACCTCAACTTTACTAAAAGTGATGATGAGGTACGTTGTAACACCACTACCGGTAATCACATAATTAACTCCTAACCCTTCTCCATTACCAATACCCAAGCAAGGGAAATTCCAATACAACCGGGGGTGAAACAATGCCGTTAGTCACCCACGTGACTAACAAGGCCAATCCAAACCCAAATACAACAACAATTACAATATCGGTCTGATGGGTCATATACCGAGTACTCTATACAACAATACATTCCACTTCCTTAAACAATTCTCAAACCAAATACAACCTTCAATTACAATTTATACAGATACAATCTCCGTACTGTTCTATACCAAGTATCAACAATTTCCAAGTATCAATGACCTTTCAGTCTTACAAATCCACAATACAACAAATACGAGTTCTTAAACGACTACCAATATTCAATAGCAACCCCGTCCTACTCTCGAACGGTTGACGGCTTCAATGTACCTGGAAAATAAAAATGATGCCCCTAGGGGCTCAGCAAAATTGCTGCATATGACTTCTGCATACCCCGCGTACTAGCGAGGGTACGCCGACTATTTGGTCGAGAGCATGCGGTTCATTTTAGTTCAAACAGCATGCAAGAGAACAATACATTATATATGTATGTCAACACAATCAAGGTTCAATGAAGAACACAAACATTAACACACACATCAAGGGGTTAGTTTAATTTGATCTTTACTTAGGCTTGAGGGTTTCTACCTCACTATGCCTTACACAATTACTCATTGTCTTACCCACTCTCTGGGGTTCTCTTACTCACAATCTCAAGTTCTCAAGTCTCTCAAGTCACAACTAAACTCTCGATACTCACATTCTCAAATCGATACTCCAATTCTCAAGTTCTCAATCCATACTCAATACTCAAAGGTATATGTTAAGTCATTACTCATGACCTCCGGCAGGGTCATACACTAGACCCACCACCGGGCTTACAAATACAAAAGGGCTATGCATTTAGCTCCTCAAGTTCACCAATGTCCAGTTCTCTACCGGACTACTCAAATTCCCAAAACTTCACTCTCGGAGTCATTTCACAATCTCAAGGATTAGCCTAGAAGTATCTCTCTCGATAACATCTATTAGCTTAAGGAGTTCTCAATGTCTAGTATTCTAAGATTTAGGGTTTTACCCAACTTATGGAATACTCTCATGTGCGGGACATTGTTTATGTTAGTCGGATCCTCTCATCGGGGTTTGACTATTACTCTAAGGGGTTTGGTGATCCCTTATCATTCTTTAATTTTCTTAGGGTTCATTGTATGAACATTTATCAAGTCCTATAAGAAGAGGTTCTTTATATACTTCCACTATTATTTATTGTGTGGATTAAATCAATTTGGTTCTCTAACCGTTATCGGGAGTTTACTAATTCCCGCACAATTCTCTCACGTTCTAGTGAGTAATAAATTGGTGTTATCGTTTCTTGGTTCGATAGTTTTGGTGTATTCCCATATTTTATTATTTCACACTTGACTCTTCCTACGAGTCACTACTCATACAAGACCCAACTATGGGTCGCACTACAACACACAATCACATGCAAGCAACTCATTCACCATTCATCCATTTCATGAACTATACAAACTTTAGTTTAAATTCAATCCAATAAACAACAATACAATACAAACACTACCAAGTGCAAACAAACCGTTTCGTGCATTTATCTTGTTAAGTGATCACACAATTAAACAAGCACACAAATCGGGTAACCAAGTTAGGATACAGAGCATGAGAAAATCATACATTTCACCGGGGTTAACTTTACCGGGTGTTCCCATGTTCCTCAGTTCACACTTGTTCCTCATGTCTTACTCTTGAACCACTAATTACGTGTCAAATGGTTCAATTAATATTAGGGCGTTACGGTAGGTACATAATTGCTACTCCCGTACTTACCCCGTTATCCTGTTATTTCGGTTTAACTTAGTGTACTTAATCTCACAACTTTTTCAATCACTCCTCAAACTTATTCACACTTCTTAGGACCTTTAAAGGTCACCAAAAAACTCCTAAACAACTCCTAAAACCAATACCATTCAATCCCCCATGTTTAGAACCCTTAAAAACACTTCCTTGGCAATTTTGGGGGTGGTCCTGGACCTGGTCCGGACCCAAGGCCCCGGACCAATGCAGAAGGTAACTCTCGGCTATAATTCCTACCCTGGTCCGGGACTTGGTCCTGGACTAAGGTCCTAGACCACAACCTGTTTTCACTCTTGACATGATTTCTAATGCAGTCCGGGACTTGGTACATATCCTAGGTCCCGGACCCTGCTAAAAACTGTTACTTAGTGGATTTTTCAACCCAAAATCAACCCTTAATCCACCCCTAATCTTTCCATAAACTTTTCACAAGTTTCGTACATATTTAATCACCTCAAAACATGCTCTAAACCTCTCCAAATCTTTGGTTTAATCCACCACCCAATTCTTACTCAAATTCACAAATCCAAATTCTCACATTTTGCATTTTGCACTCTTATGCATTTCTAACCTCTTCTTGCTTGTTTCTACCTCCTTCCAACCTCACCAAATCTCTTATTGACCATTCCAATTCATCCCTAGATAGTTGCACTAATTATGGCCAAGTTCACTCTCCATTTCCATGACTATAAGCACTAACTCATCTCTAGAATTTCTAAGTCACCACACCTCTTTATGCTACAGATTTTTACCTTTCTCCCTCTAGTTCTCCAAATGCCATTTCAAGGCTATCACTCAACTCTAAACAACACTACACACCTAGGTTCTCCGATTCACTAAGTTATCTTGAAACACTTGTTTTTCTACCAAAATTTTGCCATAACCTCCCCATAAACCTTACATGTCCAAACTCATATTTTTCACCATTTCCAATCCTAAACTAGCCACACCCTTACAAGGGTCCTACCAGCACACAATGAATCCACCAACCTCATCCAAATTCCATAAAGTACAATACACTTACAATAACTCAAAAGCTTGGCACTTAAGCCCTTAATTCAAACCAACAATTCACAAGTTCTCTCAAAATCAACCATACACATTTTCCCACATAGATTCCAATTCATAATTCGGGTTCATTAATTTATTTACCCATCCTAATCCTATAGCAATTAAAACAAGCTTTAAGGTAGATTTCTTACCTTAATTTCACAAGTTCTCTTTTAATTCTCCTCTTGCTCCTCCTCTTCGCAAATTCGGTCAAGTGGGAATGGAGTTTCCAAACTCCATCCCAACATTCAAGAAACACAAAATACACACAATTAAAATCCTAAACCTTTAGAAATACACTAATTCAATGGAGGGCTTAGAATATCATGATTTAGGGTTTACCTTTGGAGCTTTTTAAGATGGTTTTACCCCTTGATTCTAGGAAATGGTTCCACCACCACTGGAAGGTTGAAATGGAGCTCCACAAAGAGAGAAAAACAGGGCATGAGAATGGGTAAAATCGGCTAGCACCAAAGAGGGGGAAAAAGATGAGTTTTCTTGGAAACTTTTTACCTTAATGGAAAGAGAATCCCCCAAGCTTCAAAATGGTGTGATTTTCTCTTCAAATGGCCAAAACCCATGGAGATGAACTTCATTGTTTTTGGATTTTTAAAAGAGGGAAGTGTAGAGCTTGGTGAGAGGAACACAAATATGTGTTTTGTTTTTGATTTGGAGCATTTTTGTGGCTTGAGTAAGAGGATGAATAGGGGCTTCCATGGAAGCTTGTGGAGAGCTTCAAAAATCACCCCAACCAGATAGGGGAGGAGGAAGACGGTGAGAGGAAAAGAAATGGGAGAGAGAGAAGAGAGAAATGAGGGGGGAGAGAGGATGTCACTTTTTCTACTTTTTCTTTCTTTCTTTCTTTCTAGCTTTATGTGTGGAAGGGGAGGCTACTTTACTAACTGAAAACCGGACCCCTTAATGTATACCAGCTGAAGCGTTTTTCATCTTTAACAGAAAATGCTCGTTAATTTACCCGATTTTAGCACTATTCACTAACCGGGCCCGTTTTCTGGAATTTTCTCGTTTCTTTAATTTTATTGGTTCTTAAGCTTACATTAATGATTAATTATAGTTATTTGATTAACTATAATTTTTACGGGTTCATTTGACCACTTAAATTCACGTTTTCGGGTTTTCTCAAAAAACGCGTGCTAAAGCTTTATTAGCGTTTTAATTCATTTTATGGATCCGTTTTCTTCGAAAATTGTTCCCATATATTATTTATGCATTATTAAGCCTTTTATATCCATCCAATACCCTTTTCAAGGTTTCATTCCTCCTAGGGTCACTTAACACTCAATTTACCGTTTTTCGCTTTTTAAGCGTTTTCTTGTTTCTTTTGAATTTATTCTTTTTACCAAAATTCCTTAGGCACTAATAGGCCCTCAATATCATATTAAAGTAATTTAATCACCCTAATTATGTTCAGGGTATTTCAACCTACCCCCCCCTTAAAGAACTTTGCCCACATAGTTAGTGAGTCTAAGATTGTTAGTCACCAAGGTACTCAATTCTAAGGTTATAAACTGTATATAACCCGACAGACTCCAATGTCTGACTCGATGTATACCACACATCCAAACAACATGTCAAGCATGCATAGCAACCAAAAATATCATTGTCCAATCTCTCAACGGGGGTCCATCCGTAGACAATTAGGCACTATGTCCTCCCCCATATCGAGTGGTCCCTCAGGTACCGGTCACGTTTGAACACTTACGCTCTCTGGTTCACGACCGTCATGACATTAAGCACTTACTCTTTCTGGCTCTACGGTCCTTTGGTTCTGATCAAATTCATTTGCACCTCTAGAGAATCCTCAGGCTCCAAAGTGGGTACTCTTCCCTGACCGGACTACTCATATCCGGCGGCCCTTGGACAAATACAAAACACACACTACAAACGTCCTACATGTTACTTAGTACCCTTGCTCGTCCGTTGTAGTGGTTTCAAAACTATTCATCACTTCCACCGACTCACAACTAGCTTCACCTCCATGGTTTTAACCCGATACCGGTGCCTAGCCATGAAAGATCCACTAGCGCCCATGGGAGCGGTTTCAAAACCGATCCTCATTCTCAATTTTGAAGAAAATAATTTGCCAAAATAATTTTGGAAATTCATTTTGAAAACTCTATGCATCTCCAAGTTCCAATTAATGTTAGTTTCACCTATTACTAGTGTGATTACTTGTGGCCACTTATAAGGAGCTTCAGAGTCATTCAACCCAATGTGATCAGCATTTGTTGAACTATCCATCCACCCCACTTTGGTGTTTCGGTTTCCCTTGATCGCTAGCAAATCAAGTTCCACCTCCCACCCCAATTCACCCAATCAATAGTCAAACATTAATTTCATTTTCTATCTACTAAATCTTTCTAGTCATAATCACCCATCAATACATTTACCAATTTATAAGATTCTTTACTCATTTACTAATCATCTTGTCAATTACTACTCAATTTATCTCAAATACTTTCCTAAGGAATCCAAAGTTAGTTCTCCAATTAGTTTTTCTATCCTCCAATAGTTCACAAGTAAAAATCAATTTCTATCCTCAAATTATCCACAAATCTCAAATCAAGTTACCTAGGGGACTCACTTCCCACTACGTTCAACATCGGTTTCATACCGATTTATACTCATCAAATTTCTTAAACGTACTCTTTTCTCATACTATTACCAATCGGGGTTCCCATTCCCCTGGAGTTTCTCTACTCCATTCCACTTCTAATCTCATAAATAATCAAATTTACACAATGAGTGGATACAAATGTTTATGTAACATAGGTACCAGTCATTCAAAACAAATTTTCTTGTGCTATGCGCATTGTAGTTTACGCGCTATTACGTAAGACATACATTTCGCGGTTTTCGCCCTACCCCCTTTAAAAAGGGATTACGCCCACGTAATCTACCATGTGTCAACATTGGACATAGGTCGTAGGCATTCAGCCGTCATGGAGTGGTTCAACTTCCATGTGGTCTATTATACAATGTATTATGGTCAAAGGGTCTTAACCAATTTACTGGTTTAGTCCCTGCATCAAGAATTCTCATCGGAGTTTGTTTAACTCTTAACCGGGTTCGGTTCTTGCCTTAGAGGCTTCAAGGCATTGATATTTAGCCATTCATACACTAGGTGTTTTATACTTAGAATTTGGGCCCACTAGCCCCTGCTGCGCGACCCTGATAACCTAGGGTTTGTTTACCCCTCTCGTATGCTTAATGTGTTATACATCACCTTTTAATCCCTTTTTATCTTGGGAATAAGGTTTATCAATCAAGCGTGGTATTCCTTTACCGTACGAGAACTCCATGAGTTACAGGTTTTCTATCCAACTCTCTGGAATCAATGTACATATTGTTCGTACTCCCATGATTATTCACTGAGTTCCTCCGACTTATTGTCGGTTGAGGTTAAGTCACTACATAGTTGTAGTGCTTCCTCTGTTGTCAGTAGCTTCTGAATTATGCCCACTAAACTGGTTTGTACAAGTGTTCTTTACTCGTACGACCTTGCATTTTCTCTGCGTCAGTCCTTATGATTTTCATAAGTTTTCTTCTACCTTTACCACATTCGTCATTTTCCCAAATTCCTAGCTATCCCACTCGATCGTTATTGCAAAAGTGCAATACCAAAACACTCAGTCCTATAGAGTGCAGAGGCGTAAACACTTAGCAGTAAATCACTTATGTGATTGCAACAGGAATGAGCATTGTTTCCTTGTTTCCCCGTCTGCCTACTATCTTTATCCATCAACTCCATATCATTGCGTGATTTATTTACATGTATCGGTCGCTTGTTGCGCACCATGTTCGTATTTATTTACGACATTGGTTTCCATGGAGTCCGCTATTATCTTAGCTTCTGCTCATGTATCTCTACCAGTTATCCAATGGTTTGCCATTTATCTGGCTGATTACCGAATATGGTATTCTTTTATTCCTCCGAGCTCCTTGAGCGTTACATGCTTATACTTCACGTTATACACATACGATATTTCTTCTTAACCGCTTACTCTTTGGTATCCAATAATTGCTATCAAAGCTTATTTCCACATTGCTCAGCCATAATTGTACGCTCAAGCTTCACTACGTTAGTTGTTCTGCAAGATGTGTATCCTCAGACATTCACCGCTCTCGCGGTCTCACATTAACGAGGGGTATCCCTGCTTGTTGGTTGTTAAACTCCTTTACTGGTGCCGTTCTTGACAACTCTCCATATGGTTCACAACAGGTTTTGCAACCGTTAGATTATGTGTTGCAATGGCTAATGGCATCCTAGCCACGTTGCCTAGAGCTCCGTTCATCTTAGGCTGTTTACCAGTATTGCTTCTCCTTATATCATCAAATGGTTTGGAGGTAACATTGGGCTCCCTGGTAAGATCATCGCATCACGCTTCCGTCCGTTGGAGACCCTTAAATATTTTGATATTGGTCGGTACCATTTATTTATTTTAGGGTATCCCCTGGTAAGTGGGATCCCTTCGGTGTTTTAACCGCGTGTTCATTATAGCTCTGGTGCTTTTATTACGACACTTCGTTCAACTATGTTGACTTTGATACCCTTTATGGATTGCTCCTGGGTGTTGTTGATTATGCCGTTACATCCGGCTAACATTTGAGTATGTTCTGTCTTCTCCGCATTGTGGTTCTGGATTTCAAGTTATCCCGTTTAGGGTCATACGTCTCCCATTCTTAGGGTAGACTACAATACTTTTCTTATGGTTTTAACCAGGTTGGTATTTCCATTGGTGGTGAATGGTATCCTCCGGTACCTTAGATGATCATTCTGGTTATTTCACTTTGTTCCTTGAACATTGGTGTCTCCAGGTTAGGCGTTGCCTTACTGTGTGTAGACCGGGTATCTATTCCGGCTATTTCATGCTTTTGTTTCAGTATCCTTGAGACATATCCGATGTCTTTGCCTAATTACTAGTGCTTCTCACACCTTCCAACTCTTAATCGTCCTCCTGGAGTAAGTTCTTGACTTCTTTTAGCTTGTAAGCTTATTTTGGTTCTTTGATCATTTGGGGTATTCAACTGTTTCAGTTTTCATTCACCTTATGGTCCGTAGAACGGAGTTGACTACTTCCTGTGTTTCGTACACTACATGTATACATACGTGGGGTACCTTGTTGGTACATTACCACTTACCTGACTAACTCACAAAAGGGTCTGTCAGGCCCGCAAGCTCCTTCGGAGTGCAGTCGTCCCACATCCCGCATTTGGGTACACTAATAGTGCTCGTCACACTCCTAGGTGAAGTATTTGATTGTCAACTCCTCTTGTATCATTCTATGATACTCACCGTTATTCTTCTGGTTTGGTTTAAAAAAAATCTTAGGTTTAAAAGAAAAGTTTGTGGTTTTAAAAGAAAAGTTTTGGGTTTTGAAATAAAAATCTTGAGTTTGAAAGAAATTCTCCATGGCTGTGAGCCTCGATTTCAAAACCCTACCCTATGTTGATTAAGTTGATTAGGATCTAGTCGGGTTTTAGGTCCACTTATAACCTAAGATTAATAACTATGTCATATAACATTAATTATTAAACCTAAGCTAGCTCACTGGAACCTATTATGAGTCGCCACCTAATTTTTACCTAGATCAAATTAGGAAAGGAGAGTTCGGGTTCGGGGGCTTGGAATACGACTTATTTAGGGTTCAATTACTTTCATTACCCCTCGAAGTCGTTTTTCCTCTACTTAGTTTATTTACGGCTTATTACAAAGTCGTCTTAACCTAGTGTTGAGCTTCTGTTTTTTTATGTATTTAAGCATTTTGGACAGAACATTAAAAATGAAATTAAAATTACCTCAACTAGGGTTTCAGAGGCAGAATTGGGTCAAATTTTGTCTCTGTCCGTGGCCACGGACCTACTGTCCGAACCCACGGACCCTAATTAACCTATGTGAAAATAAAAGTCGAATTAAACAGAAAACACAATTTTGAAAAGTCCGAGGCCATGGACAGGGCGTCCGTGGGCCCGAACATGTTTTATAAAACCCTAATTTTTTAAAATTTTGAAATCCCGCCACCGTCCGAGAGCGTCCGTGCTTACGGACAGGGCGTTTGGGACCCCGGACATGGAGTCCGTGGGTGCGAACCGCCCTCGGACGGCGGCGTTGAGGCTGTTCCCAGCGGTGTTTTTAGCTTAAATTTTATGGGTACGTAGCCTGGAAGATTATAAACACGTTGTAGACACCAAAAATTCTCACCCCGTAAAAACAAAATTCAAAAAATAAATAAAATAAGAGGGTCGTCGCCTTTCTTTTCAAAAATTATTCATCTATGTACCAAAACGAAACTGTCATTTTATGACAAATGTGCTAAATCAATTTTCAAAACGTCCATTTCAAACCCGTCCCTTGTCGTTATTTACTTATTTTACCATTTTGTTTTTGATTTATTTCATGTTAGTCAGTTCTGTTGTATTTGCTTATTTGTTTACAAATTCGCTTTTATTTTGGTTCATGCTATTTTGTTACTCGTTTATTTTATCTCATTTCATTTCATTGATACTTTTACTTGTATTTTCTTTATTAGTACTTGTTTTTATTTTTTGTCTTTATCATTATTACTTTTAGAATCATTTTCATCATTTTATGTACATATTTCGTTATGTCGCCAATTCGATTTAACTCACTATCATCTCATTTTATTTTGTTACTTCTTTTTCTCTCTTATTTACTGCTATTTGTACATATTTGATTCAATTTCTATTTTTAGAATATTCACTCGTATTTTACTTCCATTGTACTTTTACTATTTCATTATTTCATGTACTCATTATTGTGTTATTTCCTATTTCATCTTTTATTGCGTTTGGTATTTCATTATTTACATCATGACCCTTGAGAAGAAAACCACTTATTAGATGGAACCCTTTTGTCTTTTGTAAATTCCTGTTTTGAACGCTAGCGTTTTTTTTAGAGAATTCGTTTAGTTCACATGAGAACTCTAGTACTATTTCCCACCTTCATACAACATGTTCGGTCATTAGCACAGTTGGCTAGTAATTATATAGTAGTGGTGCGAGGTCAGGGGTTCGAACCTCATTGTGAATATGAGGGTGTTTTATTTTTCCAGATTTTTGTCAATCAAACACTTATTGATCAAACATGACCCATCTCCAAAACCCATTTACCTGCGGGTCAAACCCGACCCAAGACTAACCAAAACCCTACTTGTTCATATCCCTCTATTTAATAATTAGTGAAACCCTACAGTGGTAAAGGTTGAATCGGATTCCCGTTATTTTCACTGTAGCCGCTTCCTGCTCCCGCCCAGCCCCATCGATTCAACTCTCCAGTTCAGTCTTCTTCAACCGTCTTCAACTCTCTATTCTTCTCTTTGAATTATCCACAAACACACAACAATCTTCCAATCTTCCCCTCTGAATTTTCCATAAGCAAAAGAATAACGTATCCCTCAACAGCCACCAGTCGATTCCACCACCACCGAAGCTGCACCATTGTCGAAGGACTTCACCCACCATACTTCTCCATGCGATTTCCTTTGGTTTCCACCTCTGAAGATTCCTTCATTTCCCCAAAAAAAAAAAACGTCCTCTGACATTCATCTTCAAGAGCTCACTCCTCAAAAACGCCTTGCCTCGGTGATTTCCTCCCCACCTCTCTCGATTTCTTCCCCTGCTAAAACCAGAAACAAAAACAATGAAGAACGAAGAACATGATGTTCTTCCTCATCGAACACACAACACCTCCAGCAAGAATCGTCTTCTTCAATCGACCACAAAAACCCTAACATAAAATCCTTCAGTGAGAGGAGTACTTCATATGCAGCTGCCCCACTTTCACTCGAATTCACGGAACCACCACAAGAGATCCACCAAACCGTCGAAATCTTCCCCATACCCCATCCTTGCCACCCGTTCGACATTTGAGCAGAGAAGTGCGAGAAACTCACATTCTGGCTATGCACGTCGATTGTTAGCAGGAACCGAGTCCGTTTAGTTTCATTTCCGAACGCATTATATTTTCTGCTAGCTTCGACTTGTTGCCTTATCTCTCCTGCGGTTTCCAAACATCATTTATATCTTTCTGTTGTGTGAACAAGCATTTGTGGGAAGCTCATCCGCCTGTTGTATTTTCTGTTTTTTTCTCGCTGATTACTTGGCATCGCAGTGAAATCGTCATCCCCCTCTGTGCATAAGCTTGATAATTTTGACAGGAGGTGGTTAGACTCTCAGGGTGCATCCAGTGGTAAAAGGAAGCTGGAATCTCATGAAATATCCCTTGTGTTCTTCGCTGTCCGTGTGTGTTACCACCGTCACGTTTTGATTCTCGGCAAGAAGACCAAAGCCTTCGAATAATACCAAGATCAATCGTATCTGGGTTTCATCTTATTTACTTCAGTCTTCTGTTTATTTTGTTCCGAATGTCTAGTTTTTTTTAATATCCTCCTTGCATCCTGTTTTGCTACAATCTCGGATCTGTTTGGGTGAATCCTGCCATTACCTCACGTTTTGAGTTCGTCCTGACCCAGCTGGTGGTTCCAGGTCAATTTGTACGGAGAATCAAAGGCTAACCGAAAAAGGATTCGTGGTTCATTATGAATCTTCTACTGGTTGTTTATTTCGTAGCCAGCTGTTACTATCTCATTTGCATTTCATTTGGACAAAACCAACAATGGGTTTGGAGCTCCTCGATCTGTTTTCGGACATAATAAGCATTCACTTCATGATCTATTTTGCTATTCATTCCGTTAAGCTGGAAAATTGATGTGTTTAATTGTGTCTGCTTGTGTTTCCTTTTCGATTCTTTGCAGGTGACGCTGAGCATCATTCTCTCCGTACCACACACACACATATTTGGATCGAGATTTGGCATGTATGAATTGTTGGAAGAGATTTCGGCCCATGAGTCAGCCTGGTCTGTTGTCATCAGGCTTGATCTCTGTTTAAATTTTGTCGTTGAGTTCCTGGTTTATCATTATGCTGCTAAAAAGAAAATATACTTGGCTTCTGTTTAGCTTAATTAAAAGGACGATTAGTTCTCGACCAAAACAGAATAATGCTTTACCTTTTAGGCGTTGAAGTTGATCTGTATGATAAATATGAATTTGTAGATTTAATGGACATATGTTGTTTTACCTCTTGTTTAAATTGAATAACCATAGTTTCAAGTTGCTAATTCAATTTCGTCATGTTTACATCGCAAAATCGGAACGTTATTTTTGATTGAATAGGAAAAGAAACACAAATGTATTGATGATTGACGATTTGTTGTTATGCTTTTTTTAATCATTTGGCTTTTCTTCATAATGACGGTTGAATACATATCTCTGCATTTGGTGTGTGAATTGTTGGGTCACTCCTGATTAAACCTAGTTGTTTTAGCCATAGTCTATCTTTTAAGGTTCGACCCATTTCTAGTTCGCATTGTGTTAATATAGATGGCCTTAGAATAGTCCCATAGGTTACCCACTCTTTTGGATTAGAAAGTGGTTCAGGCACACAAATTTTCGTGGGCCTCTTTAGAAAAGCCCTAGGACTTGTTCGTAGATGTTTCCCACATTAAGGTCGTAGTACCCGAGGGTCGTAGTACCTGTTTGTGGGCAATATCTCTCATAGTATAAAAAAAAAACTTTCCAAACCATCCATCATTGTCAAAATAAAATTTACAATCAATGACTCAATTTGAAATCAGTTCAAAAGCTGATGAGTAAAATTCTACTTCAAAAAGAAAATCAATAAAAAAAATCAAATCTCTCCCAAATCGAACCATTAGGGGCCCAAATTGAGGCTCAAATCAAAAGGCACAAATTTGGCCCACTCCAAACCTGGCCTAGCAGTTCAATCCAATTTGAGGCCCAATAGTCAATTCAACCTAAGGCCCATTTCTAGGCCCAAACTTGAGACCCATTTTAAGGCACAATTTCAAAAGCTCAAATCTGACTCAATTTCTAAGACCCAAACTTGGTCCAATTTCAACCTTGACCCAATTCCGTTTCAGTCCATAATTCAATTCATAAATCAGCCCAAAATAAAATCAATTCCACTTCAAAATCAGTTTAAAAATCAAGTCAATTCCAATTCAATTTCAACCCCAATTTAATTCAGTTCCAATTCAAATCAAAATTCATTCAATTCAATTTCAATTTTAAATTCACTCAAATTTAATTCCAAATTCATTCAATTCAATTCAATTCCAAACCCATTCAAATTCAATTCACTCAATTCCAAGTCAATTCAAAATTCATTTCAATTCAATTCATTCTAAATTCAATTCAAAACTGCAATCAATTCAAATTCAATTCAATTCAAACCATTCAAATTCAATTCAAATTCTCATTCACTCAATTCCAATTCAATTCAAAATTCATTTCAATTCAATTCATTCTAAATTCAATTCAAAACTGCAATCAATTCAAATTCAATTCAAATACATCTCAATTCAAATTCAATTCAAAATCCATCTTCAGTCGAATTCAATTCAAAGTTCATCTCAATTCCAATTCAATTCAAAATTCATTTCAATTCAATTCATTCTAAATTCAATTCAAAACTGCAATCAATTCAAATTCAATTCAAATACATCTCATCATTCAACAATCCATCTTCAGTCGAATTCAATTCAAAGTTCATCTCAATTCCAGTTCAATCCAATTCCAATTCAATTCCATTCAATTCTAACTCAATTCAAAAATGCTTTCACTTCAAAAACTCATTTCAAATTCTGATTCAATTCAAAAATTCGTTTCAATCCCAAATAATTCTGAACTTCATAAATCTCACATTCCAAATTCAAGCTCTCTGAAAGCTTCAAAACTCCTCAAAATCTCAAATACCCCAAACTCCAAGTATCTCATCTCCAAAAATTCCAATTTCCTCACACTCCTATTGTCTCACAAACCCGAGTGTCTCACAGACTTTGTCATCCCAATGATTCGAATGTCTCATAGACCTACGCGTCTCACAGACCCGAGCGTCTCACAGACCGAGCGTCTCATAGACTTCAACATCTCAAGGTTTCAAACGTCTCACAGACCGGAGCGTCTCACAGACTAGCATCCCAAACCCGAAACTTCTCGAAACTCCGAACCTTTCTAAATCTCAAACACTTCAAATATCTTCAAACTCCACAAACATCAAAACTTCCAAAACCCCAAAAGCTATGAACTACGTAAGGTCTGATCTCAACAGGGAGTTGAGTACGTAGGCAACCCACACAGGGTGCGACCCCACATCGAACAAAATGCCTTTTTCACTCAACCACCTCACCTCCAAACAACCCCGTATCGTCTCACAGACCTGAGTGTCTCACAGACTTTGTTATCCCAATGATTCGAATGTCTCATAGACCCAAACATCTCACAGACCCGAGCGTCTCACAGATTCGAGCGTCTCACAGACTTCGACATCTCAAGGTTTCAAACGTCTCATAGACCCGAGCGTCTCACAGACTACCCCCTCAAACCTGAAACTTCAAACATCTCCAAAAAAACCCTGAACTACGTAAGGTCTGATCTCAACAGGGAGTTGAGTACGTAGGCAGCCCATCTAGGGTACGACCCCATTCCAATCAAAAACCCCTTTTTCTCACTCTAAGGTGTTCTTCTTACCTCTCAAAACATTCAAATCCCCTCTAACTCCCACAAATCCTCGACTTCTTCAACTCTCAGAATCCTAATCTTTCATTCTATACTCATTTGAATTCATCAATTCTTCTTCTTGGCGCTAGCTTGGCAGAAAAGCTCGCCTCATCCGCTCGTTTCCTCTCCTCATGTTCTGATTCTATCCTTGGCTTTTAAATGAATCTCTCTAATAAGGTTTTGAAAGAAGGCAATCCCGACAATTGGAGACCGAGGTTTCCTCGGGCACCAATCCGAAGTCGTGGTCGTTGCCACTTCTAAGGGGTGTAACCCAGTGCGAACCCACAACAGAATCTCTGATCTGACCAGATAACTCCTATCCATAGGCAACAATCTCAGAGTCAATTAACGGTTCTTAGAACCCTCATCTTTCCTTCCTAGTTCCTTAGGTCAAACTAGGTGGCGACTCTAGTCAAATCCGCCTTATAGAGGCATAAGTCCGCGTGGAGCCCATTGAGAGCGGGTGTAGTGCACACTTGCACTCCCCTTTATGCTTTCTGGGAAAGACGGACGATGTAGTAGGTATTTGAGGGATGCCAGAATAACGGGTTTTCACCCTCCACAGAATGGCATATTCTAGGAACTTGACTTTTCAGTCAGACCATATTTGCATAGACCCCCCTCATACCGAAAAATCACCCTCCACAGAATGGCGACTCTGCTGGGGAAAACTTGAGTAAGTTTTTCTCAAACTCAAGGAAGACTGAACTCCATTCAAAATTGTCAGGATTTCCCCACTTCTTTCAAAACCTTCAAGAGATTCATTCGAAAGCCATTAGGATTACTCTACTCCACACTCAGAGTGTGATTGGTGAGGATAGTTAGGATGAGAGTGTGTAGTTATACTTGACTTTGCTTGCCATCTGCGCTTTGCTTGCTACATAATTGCGTGATTATGCTAGACTAACTTGCAGGAACTTCAGGTAGGTGGGCCCATTAGGGTCTAACTTCTTCCCTCTCTTTGCTGCGCATTTATTTACCGCTTTTTGGTTGTGATATTGAACTGTTAGGAATAGTCCTGAGGTGGGTGCATAGGGTAGCTTAGGACATGCATTCCTCTGTGTCACCCTTGATATTTGCGGTCGGGATAAATATTGGTCCACAATTGATTCCCCATGAGCAGATGCCCTTCGTAGTAAGGACTATGCACACGAGGCGGTATGATCGTAGTATCTACGCCTTGAGAACTCATGATCCTTCAACACTTACCTTTTCGAGTCAAAACCAGCATATAGTGAACTCTGAGCCTTCAGTGTCCAGCTGCCCGGTCCCGTGTCTAAGATGGGTTTATGGGTAGTCACCCCCTTGTATGCCGCCTGTCTGACCACCCTTTGCATTACCCTGAAGATTGCATGGGCTCAGTTCTCCAAGTGTCCTCTGCACCACGGGTGTCTCTAAAGCCTGATGTCACGCTACACGTCCATAGAGGATCTCGTATTTACCGGATACCCATACATGGCACAACGTAGTCAGTGAATAATTTGGACTTTAGACACACCTGACCGTGCAGACGACGGGAGACCCGACCCCATGCAGTACTTCCCCAAGTTTTCTGGAAAGTGAGCATGTTGTGATAATCACCGGCCGTGGCTCATGTGACTGTATCACTTCGGGTATCCTGACCTTTCGAACTTAAGCACTCCGGTCTTTCTCGATGACGTGCCCCACAAGGCATAATAGAGATAAATCCCGAGAGATGAACAGTGAAGGGACGACGGTTCCCCCGGTGGTATGGAAGCATTGATTGACCTGGAAGGTGATTATCCCAATCATTCGCACTCAGCTCCACATAAAATCAGCCACGATTTTTATTTTACACTTACATCTATGTGTGATCACGTTTCAAAAATTAGCAAAAAACAGAAAATGAATCATGTCGAACACTCTAATGAAATATCTTCAAAGTCGTCCTCGAATGATTTCAAAAAATAATGATTTTCAAAATTGTTATTTCCAAAACAGATTTCAAAACGGTTTCAATCAAACTCTTCCAAAAAATAAACTTTGTCAAACAGTTTGCAAAGAACGGATTTCAAAAATCTACTGTTTATAAATGATTTTCAAACAATACTTCTCATAAATTTCATTTCAAAAACAGATTTCAAAAACACGCTTTTTACAAATAAATTTTAAACAACATTTTTCACGGATATTATCTCAAACTTGTTTTTCAAAACAATTTTCAAAGTTGATTTTCATAAACGTATTTCAAAATAAATGATTTAGTCCCCATGTTGCGACCCGCTATTTTTGAAGTTCAACCCACCTGCAAGAGCAGCGGTCATTATCGTGGAGCGTACTAGTCATTCGTGTTTTCACATAAGTGGTGGATTTTCACAAAGAACTTGTGCTCGATCATTCACCTTTCCTTTCTCAAAAAACGCCCCTTATTTCCCTCGTCGGAGCAGATGGAGCACATGAAGATCGACAACGCAGTTTGGGTAAAAAATGAGAGATGTACCAACCCGAGTTGATTAACTAGCAACGACTGTTCGAGTTCAAACTGTTGAGAGTCAGAAGAACACCAACCTGTTTTGTATGATCACAGTACCGCTTCGCTGCAAGAGCCCAAAGACGAGCAAACGATCAATCAGGAGCCCGAA
This sequence comes from Limonium bicolor, assembly GCA_023374045.1. Classification (NCBI taxonomy): domain Eukaryota; kingdom Viridiplantae; phylum Streptophyta; class Magnoliopsida; order Caryophyllales; family Plumbaginaceae; genus Limonium; species Limonium bicolor. The sequence goes on from CM041778.1 coordinate 300,645,180, forward strand.
GACGAATGAGTAGTCAGTCAGAAGCCCGAAGACGAAGTAGAAGAATTTGGGAGAAGTTTTAAGCTCAAACTCCCCCATTTAATGACTTTTAGAATTGATGTATAGGTTTTCCCCTAGCATTCTTTTCTCTCTTGTCAATTTCTGAATAGACTTTGTGTATAGGTTGTACATTCCCTTTGAATTTATTTAGATCAATGTGTATAGGGTCCCCCACTCCCTATTTATTTGTGAATGACCGAGCGTCAAAATTCCTACTGTGAAAATCCACCACTTCGGAAACACGTTTTTTCAAAACCGTTTTTCTAAAATGTAGCTTCTTTTGGGAACAAGCTAATAAAACAACCAACAAACAAAGGCATGCAACACATTCATGGCAGAAAGGAAAAGAGTTGCATGCATTCTCATTCAGTTCAAATTCATTAATCATGCATGAATCACACTCATCTTAGGAAAATGCATAACACATGTTACATTTCCAACACACCTCACAAGAATCCATCCCATTTTTCAAGCATGCTAACATTTGTCAGATTATTCTTCTACAATAATGGTCGTGTTTGCAGGTGAATAACTGTCTTTGCCTATGAGTGGCGACATGATCTTCGAAGTGATAGCAAGGAATACCGAGCATTCAAGCTTTTTTTCCCATTCAGCATACCATGTACATAGAGACCAACAGCCACAAAAAAGCATACAGAAAAAAAAAATTCCAAAAAAAATCACACATCCAAAAATCCAAAAAAGTCATACATCCAAAAAATCCTAAAATAAAAAACATACCTTCAAAAATCCCAAAAAATGCAATCACTGTCATATCATGGGATCACCACGCGGGAGTTTTCACTCCCTAAAGTTCCAAAATCCCAGGAGCCAATCATCGACCAAATACCATTTTGAAACAACTTCTCTCACATCACATCCAACAACTTGACCTTTTTCAGGGCTTATAATGACGGGATGAGCTTCATGAACCGCAAGCTGAGTTCGGCTCAAGCGAGACTAGTCATAACCTTACCACTCATGCATCGCATCCATTAAAAAAAACAAGCAAAAAAAATCGAACCAAAATTCGAATGAGTCATTTTCATTCTCATCATTTCATGCATCCTATACATAGTAATTCCATATTACCACATCATATTGCATTGTAGATAATTGCATTTGTATACTCCCATATCGAAACGATGTCTTCGGTGAAAAGCTTGATTGATTGTTTGAACATAGTGTTTGAATCACTAAACTCTTGACCCGTCAATGAACTCAAGGGTCCAATCAAAATCAGCACCACAAACCAAAGTGAGTAGTGTACAAAGAGCGGTATTTTCCTTCGAATTTCAAATGAGTGTTTTGGACAATCCATTGAGTGATGAGGGAAAGTAAAGAGTTCCAGTTGAGGTAAAACCACGAGCGACATGTGCATTCCTTCAGCACATGGAGAGGCACAATACAGTGAGAGCAATGTCGATAAACATGATACGAACTGTGATTCATGCAAAGATTTGAGAAAAGTAAGAAAACAATCATTGAATAATGAGAATGACGAGGCACTTAGGATCAAAATCCCCACAAAACCAAAAAACTTTGACTACCCTGTACATAATCCCTTAGTGAGCCCCGCTGAGCCTTTCACGATAAACCTTTTTCTGTGAACTCCACAACATGCCAACCCACGTACATATACTTACTTGCCTTTGCAATAGAGGATCTCAAAGGAGCCGGAGCCATGGTCCCTCCCCACCATCTTTCACAAAAGCAACAAACAAAATGCTTGAGGAAAACAGAAATCAGTGAGTCGATGCAACTCCAAAGCCAAACACAAAAAAAAGAACACCGAAAATGTTCAAGAAGATCGATGAGTCAATGCAACTCCAGAGCTGAAAGCCAAATACAAAGCAGAGAACGCTTGAGAAAGTTGATGAGCCAAATGCAGTTTCAAAAAAACAAATGAGAAGAAAGTTCAAATCGAGCACCAGAAGAGGCAAGAAGGAGAAATCCAAATCAGAAGGACTAATGATGTCCCATAGAAACCAATAAAAGGTTATCAAAACCCGTCCAATTATTCCACCCATGGCAAAGGCGAAACACGTCCTCTATTGCACAAAACTCCACAATTCCCAAATAAATCCCCCAGTCCCATGTAACATACATCATACCCCTCAGCCCCGTTATAACCTAATAAAGACCTCTGACTCGTTAGCCGATGAGCGTTAACTGAATGTACCAGATCTGAAACATGAATCATAAGCTTCGTACTTGTTATCAACATGTCCCACCTCATAACAGGGACTATGAGTGAATGAGCGCAACCTTACCTTACAAGGTTTTTCGAGTGCGAGTGACTCTTTGATCGAAGCACCAAATCATAAAAAGCTAACCCCATTGCAAGTGAGGAATTTGTAAGGATCGGAAAGTCCAGAACCTCACAAAGGAATTCTAAGGAAAATACTGCTCTGAGCATCGAGAGTATCACCACTCATTAGCACACACAACCACACTCCAAGAGATTGACCCATATCCCTCCGTGAGAGGAAAGTGATTCACGCATTCCAGTTGAACAATCACTCAAGATCAAACCAAAGATGTCTTATATTCGTAAACCTCATATTAATAAAGATAAGGCCATACCTTCTCTCCAAAAATTGCATATGCATTTTGCATCGTATCCGACATTTAATATCTGCATGCATCATAACCAATTCATCATCAGCATCCGATTTGTAAGTACTCTGCCTAGTCTCGCTGAAAGTCGACTTCAGTTGCAGTTATTGAAGCTCAATTCCCGATCAAAAGAAGTCAACCTGGAGCCATCCCAAGGCCATACCGAGATCGTACAAGAGCCATTCGAAATCCATGCAGAAACCATTCCAGAGCATTCCTGGAGCCATGCGGGAGCCTCCCCAACAGTTCGAGAACAGTATGGGAGCCATTCTCAGACATTGGAACCATTCCTAGAGCTATCCAGAAGCCATCCCAAGAGCCAGAGAGCCATACGGGAGCCACCTCTGAACCATACTGGAGCCGATTCATCAAAGCCTCGCCACCACAAATCGAACTACGTATGGTCTGATCTCAATATGGAATTGAGTACGTAGGCAGCCCGTTCAGGGTGCGACCACATCAAAGGTGAAAACTTCCATTTTCCCCTCGGAGTCATTAAAGTGAACCAACCAAGCATCATCATGCTCAATCATCACAAGGTCATCCTGGAGCCATCCACGGAAATCCTGGAACCATGCTGGGAACTCCCAACAAAGTCATGCAACAGTGTTTCATCATTCACTCGTGAAAAGCCATTCACTCACTACAAGTCCACAACTTTCCGTCAAACAACAATAAATCCATCATCGAAGCCATCAAACCACCCTGAAAAAAAATCTCAAGGCAAATCAAAGCCCACAAACTGCCACAAATCACCAACCACGTCGAACCCACCAACCACCCCGAGACCATTGGTCACACCGGAGCCATCAGTGCATACCGGAGCCATCAGTGCATACCGGAGCCATCAGTGCATACCGGAGCCACCAGTGTATACCGGAGCCACCAGTGTATACCGGAGCCATCAACGCATGATGGAGCCATCTCAGATCTTTGAAGCCATGGCAGAGCCATCCCGAAGCTTTGAAGCAACTCTGGAGCCATCAACTCATAGAAAAAGGATTCTACATCCACAAACAGGGAGTCTCGATTTAACCAGTGCATTTGTTTTAAACACCTCACATCGCATATCATTTACATATACCCGTAAAGTTCTTTCACAATCGAACACATATTCATAACCCGCTAGGCAGCTATTACGCTACTAGTGCGGTCCCATCTTTTCCTCCACTAGGCAGCTATTACGCTACTAGTGCGAGATCGTTCACTTCATAACCCACTAGGCAGCTATTACGCTACTAGTGTGGTCCCGTCATTTTTCCTCCACTAGGCAGCTATTACGCTACTAGTGCGAGATCGTTCGCTTCATAACCCGCTAGGCAGCTATTACGCTACTAGTGCGGTCCCGTCTTTTCCTCCACTAGGCAGCTATTACGCTACTAGTGCGAGATCGTTCACTTCATAACCCTAGGCAGCTATTACGCTACTAGTGCGGTCCCGTCTTTTCCTCCACTGGCAGCTATTACGCTACTAGTGCGAGTCGTTCATTCATAACCCATAGGCAGCTATTACGCTACTAGTGCGGTCCCGCTTTTCCTCCACTAGGCAGCTATTACGCTACTAGTGCGAGTCGTTCACTCATAACCCGCTAGGCAGCTATTACGCTACTAGTGCGGTCTCGCCTTTTTTCCTCCACTAGGCAGCTATTACGCTACTAGTGCGAGATCGTTCACTTCATAACCCGCTAGGCAGCTATTACGCTACTAGTGCGGTCTCGCCTTCTTTTCCTCCACTAGGCAGCTATTACGCTACTAGTGCGAGATCGTTCACTTCATAACCCACTAGGCAGCTATTACGCTACTAGTGCGGTCCCGTCTTTTCCTCCACTGGGCAGCTATTACGCTACTAGTGCGAGTTCGTTCATTCATAACCCGCTAGGCAGCTATTACGCTACTAGTGCGGTCTCGCCTTTTTTTTTCTCTCCACTAGGCAGCTATTACGCTACTAGTGCGAGATCGTTCACTTCATAATCCGCTAGGCAGCTATTACGCTACTAGTGCGGTCTCGCCTTTTTTTCCTCCACTAGGCAGCTATTACGCTACTAGTGCGAGTTCGTTCATTCATAACCCGCTAGGCAGCTATTGCGCTACTAGTACGGTACTCGATCAAAGTATTATAGGCTCGTCATAAGTCCTATAGCTAGATGTCAAGAGGTCTAGTTGAGGCACTCCTAAGTCCTCGTACTCTCAATCGCATTCTAGGCCCGTCATAAGCCCTAGGACTGGATGTCAAGAGGTCCAGTTGAGGCACTCCTAAGCCCTCATGCACTTCAAACCAATCTATTGTTAGCATTCTAGGCTCATCATAAGTCCTAGGGCTGGATGTCAAGAGGTCCAGTTAAGGCTCGTAATAAGTCCTCGTGCATTCAGCTATCATATCATTTCCCATCGCATTCATATATTATCTTCCTCACGGTCACATCCCAATGCACCGCAATACCATAGTGAGAATTTTTGGCGCCCACTCAACCTTGATCCAATTCTGCAAGAACTTGCAGAATTGAATCAAGGGGAGCCATTGTAGACACCAAAAATTCTCACCCCGTAAAAAAAATTCAAAAAATAAATAAAATAAGAGGGTCGTCGCCTTTCTTTTCAAAAATTATTCATCTATGTACCAAAACGAAACTGTCATTTTATGACAAATGTGCTAAATCAATTTTCAAAACGTCCATTTCAAACCCGTCCCTTGTCGTTATTTACTTATTTTACCATTTTGTTTTGATTTATTTCATGTTAGTCAGTTCTGTTGTATTTGCTTATTTGTTTACAAATTCGCTTTTATTTTGGTTCATGCTATTTTGTTACTCGTTTATTTTATCTCATTTCATTTCATTGATACTTTTACTTGTATTTTCTTTATTAGTACTTGTTTTTATTTTTTGTCTTTATCATTATTACTTTTAGAATCATTTTCATCATTTTATGTACATATTTCGTTATGTCGCCAATTCGATTTAACTCACTATCATCTCATTTTATTTGTTACTTCTTTTTTCTCTCTTATTTACTGCTATTTGTACATATTTGATTCAATTTCTATTTTTAGAATATTCACTCGTATTTTACTTCCATTGTACTTTTACTATTTCATTATTTCATGTACTCATTATTGTGTTATTTCCTATTTCATCTTTTATTGCGTTTGGTATTTCATTATTTACATCATGACCCTTGAGAAGAAAACCACTTATTAGATGGAACCCTTTTGTCTTTTGTAAATTCCTGTTTGAACGCTACGTTTTTTTTTAGAGAATTCGTTTAGTTCACATGAGAACTCTAGTACTATTTCCCACCTTCATACAACATGTTCGGTCATTAGCACAGTTGGCTAGTAATTATATAGTAGTGGTGCGAGGTCAGGGGTTCGAACCTCATTGTGAATATGAGGGTGTTTTATTTTTCCAGATTTTTGTCAGTCAAACACTTATTGATCAAACATGACCCATCTCCAAAACCCATTTACCTGCGGGTCAAACCCGACCCAAGACTAACCAAAACCCTACTTGTTCATATCCCTCTATTTAATAACATTAGTGAAACCCTACAGTGGTAAAGGTTGAATCGGATTCCCGTTATTTTCACTGTAGCCGCTTCCTGCTCCCAGCCCCATCGATTCAACTCTCCAGTTCAGTCTTCTTCAACCGTCTTCAACTCTCTATTCTTCTCTTTGAATTATCCACAAAACACACAACAATCTTCCAATCTTCCCCTCTGAATTTTCCATAAGCAAAAGAATAACGTATCCCTCAACAGCCACCAGTCGATTCCACCACCACCGAAGCTGCACCATTGTCGAAGGACTTCACCCACCATACTTCTCCATGCGATTTCTTTTGGTTTCCACCTCTGAAGATTCCTTCATTTCCCAAAAAAAAAAACGTCCTCTGACATTCATCTTCAAGAGCTCACTCCTCAAAACGCCTTGCCTCGGTGATTTCCTCCCCACCTCTCTCGATTTCTTCCCCTGCTAAAACCAGAAACAAAAACAATGAAGAACGAAGAACATGATGTTCTTCCTCATCGAACACACAACACCTCCAGCAAGAATCGTCTTCTTCAATCGACCACAAAAACCCTAACATAAAATCCTTCAGTGAGAGGAGTACTTCATATGCAGCTGCCCCACTTTCACTCGAATTCACGGAACCACCACAAGAGATCCACCAAACCGTCGAAATCTTCCCCATACCCCATCCTTGCCACCCGTTCGACATTTGAGCAGAGAAGTGCGAGAAACTCACATTCTGGCTATGCACGTCGATTGTTAGCAGGAACCGAGTCCGTTTAGTTTCATTTCCGAACGCATTATATTTTCTGCTAGCTTCGACTTGTTGCCTTATCTCTCCTGCGGTTTCCAAACATCATTTATATCTTTCTGTTGTGTGAACAAGCATTTGTGGGAAGCTCATCCGCCTGTTGTATTTCTGTTTTTTTCTCGCTGATTACTTGGCATCGCAGTGAAATCGTCATCCCCCTCTGTGCATAAGCTTGATAATTTTGACAGGAGGTGGTATAGACTCTCAGGGTGCATCCAGTGGTAAAAGGAAGCTGGAATCTCATGAAATATCCCTTGTGTTTTCGCTGTCCGTGTGTGTTACCACCGTCACGTTTTGATTCTCGGCAAGAAGACCAAAGCCTTCGAATAATACCAAGATCAATCGTATCTGGGTTTCATCTTATTTACTTCAGTCTTCTGTTTATTTTGTTCCGAATGTCTAGTTTTTTTTAATATCCTCCTTGCATCCTGTTTTGCTACAATCTCGGATCTGTTTGGGTGAATCCTGCCATTACCTCACGTTTTGAGTTCGTCCTGACCCAGCTGGTGGTTCCAGGTCAATTTGTACGGAGAATCAAAGGCTAACCGAAAAAGGATTCGTGGTTCATTATGAATCTTCTACTGGTTGTTTATTTCGTAGCCAGCTGTTACTATCTCATTTGCATTTCATTTGGACAAAACCAACAATGGGTTTGGAGCTCCTCGATCTGTTTTCGGACATAATAAGCATTCACTTCATGATCTATTTTGCTATTCATTCCGTTAAGCTGGAAAATTGATGTGTTTAATTGTGTCTGCTTGTGTTTCCTTTTCGATTCTTTGCAGGTGACGCTGAGCATCATTCTCTCCGTACCACACACACACATATTTGGATCGAGATTTGGCATGTATGAATTGTTGGAAGAGATTTCGGCCCATGAGTCAGCCTGGTCTGTTGTCATCAGGCTTGATCTCTGTTTAAATTTTGTCGTTGAGTTCCTGGTGTCTATCATTATGCTGCTAAAAAGAAAATATACTTGGCTTCTGTTTAGCTTAATTAAAAGGACGATTAGTTCTCGACCAAAACAGAATAATGCTTTACCTTTTAGGCGTTGAAGTTGATCTGTATGATAAATGAATTTGTAGATTTAATGGACATATGTTGTTTTACCTCTTGTTTAAATTGAATAACCATAGTTTCAAGTTGCTAATTCAATTTCGTCATGTTTACATCGCAAAATCGGAACGTTATTTTTGATTGAATAGGAAAAGAAACACAAATGTATTGATGATTGACGATTTGTTGTTATGCTTTTTTTAATCATTTGGCTTTTCTTCATAATGACGGTTGAATACATATCTCTGCATTTGGTGTGTGAATTGTTGGGTCACTCCTGATTAAACCTAGTTGTTTTAGCCATAGTCTATCTTTTAAGGTTCGACCCATTTCTAGTTCGCATTGTGTTAATATAGATGGCCTTAGAATAGTCCCATAGGTTACCCACTCTTTTGGATTAGAAAGTGGTTCAGGCACACAAATTTTCGTGGGCCTCTTTAGAAAAGCCCTAGGACTTGTTCGTAGATGTTTCCCACATTAAGGTCGTAGTACCCGAGGGTCGTAGTACCTGTTTGTGGGCAATATCTCTCATAGTATAAAAAAAAAACTTTCCAAACCATCCATCATTGTCAAAATAAAATTTACAATCAATGACTCAATTTGAAATCAGTTCAAAAGCTGATGAGTAAAATTCTACTTCAAAAAGAAAATCAATAAAAAAAAAACAAATCTCTCCCAAATCGAACCATTAGGGGCCCAAATTGAGGCTCAAATCAAAAGGCACAAATTTGGCCCACTCCAAACCTGGCCTAGCAGTTCAATCCAATTTGAGGCCCAATAGTCAATTCAACCTAAGGCCCATTTCTAGGCCCAAACTTGAGACCCATTTTAAGGCACAATTTCAAAAGCTCAAATCTGACTCAATTTCTAAGACCCAAACTTGGTCCAATTTCAACCTTGACCCAATTCCGTTTCAGTCCATAATTCAATTCATAAATCAGCCCAAAATAAAATCAATTCCACTTCAAAATCAGTTTAAAAATCAAGTCAATTCCAATTCATTTCAACCCCAATTTAATTCAGTTCCAATTCAAATCAAAATTCATTCAATTCAATTTCAATTTTAAATTCACTCAAATTTAATTCCAAATTCATTCAATTCAATTCAATTCCAAACCCATTCAAATTCAATTCACTCAATTCCAATTCAATTCAAAATTCATTTCAATTCAATTCATTCTAAATTCAGTTCAAAACTGCAATCAATTCAAATTCAATTCAATTCCAAACCCATTCAAATTCAATTCACAATTCTCAATTCACTCAATTCCAATTCAATTCAAATTCATTTCAATTCAATTCATTCTAAATTCAATTCAAATTCAATTCAAATACATCTCAATTCAAATTCAATTCAAAATCCATCTTCAGTCGAATTCAATTCAAAGTTCATCTCAATTCCAATTCAATTCAAAATTCATTTCAATTCAATTCATTCTAAATTCAATTCAAAACTGCAATCAATTCAAATTCAATTCAAATACATCTCAATTCAAATTCAATTCAAAATCCATCTTCAGTCGAATTCAATTCAAAGTTCATCTCAATTCCAGTTCAATCCAATTCCAAGCTTCATTCAATTCTAACTCAATTCAAAAATGCTTTCACTTCAAAAACTCATTTCAAATTCTGATTCAATTCAAAAATTCGTTTCAATCCCAAATAATTCTGAACTTCATAAATCTCACATTCCAAATTCAAGCTCTCTGAAAGCTTCAAAACTCCTCAAAATCTCAAATACCCCAAACTCCAAGTATCTCATCTCCAAAAATTCCAATTTCCTCACACTCCTATTGTCTCACAAACCCGAGTGTCTCACAGACTTTGTCATCCCAATGATTCGAATGTCTCATAGACCTACGCGTCTCATAGACCCAAACATCTCACAGACCGAGCGTCTCATAGACTTCAACATCTCAAGGTTTCAAACGTCTCACAGACCGGAGCGTCTCTGATGAGTGTCTAAATGAGCATGTTTTAGGGGAGTATTTCATATGTTTAATCAACACTTTTCATGCTCATTTCTCCACTCTGGCTTGTTTTCCTCTAGTTTTATGTTTCATTGGTGTCTTACACATTTATTATTTAAACAGGAGGAATAACCAAGATAGGAGTAAAGTAGATGAAGAGACAAACGCGTGGGCGCAAACGGATTCAAAATCGGAGCTAGAACGAAGAAGATACAACATTTTGAAGTTAGCCTGCCTATAGGACCGACCCACCGACCGACCCATGGGTGGGTCGGTCGGACTTAAAAACGCGTTTTCGGCCCCGAAATTGCTTCGGGACTCGACCGACCCACGGGACCGACCCAGGGTGGGTCGGTCGGTCGCAAAATTTGCCCAGATTTTAGATTTTAAAAGCAGAAAAGAGAGGAAAGAGAGGAGTTCGGGAGCAGGACTCCAGGCGACGCAGAAGAAGAGAAAAGAAGAGAAAAGGAAGGAGAAGAAGAGGAAGAAGAAGAGGAAGGAGAAGAAGAGAAGCTCACCTCCCTCCAAGCTCCATTAATGGCTATCTCTTCTCCCTTTTCTCTTATTTGTGCTTTAATGGAGACTTGACTCACTTGTAGCTAGGGATTTGGATAAAGCCCCAAATCCCCCAAAACTCCATTGTTGAATCTTGAACTTGTGTTTGTGCTTTATTTTAGTCTTTGAGCTTAATGAAGATGATTATTGAGTGTTTATGACTTCTAAACTTGTTGCTCATGATTTGGGGATTTGTTAAGGGTTTTGCTCAATTTGTCATCTATGTGTTAAATTGGTTGGCTTGGCCTACCGATTAGTTTAGCATTATTGTGGGATTCTATCAAAATGATATTCTGAGATAGAAACCTAAACCGTTGGGACTAAATCAATGTTAGCCGATTTTCACTGATTTTGAGATGAGGTTCTCATTGCAACTTAGGGTAGATTTGTGCTTAATGCTTCTGATTGAATTGGGGATTTGAACGAACATTCAGTCCCCGTTAAATTGGTTAGGATTAATAGACCTGGATTTGGCTATTAATTAAATTCCCGTTGTTTAGCTATGAGTTCGAGGTTTGACAATTGGTAGAAAGGGGATGACGGGTGCGAATATCCTATCCCGAGCTACACCTATCCTAGATTAGATAGTTTAGTGTTTATTGCTTTCCTTTATTTCTCCAATTACAACCCAAAAACCCAAAGCCCCTAATTTACATTTATGCACTTTTGTATATATCCTCTTGCACATTTACTAAGCTTATAATTAGCTAGACAGTTACGAAGTCCCTGTGGATACGACCTTGTTGTACTACAATGATTGGGTTCACTGCCCATAGTTAGCAAGATAGTTTCACCACTATTTTGCCAACAAGTTTTTGGCGCCGTTGCCGGGGACTTCGGTCCAACTATCTAGTTTATTATCTGTTTAGTTTCTGTGCATATTTTTCATTTCCTTTATTTTCCCCTTTGTGTATAATTTTTTTTTCTTTTCTTGGTAGGAACTTAATTCTGATGGAGGCTCATTATGATCAAGTAGAAGGGTGGTACAGCCATTCCTATAGTACATTTTACGATGGTACAACCTACGACCGGGATGTTGACTGTCAAGGGTGTGGGCATTACCATTTGTGGCCTCCTTGTGAGGACCTTATCGCTGGATTAGAGGCTCATGTGGAGGACCAATGCTTTATCGCCAATTCAAACCCCACCGAACAAGACATCAACCAACGGATCATGTGCCAAGAGAATGGAGGAGACCGCGAGAGTGCTCATTGTTCTATGATCACGGCAAGGGAAGATTCACCAACTATGGAGGATCTCATCGCTAGAATGAACACCATCGACATGGACCAGCTCATTACACTAGCTCGAAAGGAGCAACAACCAGAGAATGAAATGGTTCATGAGATGGAGCAGCAGACTGAGGAAAGAGACCTCGACATGAACCAACTAAGCTCTATGCCGAATTGGTAGAGATAAACGCAATGATGGAAGGCCTACTAAACCTTACATCACAGCAACCGGAGAGCGAAACGGTTCATAAAGTGGATCACCTTGCTGAGGACTTGAGTTACCCTCTATCTCCTCCCCCGTTTGAACCTGAGCAAACATCATCCAACCATCTGCCTGATCTTGAAGACAAGCCATCAGAGGATAGCTTCCACCTCGACTTCATGGATCTTCTCCCTCTGAAGTCAGCTACCGCTATTTCCCCTCCTTCTCCGTGCTCTACACAGAAGATGAGGATGGGTACATCCTCAACCCTGAGAAGGAGGAGATGTTGCCTCCCTCCAAGTCATCAGAGGAGAGTGCCACCATCGACTTCAAGGAGTCGCATCCCTCTGAAGTTGATGTCCATCAAGGCTCTTCCTATGATCCTCACCAAGAAGATGAGGATATCTACATCCTCAAATTTGAGGAGGGGGAGCCGTCCATCTTTGATCTTCATTTGAAGGATCAAGGCCCCCACCCGTGCACTAATGAAGTTGGGTGGAAGCTCAACGTACACCCGCTAAGTGTGGAGGCCACCTTCCCATTTGATCCGGGACCAAAGATTGAAGAAAAAGTCCGCTCCGGAGTTCTCCCTGCACCGCTCACTGAAGATAAGGATGTTTACATCCTTGAATTTGAAGAGGAGGCTCCACCACAGTTTTATCCTCGTACCAAGGATCACCCACCTCAACACTTCCACCTGAAGAACGATCGGTGGAGTTTACACTTTCACATCCTAAGTGTTGAGGCCACATTTCCTTTTGATCCGGGTCGTTCTTCATTGCTAGATGATGCCCGCCCAACCCACCCGTTGAAGCCGACTTCAACGTTCATCTTCAATCCCGGATGACTTCACGGTGGTATGGTCTAGCCAAAGACCTTAAAGAAGGGCCGCTTACCGGGAGGCAACCCGGATTTCATTTTGTGTCTTGTCTTTTAAATTCCGTTAGTTTAGATTTTTCATTGTTTTCAATAATGGGCTATTTTGGCATTCTTTGGACTTGCCCTTTTACGCCCAATTGGTGGCGTCTGTGTTGTGAATATTTTGGAAACAGGTGAGCCCCTCTGAAAAAGGGATGGAATTAGGAACAATTACAAAGGAACCTCTGGCGAAATTTTCCAAGAGGACCTTCATCTCCAACGATTGAAGGTAGCACCTCAACGACCCCTTCCACTCGCAATTATGCGGGCACCCTATCTTCCATCCGCATCTTATCGGGGAGTACTCGTTTCACCCTTCCTTTAATATTTGCCCACAACGACTCCACTATTTTTATTTCCTGTTTTTGTTTTCGTTCTCCTTTGGTTTTGTTTTTGCTAACCCTTCACTCCAGTTGTAGTTTGGTTGCTTCTAGTGTTTTATGCAGGTGCAACTTCAAGTACACCCGCAACCAAGCTACGCTACTTGAGGCTGAAGCTCAAGTGTGAGGGAGTTCTACAAACTGATAGCAATAGCAATCTCAGGGGAGTACTAGTTCCTTTTAGTTTTCGTTCTCTCTTCTCTAATTTTGAATCTGCAAATTTGGGGATAGCTTCTGTGCTATACTGTTTGTTTGTGTCCCGTGTGATTTTCCTTTTGTCTGCTTCCCGCAAAGGTCTTCTGGAACCTTCCCCGGTTTTGATTGGTGAACAATGGGGACATTGTTCAATTTAAGTGTGGGGGAGTGACCTTTTCGGTGAATTGTGTGCTTAAATGCTTAATACTTCATACTTATCTAGCGATTGTCCAAAATAAAAAACTTGGACCTTTGTGTTGTGAGTTGTTCTCATTAAGAACAAATACTGTTATGAATTGTGGGATAAATGCTTAAATTTTTCATTTTGATTGCTTTTGAGGAGCATTTTACATGCGGTGTGGCCAAGTGATCTTGTATGGTTGGATTTTTATTGCTTTGGGGTTCCTTCTGTCTTCTTTCTTAGGGATTGCTAAGGGGTGCTTCTTCGTGAAAATCCTTTAAGGGACTTGTGAGACGCCATTGGTAACCAATAATGAGAGTTGAGTGTTCTTAAATGCAAAGGCTTGATGCCAAAATTTTATCTCCTCATCTCTTATGCAAAAGTGAAACAAATGCATAAATCTATTTGTCCTTTTGTTTTCTTCTCAATGCCCATTCTTGAGAGAAGTTGGCCATGGTAAAAGCTCTCCAAGTTACCTAATCTTTAGAACTTTGAAGCACTCCGGATCATACCCCGAAACTCTAGTTTTTGTTTTTCCCCTAAGTACACCCATGCCACCACTAAGAGATGGTTCACACTCCTCAAAGGTTTTAATCACTTTTTGCTTCTTCTCCTATCCTACAATTCATGTTAGTATTTGTTAGTCTTGAGCATTCCTTACTTGCTTGGGGGCTGGTTTTGCTTGAGGACAAGCAAAAGGTAAGTGTGGGGGTGTGATGAGTGTCTAAATGAGCATGTTTTAGGGGAGTATTTCATATGTTTAATCAACACTTTTCATGCTCATTTCTCCACTCTGGCTTGTTTTCCTCTAGTTTTATGTTTCATTGGTGTCTTACACATTTATTATTTAAACAGGAGGAATAACCAAGATAGGAGTAAAGTAGATGAAGAGACAAACGCGTGGGCGCAAACGGATTCAAAATCGGAGCTAGAACGAAGAAGATACAACATTTTGAAGTTAGCCTGCCTATAGGACCGACCCACCGACCGACCCATGGGTGGGTCGGTCGGACTTAAAAACGCGTTTTCGGCCCCGAAATTGCTTCGGGACTCGACCGACCCACGGGACCGACCCAGGGTGGGTCGGTCGGTCGCAAAATTTGCCCAGATTTTAGATTTTAAAAGCAGAAAAAGAGAGGAAAGAGAAGGAGTTCGGGAGCAGGACTCCAGGCGACGCAGAAGAAGAGAAAAGAAGAGAAAAGGAAGGAGAAGAAGAGGAAGAAGAAGAGGAAGGAGAAGAAGAGAAGCTCACCTCCCTCCAAGCTCCATTAATGGCTATCTCCTCTCCCTTTTCTCTTATTTGTGCTTTAATGGAGACTTGACTCACTTGTAGCTAGGGATTTGGATAAAGCCCCAAATCCCCCAAAACTCCATTGTTGAATCTTGAACTTGTGTTTGTGCTTTATTTTAGTCTTTGAGCTTAATGAAGATGATTATTGAGTGTTTATGACTTCTAAACTTGTTGCTCATGATTTGGGGATTTGTTAAGGGTTTTGCTCAATTTGTCATTTATGTGTTAAATTGGTTGGCTTGGCCTACCGATTAGTTTAGCATTATTGTGGGATTCTATCAAAATGATATTCTGAGATAGAAACCTAAACCGTTGGGACTAAATCAATGTTAGCCGATTTTCACTGATTTTGAGATGAGGTTCTCATTGCAACTTAGGGTAGATTTGTGCTTAATGCTTCTGATTGAATTGGGGATTTGAACGAACATTCAGTCCCCGTTAAATTGGTTAGGATTAATAGACCTGGATTTGGCTATTAATTAAATTCCCGTTGTTTAGCTATGAGTTCGAGATTTGACAATTGGTAGAAAGGGGATGACGGGTGCGAATATCCTATCCCGAGCTACACCTATCCTAGATTAGATAGTTTAGTGTTTATTGCTTTCCTTTATTTCTCCAATTACAACCCAAAAACCCAAAGCCCCTAATTTACATTTATGCACTTTTGTATATATCCTCTTGCACATTTACTAAGCTTATAATTAGCTAGACAGTTACGAAGTCCCTGTGGATACGACCTTGTTGTACTACAATGATTGGGTTCACTGCCCATAGTTAGCAAGATAGTTTCACCACTGTTTTGCCCAACAGTCTCACAGACTAGCATCCCAAACCCGAAACTTCTCGAAACTCCGAACCTTTCTAAATCTCAAACACTTCAAATATCTTCAAACTCCACAAACATCAAAACTTCCAAAACCCCAAAAGCTATGAACTACGTAAGGTCTGATCTCAACAGGGAGTTGAGTACGTAGGCAACCCACATAGGGTGCGACCCCACATCGAACAAAATGCCTTTTTCACTCAACCACCTCACCTCCAAACAACCCCGTATCGTCTCACAGACCTGAGTGTCTCACAGACTTTGTTATCCCAATGATTCGAATGTCTCATAGACCCAAACATCTCACAGACCCGAGCGTCTCACAGATTCGAGCGTCTCACAGACTTCGACATCTCAAGGTTTCAAACGTCTCATAGACCCGAGCGTCTCACAGACTACCCCCTCAAACCTGAAACTTCAAACATCTCCAAAAAAACCCTGAACTACGTAAGGTCTGATCTCAACAGGGAGTTGAGTACGTAGGCAGCCCATCTAGGGTACGACCCCATTCCAATCAAAAACCCCTTTTCTCACTCTAAGGTGTTCTTCTTACCTCTTAAAACATTCAAATCCCCTCTAACTCCCACAAATCCTCGACTTCTTCAACTCTCAGAATCCTAATCTTTCATTCTATACTCATTTGAATTCATCAATTCTTCTTCTTGGCGCTAGCTTGGTAGAAAAGCTCGCCTCATCCGCTCGTTTCCTCTCCTCATGTTCTGATTCTATCCTTGGCTTTTAAATGAATCTCTCTAATAAGGTTTTGAAAGAAGGCAATCCCGACAATTGGAGACCGAGGTTTCCTCGGGCACCAATCCGAAGTCGTGGTCGTTGCCACTTCTAAGGGGTGTAACCCAGTGCGAACCCACAACAGAATCTCTGATCTGACCAGATAACTCCTATCCATAGGCAACAATCTCAGAGTCAATTAACGGTTCTTAGAACCCTCATCTTTCCTTCCTAGTTCCTTAGGTCAAACTAGGTGGCGACTCTAGTCAAATCCGCCTTATAGAGGCATAAGTCCGCGTGGAGCCCATTGAGAGCGGGTGTAGTGCACACTTGCACTCCCCTTTATGCTTTCTGGGAAAGACGGACGATGTAGTAGGTATTTGAGGGATGCCAGAATAACAGGTTTTCACCCTCCACAGAATGGCATACTTCTAGGAACTTGACTTTTCAGTCAGACCATATTTGCATAGACCCCCCTCATACCGAAAAATCACCCTCCACACACGTTAATAATTGAAAGAATTCAATTTGAAGTCAAAATTAATACGAAACTTAGCTAACAAGTTAGAAGGCAGAAACACAAACAAACCTTAATTCAGAAGCAAGGAAAAATCAATTCGGTTAGAAATTTCAACCAGAAGTGTATTTAGACTAGAAGGGTTGGAGAATTTGGTTTTTAACCTGTTTTGATTTCGAAAATTTGTTGTTCCTTCACGTCGGGAATCTCTGAAAGCTTCGTTGGTGGCTGATCCGGTTCGACTTTGACCCGAGCTTCTGACCTCTTCTTCCTTGTGTTGTTAAGCACGTTTTGGTTACGTATTTTTGGTGTTTTGATGCTTGGAAGTTCAATGGGAGAAGAAAGAATGTGTTTTTGGTGATTTTGGGATGAATTCGGTAGAGTTTCGGTATTGGGAGTGTTGAAAACGTGGGAGGCAAGTAGACGGCTGTGTTTTCTGACTATGGGAATGTTCTCCTCTTCCCTAGGTCATTTTTGGAAGGTCCTTTTATAGAAAGAGCAAGGCCATGTTGATAGAACAAGATCTTTATCTAAAACCTTGATTTTGTGCTCTAAGAGAATCTGATTTTTTAAAACATGTTACAGGATGACAAAAATTCTAAAATTTTAACCAAAGACAAAATATGATTTTTAGGAATTTTAGGAGTTGGAATCAGGTTATTTTGATAAATAACCGATTAGATAAAAATCTAACAATCTGGAATATCCCATAATTCATAACTTATTATTGGAAAGTCGAAATAACAAAATTCCAACAGCATTAGTCTCTAAAAATCATCCTCTATCTTGTATTAAAATTTCATGACATTTTGATTTGATTTCGGTATTTTCCAAAGGAGAGAGAAAATTGAAAAAATGATTGAATTTCTCTTTTAAATTTTGGGCTATGGTTCCAAATAAGATAATTTCAGGTTTATGACTGTATGTAGTCTTGCTAACCATGTGACAATTTTATTTTAATTTTGGAAACCTTTTTATTTCTATTTTGAGGCTATTTCATGTGTTAATTATTAAAGAAATTAGCTTATAATAAGAATTAAAAGCTAAATTTCCAGAATAAATATTATCAAAAAATCATGAAATACCTTTCATAATGACTATGATATTTGGAAGTCTTTGGAGATAATGAACAAGTCATATGAAAATAGAAAATCCTGAGAATGTCCTTGGAAAATCCTGCATTGGTGCATTTTGACCATTTTGTCCTTTGTAACACGTATGCCTTAGAGACTATTCCGGAGGGGGGGTTGAAATTTTGGGTATAACAGATTGCCCCCCGTCAACTAGGCTTTGTAATGAAGATGAAAAGACTAGTTGATGCCTAAGTGATTCCCCAAAATTTTGGATCTTAAAAGACCCTACATGTAGATTGTGTCGAGCTATTCTAAGGCCCTGACTACCTATGAGTGAGAATGAAAATGAAAAGATGTCAAGCGATTCTAAGGTGTTGACTACCTAAAAACAAAATGATGAAATAAATGTCAAGCGATTCTAAGGCGTTGACCACCTAAAAATGAAATGATGAAGTAATGTCAAGCGATTCTAAGGCGTTGACTACCTAAAAATGAAATGATGTCAAGCTATTATAAGGCGTTGACTACCTAAAAATGAAATGATATCAAGCTATTCTAAGGCGTTGACTACCAGAAGATGATGAAAATGATGCCGAACTATTCTAAGGTGTTGACAACCTGAAGACGATGAAAGCTAAATAATGTGTAGATGTGGGAATGCTGATATGCTAGCGATGCTAATGATGCTGATGATGTTGATGATGATGTTGATGATGCCGATGATGCTGATGATATTGATGATGCTGATGATGCTCGGATGCTTTTGGGGACCGAAACCCGTGCCAATGCTCCTGGCTGGACCCAATGTGGACTTATTGCCATCGCCCCCCAAGCCGGTGTGCAGGGATAACTCCTGGTAAAAACCCTGGGGACTTATTGCCTTTGCCCACCATTCGTTGATCCCAAAGTAAGCTGACATAACACATGAGGATTTATTGCCATCACCTCGCCAACTTTTCTGTCTCCAGGTCTTGTGACTCGCCTGGATAATGCAACTAGGTCTTATGACGAGCCTATATGAATGAGATGAATGCAATGCGTTTGATGAGAGTGGGTAAGCTAAAGGGTCTTACTACGAGCCTAAAGGAATGCAACTAGGTCTTATGACGAGCCTAAAGGATGGTTCTAGGTCTTATGACGAGCCTAAAGGATGGTTCTAGGTCTTATGATGAGCCCAATGGTTGGAACTAGGTCTTATGACGAGCCTAAGGGTGGATCTAGGTCTTATGACGTGCCTAAAGGTTGGAACTAGATCTTATGACAAGCCTAAGGGATGGTTCTAGCTCTTATGACGAGCCTAAAGGTTGGAACTAGGTCTTATGACGAGCCTAAGGGATGGTTCTAGGTCTTATGACGAGCCTAAAGGAATGCAACTAGGTCTTATGATGAGCCAAAAGGGTGGGTCTGGGCCTTATGATGAGCCTAAGGGAGGATGGTTTTAGGTCTTATGAAGAGCCTAAAGGAATGCAACTAGGTCTTATGACGAGCCTAAAGGATGGTTCTAGGTGAAAGTGAGTCAAGTGTATGATGGGTATAAATGAATGTAGAAGGATTAGGGTTTATGTCAAACCTGGAGATGGTAGGGCTCAAGACGGGTCTGTGGATGTTTGAATGTGAAGGTAGGGCTTAGGATGGGCCTGATGGAATTTGATGTGAAGGTAGGGCTTAGGACGGGCCTGAGGGAATTTGAAGTGGAGGTAGGGCTTAGGATGGGCCTGAGTGATATGAGAAGGGTTTGAGCCTTTGGGGTTCAGGTATTTGGGCCTCAATCGGTGTCGTTGTTGCAATTGTTGGAACCAACAATTGCCCACAGTATTTCTTAAGGCAATCTGAGTTCTTTAGGATTTTATGGCAATCGATCGGAACGAACAATTGCCCTCAGTATTTTCTTTGATTAATTGCGCAAAAACAAGTCTCATTCTCACAAGGTAAAGGTCTATCTTTATGTGGTGCTTTCTATCCTACACTCAAAGTGTTTGATGCTTGCACTCGTGCTCTCCTTCTGGTCAAAACATCTCAACCATTGAATTTGACATTTGTTAGATTTACGCGTTCAACCTGTTACTTTCACGTGATTGGATACACAACTACTACGTCGGAAGTCTTTTGAGCTTATAACGTGGCTATGGGGTGTGATGAATGACAATGGGACGATTGAGGAAGGTTTAGGATATGTGGAGCTATAAGGGTGACCAAAGCTGCAACTTGCACCTTCTTTCGGACTTGTCTTCTTTGTCTTGGAGTCGTTTGGCTACTTCGTGATAACTTCGCTTGGGACTTTTGGGTGTTCCTTGCACCTTCTCTCTTTCTTCCGATTTTGGATTTCTTCGAGGCTTTTCAGGTTTACCTTTCTTTGAATCTCTTTTTCTTCGGGGTTCTTGTGTTTCCCGATTTTGAACTTTGAGAGCTGTTTTTGGTGTGAGCTCATTTGGATCCTGTGCCACTTTGGGACAATTTGACGATCATTTAGTTGTGCTGGTAGCAGTTTTGCTTCTTTGGTCGTGTGAAGTTGCTGTTCAGAAGTGGGCTCCTTACTTCCTTTGGTCACTGGGTCGATTATTCATCATTGGCTGGCTTATTTTGTGGAGTTTGTAGTGTTGTAAAAGAGGTCATATATGAGAAGCTCAGCGGGGGTGCCTAGGGTATAATGTCAGGGTTCACAAGCTTTTGGCTGTGTGGTGTTGTACCTAGGTGCTTCGTCATCCCTAATAGTTGTGTATCCATTCTTTGTTACTTTTCATAGGTTTAAGCGTAAATTTACAAATTATCTCCTTCGGTCGGAGTTATGCCATTTACCTTACCTTTGAATGTAATCTTGTCGGAGTCGTGTAAAAATGACACGCTCGTTCTCTCTTGGTTTTACCACTCAAGACGCTCTCACGCAATGTTCACTCAGAGAAACTTGTTCGCGTGCTTTTAAAAAATGAAATAAACGTTAGATTGCCCCCAGTATTGTTTTGGGGTCCTTTGACTAGCCTTTTGAATACCCAGGTTATTTGTTGGAGGTGGCCGTATGTGTGGTGGTACGTGGCGATGCAGTCTTGCTGTTTTGGTGGAGTGATGTAGTGATGAAAGTAAAACTTTTATTGAGAGGTGATAAGTGGTGGAAGCCAACAAGGTGGTGAGATATTCCTTGCACAAGAATGAGTTTCATGTGGAGAGGGGAGTGTGGTGAGACACATGGGATATACGTGATGAAGGTAGTGGATGTGGGTGAAATGACGTGATGCCTTTTTTTTTGGTGTTCTGGTTATGTGAATAAATGCACAAAATTTATGAAAATGGAACTATGCTCTAATTCATGAATGGAAAGACAACATCAAAAATTGTAATCTTAAGAAAACTACCTAAAATGATAGAGGAAGCTAGCTACCATAAAAGTTGGAAGAACGACTGAGAAAAGAAAACTACCAAATCGAGAAAACTTCTAAAATAGTGATGTTGGGCTGTCTGACGCCAACATACTAAAGACTCGAGCTCTGGGCCATCGGGACGCCATTGAGATGACCGTGATTGTCTTCCTTCTGAACTTCGAATAGGCCCCGTAAAATGTCTGAACTAGGAATGCCTATGGGTTATGTAGGAGGAACCCGGGTCTAAATCTTTTCCAAGCTGCGAGTGAAGTGCATGAGCTAGAGTGACTCCTAGGATAGAACAGATTTACGGGCCTGAATACTATTAGGGTGCGTTCACTTCGAGGCAAGAAAACGGAATGGAATCAGGAAAGGGAATGAAAAGGAAAGGAAAGGGAATCCCCCGAATTAAGAAGTCTGTTTGATTCTAACACGGAAATGGAATAGAATTCTTAATTATTGTGTTTGGTTCCAAACAGAGAAGTGTTAATACTTGATTACATTATGAATAATATATATTAATATTTTATGATTTGTATGTAACATATAAATGATAAAATATTCATATATATATATTATATATACAATATATATTAATATTTAATATTATAGGAGAACAGGGGGGAAACGGGGCGAGAGAGGAGAGGAAGGGGGAAGGGGAGAGGAGGGAAGGGAGGAGGAAGAGGCAGGAAGAGAGTGAGAGAAGAAGAGGGAGGGAAAAGGAGGAAGAAGAGAAAGAAGCAGGGAGAGAAAGGAGAGAGAACGAGAGAGGAAGAGGGAAGGGAGAGGAGGGAAAAGGAAAGAAGAGGAAGAGGGCAAGAGGAGAGAGAGAGAGGGAGAGAGAGAAAGAGGGGGAACGGGAGAAAAAAGAGAGAGAAAGAGGTGGAGAGAGAAACGGGAAAGGAATATAGAATAATATTAATATAATATATATTATATACATATTTGTTCATATTTATTTAAAATATATATTATATATCATATTTATTTAAATTATAAAAATATGTATAAATGATTATATTTAAAGTTATTAATAATATATATATTATTATTATTTCAGAATTTTATTTTAGTTAAATTATAAATAATATTTGTATATATTATATATAGTATTTTGTTCAGTTTTTTAATAAATAATATATATTAACATTATTATAAATTATATATAAATATTTATTTTATAAAAATGATATATATTAAATATTTATATAATATATATCACACATTCATATTCATATTTATATTTATATAAATTATAAATTATAAATAAAATATATTTATATTTATATAAGTTATACATAAAATATATTTATATTTCATAAATATTGTAAATTAATATTTATAAAAACTATGTAACATATTAGTATTTATATAAATTATATACCATATATATAAATATTTATGTTAAAGATGATGATGATAGGTGTAGAGGGAGGAAAGGGAATACTTTTCCCTAGGATGTTGGGAGGAATCGGTGAAGAGGGATACAGGGGTTTTCGAAACTTGAAGTGGGGGAAACGGAATCACTAAAAACACAAAACAAACAGCCACAAAGGGAATGATTCCGTTTCCCTTTGATGATTACCCCGAAGTGAACGCACCGTTAATCTAGAAGTGAAGCAAACAGGCTGAAGGAGGCCACACAAACCGTGAATGGGCCACTAGGCCGAGAGAGGAAACCTTGAAGTCTAAGATTCGTTTGATGTTCTTGTTGGGCCTTGAAGCTAGAAACTGGAATGAATTAGTTATGCAAACTATCTTGGATTCAAATGTTTTATGCTATGGGCCGAACTTCTGGATTGAGAGCGAAGCTTATGGGCCAAAACTATGAATTGGTCTATGGGCCCCAAATAGAATGAGTCATGAGTGTGGTATTTGGGCCGGAATGATTGCTGAACAAAACCCTAGATTGGAATTTGGACTGAAACCTGAATGAGTAGTATTGATTGAACCTGAAAGATGATGCATAGATCTAGGATTTTGGGCTAAAGCCCAAGTGAAGAGTTTTCCTATACTAGAATAGGCCTTGGGTCGGAAGAATTTTAGTGGAAGGCTTGATTGGTTTACATGTCTCAATGATTACTTTTAGGTGGATTTTTTATGGGCCTAGAACTAAATGGATAAACCAAATTGGGCTGAAAAATAAACCACCTAAGTCTAAACTTTTGGGCCGAAGCCCACATAACTCACATGTTAAACCAAACAGAGCCTTTGGGCTGTAAATAATAAAGCCACGAATTTGGGTTAGGCAGAGTTGATGTAGGAAAGATCCTATCAATTTCTAAGCTTGGTAGTGGGCTGATCATACAAGAAATTAAGGCCCACACAAGTTCAACATGTCCTCACTAGGCGCTTAAATAAAACCGGGTATGGATCGATCCGGAGAGGTGCTTGGGGCGTGGGCCCAGGTTACCACAAAGGAATAGGGCTTGCACGCTATTCTCTTCGGGCTTCCCCACTTTTTCCACATCACCTGAAGGTGTACGTCTACGGTCAGGTCTTTGACTGACCAAACAATGGGCTAGGTAAGGACACTGCCAGGAAAACGCTTGGGGCTAAGGCCCAGGTATTAAGGGGATGTGGTTAGACGACATCCTCCTCTTTTCCCCCGCTTATTCACATCACCTAAAAGGTGTGAGTCCTTGATAGGGGACCCTCAAACGGGTCCCGGGGTGAAATCGGTTTGCGTGGACCCTCACTCTCACATGATGCAAAGGTGCAGAAATTAAAGTGCGCACAAAAGTAAATAAACAAAGTAATAAACCCATAAATAAACAATTTTTCGAGTTAAGCCCTCTTTCTTAAAATTAAACAGGTTAAAGTTAAGAATTTGTCCCTAGAAGAGTCGTCAGTCTGTGAGCCTCGATTTTTAAACCCTACCCTATGTTGATTAAGTTGATTAGGATCTAGTCGGGTTTTAGGTCCACTTATAACCTAAGATTAATAACTATGTCATATAACATTAATTATTAAAACCTAAGCTAGCTCACTGGAACCTATTATGAGTCGCCACCTAATTTTTACCTATATCAAATTAGGAAAGGAGAGTTCGGGTTCGGGGGCTTGGTATACGACTTATTTAGGGTTCAATTACTTTCATTACCCCTCGAAGTCGTTTTTCCTCTACTTAGTTTATTTACGGCTTATTACAAAGTCGTCTTAACCTAAGTGCGCGAGCTACTGTTTTTTTATGTATTTAAGCATTTTTGACAGAAAATTAAAAAGGAAATTAAAATTACCTCAACTAGGGTTTCAGAGGCAGAATTAGGTCAAATTTTGTCTCTGTCCGTGGCCACGGACCTACTGTCCGAACCCACGGGCCCTAATTAACCTATGTGAAAATAAAAGTCGAATTAAACAGAAAACACAATTTTGAAAAGTCCGAGGCCACGGACAGGGCGTCCGTGGGCCCGGACATGTTTTATAAAACCCTAATTTTTTTAAAATTTTGAAATCCCGCCACCGTCCGAGAGCGTTCGTGCTTACGGACAGGGCGTTTAGGACCCCGGACATGGTGTCCGTGGGTGCGGACCAACCTCGGACGGCGGCGTTGAGGCTGTTCGCAGCGGTGTTTTTAGCTTAAATTTTATGGGTACGTAGCCTGAAAGATTATAAATACGTTAGTAATTGAAAGAATTCAATTTGAAGTCAAAATTAATACGAAACTTAGCTAACAAGTTAGAAGGCAGAAACACAAACAAACCTTAATTCAAAAGCAAGGAAAAATCAGTTCGGTTAGAAATTTCAACCAGAAGTGTATTTAGACCAGAAGGGTTAGAGAATTTGGTTTTTAACCTGTTTTGATTTCAAAAATTTTGTTGTTCCTTCACGTCGGGAATCTCTTAAAGCTTCGTTGGTGACCGATCCGGTTCGACTTTGACCCAAGCTTCTGACCTCTTCTTCTTTGTGTTGTTAAGCACGTTTTGGTTCTGTATTTTTGGTGTTTTGATGCTTGGAAGTTCAATGGGAGAAGAAAGAATATGTTTTTGGTGATTTTGGGATGATTTCGGTAGAGTTTCGGTATTGGGAGTGTTGAAAACGTGGGAGGCAAGTAGACGGCTGTGTTTTCTGACTATGGGAATGTTCTCCTCTGCCCTAGGTCGTTTTTGGAAGATCCTTTTATAGAAAGAGCAAGGCCATGTTGATAGAACAAGATCTTTATCTAAAACCCTGATTTTGTGCTCTAAGAGAATATGATTTTTTTAAAACATGTTACCGGATGACAAAAATTCTAAAATTTTAACCAAAGATAAAAGACGATTTTTAGGAATTTTGGGAGTTGGAATCAGGTTATTTTGATTAATAACCGATTAGATAAAAATCTCATAATCTGGAATCTCCCATAATTCATAACTTATTATTGGAAAGTCAAAACAATGAAATTCCAACGGCATTATTCTCTAAACATCATCCTCTATCTTGTATTAAAATTTTATGACATTTTGATTTGAATTCGGTATTTTCCAAAGGAGAGAGAAAATTGCAAAAATGATTGAATTTCTCTTTTAAATTTTGAGCTAAGGTTCCAAATAAGATAATTTTAGGTTTATGACTGTATGTAGTCATGCTAACCATGTGACAATTTATTTTAATTTTGGAAACCTTTTTATTTCTGTTTTGAGGCTATTTCATTGTTAATTATTACAGAAATTAGCTTATAATATGAATTAAAAGCTAAATTTCCAGAATAAATATTATCAGAAAATCATGAAATACCTTTCATAATGACTATGATATTTGGAAGTGTTTGGAGATAATGAACAAGTCATATGAAAATAGAAAATCCCGAGAATGTCCTTGGAAAATCCTGCATTGGTGCATTTTGACCATTTTGTCCTTTGTAACACCTTAGAGACTACTCCGGAGGGGGGGGGTTGAAATTTTGGGTATAACAGATTGCCCCCAGTCAACTAGGCTTTGTAATGAAGATGAAAAGACTAGTTGATGCCTGAGTGATACCCCAAAATTTTGGATCTTAAAAGACCCTACATGTAGATTGTGTCGAGCTATTCTAAGGCGCTGACTACCTATGAGTGAGAATGAAAATGAAAAGATGTTAAGCGATTCTAAGGTGTTGACTACCTAAAAACGAAATGATGAAATAAATGTCAAGCGATTCTAAGGCGTTAACCACCTAAAAATGAAATGATGAAGTAAATGTCAAGCAATCCTAAGGCGTTGACTACCTAAAAATGAAATGATGTCAAGCTATTCTAAGGCGTTGACTACCTAAAATGAAATGATGTCAAGCTATTCTAAGGAGTTGACTACCTGAAGATGATGAAAATGATGCCGAACTATTCTAAGGTGTTGACTACCTGAAGACGATGAAAGCTAAATATGTGTAGATGTGGGAATGCTGATATGCTAGCGATGCTAATGATGTTGATGATGATGTTGATGATGCCGATGATGCTGATGATATTGATGATGCTCGGATGCTTCTAGGGACCGAAACCCGTGCCAATGCTCCTGGCTGGACCCAATGTGGACTTATTGCCATCGCCCCCAAGCCGGTGTGCAGGGATAACTCCTGGTAAAAACCCTGGGGACTTATTGCCTTCGCCCACCAATTGTTGATCCCAAAGTAAGCTGACATAACACATGAGGATTTATTGCCATCACCTCGCCAACTTTTCCATCTCCAGGTCTTGTGACTCGCCTGGATAATGCAACTAGGTCTTATGACGAGCCTATATGAATGAGATGAATGCAATGCGTTTGATGAGAGTGGGTAAGCTAAAAGGTCTTACTACGAGCCTAAAGGAATGCAACTAGGTCTTATGACAAGCCTAAAGGATGGTTCTAGGTCATATAACGAGCCTAAAGGATGGTTCTAGGTCTTATGATGAGCCTAATGGTTGGAACTAGGTCTTATGATGAGCCTAAGGGTGGTTCTAGGTCTTATGACGTGCCTAAAGGTTGGAACTGGGTCTTATGACGAGCCTAAGGGATGGTTCTAGGTCTTACGACGAGCCTAAAGGTTGGAACTAGGTCTTATGACGAGCCTAAGGGATGGTTCTAGGTCTTATGACGAGCCTAAAGGAATGCAACTAGGTCTTTTGACGAGCCTAAAGGATGGTTCTAGGTCTTGTGACGAGCCTAAAAGTTGGGTCTAGATCTTATGATGAGCCTAAGGGAGGATGGTTTTAGGTCTTATGAAGAGCCTAAAGGAATGCAACTAGGTCTTATGACGATCCTAAAGGATGGTTCTAGGTGAAAGTGAGTCAAGTGTATGATGGGTATAAATGAATGTAGAAGGATTAGGGTTTATGTCAAACCTGGAGATGGTAGGGCTCAAGACGGGACTGTGGATGTTTGAATGTGAAGGTAGGTCTTAGGATGGGCCTGAGGGAATTTGATGTGAAGGTAGGGCTTAGGACGGGCCTGAGGGAATTTGATGTGGAGGTAGGGCTTAGGACGGGCCTGAGGGAATTTGATGTGGAGGTAGGGCTTAGGACGGGCCTGAGTGATATGAGAAGGGTTTGAACCTTTGGGTTTCAGGTTTTTGGGCCTCAATCGGTGTCGTTGTTGCAATTGTTGGAACCAACAATTGCCCCCAGTATTTGCTTAAGGCAATCTGAGTTCTTTAGGATTTTATGGCAATCGATCGGAATGAACGATTGCCCTCAGTATTTTCTTTGATTAATTGCGCAAAAACAAGTCTTATTCTCACAAGGTAAAGGTCTATCTTTATGTGGTGCTTTCTATCCTACACTCAAAGTGTTTGATGCTTGCCCTCGTGCTCTCCTTCTGGTCAAAACATCTCAACCATTGAATTTGACATTTGTTAGATTTACGCGTTCAACCTGTTACTTTCACGTGATTGGATACACAACTACTAAGTCAGAAGTCTTTTGAGCTTATAACGTGGCTATGGGGTGTGATGAATGACAATGGGATGATGTAGGAAGGTTTAGGATATGTGGAGCTATAAGGGTGACCAGAGCTACAACTTGCACCTTCTTTCGCACTTGCCTTCCTTGTCTTGGAGTCATTTGGTGAAATACCCCAAACCTTAATATATTAATGAACTATCTAATTAGGATATACTAAGGCTATAACGTGCCTTAGAAACATTAGAAGAAGTGTTGAACAACAATTTACACCAGAACATGCTTTAGGAACAATTAGAGCAAAAGCTGTTTTAAAGAGCACAAATAAATTAGGGAACTACCAATAAGTTCCCAAGAGGTTTCAAATGTGAAATACCTCTAAGAGTAGTAATACACATTAAGTGGAATTAGCGTTTAAACCGAAAACGCACCTTAGAGCACAAAAATGTGCTTTAAAGAAAAATGTGTTTTAAGAAACCATAGTGATTTCATGACCTCAATAAGGATCCAAAGTGAATTCATAAGTCTTATAATCAAGCTAAGAACATTATGAAACCATTACCAAAGAAAACCAAGCTCAGAAACAACTCAAGACAAAAATATGCCATAAAAACCC
Source organism: Limonium bicolor (assembly GCA_023374045.1). Lineage (NCBI taxonomy): Eukaryota > Viridiplantae > Streptophyta > Magnoliopsida > Caryophyllales > Plumbaginaceae > Limonium > Limonium bicolor. The sequence continues at coordinate 300,674,083 of CM041778.1, forward strand.
CTTAAAGCATATTTTGGATATATTGTCTTATGAATGAGTCTTGGATGGTTTTAAAGGCTTGATTATATGTGAATGTACTAAAATAAAATTATAAAATTATTTTCAAAGCAAACCAAACTCTAAAAAGAGTTAAGACACAAAAAGGAGCCTGAAAACTCCTTAAAGTGTGTTTTTGTGAATTGTCTTCGAAATTGGTTTTGAGTGGCTAGTTGGCCTTGTATACATACTAAAATACATGTATACTACCTAATATAATATTAGGAATTTAATTTGAAGATTTTACCAAAAAGTTAACAAATATAATATTTAATGTGAATAGTAACCTCAAATAGTGCCCATTTAGTCAAATATTGACCAAGAATGGTCAATGGTCAAAAATTGATCATCCTTGGCTATTGAGGTCGGCAAGGACAAGGGATAAGGCCAGCTGCTCAATCAAGTTACGAAAATAATGGTGATGGGTTGTTAGATTACTATTGAAATCATTACTTTTAAATATAATAATCATTTCCTTTATTTCCTTACTTATCTACAACGATGCCTTCCCTTCCTTGCAATTGTCCCTTGAATAATTCATCAATCAGACCCTCATCCATCCTCTCTAGCCCAGAACAATTCGTGGCTCCTTCTTCCTTTGAAGAAAAATCCATTAGAACTCTATTTACTTAGATTAGAACCTTAAAGAACACCTAGTCTTGCAAAGATCATAACTTTCTCATCTTAAGTCCAAATAAAAAGCTTGATAGCTCGTTGGAATCCTCTTTCGAAGAGCTTTACTACCATAGCTCATGAGCCCCAAGATTCTCAGGAAAAACCACAAAGAAGTGCCTTTTATTCTCGAGGTAAAACATTGCCTTCTTGAAAACTTCTTGTTCTTTGGTTTTTTTACATCCGATTGGCATGGGATACTAACCCATCTTATTCTTCATCTTATTGTATAATTTTTAAGCCAATTTCTCTAGCAAATTGCTGTCAAAATTTCTAAGGAAATCAAGCTTAAATATTAAGCTAATGGTTAATATACAAGGTAAATCCTAAAACTACCTATTTCAAGGTTCTAATTGTTGATCTATATATGATCTAACATGTTATTTATTTTGTTTAGGATTACCGAAATTATTGATGTGTTAGATTCAATTTTTAACACATTAAATGTTAATATTTTGTAAATCTAAAATTAGATTTATACTCCTTATGATATAAGCTACAATATAAGCTATCATAATATACAAGAAAAATTCATATATTATATATGATGGCCGAAAATTAAGGGGTTTAATTGAGTTAGAAAAATTATCTAACTTAGTTAAATTAAAGGAATTAGAGTAATTAAGAGTAATATGTAAAATTTAAGAAGTTTTAGTACCTAATGGTGATTACCGAAAATATATGAGGTCAATATGGAATTTTGAGAGTTTAGATGATGAGAAATAATTGTAGAATTAAGTTTACAATTTATAAAGAGTTTATAAGTGTTATAAGGAATTTATAAGGTTTTTGGTATATTTAAGGTTAATAAAAGATGGTATTATATACTATAACATTAGATAATTAAATCTGGTGATTTAGAGATGTTTAAAATGATTTTTGATGTTCAAAAATCTGTAGGTAAATTAGTTACGAAAATTAGAAATTAATTAGAGTTAAATTGGTTAATAAATGAGTTAGGATAAAAGAAAAGACCACAAGGGTAAAATGGTAATTTCCTGGTCAAACGTGGTCAAACTTGGTCAATGACAGTTTGTAAAATGTTTAGAGGAGCTAGAATAAAATTTGTAGCAAAAGATTAGATATTAAAAGGATAAAGGAATAAAAAGTTAAGTTAAATTAATTAGGGGTAATATTGTAAATAATGGAAAGTTAGGGGTTTGACCATAAAAGACTGGTCAAACTTGGGTATATTTTGGTAATTGACCAAAAGTATAAAAGAATTAATTAAGAAAGACTTTGGAAGAAATTAGAAATAAAAATAACAAGTTTAGAACTTATTATGAGTAAAATAGAGATTAAGAAAACTATGGGTAAGTAATGTTAATAACACATTTTTATGTGTTTAGAAGGTTAAGGAAATTAAATAAAGAATTTAGAAACAAGTTGTAAAAGAAACAGAGTTAAGACGGGTTTAAACGAGACCCGTATATAAATTAAGGTATACGAGGGGTATACCCGTAATTTAATAAGTATAGGAGAAATCAATACTTAAAGTATTTTAATGAAAATACAAGTTATATTGGAAAAAGAAATAAATACGTATGATACGGAGTATCATACGGGCGTATACGAAAAATTTTAGTGTACATGAATAATTCTCGTATACGTGAATAGTATACGTATACATGAATAGTAAATATGTATACATGAATAGTAAATACATATACACGAATAGTAAATACATATAAACGAATAGTAAATACGTATACATGATTAGTAAATACGTATACATGAATAGTAAATACGTATACTTGAATAGTAACTACGTATATATGAACAGTCAAATACGAGACATATACGTGAATAGTAAAATATGTATATGTGAATAGTGAAATATGGTGAATAGTAAAATACGAGGCCATATAAATGAATAGTAGAATACGAGACCGTATAAATGAATAGTGAAATACGGATGAATAGTGAAAAATACGAAAACCTAATACAAGGTCCGTATAAGTCTAAAGTTGCTAACTGTGCAACTAAATAACTGCTAACGACGTTAGTATGTTAATGAATTAGAATTGAGCTTGAAAACGCTCCTAAATGAACGAACCCGTTTAACGGTATACTATTATACCCGGGTTAACCTAGGAAGAGGTTTAAGTTGAAAAGAGAACCAAATTAGTTCTAAGACACAGGATACTAATACTAGTTCTGTTACAGATCTAGATAGTCAGAGGCGTTCGGCGGATTAGGCGAACGTGGGATTAAGAGCTAGCCAATCTCCGGTGTACGGTATGGGATTCTTGTAGCTTGTTTGCTAACGAGGTCTACCTCGGTTTGTGTGCTATGTGTTATTGTGATACGACCAAGCAAGATTAAGCATGAAAACCGATTTACTATATTGTTATTGTGTCCATTGCACACTAACACGAATTGATTCAGAGCTTGTTCATTAACTATGTTTAGTAAACAATTGTATAAGGTTATAAATACTCCCTGTTATTAGTTGGTTAATACCGAGAGAGGTTTAACTAAAAATTGTCAATGAGACTTCAGCTAACTGGAACTTGGGAGAGAGAGGAATCCGGGACTGACTCCGGTCATGCATGTTCAGGTTAGGAGGTCGGCATCTGTATCAGATCTGTCTTCCGCCTAGGGTCGACAAACTGACCCGACCATCTCGAGTGGACAGTTCGAGATGGGAGGCAAATTCAGGAGGCGCGGGAGGGGTCAAGCCTACACCCCTCATAACTTAAGAATTAATGTTTATTAACCCAATGGAGCTAATAACTCATTGGCTAGGGTTACCTTGACCCGACAAAAATAAACAATTCAGTTAGAGAATAACCAGTTCTATTAAAAGAACGGTTGACACTTATAAGGTATGGTCAAACACGAGAACTAAACAATTCTCAGGCCTCAGGATTTAGGAATCTAACTTACTCATTAATGGGCGTCCATTACGACGTTCGATTTATTTGAGTTGTGAATGATTCACATAAATGTGTTGTTGTTATGTACTTCTTATTATTATTATATGTATGAATAAACAATTGCATGTATACGACAAAGTAGTCGTGTGTAACCCTGCTAGCTTGTGGGCTGCACGTTTTCTGTACCAGCAATATGCTGAGCCCCTTGGGGCCTGTGATTTAAACTTTGCAGGTGGGAGCCAGATGAAGACTCAACCTGAGAGTAGGAGCGGGTAGAGTACTTCGGGTTGCTATTACATTTGTTACACGAGTTGTGCATGTACACTCGTTTAGTATGTTGATGAGATGTTAGTATGATGTATTAGGATATGAGATACTCGGTATAAGTTGTGGTTTATGAATTGTAATTTTAGATGCTCGAGTAATTATCCGGTTAGTCAGACCGTGACTTGTAAGAGAATAGGCCTAGTTAGTCACGTGGGTGACTAACGGCGGTAACACCAATTTAGTAGAACTTTTCCGCTGCGTTGTTAATGTACGAGATGGACTTAGGGCGACGATCATTGTATTGAGATATGGGGTGTTACAAAAAGTTGTATCAGAGCGTAGTTACGCTCTGATGACTGGAAATTACCGAGCTTAGGAATTACCGAGTTAGGAATAGTAGACTTTGGGATAAGGGTTGAGTATTAGTGCGAGAGGTGCGTTAGTTAGGATTCCCCGATGTGTATCGGATAACTATAATGCCTGACCCGCCCTCCGTGCCCCTGGTTCTAAGATACCAGAAATGAACGCCAGAGAGATGACAAGCTTTCTCTTACTCGGGAAAACCCGATCTGGCAATTACTTAGCATTATGCAATACGAGAAGCACCTTGTTATGCAATAGTCTTTCAAGACTTGAAGATCCCAATTGGAGCCCAACGTTGAAACAGGCGCTACCAGCGGAATCCTACCAATGGGAGAATAATGATTACCGGCAACATGGGTCGACATGCTACGCAGTCGCTATAACCCCGCCATACCAGTGAGGAAAGTACTACAAGTGCACTAGGAGGACAAGAGAAGTGATAGAAACACCGAACAACAGTCTAAGGGAGCAATAACAGTGGGATAATACCGCGCAAGAGCATAGGGACTACCTAAAAGTCAATTAGGCAGTGGATAACTCCGAACCTACAAAAAGGGGGTTGCAAAGACCTAACTGCAATAGCCTAGACGACTACGAATGCATATGCAAGTCATACTCCAAGATAGGACTACGACGTAGTGCCTAAGGAGAGTCAATACTCGAAAACCTCGACGAAGGTGTGGAAATGAGAGTGAGAACCATGGCGAAAGCAAAAGAAAAAGGGTCCCCTCTGAAAGAGGAATACCCTAATAAGTAATTATACAATCAAAAGTAGTCAGGAAGCTGCCCAGATAATCAATTAACCAAAGCCAAAAAGGGCAAAGAAGGAGTCCCATGGACTACCACCTACATGGAGTTTAGGAGAATGTACCATTACCGACGTACATAGTACCAATAGCCCATCTTGCATGGCGCACTTGCCTTGGCAAGTGCTGCCGCAATGAAGCTATACGGGAAGCCGTGAAGACCAAATGGTAAAAACCACAGGTATAATACATATTAACACCGGATTACAAATCCTTAAGACTGAAGAGCGAAACATTGGGAGGGCCTGACGGCCTAACCATGACAACTTAATCAATACACCAGTCAGCAGGGAGCTGGACTTGGTCAGGAAACTAAACGACGTGAGCATCAGCAACAGACAACCGACAATACAGGTAAGAACATCAACCCGAAACCAAGCCTAACCTTGAATGGAAGAACCGAAGAGATTACTCAACAATGTGAGAAGACCAGATGTAAGTAATAACCTACAAGGAAGGTATTACGACATACAATGAAGATGGAGGACATAAAACTTTCAATAAAAACGGGATGAATCCCCAGAATAACACTATTACAAGCACTCTTCATTGAAGATATTGATAAACCCTAGAAACAGAATCAGAGAAAACAAATTTAAACAATGACCTACCTAGGATCAAAGACGTGCAATCACAAAAGAGAGAACACCAAAAGGACTACACCATAGATTTGGTATAGTTTAGCAGAAAAGACCCATAAACGATGGTTAGTATTGCTTGCCTAACTCATCAACACCCAAGTATGATTAGTCATTAACGGGTGGCGTAGTCAACAAAAGTTGAACAAAGTATTGACATGGCAGCACATGATATCCAGGATAAATATCCAACTTAGACACCTGAGGCAGAGGCCTAATGAAAACTAATCCTTAATTGCTAAAAGGCGCAAGTCTATGAGAGCGAAGGTATTGTCACAGACACTGATTAACATCGGATTACCTAACCGAACTTCCACAGCAGGAAGTGAGATACAACAACTTATTGTTAAACCCAATAGTACATCCAATGATGTGACCCAACATTGACAGAGTTCAGAGAACTAGAGAATCACGTGGATAACCTACAAATGATTAAGAATACAACAGTGAACCGAACACCGGCTCACACTTGAGATTAATCAAGTATTAAGGGCCTACGAGCCAAGGATGTTAAATACATTAGAGCTCGAGCAGGAAAGCATAAAAAGGCTTATCTGGGCCATGAATGAACTACAACTCGTACATACGAGTGGTTATATAAACCTATACTAAATTGAGGAAGAATTACCAGTAAAGGGCACCAATGAGAATGTTGAGATAGTGCTATTGACAGGGGCGGAGAACGAACCATTCCTTTCAGGGTGGGGATACCTCTCCTTGTTGTGAGGCCATGAGTGGGAATAAACCCCTCAAAAAGGGCTTTCACTTCTTAGAGATTGAATACACTCTATTGGAGAATGGGAACCGTAGACCTTGAAATTACCTTAGAACATTCCAGTTACACATAAATAATATGGAAGGCTGCAGAGACAGACCTCATATCCAACACCCAGGATTTAAGAATCAGCAATCGTCAGAGATAAACATTGAGAGTGCATAGTATGACACGTCAAGTGACCAACGCTCAAAAGAGCTTGTGATTCAACGGATGACTTTTTCAGTAACCGGTTAAATTACATGGTAAATAACATCATAAAGGATGAAAGAATGTGAAAGAAATTAGCCTACTAATAAACCTGAAATTGAAGCAAAACTTCGAGCTAAAGATACAATCTTACAGTATGATGGATAACCGTCACACCTGAATTAGGAACTTCTAGTGTGTTTAGACCATGAAGGGGATTGAATATAAGACAAGACGTTGAAGTAAAACAATTGAAGAATTGTGCCATCAATGGGCAATATGAGAAAGCTAAAGCTACTTCGATAATGGAGGCCATGAGAATAATACCTGTCAGGTAGATTAAGTTACGGTGCACAGCAAAGCAACCACTATATATAGGCCGTCAAATGTTGATACGAAAGCAATCAGATTTATGAATTAATACCCAAAGTAAGTAAGATGATGAAATGGGAGACAGATTGTGCAGTAACGCCAGTAGCCTGGACCATGTGACGAAAGGTTTCACAGGAAGCACATTGTCCATTCCGTAAGGAGCTGGAAGTGCATTCCTAGTGGATTGACATGAGAAATAAGATAAGAGGCTCTAAGGAAAGAGACCTCAAATTACTAAGGGATCGAGTCCGTACCAAATACAGAAGGTATAATGTAGTTATGAACCCAGTTGATGGATATTCCTTGATTAAGTTCAAGAAGAACGACAAGTGCGTTATCATGGATTGATGAAAGAGGAGATCGACAACAGAATACTTCACAAACTAGCTATAACCAAGCGTGTGATGAGCACTACGAGTGTACTTAAACGAGATGTGGGACGACCACACTCCAAAGGAGCTTGTGGGCCTGATGGACTTATTTATAAGTTAGTCGGGTAAGTAGCAATGTATCAGTAAGGTACCCCATATATGTAAGCGAGTAGTGTAAGGAACACGAGGAGTAGTCGCCTCCGTATGACAGTCAGAGATGCAAACTCACACCAGAACAACAAGTTACCGTGAACAATGGAGGAGGAAGAACTCAGTTAAACCAATGAGATTAAAAGAGTCAGAGAACTCACTCCAGGAGGAAACAATTAAGAGTTATGAAGTACGAGGAGCACTGATTACTAGGTACGAACAGTTTATATGTTTCAAGACTTTCGAGGAAACTGTAAAGAGCAATAAGCACTAAACAGTAAGTCCAGAATACACAGGAATCTCAGACTGAGGGTCAGTTAGTAGGAAAAAAATTCAAACGCTGAAAGGCGTAATAAGAGCATGAACATCAGATTCCCAGAGAACTGGATAGACTAGCTATAACTCATAGAGACCGTGTATAGATAAATATACCACACGTCCATTAAGAGACCTTTATTCCTAAGTTATAAGGATACAAAGGAGCTGTAAAACATATTGAAGAGGATAGGAAGGGCAAACTAAGCCCCAAGATTATCAGAGTCGCGCAGCAGAAGCTAGTGGACCATATCTTAAAGGTTTGATATACCTAACAAAAGAGAAGAAGGAAGGATGTGTCTCACATCTTCCAGTCGAATAAAATATACGACTTATCTATCAAATACTTTGGAGCCTTAGAGACTACGCTAGAACACAGTTGTAAGATTGGTATGAATACCAATAAGAATCCTTGATACAGAGACTAAGCCATTACCATGGTGAAGATCCTCTGACCCAATCATAATGTGAGATAGACTACGTGGAACCTGGAATGCTCCATAACACATAAACATCTTGAACCTATGTTCAAGGATGATATAATGTTGATTACGTGGGCGTAATCCATTTTAAGGGGGGTATAGCGTACAATTGCTTAGCCTATATTTCACGTATTCAGTACGTAACCTATAGTGTGCATAGCACAATACAATTAGTTGTGATGTTTGATACGTATGTTATATAAACACATGTATTCATTCTTATGTGGTAGTGGTTATTACGCACAATTAAATGTGAATACCAGATGTATTAGAGGATGACCTCGTTAACTTCAGTGCGAGAATTCAGGAAAAAAGGAGTAGAAACTCCAGGGGAATTAAAATCCCCATGATATGTATTGATATAAGACCAAATATGGTAATGTTATGAGGTATGAATTGGTATGAGACCAAATATGGTAATGTTATGAGGTATGAATCGGTATGAGACCGATGTAGAACCTGGTAGGAATTAAATTCTCTAAGGAATTGCTGAGAGGTGAATTAAGAATGACTGATGGACTGAGTTCCATAATTTGGAGATGTATTGATTTATGATTATGACTAGAAGGACTAAAAGATATAAAATGCTACATGAATAATTATTTGGATGTTTGAAGTTGACGTGGGAGGTAGAACTTGATCTTGGCCAGATCAAGGAAAACTGAACACAAATTGGGGTGAAAAGATAGTTCAACACTGATGCTGATCACATCAGGGTCGGATGATTCCTCAAACTCCCTACAAGTGGTCACAATTAACCACGTTAAGAGTAGATACAGTAGCATAAAGTGGATTTGGAGTTGACATGTATTTACTGTATTACTCACTCATGAACTTGAGGACATGAAAACCTTTGTCTCCGGACCGGTTACTTAAGGAGTATACATCAAAGAATATACAAAGAGTATTTTGATTACTAAAACATGCAAAAGACATGTTGTATGACAAGTGTGGTAAATATATATATATATACATATGGCAGACCTTATGAGTTAGAATGCCTATACAGATATTGAGTGATCTATATGATCTTTTAGTGTGAAGTTACCTGTGTGTTCTAAGAGATATAGATACATAGGAACTTTGGGGACAAAGTTCTTTTAAGGGGGGTAGATTGAAATACCCCAAACCTTAATATATTAATGAACTATCTAATTAGGATATACTAAGGCTATAACGTGCCTTAGAAACATTAGAAGAAGTGTTGAACAACAATTTACACCAAAACATGCTTTAGGAACAATTAGAGCAAAAGCTGTTTTAAAGAGCACAAATAAATTAGGGAACTACCAATAAGTTCCCAAGAGGTTTCAAATGTGAAATACATCTAAGAGTAGTAATACACATTAAGTGGAATTAACGTTTAAACCGAAAATGCACCTTAGAGCACAAAAATGTGCTTTAAAGAAAAATGTGTTTTAAGAAACCATAGTGATTTCGTGTGAAATACCCCAAACTAATAAAACATGGATTAAACATCTAATCACATTATTTAAGGCCTAAACATGCCTTAAAAGTCAACTGAGATCAACAATGGTCAACACAAAGCGAGATGTTGCACCCTTTGACTGTTTAAGGGTAAATAAATACCCAAATGAACTACTTAGGACCTAAAAATTTTTCCTAAGCATAGTAATACATTACTAAACATATTACAATTGTTGGAAAACACTCCAACACAAAGAACAAGCATATTCATGCTTCAAGGTCAAGTAGGGCAAAAATGTGCTCTAAGAAAACCTTAAAGGTCTAATGACCTCCAAATGATATAAGATTGGATACCATGATCAAATATCATGTAAGGAACACAAAAAAACAATTCTCAAAGAAAACAGAGCTCAGAAATACCTTGTGACACAAAATGTGCGCTAAAACACCTTAAAGCACGTTTTTGTGTATGGGCTCTAAGATAATGACTTTTTGTCATTTTAAAGACTGGAGTATATCATTTATAATATTAATGTGACATGATAGACTATATTTTAAAGTCTAAATCAAAGTTTGAAAATTAAAAATAAAAAATGACAATTTAGTATGAATAGTAACCCAAATAGTGCATTTTTAAGCAATATTGACTAAGTATGGTCAATGGTCAATTAGTTGACCATCTTAGCCCTTGGAGGTCGGCAGCAAGGGATCTGGGAAGACAGCTCACACAGCATTAACACAAAATATCTAATCAATTTGGTGAATCACCATTACTATTCCATTAATTAATGTAAACTTAACTTATAAGGCAAATTAGCTTACCTTTCTTCATTTGCCTTCATCCCTGCCGACAGCACCTCATCCCAGCCTCTCTTTGGCTTCTCCAAACCGTGGCTAACACACTAAATACAATGGAGAACAACAATTGACATAGGTAAGCTTATTAAGCTATTTTATGATCATTTTCTTCACAATTCATTCCTCTTTCCATGGAGCTAGGCATCAATCACTTCCATCAATGTTATTAGGTTTATTTGGAGGTTAAATGGAGGGTGTATCTCGGCCTTAACAAGGGAAGAAGGTGGAGAAAGCTAATATTGTTCTTAAGGTATAAAAATGTGCTTTAAGCTCATATCTTTTGATTCCCTTCAAATTCGGCTGTGAAACTTTGTTCCTAGCCTTATTATCTTCTTCTTAACATACTTATCCAGTTGGTATATCAAGAGCTTCAAGGTATAGCCAGATCCAAGCCAAAAACACCATTTTAGGCACTTTAAACAAGGTAAAAGTTAGCCATCTTCTAATCTGAGTTATACCAGTTTAAAGCTTGGTTTTGGTAGCTCTTTTGATGATCTTTTCCTACTGTAAAAATAGGCCGAAGACATCCACATATACCTTGGTATTCTAAGGTAAATTTTACCTTGAAAATTGACATTAAACACTTCTTATGGTTAGATCTTTCTTGGAGACTAATCATGCCTTAATTGCTGTTTGAAAACATGTAAAATAAGCTGTGGAAATATTATCTCCATACAGCCGTGGCCAAACAAGGCTTATACTTGGCAAAAACAAGGTATAAATCACTTAAACCTACACTTGGTACATTAATATGTGTTTATACATATGTATATATATTGTGCCGAGAGTGAATGGTTAATTAAGGTCTTATTTTGACCTTAGGTGATTAAGGAATGGTTTAATAAATTTTATAACTAATTAATGAACATAATTGTCAAATTTAAGACATTATGTGGAAAATTGGTAATTATTGAAAATATTGGTGTAAGGCCGAGAGTTTAAGGCTTTTATGGGCATTTATGTGTAATTTATTTTATAAGCTAATGTTTGTAATAAGGCCATGTACTTTAGGCCATTTTATTTATGCATTTATAAGCTTTTATTTAAGTTTAGGTGATATATAATTATTACCGCAAGGAATTGGGGTTTTAGGTGTAATTAAATTAAAATTGAGGGCTATAAAAGGATATAGCCGAAAATTGGAGGTTTAAAGGAGTATATATAAAAATTATAAGATTATATAAAGTTTTGGGATTAAATGGTAATTTCTGAAAAGATATGGGTATAAACCGTAATTTGTGGAGATTAATGGTCAAGGAAATATTAAGGTGGTCAACCTTGACCATATGGTAGGTTTTGACCAAATTAGATAAGTTAAATAACTTATTTAAGGTTATATAATAAGATAAGTATTTTATTGTAATAATTTTATAACATATGTGGTATATATGTTATTTCCGAAAGTTAAGGGTGTATAATGGTATTATAAACACCCATGGGCTATTAGGAATTTTTAGGAATTTATTGGGTTAATTTTGGAATTAAAATAAACTATATATGTATAATATATAGTTATTATGGCATTATGACACTTTGGAATAAAAGATGTGGTGGAATTATAAATACCGAAAGTATATGGGTTAGTAAGGGTAATTATAACCCTTTGGTGGAATTTGGTGATTTTTAGAATTATATAAGAGTATTTATTAAGATATGTGTATAATATATAGTTTTAATGATATTATAAAACTATATGTTATAAATAAGGCCAAAGGGCAATTATAAAACAGAACAAGGTCTGTTCGGAATTTACAAAAAATATAACCATAGGTTATACCCTTTTTTATAAGTTAGAAATGTTATATTAAATGGTATATATAACATGGTATAAAAAATGGGGTGATTTTGTAAATAAAGGAAACTATGGTTTATGGAAAAGAATAAGGTTTAATATATGTGCCTATGCGGCAATATATATAATAGTTTTGTATAAAAACTATAGGTTATAAATTAAAGGGAATAAAAAATATCATATTGTATGATATTAGAATATGGTATAACATTACATAATGTTATGTGGTCAAAATAGAATTTAAATAAATTCAAGGGCTGTACCGAAATATTAAAGGTTGGAAAATGAATTTTAGACTAAGGTCTATAATGTTATAAATGTTATAACAATTATATGGTTTAAATGGAATTAATAAGTAAGGATATTCACATTAAATAATGTGACAAACTATAAATAAATAAGATTTATAAACTAAGGTATTTATTGATTAAACCTTAGGAGTTGTAATTATACAACATAAAATGTTACATAATATTAGGATAATAATCTTAATAAAGGTTGTATAATATAGTACAACTAATGGGAATAATCATCTAAAAGAAGATGATAAAATGTAACATATACTATAGGAGTTTAATAACTCATGAAACTTACCTACGTGGTAAATATATACATATACAGGAAAATGTATATAAGGATGGTTATATATATTATGGTTGGAAACCATATAATATAATGGTGGTGGTTATTACATAAAAATAGTTACAAACTATAAGTTATAAGTTTTTGGATGCAAATATTATTTGCTAAAGATAATGGAGTATATAATACAATGTATTATAATGGATGGTGGGAAAATAATACAATATAAAATAATAATGCATGCATACATGCAACCATAGGTTATGTACCTATATTAATGGTGGATAAGATTAAAGAAAAATAATGAATTAAACTTAACAGTTGAAATATTTTGACATACGAGTTTTAAAGTAACAAAGCCGACCGGTTTAGAGAAACCCGTAACAGATAACTGTAGGAATCCGGGGATGAACTGTCGGGGTTACTTGTTATTCGGAGATACCGGTTGTAGTTAGTCATGGAGACTGACTTATAGTTTTATTACCGTTTAGATTATACTACAAACGAGGACACTTGACGAGCTAGTGGTCTACACTGCGCATCCTAGGTCTTGGTGAACGGTATGTAAAGGGGTTTGATCCGAGTTGTCCTAAGGAAACTCCTTGGGCTCGGATTTGTTTGTTATCACTTGTGTGTTAAGTGTAATGGATACGTGTATGTGATTGTGTGCTACTGCATTTATTATTATGCACAAGCGTCCTACGGGACTAACACTACGCCGACTATAGATCGACATATATAAACATACATATACGTTATTGTGATAACATGACAGTTACTTGATATAATACCATAGTATTAATATTAAGTATATGGTAACCTAAGTAAAATACTTAGGAACGAGTCACGACATTGTCGGTCTCTAGAGCATGGATCTCGAACATGAATATAACCTAGATTACTTCTAGGTATGCGTGAGACCTATTGGGCAGCTAACTAATAATTATATTCTCCATAAGACTAAGAGCATATCTTAAACATTATGAGAGAGAGATGGTATGAGTTGAGGTGAGGAATCCCGGTAGTTTACGAACTACTTGGTTGCGCAGTTGTGATCACTGAGGGGTACCCGATCGGGTTCCGCTCCAGGTATACCCATACAAGCCCTATTTGGATCGTGGGTCAGGTGGCTATGGCCTTTTATATGGACGTCTTACGAGACATAAGAGAATAGTCAGGGGCCTCCGGACCTCTGGCAAAATGAGCACCTTTGTGTGTACGGGAGGACTACTATCCATGGTGAGGTTATCGGGTTGTCTTAACATGACGCCCAACTGGTATTAATTAAACATGGTTGGATGGGGCCTTAAAGGCCAAGGTAAATTAACTATGGAAACTGTACGCTACGGCGATTGTACATTGTACATATGGATGAGGCCTTGAAGGCCAAATTAAATTAAATTGACAATGGATGGTGAACGCTACGGCGATTGTACATTGTATTTTATACTGTTATTATTTCGATACGTTCGATATACAATTGTTGTTGTAAGATTTTATGACTGTTTGAATTGGATGGATGGTTAAGTGTTTATGAATGTTTGGATGGATAATTATGTATATTATACATATATATATATATACAGTATTGATTATAACTGTAAAATGGTAAAACATGAAACCAATCTAATAATAAGATGGTTAAAATGACTAAGTGACCAATAGGGTCCAGGCCCGGCATACTCAGCGTCTATCGCTGATACTACACCATATGCAGGTTGTTGACTATTGCCGAAGCCGAAGTGCGGAACAGGGTAATTAGAGTTTATTTTAATTACCGCACATGGAGTTGTAATATGATACGGTTATGAATATTCAGGTTTGGGTAGACGCTCACTTGTCGATGTTTATGATTTATGGACTTAGTATGATGTATAGGAGTTTCTCGTTATCATGGCGGTTAGCAGTTTGTTTATGTTGGAAGTTGGATGTAGTTTGGCTTCGTTGCTCGCATGGGCGAGTAATGGCCGGTGACACCCGAGTGAGTATTGTTATTGTTATTTATTCTTCCGCTGTAAGACGTTTTATTTATTGCTACGTGAGAGATTATTACGTGTTTATGGAGAGGGGTGTTACAAAAGTGGTATCAGAGCGGAGTACCGCTCTGATGACGAGAAAATAGGTTAAGACAGTGAGCTTAGGACTTGGGAAATTATGGGAAACGTTTGTGAGGTACGAGACGACTCGTCTTAAAAGATATTGTGATTAGTAACGCAAATTGCGTGACATCTTAGCCTTTAAGGCAATTCAATATCTATTGGTTGTGTACGGTAAATTACCGAATAATTATGTGACATACTGTACTACAGATGTCTGGGGGAACTAGAGGGCGTGGTACTGGTAGAGGTGGTGGCAGTGACCCCGCGAATCCAGGAGTTGCAGAGACAATTGTTGCTGTTCTTGCACAGCTGGGTACTCAAATTGGAGGAGCACCAGCCCACCCGCCACAGCCCAGGGAAACGAACTGGCTGAAGTCAGTTAGCGAGACCCGACCACCTACATATTCAGGGGAGCCAGACCCCGTAGCGTTGGAGCGTTTCATTGTTGAACATGAGAAGGCCTACGAGGCTTTACAAGTACCTGCCAACCAGAAGGTTGTCATTGTTGCTTTCCATCTGAAGGATGCAGCCAGCACTTGGTGGAGGTTGGTCAAGGACCATCACCTGGCTACGCCCGACTTTTCGTGGGCTGCCTTTGTCGAGTTGCTGAGAGGGAAGTACTACCCGACGCATCTCAAGCAGAAGAAGCACCATGAGTTCGAGACATTGTCCCAGGGAGGTCTGACCGTGGATGAGTACTATGCTCGATTCATTGGTCTGCTGGACTTTATCCCCGGTGTTGATTACTCAGAGACCGTAAAGGTCGAGAAGTTCCGGGGTGGATTGTTATTTCGCATCCAGATGGCGATGGGTGCTACCCTCTACACTACCATCCAGGAGTGTTATGATGCTGCCTCGAGGACGAGCTAATGCTCCAGACTCGGGAAGAGACTCTCGGGGCCAAGAAAAGGAAGAACCCTGAGGGAGAGTCTGAGGTTGGAGGAGCATCTCCAGGCGATGGCCAGAAGAAGGGAAAGTAAGGACTTATCCCATTCAAAATTTTTTATCATATTAAATACCTTATGAATGCTGACTCGGAACCTTAAACAGGAAATTCTTTAAAAAGAAAGGGCAGCAGGGTCACTAGGGAGCGAAGGGGAAAGAGCCCATCCTTCGGTTGACCGACCCAGTTGTAGATGCTCAGCCTCTGAGATCTGCACCTCCTAAGGGTGAAAAAAAAACCTACCTCTTAAATTCAATTGTGACCTTAACCTTTATATCATCAGATTAACTTAAACTAAATAATATCATCAGGCACCGGACAACCCCAGCGCCATTTCTATTGTAAGCGTTGTGGGAAGGACCATCCTGGGGTCGACTGCGATGGCCGCAAAGTTGAGTGTCGCTGTTGCAAGAAAGAGGGCCACCGGGAGTTCGAGTGCTGGATGAATCCTGAGAGCCGTAACTACAGGCCACCAAGGAATACTCAGAAGACCTCAGTTGGAGGATCTGGAGTATCACGAGGCGGTCAGGATGGCCAGACATCTACTGATGTTGGAGCCCAGAGAGGCAAGGGAGTAGATAGGGCATGAGTACCCTGACTCCATGAGACCGCTGGTGGAAGACTTTTGCTTACCATGTTATGTACTTACCTCGAATGTTAGACAGAGATATGTTATAAGTATGTGGGAGTGTGTCATTGACCACTTGCCTATTTGTGTATGACTTTTGGGAACTAGTGTTGTGGACTCGATACGAGTAACCTTGGAACCTTGACGGATTATATATATGAACAGGATGTTAACGCTTACATTATCATGTAGCCATATTCGACGACGTAGAGTCAATGAGACCGGTAATTACTAAACCAGAATTTCCACCTGCATGGCGCACTTGCTATTGCAAGCGCTATGACAAGTAAACCACTTAAATTTCCATCTGCCTTGCACACTTGACAGAGCAAGTGCAGCAACAGCAACAACAAATACTACTACTTTTTAGTCTTTTATTATATATATACCAAAAAAAATGTTTTTCAAACTTTTTCATACAAACCTTAAGATTAGAAACCTATGCAGCTTTGGGAAGACTGTTAGTCCAACCACTGCAACTGAAGGAGTTATACAGCCACTGTGATTGTAAACCACACCAGTTTAATTGTTCGAGAATTTTCAGACAGGGCTTATTAGCCAAATACCATCAGTGTATACCCGCATTTAATGCTAATCACTACTAGTGATGAATGTTTAGTCCTTATGGACAAGCATACCCTTTGTAGATGCACCACCGTCAGTGAAGATGGTTTGGAAGTGAAGAGCCAAGTTGCTCAAGCTGTTATGCAAT